>JASMMZ010000001.1:33848372-34127653 GCA_038502455.1 Anisogramma anomala
CAAAAAAAAAAGGAGGCGATAATTCATTGAAACCTTTAGAGGAAAGTTACGTTATACGATGTTAAAATTGTTTTTCCGAAAACCAATCCAAGTTCAATAAAACCTCGAATGAGAAACTCTTTCTAGGCCAATTGTTTTCCAGAGGGGAGGGGGATTCAAGTGTTGTTCACTTTAACGCAATAAAACCGGTATTTTTCGTCTTATAACATAATACTCCATGTTGATAGGTCTTTAAACGTTCCAACATTGTCGATTAAAATTACAGTCGAATTAACAGTATTATTGCTGTAATTTAGTGGTGGATGGTCACTTCTAAGTTAGGCATACCGCTAGCCGGTCTACATACTACTTTGTATAGTTAATTGCTCGGCTCATTCACTACATAGAATTGAGCACTCTACTTCAATTGATCTAACTGCACTATACTTAAGTCTTATTCAAAAGCTGACGGCTTTCTATGTCATAATGCTAGTATTGTTTCTAATACGTATTATCAGAAAACATTTCGGCTGCATAAGTGATTCCCTGTGTCATTACCACTACAATTTGTATGGCAACCTTACTCCCTAACACTATCAATCTCTTTAACAAGTGTTGTACCTCTGTTGTTATCCAATTCCTGAATATATATAACTACGTAATTAACACAACCGTCCTAAGAAATTGAATCCACATTAATAATAGCGTCAAAATTTTAGCCGTCTTTTAATTTACTGGTATACCCTTGTTTTTCTATATATTGATCATTCTGCAATACTTTTAAAATGGTCTCTTAATGTAACCGTACATTGGTACAGTTAGTTTATTACTATGTACAAACTTTTCTAGCGTTTTATTTAGTTTACCTTTAATTATTTCGTTATCCAGGTTATTAATACCATCTATCCATCCGAATTCCTCAATTTTCACATTTTGGTAGGTTTTTCACAAAGTTATTACATCGATTATAAAACTTTCGGTATTGTCCATTTCTAATTGAAAAATGTACTTGAATGAGATTTTTCAATCTATATAGGTAACGACCGAAATATGATCTCCTCAAATTCCTGGTAACTATGCTAAGTTTCTTTCACATGAGAATATCCAAATTTAAGCTGGCCATCAAAATAGAAACTTCGAAAGTAAGTACGTTTCGCGGAATCTTTTTTCACTTGACAAAAGTTCAATGAATAGATTTTGTTATAATGGCAAATTGATCGTTCTGTAATTTATCCTCAATAACAATTATCACAAGGAATACTATTTATAACCATAAGTTCAGTTGATTGGTAAAAAAACCTTCTATAAAAATAATGAACTTTCTTTTTGAGAAATTAATAAAGGCAAAATCTATCCCTTGATCCTGATTTTAGATTTGCCAATCAAATCGCTTATTAAGTCCATGGTAGTTCTTATCAATTAGATTTCAAACTAATACCATAATCGATAAATCGTAAGATACCTCCAACTAGTAAAAGGTCGTTATAAAGATGCCACAAGTACATTGCTCCAAACATTCTATTAATTCTTTCCACGTTAATTTTATCAATATTAGAAAAGCTAATAAATTATCTCTGTTGATGGATATTGAGGGAGATGCTGCCAATATATTGTATACGAATTAACCATTTGTTAAAGTCTAAATGTTTGCCGTGAGTTAAAGTTGCAATTCACTTACAGTTCCAAGGTTTCGATTCTTCAATCGAATTCTAATCCGCTGTGTTGGTAGCGGTACAGAGTGGAAACTTTATGTTAAACCGAGTAGTATTCTGACGATAGAAGAGGAGAAAAACTTATAATACAAGCGAAGCTTAGCAGTGCAAAGCATGTAAGATATGAGCAGATACAAACATATGTCTCCCTTGTATATATCATTCATCCATTATTTATATTCCCCAATATTAGAACCACAAGTTCCTGGGACCATAATCAAAGGCAATTTCCTCATTGCACAACATATATGTTAGGAAGAGATGTGAGATGCGAGAATAGAGATGCGGGACGCGAGAAGCGAGACGAGAGACGCGAGAAGCACGAAGAAAGATGCTAGACGCGAGATGCGAGAAACGAAACGTGAGACTTGAGACATGAAAAATAATATAATTGTTATAAAACTCAATTGTCGTAAAATGAACTTCCTATAATATAACCTTTTGATAGAACCATATTTTCGTAGACTTTTCGTATGTTTCAATAAGATTCCTATAATAATTGAACTCATTTTTAGTTTTTTTTGGTAAACATCCTTTTGAGTGAATCAGCTACAAAATTTGGTAATCTATTTGAAGACGACGATTTAAAAGTTTCTCTATAGTATGTTAGACCTTTTTTTTACTATTTTTGAAAGTTCTTTGTTATATTTAGGTTTGTTATAAAGTAATAAATATCATACGTTAACAGAGGAATGAATTTGGAAATTGGGGGAAAATTTTAGTGTATTCGTAAATTCTTTTACAGGATTTACCATAATAAACAAAAATAGGCGACAAGGTGACAGTTTTTATTACTGATGTAATGGTTTGTAGACTACCCACGTTGAACTCCATTAAACGATAATATTGATTATAAAGACTATTTACTTGGTAAGTAGAAACGTTTATTGATAGTTAAATTTTATGGTGAAGGCTTGTCCTTATAGAATGTATTTCCGCACATCGGTAAAGTAAATTGAGATTCAATTAGTTTACAAATGAGTTTAATTTAAAGCCGAATAATTACTGGTGAAAGTTCATATCGATAACACAAAAAACCACATTTCTGATATTTGATTAAAGTGTAGGAATATAATGATTCTATATGTATTCGTTATACTTAGTAATATAATAACGTAATATGAATTCGATAACCTGTTTTCTTCTCCCGCTTATTCATTAACTGAAGAATAATAGGTTGTTGTTATACCAAGTGTGTTACTAAATTCATTACGTAATGTTTGCCAGACAACGGGGATAAAAACTTGGTATTTCGCTTTAAATGAATCTTTCGGGTAAATAGATTGTTTTACCGCCTGAATTGAATGAATTCGTTTGATAGGCTTTTGGTTTTCGTTATGTATTTGATGATAACGAATAAAATAACGATAATATTCATTCATTTCTTCGTATTTCTTCCTACAGTGTAAGTCTTTCAACGATATTACAATGCGTTTTGATTTAAAATTAAATTTATAGGTATAATTATCGTAGAGAAAATTCTAGACCAATATGTTAGTAATGCCTGGGATTTTACCTCTTGTTATATCACGATTATGAAAAAAGATTTTTTTCAAATGAAAACGATATCTATTTTTCTACCTATTAATAATTGCCCCGTGAACATTCGTAATTGAAGTTCAATTCTAGGTTTATATACTCTAAATTGTTTTATGTGGTATGTAAACCAAGTTCACAGGCGTATAGCCTTAGGAAAAATAAGATTTGTGATATTTCACGGAATATGAACTTTGTTAAACATCAAAGGAAATTATCAAGGATTTGATTAAGTATAGGCACCGTTTTGAATAGACAAATATTGTTGTTCGCAGATGATGAGAGTCGCGATAATATATCTAAAACCAAATTAAATTGTTTGGTGGAATAAATGATGTCCACTTTATACGTTCAAGTAAATGCTAATATGAATCATATTTATTTACCTTCTCCGTAAAATTTGAATTTAATGCAGTTTCGTTGAAAAAGAGTATAGTCGATTCATTGTCTGTAATAATGATAATTTTGTATGAATTTTCAACTATAGTTATCCTGAAGTTTTTACACGCTATGAAAGATAGTTTTTCTTATGTTTTAAGGATACATAATTGAGCTTTACCCTATTTTGGAATTCAGTGAAAAATTTATAGGAATGAATAGCAGCGGCGGGAAAAGATCTAGCCTGTTAACAAATATATTTAGATTTCAATTCGAATAACGTACCACTAAAACCTTGTTCCAAACTTATATTGACACATAAAAACTAATACTGAGTAGTTTTAGCGTGATAAAAACGCCATTTGTAATAAAGTTACCCTTTTAATTCGGTAAATGATTTTTTTTTTCTCAGTTAGTAAGTGAAGTATTCGTAGTTCATGTTTAGAATATTCGTTTTGCGCGATTGTTGTATTTTTTTTGAACAACATTATGACCAATAAATAGCAAATAAATATTCAGTTTTTACAATAAATTAGATAATGAGGTAAAGTATAACACCATTGGGCGTGAAAAACAGGTAAATTCTTAACACTTTGAATATGAATAGGAACGAAGGTTTGGAAAACCTTACCTAAATTTCAAGGTGGTTAAAAATCCCAAGCCCTTAACGTAGAATCCAAGTAATCCGATAAATTGAAATCCTATATAGGATTTTTCTACCAATAACGAGACCTCAAATTGGTTAAACAAAGTAAAATAGGGAATAAATGTTTTGAATAATTCTCCAAGTTATCTAAAAGACGATATTATCGATGAAAAATCATTTTAACCTTTATATAATTGAGATTAAGGTTTGTAAATCGGTATATAAACATTGGTAAATTGCAGGAATTTAGTAAAGTAACTTTGTAAAGTTTCAATCATAGTCTTATGAAAATCAACCGATTTAGATAATCTAGATATAGAAATAATTGAAACAAGAATTATATTTTATTCGCTACTGAAAAGTTATAAGGTCTGGTTAATAGTTGATAACTTTGGTTTAAAAAAGCAACAGGTGATTGTATGGATTTTTTTTTTATAACTAAATGATTTGATATTAATTAACACACTATTCTCTAAATAACATAAAGTTTTCTCAAATTAATCAAAACCAATAAGGCGAATAGTAAAACGTTGTTTACGAGTTTTTTATGGCGTTGGTAATGTCAATGGTTAAATTATTTATCTATAGGGGTTTTATTTATATGAAAACCTGAACAATATTAATAATTTAATTTGGTATTATATTATTCCTTGATAAGTAAAACATTTGTTTTTTGAATTTAAAAGAGGCTTAATAGACCTACAATTAATTCAAACATCAGGGAATTTACCACGAATCTTTGTGAATTGGAAAGATTTGAACGCTTATATTATATCAATATATATGTATTATATTTAGATCTTAACCTTAGTGCAAACCTGTTGTTTCAATGTGGAGGAAAACCAGATTGTCTTTGAAACTAGGCTTGTTCTATTAATCAGTAAAATTTGATTCTCGTGTATTTTCTATGAATTATCTCGTATATTCCATGAATCGTTGCGTAAGGTCTTGAATGAAACCGGCAACAACGCCTAGAAATGGTATATCGAACTATAGGTAACGAAATTCTTTCAAAGTATACGAGACTACATTTTTTTTTTTTCGTTATAAGGGAGTTCAATTAAACTTAGCTCCCCATAAATGGTATTTGAAAGCCTAAGTTGTCTGTGGCGACGAAAGCTATTCAATAACTCCCAAAGGCATCACGCGTGTGATAAGTAATCTAGACAGCCATATTTCTAACTCCTGTTACCTATATAAGTGCTTATACTGCGTAATTATAACTGGTGTGGAAGTATGCCGTATTTTTAAATATTGTAATAGTTGCAAAACGCCTATATTTGGACATATTGATAATTATAACTGTAAGCCCATGAAATGAAAAAAATATGAGGCATACTTAACGTTAAATTCTTATTTTAAGCGTATAGATATTGAGTAGGAAATATAAAAGAACTTCCCTTATGGTTCTCAATAAATTCAACCGAGAGATATACAATCCATCTGAGTAATTCCGTTTTAATTATTGCTTTGATAAGAATTTTGCGGATGATTATATTATTAGTAGATTTTTGAATGGAAAATGGTCCTTTCGAAATTACTATTTTTGAAACGAAGAATTTTTTTGATACAAATACATTCGCTTTACAACACTCAAACCTATTATTGGATGATGGGCGTTAATATCTGGGCTACGTACTCCCTAAATTTTAACCGGTTCTTTAAAGTTAGATGTCTTGTTAAATTTATACCTCAAGATTATAAAAGTCCTGAAAGCTTTAAGTGATAAGTCGAACGAAAAGTGTAATTACGCTAGTTATTGTTGGTTCTTTAGAATATAAAATGTGCGTTTTAATATATTTAGTAATGAACTTATTAAAATAAGATTTAGCGACAAAATCCTTACTTCATTTTAACTCAACGTATAATTGATCTATAAGAGTGTATCATGCTCAACACCTTATAAAAAGAGATTACCACTTATAATAAAGGCGACCTCCAAGTTCGATCGTTAGCTAGAAAACTTTCAAATTCTCCGTATATAATACAACGTTTTGGAATTTAGAAGCCTATAAACTAATAATTTTTGAATAATATATAAAACGTTATATTCTTTATATAACTCGTAGGAATAAAGTTCTTATTTGCTACCAGGACTAGAAATACTTAAAGAACAATACGAAATTCGTTATCTTCTTACCCATAATATATGCAAATATACTCATTTAGAAAATTTAAAGAGTTCGTTCGTTAATCATCTATATTTACTTTAGAAGGCAAAGAAACACGGCCAAAATAGTCACGTCTTTAATCGGAATGATTATCATATTCTGATTTCGACTGAAAATTATATTTACCATGGCGCCACACGCGGCGGTAATTATCACCATTTGTGCAGCAACTTTTACAGTTATTACAACGATTATTATCGTGACGTTGATGGTTATAATCCTCACTCTTATCGCTAGGTTTACATCTCTTACAAGCATAATCGTCACGAACGTCGCGAATATTGTATCTCTCACAGTAGCGATTGTAACTACCTTTGACTTAGTTTGTATCTTCCCTCTTTTTATTTTTTTGAGATTTTTCATTTTTATATTATATTTTCTTTCACAAATACCACAAGCCGTATCGTTCGCGGTCATTTTCAACACTACACCTGCAATCCGAGCAATTTGGGTCGACGACAACGAGTAAAATTATCTTATACTCTTGAATGCTATAGACATACTTATGAAAGATTTACTTGCGATTCAATGGTTAAAGGTTTCATTAAATACTTAAATTTAGTAATTTTCAAAGGTCCATTCAATTATACCCTACTTTCTATAACCATAATAGAATGCATATATTACTATTGTATATCTAATCATGGACTGATTATGCTTTCGAAAGCTGTACTGATCATCTATACTATCTCGAAAAGTAAAGGTTAATTCTCGGACCTTTTTGGTAATACGGCTTTCATACATCTACAAACGTTACTTCAATACGTCCAAGAAGATTTAAAATATAAATTGGTCAATTCTATACGTTCTTCATCAAAAGTCTCATTATTTCACCGTAAAATGGACAACCTTATAATGAGTTACCAAATACAGACCTAATTTTCCCTTCTACATCAGGATGAAACTTGGTAAAACTATTCAAACGCTCTCAAAAGCTTTATTAATCGGTGACGATGATATCGAGGCACACAGTATTGATACCTATATTGAAAAAAATCATGATAATCCGAATTTTTCATACCTATATCGTTAGGATTCAAATGTCAAAAAATGTTAAAAGCTGAAAATAAAAAATACGGCGTAATTAAATTCATATAACCACCAAAACACTTAAATTCACTAACGCTAAGACGGACAAGTATACAACGCTTCTTTGGGCTACAATAATATGGTTTTCAACTGCCATTTTAATGACGTTCATTCCTTTTGCTCTGAAAGCTATTTCAACAAATTTTTGTAATTGTTTGAAAATCTGTTATTTATCATTTTCAACTTGTATTAACAGCATCAAAAGGCCCCTTGAAATTCGAATTTATGGCGGTTATCAATGAATACAAACCCTTAACCCAATATAACAATAGGTAAAGAAACTTTGAAAGAGTTTTTAACCTGATAGTTTTATCATAAGTTCGAAAGCGAGTTTTAGATGTAGGCGAGTCGTTCAAATCCTGGGTGAAAAAAGCTAACTCGCGCCTATTTATAGAAATTGACTGCGTCGATAACGTAATAGTGGTGGTAACGATAGCTATGGCGGCGGTGGTGGTGGCGTGACGGCGATAGCAACAATAGTAATGAGAAAGAGGAGGGGAAAGGGTTGAGGTTAATGCTAAGGCTAAGAGGGGGAAAGGTGAAAATTCGTAAAATTATAAAGCGGAAGGAAGGCTGGAATATTAGGAGGTTTTCTTTATTCGTACAGAGCAGCAAAACTAGCGACTTCACTATTGCCGTTTAAACTTGTTTAAACTGATAGAAATGTAACATTTGGTGTTTTCCAGCTTTTTTACTTACAGCTACCAATCGTTAGAAACGTTGTAGGGGTAACGGAATATTAATACAGTATAGTATTCTAATGATAGACGAGGAATAAACTATAAATAGAAGCGAAGCTCAATGGAGCTGAGCATGTAAGATGCGACAAAGCATGTACACGTGCCTTCTCTGTGTATATCAGTCTTCCATTATATATGTCTCCCTATGTAAAGATAACACACTACTACAAATCCAGAGATTCTAACGAAAGAGGTATCGTTAATTTAAATTCACACCACCTGAATCTTGATCTGTTTACTTAATGAACAATTATAGGTTGTATATTAAAAATTTGCATCTGGTTTTAACTTGGAATGCAACTTCTAAATCAAAAACTTACAAGTACCTATTTCAAAAGGTCTTTACAGTAGTTTGCCGCATCAAATAACCGTACGGACCAGGTACTTGTTACGGATTTTTCAATACAACTATGAAAATACAGTTCTTTATAAATCAGTAGTTAATTATGTGTATGCTTAAGAGATATTAAACCTATTAAGTGTAGACTTCCTATAAGTACTGGCTACTGAAATTATTGACAATGCCACCACTAAATGTAAAAAAACTTCAAAATTGTTCAAGATTTAGTAAAAATCAAAAATTTAATATTATTAATATATAACTAAGAAATCAGAAGAGAATTCTCGTACATGTTATCTATTCATTTTTTTCTCTAATCATGTCAATAATCTTGAACCTAAAAATCGTTATATAAAGATCATAGAAGTTAAAGTTGCGTTGAGATACAAATTATACAGCTCCTAGTAAAATTGGTTTATTTTATCAAACCCAACGAATTTCATAAAGTTTAATTGAGGTATTGATAATTCATTGTACATGAAAATCAATGTTTATGTCTTAATTATCTAGCTTTTGTCAACGAATCTAAGAAAGTGTATAAATGCGCCCCAGAGTATATTCTTTATTCTTATTCTCCCTTTTGTTTATCAGTTGACGGCTTTGTCTTAGATTCATGTACTTGTAAATTACTGGAGGGGAAGCGTTACATTAACTCATTCGCTGATTTTATGGATTTTCATCGTTATTTGTTTTCATATAAAATTGAACCGTCGGTGTCTGGAGCTTTATAAGACAGTTAAGAGTTTCAAAAATTATGTTTCAGTTATTGATACTTAAATTTTTAATTAATCCATCGTCTTTGCTTGGGTATATTTCACAAGAAATTCGCTTCACATCAATAAAGTTAATACGTTAACAGTAGTGAAGACGATTTAGGTAATAAGGAAATTATTAAATTAGGATCTAGTCAATTCCTTCATAGTTTATTCAAAACCGAACCATGAGCCGTGACTCTTTTTTATGTAATTGCTGACTCAGCAGATGAACCTGTGAGATGAATATATATTAAAAAAACCAATAACGGTAACAACATATCGTCAGTGCCTACAGAATCAATAAAGCCCTTATTCATTATTGAAAAGGTGCTTTAAAGTATGTAAAACTTCAAATTTCAAATAAAAGGAGGTTATACGTTTTTCAAAGTAACGCATATATCTTTTTATCCCTCACCATACTTTAAATGACCTTGACAAGTACTTATTGGTATTGAGTCCACATGATTTGGGTATGAGTTCAGAGATTTATTATCGTAACGTTAGTGTTAACTTCGTAGATAATAAGATCTGATAGCATTAGTTACGTACTAATCCATAATATTCTTAACGCGTCCAAAATATCCTTAGCCTATAACGATTTAAGTAATTCAACGCCGTGAATGAATTTCGTTGAGTTGAAAATGTAGAAAAAGGTTTGTTATCCAAATGACAAACTTTATGGTCAATTTTTAAATTAAAACTCTAATTGTCTTTTAACTTAAATTTGAATATTTCGAAAACTTAAGCAGAGATTCAAAATTATGGTACAACTATTTTATCCACTTTAGTACGAAATATTACATCTTCACATCCACAGATTCAAAAGACACACAAAATTCGTCAACGGTTGGGTAATTATAATGTTTTTGTAATGAATATATATCAAATTTTGTTAAGTTTATTACGGTTACCTCCAATACTTCAGCAATTACAAATGTCACTATTAAAAATTAAAAGAAAACTTCCACCCCTTATTGACCTATTTTTTAACGTTAATGTCGAAGTAAACGCCTAGAATCTTCATATTTTCCATACAAAGCGGAAACGGGGAAAAAGGGTAAAAATATTAAAGATGTTAAGTTCAAAAATTATTTATACAGTCGTTGGTCATAAGAAAGATATAAACTAACTAATGACGAAGCTAACGTCAATTTTACTGGTATATTTACAATTGAAATCCTAGTAAATTTAGTGTATCTCTTCGTAATATAATATAATACAAACACCCTCCTATTAAATATATTATTACCTGTTTGTAGGGCTTTAGACGTTGCAATGTTGTCGATTTTATTGGCCGAATTAACAGTATTATTGCGAGCTCAAGTGGTGATTTTATTGTTCTAGACTTGGCAGACCGCTAGCCGGTTTGTATAGTAATTTGTATGGATAATTGCTTGGTCTTTTCCCTAATGTAAAGTGGGCGCATACTATTCCTGACTTACAGCTAATACAGTAGGCCTACACGAAAAAGAAATTCATCATATAGTCAGTATAGTCAACTTAATTTTAAGTAGAGTTAACCTATTACACTGCAATTACTACTAGTATAACACTGTTAGCCTTTATGTTTGTATGCGTATGACAGTGTGACTAACCAATCTTTTCTGGTAATCGCTAAACTTTTATCTTATCAAATGACTAGACCCCTATCAATTCCAATTGACCTCCATATCGAATTGCATTTATTTTCACTTAAATTAATCTCAATTTCCGTCAATTAATCCACGGCTCCGAACCTCGACTTCATCGATTCTATCAAATGGTTCTTTTCCTATAGGCCTGTACAAACTGCTCAACTATGTCAATCAAAAAAAGCGCTAGAATCAGTCCCCCTATAGTTTTCCAATTTCCTAATACATCTTTGACCACCGCCACGTAATTTGTACATACCAGGAAGCCTATAAATATAGCCCTCGATACATATAGTTAGTTTGTCACTATCCATAAACGTTTTAAAGGCCATGTTAAGCGATACCTTAGTCAAAAAGTTATCATAATTTTTTTTCCATTTAATTTACCAGAACTTTTCAATTTCCATTCCTTTGTAGGCTTTACACAGTGCTATTACCTCGATTATCAAGCGCTTTTCGCTAGTTGTTCCGAGTTTCGAAATGTATTTAAAGAGGATTTTCGAATATATATAGATTACCACTAGGTTCGGAGGAATTTTTAACTGCATGATAATAACTTGAATGTTTTTTTTATAATAATATGCCTATATTAAACCCTGTTATTATACCTTAATCTTCTAAAACTAGTACTCTTCTTGTAATCCACTTTTATTTAATAACAGTTTAGGAAATCAAGCCACCAATAATGTTTCACTCATTCTCTCGTTAATTAATATTAACGAGGCTTATTATAAACTCAATTTATAAAAACAGGTCGGCGTTATTTACGAATAATCCATCTGTAAAGATTATCAACTTAGCCTTCGACCGGTAGATTAAGATTATATTAATACCACGGTATAGATTTCTTACCTGTCATTTAAGCCCGTTGTTTAGCCTGTTTAAATCGTCATTTATTAGGTCTTATGCTTATGTTAAGATAAAACGGTCGTAAAAAGTTTTCTGTTAATACGAGGTGGAAATATAGCTATTACGAATACGTTATTTGGGATATAATTTTCTTTTGGCTACGTTAGCTACGTTAAATTTATCAATTGTAATTAAATTTTCGTTTAATCATTTCAGAGAAAATCATGGCCAATATTAACTCTTAGTTTACAGATTGAAAATACGTAGAAGTTTAATGGATTACTATTCGTTCACGTCCTAAATATCTTATAATTTTGAAACTTAAATGGTTAATCTCCTGTAATTCTGATGTTACACAATTATTTATTTCAACTAAAAAGTTATTGTTAGTTTGTGTACTAATTTCCTTAAAGTCTTGTTTTTACGTTACTAATAGTACGGATCATATATACAAAATTTTCAACCTAACCGTAATTGAAAGTAAAAACAATAAATTAGAAACCAGTCAATATGTTTAATTTATCTGCATAAAGGTTTAACATAACATATTATAATCATCAAAAGATAGATAACATATAGTCTCTATGGAAATTTTGACAATACAATCCGCTGTAAATTTATTATTAATTACGTATGTTCTTACGTTTTATTCCGGTTACTAAGCGTAAACATACCTTTAATTTTTACCAATGCGCTTAATATTATGACAACTATTCAACGTTGATTGATTTTATAAGCTTTAAATTTTTTTCAAGTATCTCGTTTTTGCCTTTGCAACTGCATCCTGAAGCAATTGAACGTGATTTTCTATGCGGCTGGGACGTGGTTCTATCTTTGACCCTGGATATAATCCTTGACTTGAAAATATAAATATTTAGGTTTTAAAGGTTAAATTTGGCATTCGGTGCGAATTGTATGACCTTTCGAATTAATAGGATATTGATCTCGATTTTATATCTTTTTCTTTTCTATTTAACTAAGTTGTATTGTAAATGTTGTCCGGTATATATTCATTTTCTTTTACATTTCGCTTTTCGGGGGATTCTCGCGCTAAGCAGCGTTTTATCAACCTGTCGATAACGAGTAAAGCAAACTTGAATTAGCTCAGTGGCTGTGATTAAGGGTTTTTATCATCAATTTACATAAAATAACTCTTGAACTAGATAATACCCAAAGGTATAGTACTGCAATAGTTTTGATAACTACTTCAAAATTAGAGATACTTAAAGTTTTATAATAGGCTTTCCTATTTACCCAGTTGCCGCCACACGTAAACTTTACTTTATAGCAGAAAAAGAATTATATTAATAATTGAAAAGTCGTTCCTTTCTTTAAGGGTATTACTTACTTAGCGGCGAGCCGATTTCTTTCGCAATTCCTTTAAAACTTTTACAAAGGCCGTGGTCCTTTTTTTGTACTTGATAATATCGGAGTTTCACTTGTTAAATGTAGGTACGTAGAAAAGACCAGTAGAATTCAACCTAGGCCATGAGGGCTCACAATATCGATTAAGACCTTTACCACTATTTAAAAGCGTGACTTTAGATTATTCAAGCTTTTAATCATCAACTTTAAAATACTATAAGCTTGGCGAAGTAATGCGTATACCTTTTCAACCTTTACCATACTTTAATAAGCCTTTACAGACACCTTTCTATATTGAATTTCCATTTTCAACGTGAAATTGAATAATTCCAAATGCATATCAATTTATAAATTTTTTGACGTTTACCCCGTATCTTTTGATAAAATGGACTTTAGAAACTTAGCTTCGTAAAAAACAGTTACAAAGTGAACGAAATCAAGAAGAGCCTTATTATTGAAGTAAAATACATTGATAAAGACCTTGTAATTAAAGTCCTTATAGTATTTTAGGGGTCTAGGTTAATATTTTATAGTGGTTACTAATCTTTTCAACAACTTTCGAAACAAAGTATGCCACATTTTAAATTCAACCTAATTAAACTAATAATCATTTAAACTACTGTTATCCCTGGAAACAATACTTATTCGCCTGTTCTGAAGATAACTTTAACATTACTATCATCGTAACAATTAATTTAAGTATCTGTAGTACTTTCCCCCCGCAATTCCACATATTACAAATAACCTTCTATTCAGTATTTTTTTCACCTCTACATGCGGTATAATACCTTAAAACTTTTAACTAGCGTGACTACCGTGAAGGTTTAAGGTATATAAGGGGTTAAGTATTTGATTCAAGTAAAGGTAAGAGTCTTTACCGCCTAAACAGTATCAAAAGAGGAAGTCAGCTAGTTACTAGTCCGTGTTAAGAGCTATATCTTGATGTCACTTAATTTATTTAAGTTTATCATTACCGTTAATCCGCAGGTCGCTTTTAAAATCTGTCATTTAATCAAAATAGTGTTTTTAAACATAGTAGGGAGTTAAATATGGTATATTATATTTCTATTATTTATTTCAGCGAAGGAGTGGAGATTTAATTAACAACTAAACTTGTTACAAATGTGACATCTCTCACCATTGTTACGACGATAGGTTTTGAGATTAACAGGTCCGCTTAAAATTTGATCATATTAAAACTCATGTAGCTATTACCTCCATTTAAATGTCAACATTCTAGACCCTAATCGTTAAAGGCACTCGTAACCATACTTATGGTCTATGTAATTAACCACCTTAAGGATTTATTCATTTAAGTTAGGGAAATTGCCGGCTTGGGAGCATATGCAAAATGAATTTGGTATACGCGTTATTACAATTATAAAGGAGATGTGTAACTATCTAAAAAAAATCGTTATAAGTGGTATCTGTGCGTTATAAAACGTATTCAAACTCTTTAATACTCGTAACATCTACCCGTACCTATTTACAAAATATAAATTCGCTAAGATAAGCTTTCCCTATTACTTACTAACATAATATTAACTTGTCAAACATTTGGTTCAACACATTCATTGGTATTTCCTTCCCTTTTTTCTTTGTTATTATTGTAGTCCACCTCGTAGTAGCCTAATCCGTATAGTATTAGGCAAGGTAAATGTCTTGTTCGATATAACTATTTATTTTATTGTAAACTTCGCAAAATGTAAATGCTCGGGTCAGAGAAGTTTAGTTGTAGTCTTTGGCGTACCTTATAGGGATATTGGAAAACAGTAGGTAAAAACCTAAACAAGGAACCTTTACCACTTGAAAAATTTTGAAAAATATATTATCTTCATATAAAGGAGGTTGTCAACCTTCCCGTTATAATTTGGTACGTTATTCCAAATTTTAACAAAATCCGTGAAAATATTATAATTTATTTTGAATATCTTGATAGGTCTTAGGGATAGGCCACGATGATTATCCCAGTCTTTATTAGTATTTCCTAGCAGTTTAAGCTTTAAAGCCTCCGAAGCATGGTATTAAGGGTAATTAGTCGTCTCCTAGCATGAGGAGTAAATTTCCATTGTAAAATCTGTAATGAGTTTGTGCATATAGGTAAACCTACCGTAAAAGAGCTTTTAAGAAACTTGACGATTTTAATTAAAGTGCTAGAAAGCACTACAAAGTTCGAAGTTTTGAAAAAATTAACAATCCTATTTAATTAACTGGTGTAGGGCGCTATTATAAATTCCTCTAGCCGTATGAACGGCTGCCGCTTCATATACTCTGCCGCAGCTCAAAGCTTACTCCACGCTATTACGTTAAGGTGCCGGGCTATCTAATAGGTTGATAGGTTCCTTATCGTCAACGCGTAAAAATACTTAAATTAGCCGAGGTAAAAGATGAGGCCCCTAGAACGCGAATAAGGGCGTTAAGTTTTCTTAATAATCTTTCCATTAGAGCCTAGGTCCTCAAAGTATTCCTTAAACTGGGTTAAGTCAAAAAGGGTTTATATTGACTTTAAAAAATCCAAAAAATATACGTAAATATCTCTTTATTTAAATTTCAACTCAAGCCTCGACTTAAATCCTCTTTAAATTTCCTTTCACATATCATTAGTCAAATTGACGAAGAAGTTACGGTACTAGCGAAAGGTACGGTTAGAATCCTCACCGTTGTTGTATTTAACGATATAGTAGCCGATGAAACTAGTTCAATACCTTTCTGTTAAGGTTTTCTTGATATTCTACGCCTAAAGATATTCGTCGTAATACTTGGTCAAGGCAATTTAAATGGTTTTAATTGCATTGATTAGTTTCTGAGGAGGTGCTATCTTAAGGTTCTGGGTGGAGTAAGTCTTGGTGTTTTGGTGTAAAGTCACGTGTGAATTTAGTAACTTGGCATTGAATCGCGAGACGTGGTCTTTATAGCGCAACTTGGAAAATATTGGTGTTTTCGCTTAAGGAAATAAAATTGACGATTAAATTGGCATGAAGGGAGGAAAAAAAGGAAAGTAAGGGCAAAGGTTTGGTGTAAAAATAAAATTAAAGGTTATTTATTTTTTTAGTAAAGAACGAAGGCTAAAAGTTGTAGGCTATAGGACTTTTTCGTTTTCGCAGTAATAACACCTGCAGTAATACTGACTTGGTCGTTTGCCAACTTGTCGGTTTGAGACTTTTAGCAGTTAATCACAACGGTTTTTAAAAAGGACATGTAAAGATTTCTTAGTGTTTTCAAATAATGATACCGTTGCTTCCTTTCAAAAAGCTGTTATAGACTATCGTAGCATAAAATCTTCATTATTTACTGACGTTGTAGACTCTAGCAACACTAATGAAAGCCCTTCGCAAAAATATTCCCTCTACCCTAGCAATCGTTTGTTATGGTAAAACGTAATAAGAAAGTAGCTTTTTCTTTTTCTTAGCTTATCTGTGCTTAACATAAAAAGAACTAATCAGTATTGTTAGGGTTTCAGACGTTGAAATGTTGGCGATCCGATTGGTCGAAGTAACAGTAGTATTGTGTGATTAAGTGGTGGTTTTGTTGTTCTAAACTTGGTAGATTGCTAGCTAGTTTGCGTAGTAATTCTTATGGCTAATTTCTTGGCCCGTGCCCTAGTATGAAGTGGGCGCATACTGTACTTGACTTACAGCTAATACAGTAGGTCCACAGAAAACAATTCACTCAACTTGCAGTCAATATAATCAACTTCACTGTAAGCAAAGTTGACGTACTATACTGCAATTATTACTATTCAAAAATTCCCCTCATATTGGGCATAATTCCATAAAACATATAATCTATGTAAAAATCGCGAAAATCAAGAATTTGTAAGACGTTAGATACTTGATACTGATTCTAAAGGTAACAGTGTTCTCCTAATAGGCGGTAAAGAAAAGCGTAATCGACTAGTTAATAGGTTACTTGAAAATAGAATGTTTATACTACTTCACTTACTTGAAAATATTTTCATCACTTCAAGCGTCTTTTCAATCTTAATATATGATTCGATTTAAGTAATTATTTCCATAAGTAATAGAGTACTGAGTGTAATACATTGACTACTACTTGTAGCGCTTAGAACTAGGCTCACCACTCAACCAACAACCGATCTTATCACAAATTCAATACTTCTTTTTACTATTACAACAATAATGCTTGCAGTCGCGATCACTACATCCGCGTAAGCTTGAGCCACGTTACTATCACAAATTTAGTATTCAGTCTAGCGTCTGTGAATCAAATCTTAAATTCAAAAGCTTTCAGTACTCACAGTCTATATGGTATACGATTATCAAGTTTTCATTGTCCTGATGACGGAAACTGTTAACTCGGGGTCTTATAAAAATTAAATTTAGTATACGCGTTATCATATTGATTCGAAACGACCGCAACTACCTAAAAAAGATTTTACCCATAGTATTTAGGCGTTGTGAAGAGTATTCCAACTCGTTAAAATTGATGACAACCATTGGGACCGTTTTGTGAAGCGTGGCCTCGTTAGCGCATAATTTTCCTATGAGTTGCTGACACAAAAATTATCAACCTGTTCAATTTGTTGCTAAGGACCTCCATTTATATTTCGGGTTTTTTTTGTCTTTTTCGCTATTTATCGTTTAGTGCATCTTGGTACAATCCGCGTATTATTTCATAACTGAAACGTCGTACTTGATATAACTATTTCTTAAGTTATACATTTGACGCAAGGTGACTACCTTATTTAGAAAAGTTAAATAGTATTCTATGGAGTAACCCGTGGAAACCTTTGTGACAAAGAAATAAAAACCTAAATATTCAACCACAGTTTATTTGCAAATGTTGAATAACGACATTATCCTCGTATTAAGCAAATTATAAGGTTTTCCGCTATAAATTTCTATAGATTTTCAAAATTGAGCGAAATCGGATAAGAGCTTATAATTTATCTTCATTATCACAACTAAACCGGAAGGCAAGTTGCGATAATCATTCTAATCATCGATGGTATTTTGCACTAATTCAAGTCTTTGACCTTTAAAATCACGTTAGTAAGGTTAATTATTGATAATTTGACTTAAGAGGTAAAATCCCATGGTAAAACTCATGATACTCTCACCTTTATAGGCGTATTTTCCTGGGTTTTGCGTAATCTCTCCACGCAAAACTTTACCTTCAGGTAAACCTTGATGATCTGAACGATTTCCTCTGGTAAATCTTTGAATATTGCCAACATTAATATCGCATTCCGCATGTGCAACTGCCACCTTACGTACTTTTCCTCTGCCTGATGCGTACTCAATGATATCATAGATTGTGACTAGACTACCCAAAAAAATCAACATTTTCCTTTTCATCTGTATGTAAATAATTATTGCCTGAAAGAAATGGGGGTTCAATGTTAATGTTTGACTCAACTGACAATTAGGGGATGATTTCTTTACACGTATATAATGGCGTTAATAGTTATTGGTAATATCCCTTCTCTTATCTTATATATTTTAAGGTTGACTAATTGAAAAGCGATACAGTAATTATTCAAATTAAAACAAAACTTTTGCCAGTCTGTTTAAGGTCTTGCTCAAATTTCAAAGGCCACGCCTACGGAATTTTTCCTTCAACCTAAACCTAACTCACTGTCAAATGAAATTTCACATATTAATAATCTAATCGTGTTAAACGTTACCAAAGGTTTGGATATATAGGTGCCTCAATCAAACTATTTATCGAAGTTCGTATCGAGACAAACTATACGATGTAATTATTTAAGTTTCTTTATTGAATATTTCGTCAAAATCTCTACCCTAAAGGCTTTCATTAAATTATTGCCGAAAAAGGGGTCCGATGTTCTTATTCATGTTCAAACATTTCTGACTGATTACTATTTCAACGTTTCCAATGGAAAAATAATACCCATTGCAATAAGGTATATAATTGGTGATTTAGGTAAGGGGACTTCTAGATTTAAGCGAGAGATGTAACGTAGTTGCTTAGCGTAACTTGACGATTCTTAATATTTTTCTCATCTTGGAGATTTCATCGTGCTTGTTCACGTCTTAACAATCATATTGTCATATAAGTAATAGAGTGTAGTAAAAGGGGAAAGAGGGATATAAGATGTAATGTTACAAGTTATTTGTCTCTAAAATCGTTGTTCATTTTTATTTGGGTATTGAACTTGACCATTTAAAAACAATTAAAATAGCAACTAAGACTTACACTACATTTTAAAAACTGGGAAAGTTGATAATATTTGTTAAGTATTAAAAGGTTTTAACGATTAATCCAAGCATTTCTCTTAAAAAAGTATTCAATCATGATTTTTTATATTTTCAATAACGATACCGGAGTAACATCTTAACCTACGTAAAAAAAAAAAAAAAACCTAACTAGAAGTCTTTGCTACTTACTTCAGTAAAAAAAAAAAAAAAAAAAAAAAAAAAAAAAAAANAAAAAAAAAAAAAAAAAAAAAAAAAAAAAAAAAAAAAAAACGACGCAGATAATTAAGGCTATATGCAAACTCTTCTCTATACCTTATCATTTCATAAAGCGTAATCAAAGAGTAGTTTTTGTGGATCTTTACTTATTTATGCTTTGCCTAATAATTACTCATCGATAGTAATAGATTTATACCGTTATAAAGTTATTGATTCGAATCGTGACCAAAGTAACAGTATTATTATAGTAATCAAATGATCAATGGTTACTTCTAAATTTGGCAGACCGCGAGTTGGTCCACATACTACTTTGTATTGCGAATGGCTTGGCTAGTCCATCAAATTATATTGGGCACTCCAATTCAAGTAAATTGACTGCACTATACTTAAACGACATTTTAATACTCCAGATCTTTATCGTTCGGCGAATTTAATTACGTAATTTACGACGAGGAACTTTGAATTTTTTTTGAGTAGTTAAAAAGCTTCAAATATAGAAATGAATACTATGACCACTTCGTTTATTATCTTTATAGATTATATAAATTTGAGATTATTGATAATTACAAAACGACTTACTCAAGAATTAATACGTTGGTTGGAACAGCTTTATTGATGCCGTTCAAAGTTCATTAATAGTATAGCAATATACTACAAATAACTTGACGTATTTTTACGAATGAACTAGGATATCTTGGAAGGCCTTTTCGACCTTCGTTTCTTAATTTCGAAACTAAGGTTCATTTACCTCAAGGAATGATCTCATTATTTACTACTAAGTTCACATATACCACGCTTTAATAACGCCGGCGAATTCATTTATGAAAACTACGAATTCATCGAAACCGATTTTAGGCAGTTTAAGCGCTGTTGTTACTCTGAATACGGTTTATCTCCGCTTGATTTATACTTTTCGTTTAAGTAACCATAACTTCTCTATCAAAATTCTTGCTAAATGGATTGAAATACAGAAAATGTTTATTTCTCAATAAACAGTAAATCATAAAAAGGTTTTGAGTTTTAATAATCGTATTTGGGTCCCTGATTACAAATCATTTATTATTGTGATGATTGAAGCTATGTAAGACTCGTTTTTTATCGGTTACCCGTATCGCGAAATTGTCATTCATTTATTTTTATAAACTATTTCTTTTACCCGGAAAAAACAGTGTCATCTGGCGTTTTTACCTTCATAACGATATTTGTGAGCAGATAATTTATGAGAAATATCGTTGGAATAGTATTCCATGCAGTGCAGTAGGTCAACTTTATTTACAGGAAAGTTAATTGTACTGCAAGTGTATTGCTTTGTGCGGACTTACAGCATTAGATTTAAGTCGAGTGCAGTACGCTGAACTTCCCTCTAGGTACGAGAAAAGCAATTGGCCATACAAATTATAGGATAGACCGGCTAGCGGTCTGCCAAACCTAGAATAATACATCCCCCACTTAACCACGCAATACTACTATTACTTCGACCAATCGAATCGAAAACATTACAACGTATAAGGCCTACCAACACTAATTAGTACTTGTTTATTAGCTTAAGCATAGATGAGCTAAGTAAAAAAAAAAAAGCTACTTTCCGTTTACACTTTAAGTCGAACGACCGTTAGAGTGGAGGAAAGATTCTTTCGAAAGGCTTTTATTAGTATTGCGCCAGTCTTTCAACGACAGGAAAACAGAAAAGACTTTTGGATTGCGTTAGTTTTCCAACGGCAATTTAGAAGTAAGCGACAGTATCGCTATCGACCATACCGAGAAATATTCATTAACCTTTTTTCAAGATGTTGGGATTAACTGTTAGAAGTTTTAAATCTCGTTAAGTTGGTAAACAGCTAAGTTAATATTACTACAGGTGTTAGTACTGCAGAAAAACGACTAAGTCCCTATGCCAAATAATCATAACAAACAACATTCATTCTTTATTAACTATTACTACCTCCGACCTTACCCTTTACACTAAACCTTTGCCCTACTTTAATATTTTTCAATCCCCACATCATTTCAATTGTCCAGTTCTCTACGTTAAGCGAAAAATAGCAAGAATCGTCAAGTCGCGCCAAGAAAGCCACGTCACGCAACCTAAAACCAAGTCGTCAAGTTCATACACGATTTCACGTTAAAAACCCTAAGTTCCTACGCCGAAAAATAACATGTCCCCTATCCTAAACAAGCCAAAACGTCAAGATAGCTACCGCAAGTCCTCACTTTCAGGCAATCACGGACTCCACTTGGAAAAAAGTAATTAAGAACCTCGGATTGATTTTAGTCAACAACTTCAAAAAACTACTATGGATTACAGATATCAATAAAACCTTTATTGAAGCTTACTTGACCAACTACGTTGGGTAGTATATCCTCGAATTTGACATCGGTCGAGAGTTCCGCCACGACGCTCGCGCTTTCGAATATTTCCGCGAGTTTTTTAAACACTAGACTCCTAACATATGGGAACAATTTAGTACACCGTTAAAATCAAATTAAAGGCCGAGGTTAACAGGCGTGGGATTTGCATACCAAAAAATACTTTAAAAGGGATAGTAGAAGTTTTCTTCGAGTTATCCCCATTTGAGAAATACTTAAAAGATTCCCGAGAAAGTGGTAAAGCCATTGAAGTCTCTTAACGCCCTTATACACGATTTAAGGGACCCCCACTTTTAATTTTGGCTAATTCAGGACTCTTTACGCCTTGATAAACAAGAATATGTTTACTTACTCGGCAATTTAGAACCCTTATATGAAAGCGCGGAGTATGTTCTTAGCGGCGGAAAGACACATAAAGCAGTCGTTGCCAACAAGGCCAAAGGAATTTATATTGGCGCTTTAAATCAATTACTTGGGTAGGATCGTCAAGCCTTTAAAAACCTTTGAATAAACATCGCTTCTCAGCAAATTAACTGTTAATCTCCTTAAAGCTCTTTCCCCTTTAGATTTTCCTATGCGTAGGAACTCACTAGAAGTCCTACTATAAGACTTTATCCTTCGGGTTAGACGACTAGCAATTACCCTTAACACCGTACCTAGGAAATCCTAAGACTTAAACTGCCAGGAAATACCATATAATGATAGGATGATTATCGCGACCTGTTCTCTAAACCAATTAAGATAGTTAATATTAACTAAAAACTTCTTACGGACTTTGTTAAGATTTGAGATAATATAGAAAAGTATCACGAGAAGCTTTATAACCTCTTCGACACTAAAATGATACTTTTTCTAAACATTTATAAGTGGATGGAGGTTTCCCCTTTTAGTTTTCACTTATTGTTTTCCGGAATTGTTATAGAGCAAGCTAAAAACCACTACCTGGCTTTCTTTACCTAAATGACCATGTTTTGCGAAATCTATAATGACATAAAGTGCTACTTCGAATACAACTTTTACCTTGCGCAATATTATATAAACTAGACTACCACGAAAGTAATTATAATAATAGAAAAGAAAAAAGAGAAGAAAATACCAATTAAAGTCTTTAATCAGATGTTTAAGAAGTTGATATTGTGTCAAAAAGCAATGGGGAAAGCTCATGTTAGCGAAACCATACTTTGCGAATAGGTACGGGTAACAATTACGGGCATTAGCGAGTTTAAATACGCCCTATAACGCCCAGATGCCACCCGCAAAAGCATTTTAGACAGTTTCGTTCCTCGCATTCCATAGTAATAGCACGTACATCAAATTCGCTTAGTATATACTCCCAAGCTAGTAACTTTATTAACGTGAACAAAAAAGACCTTACAGTGGTCAACTACGTCGACCGCATGTATAGGCGCCTTTAACATCTAAGTTTTAGCTTATCGACTTTGGCCTTAAACTGGATATAGCAACTACGTTAACGACAACAAAGTTTAGTCGAACCTATTAAAAGTAAACAATATAATCATTATAGTAATAAAAAAAATAAACTTATAGTAAATTTTACTATTGGTTAACTCGATAACCCTCTCGAACGTAATAATGGGAAAGTAGTATACAACGATCAATACCTACTACGTTTAAATAGGATCATTTAGATTGAATCTCAGACTTTAAAGGGAATGAGTTAATTAAGGTCGTCAATTCCCCTAAAAAAAATCAAGTGGCACAAAGATACTATTCCTAGTACGGCTTAACAACTAGCCGACCACGCCTTTCTAAACCGTTTGTGTGGTAAAGACCCTTACCTTTGCCCTAAGCCCCTAACCCCTTACACACTTTTAACCTTCGCGATCGTTATATGAACTACACATTTCAAGGTATTATGCCAGACATAAGGGCAGCAAGGTACTTTACAGGAAGCTATTAGCATTATATAACACCACGAAGGGAAAATATTATAACTACTGATATTAATCGTTACGATATTAGCAAAGCTAAGATAGCTTTAACCCAGGGAAATAATTATCATCACTTGAACTATTATGGAAACAATTACGTTCTATATCCTCAAGTTCCCTACCCATTTCCATCTTTACTTAAAAGATATAAAGACTTTCAGCATCAACGTCTATATTAACCTAAATAAACTGGTTAAAAACGGCCTAAGGTTTTCACTTGCCCTTAAGTAAGGGTACCTATGGTTTTATCTTTCAGGCCCGTAAACAGTAGTTATACATTTAACGGAATCGTAGATACGTTAACTACATCGGAGTTTCAACTATTTAGCCGTTAACCGGCTGTATAAAGTTCTAAAGTTCGCAGGGTATAACGATGTAGAATACTTTGCCTCAATAGCCATTAAAAGGCTTTGTTACTATTTTTAAACGTATTACTAAGATCGCCGAAGATTTTAGTTTACGCTAAAAAACGAAAAGTATTTCAATTACGAGATTTTCGTTGATATATTTTACTTAGAAAAAAAGCCTGTTCTTTGCGTCGGTAATTACCCCGTTTTTTTATGGGGCTAAGTTTATAACGTCCCTTTTGGCAAAGAACACATGAGAAACGTTAAGGATATTATGAATTGAAACGTACCTCAGTCTATCTAACGTTATCGTCTACGATACCGGTATATATTTTTGCCACGGTCAAGTATTAAAAAAATTATGAAATAATTTGTATTTAATACATATAAGTGTATATAAATTCCAATCAAAGTATTGAAAAGGTTGAAAGGGCATACGACCCACTTTGTCGAACATATAATATCCTTACGTTAGAAATTAAAAATATTACGGATTCGGAGACATGCTCATAAAAGAAGTAAAAGGTTTAAATAATACTGTGGACTCTAACGGCTTAGTTTTAACTCTCCTAGTATTTATAGCGTACCTACGTCTAACGAATAAATATCCTCCTTCTACAGGTATTTAAAAACGTGTTTCAGCTCGCGGAAAATCATTAAGGAAATCACGAAGAGAATCAACACGCTGTCAGATTAGTAACTCCCTTAACACTAAAAAAAGCCCTTGAAAAATCTACGTGATTTCTTTGCCGTTATAAATTAAAGGCTTCGTATAGCATAAGCCGGGTAAAAGAAAAGGCCCGTATAAAATATGGGGTATCGTAAACTTCGAAATAGGTGTTAAAACTGCCAACGGCTCTTTACCTTTTCAAACCACTAAGGTTAATCCCTATATTAGGGCTACTAAAGATAAAGACCCTTAAACCCTTCAATTTAAGTTACCGAACCAATACGAACCTCCTCCACCCATGATTAATACGCTGATAAAACGCCTCCGGCATAGACTACATCTGAAAATAGAAAATACTGAAGAGGAGGAATATATACCGGGCCGCATTGACAATATTTCTGGGGTAAGTAGGAAAAAAAAAGATAACGAAAACTTGGTACTAAAGCTGCGAGCACAAGGGATTATCAAGACTTTCGGCAAACCTTTTAAGGAAAGTAATAAGGGCGAGATTAACAGCCTATTAACTCGAGGTGTTATACAATTTGTACTGAAACCGATTCTAACCTTTAAGACCTAAACGTTACGATTTTTAAGTTGAGGATTATGTACGAGGTTAAGGGTAAGATTACGAGGCGACCATATGAAACATTACAGTTAATCGCTTAAAAATGGAATGACGAAGGCAAAAGCTGAATGCTTACGTAATCTCCCTTGATTTGTAAAATTAGCTAACGTTTAATAATAACTTTAACAATAAGTTTTCAAACTAAAATTAAAAGCAAGTTTTCACTTAATAGTCGTAATATAACGCAATCCAACACGCAATTAATAACGAATATATAGAGTATTATAATACTAAAGCTACTATAGAAACTCCATGTTATTTACCGTTTAAGAATGGTAATACATGGTATTAAACTACTATACAAATTAGTTAAATCAGGTGTCCACTGATTTACAACCCATTTATCGTATTTTAAATTACGGCTAGCCATAAAATCCTTGAAGTACGACCCATATGTGCTAATTACGTAAAAGAGAACTTCGGTATAATAGGCATCTAAACTAACAGTTTACTTTTTGTCGGAATGACTAGCTTTATAGTATTGAAATAGCTAACGATTAAAGACTTTAGGTTTTATAATTACAAGCCGGTAACGACGTTAACGGAAAACACTTAACTTGACTTTAATAAATCGTTTATCTATATGCTTAGTATTAATACCAGCCTTAGCTTTCGCCAAAAGGGTTAGGGCGTTATTTTAGCTATAATTAACAAAACTAACGAAGACAGAGCTCAATGGTACCTGAAATAACGTGTTCTAAATAGCTATATTATTACCTTATGTCAATCGAAAGTCTTTTATGACCTATTCATCGCGGTATAAGCGTAAACTCCAACAGATAAGTATTTTAAACGGCTAAACAGGAGGCTTAAATGGCAGATGTAGAACTTGGACCTCGGGATTAATATGGTTTCAACCTATCTTTCGAAGGCCATATAAATAATTTTTATGGATGGATCCTTTTTAAATAACACAGACATATCTTTACAAATTGGTTTCCTAATAATTCTCGTTAATACATATAGGAAGGAAAACCAGTTTAATATTATTGATAACCTGATTTACTGGACCTCCGTCAAATATAAAAGGATTATACAAGGCGTATTAGCTTTAAAGATTTACGGCATATATCGGGCTATAACATAGGCATGGCACTGTGGAAAATCCTTAATATTATCACCAGGCAGCTAAAGATTCCTCTAATTCCGATAGTGATTTATACCTACTTAAGGAGCCTTTTCGAATGCCTTTCTAAACTCGGAACCACTAGTGATAAACGCCTAATAATCGATGTGATGGCACTCCTCGAAGTTTAAGAAGGGAGGGAAATTGAAGAGTTTCGATAAATCGATAGCAAAGATAATTTCGTTAACGCCATAATGAAGGCATCATCAAACAAGGCTTTGGAAAAAAGATTTGTAGATAGCAAAAAGTTATTTATACGAATCGAAGGCTACATTAATAGATCTCTTAAAAGGTTCAGATCACGTGATAGAGGACAGGGATATGCTGGCAAATTGAAAGACTGCCAGGGGATTTATAATGGTAATCTATTCAAATAGCACGGTAAAAGTGAAAGCCTGTAAATATTTGTGACAAAAGAACTTTCTGTAGGAGTTAGTAAACTCGAACTTTGGGAAAACGGTGTAATTAAGGTTAAATGTGGTCAATTTTCAAATAATTGGTTGCAATCCAGTATAGAAGTCAATTGGAATTGACAGGGTTCTAGCTCATTAACGAGGAGGTAATTTAGTAGTAACCGGAAAAGATTCGTCAGCTACATTAGCGTGCGCGTATAAACTTAAAATCCGCTAGTGTTGAAATCGTATTAAATGTAATGTAGTAGGTCAATTTTACTTACAGTGAAGTTAACCGTACTAGAAATGTATTGCTTTGTACAGACTTATTGTATTAGGTGTAAGTCAAGTGCAGTACGCTGCGATTCACTTTAAGGCACGGGCCAAGCAATTGGCCATACAAATTACAATGCAGACCGGCTGGCGGTCGCCAAACCTAAAACAATACATCCACCACTTGACCACGCAATACTACTGTTACTTCGACCAATAGAATCGACAACATTAAAACATCTAAGGCCTACCAACAAATATCTTCACAAAAATTCAACACTGATTAATTTTCAATCGGCTTCGAAGCGAAATATCTGTCGATTTGATGAATGACTTACCCAGAAAAGTACTTTTAATATGAGTTACTTTATAATTATGATGAATATCCCAAGAAAACCTGTTTTAGAAACAAAGTAAAGATTTTAGATACTGAATATCCAATAAAGTGGTTCATAATTAACCACTAACGGTTTTATTGTTTATTTTTTTATACGATTGTTGGTAATCGCAACTCGAATTGAACTAGTACCTTTTAACAACCCCTTATAAGTTCACAGGGATAAAGTTATGATGAAATAATACTTTTTTGTTCCAAATAGATATTTTTACTCAATTTATTAATTAGGTAATCCTTACCTACTTCGTTTTTCTATCGTTTAGACCTAATTCAATCAACAACGTTTACTTTATAGAGGTTAATTAATATTAAAAAACAATGATACTACGGTTATCTTTAATAACCTATTTTATGACGTAAAAGTATCATATCAACTCCCTTTACCATATTAAACGTCTCACTATCCTAGTTACAAAGCTACGTACAAAATTAGAAACGTTTATTGAAGTATCCGTAACGTAATACAATTGAAGTAAGTTGCGATAATAAATAAGGTTTTTATACGAATGATTTGATGTTAAAAACAATGTTGGACTTTTTTCTCATAATAATTAAATGAAATAATTCTGGTAAACGCGTGAGAAACTCCACAGGAAGAACTGGGTTACGCACGTCTTACCCTTGTATATTACCAAATTCAATTCCCTAGGCAAACTAATATGTCCGAGTTCGATTTATCAATTCGTTTTAACTATGATAAACCAGCGTTCCTGCTAAAATTACCGTAATTACTAATCGCACGTTGACTTTACTATCACACAAAATATTGAAATTGAATACGAATAATATATAAAAATATTACTAAAATGACGAAGTAAGCTTTAAATGAGCCAAATTGAAATAAAATTCATTTCAAATATCGAATAAAATTTAAAAAAATCACGTTCAACCACCATTAGTACCTCTAGTAAATTTCCAGAATACAATTATTTTGAATGTTTCCCATTTTCTCATAACTTAGTTGAGAAACATAATGTTACATCTCAATCGGTCTGTCAACGAACGTACATTTGAATCGCCTATTTAAATGTTTTTAATTGAATTTATTACCCGTTTCCCTACTGTTTTAGCCCACCAACTTTGATAATACCAAGTATAATTATTTTCGGTTCTTCCCTTTCCATTTTGTCAAGGTAAGTACTTTAATATCTCTTGAATTAATTATAGTACTCTATTATACCCTTATTGAGAAAATAGATGTTTAATTTTTATTTACGAACAATTTATCACATATTTTAACACACCTATCGAGTTTTTTCTCGATACTCCGAATACCTTGAATTGATTTCTTTGTAACTTTTAACTGAACTGATTGATAATTTCTTCACTGTTTCTTTTACTTTATGATGTTTCAACTGGTTTGCTTTCTTGCTTTTAACGTTCCTTAATGAATAATGTTATGACATGATGGCCGTTCAACGAGGTTAATCTAAAAGGTAAACTTTAAAAGGCTCGTAGTATGACTGTTACTCACCTCAAACTTACATTAATTCTCTTGACGAAACCTTATATTCTTTTTATTGGGCATAACCTAAGTATGCGTCTTATGTAACCAATTGTTAGTAGGAGAAAAACAGCTTGAAGACGAAGTCGTTTATTTCGATTTTATACGTTGAACGCGAGATATGCCTCCAATAACACCTCGACAATCTTGTTTATATTGACAAATAAGTTGAAAGGTGCGTAAATATATTCCGACCTCCAATCCCGTAAAGACGTATCATAAGTATTAAATACCAATATATACATCGTTATTTCACAGTCAATAAACAGTAATAAAACCTTTAGTATATATTTACGTTGAATTAAAAAATTAATTGACGTAAATTATTCTTTATATAATAAATAGTTTCAAACCAGGTATTTTTTTGCATGTATCGTGCCTATATTCGTCGATAGGTTTGAAAAGTTTAAATAAGATATTTATCAACGAGGCTCAAAAAGTTGGAAAATCATAGTTCATTTTAAAAATTACTTTGTTGCCAATATGTTTTTATTCATAATTAACAATTGTAATTATGTAATTTTTACCTATAGAGAGGCTCAAACGAATCTAAAGAAGTGAGAAATGGAAATGACAATGAAAAATTGTTCATGAAATCATGTTATCAAGAAACTAATAACAAAAAGGGCTAGAATTGTGAGGTAGTTTATAAATTTGATGGGAACGGCGTAGGCTTTATCATAACCAATGTCCCAGGATTCGAAAACTAACGACTAGAGGACCGACTATAACAACGGGTAAGCCGGATGTGATATTATCTGATAGTACCTACTTAATACTTATCAAATTTTTAGCCCTAAAGTATTCATTCAATTAATCGACATATACACGTTACCGGTTTCTTCTCTCTTCTCCAACGTATGATACATTCGCTAATATATGCGAGAAACGTGTCCCATCGCCTTTATACTACTCATAGCCGCTCGGTAACGAAGACCTCCTCTCTTCTTGCCTATTTATTAAGGATTATATAAAGTATCCTGCTCCCTTAAGTGACAATCTTAGCTCAGTTCTTTCACAATTATATATCATTTACTTATCTTCACTCTTATCCAATCGTTATAAGATATCTGCACTATATATATTACCATTAAATTTTGAATTAATATTGATGAAACATAATATAAATAAAAAGTATTCCCAAACAAAGTAAGTTTTAATACAATTGTTTTTAAATTGAAGAGCTTGTAAAATATCCAAACCAAAAATTAGACTACAGTTGGAAATTCTTTTATCAAAATATGTTGAAGGTAGATTTACATTGAATCAGGTCATATAACAGGTATGATCCTCGTTAACAAAGTTGTTTAGTATTCAAAATAGTTTTTAAAACCATTATATTTAGCTTTAAATACCAAAAAGTTACATTATGTCGTAATCAGGGATATCCGCTATAACGTTTCCATAAATATTTCCAATATAATGACTTAGTACAACTCGTCTATCACATTGAACATCCACTACAATATCTGTAAATCAAATCAAAAATGCCTGAGAATATAACAAATATCGCAGTAATTAGTAACAAAAACCCATTTTTCTGCAATTAATCACATGAATATTAACCTTTTACTACTTCAATCTAATTCAATCTAAATTGTCATCATGACTACGTATTTTCAATTCTTATAAATCGCCTCAATATCTAATTTTTCCGTAAAATCAGTACATTGTAATGGATTCAAAGTGATTGAGGTGTGGATAATCAATATAAGGCACAGGATAGACTTTGATATATCAAGATTATGAGGCAGATTGATCATCAACTGGGGCAACTGAAAAGTAATATATAACTTTTATCAACTTAATATAATTAGTGCATTTGACTTCATTGATTCGAATGAAAAATCATTGTAACAACTAAAAGGGTGTAAATACTGATGACTATGTGATTTGGTCAAATATAAATAAGATACGTAAAACCAAAAGCGATCTATCTATAAATACCACGTGTGAGTGGAATGAATTTCATGAAAGGCTTTAACAAACCTGCGTTGGTTTTTACAGTAGTTATTAAAGAGAAGTTGTTAATTACATATGATTTTGAAGTAATTTAAATTTGACGATCGTGTCGTTGTTACACTGAGTATTCTTTATAAAGTACGTTTCAAAACTATGTTATTCAGATGAACTGATGAAAGGTTTATAACACCAAGATCTTAACTGCTGTAAGCTTCATAAAACGTACAATGAATACTGCTAAGGTCGATAAAGAATTCTAAATTCCCGAATGAAATAGAATTCTAATAGAATTATGTCGAAAAACACCCTTATTGCTAGAGTGAAAATATTTGAGAGCTGATTTTCCAAAAGGTCTAATATGAACTTCGAATATACAACTATATCAATGATTCAACTAACGAACATTTGAAGAACTTCATTAAACGCTACATCAGCGATTGAAATCTAAAGGGAAAAAAATACGATACTGATGAATCTCATTAAAGCAAAAAGGACTTTCTAGGATAATCAAATCTATATATGAAGAAAAACGTGGGTAACATTACTAAAAATAAATTGAAAATTACAATACATTCACAACATAATTTCTTTCTTGAAGACGGAGGATTTATTGCTCAAGTCCTCTTCAATGATGCCACCTTGAGAAGTGCCTATAATTACCTACCTAAAAGGGTAGATATATGGACAGAAATGGTGATTATGATAAAAAAAGCTACTTTTTACACATAGAAGAGAAAAATTTCACTACCAAGCTATGCTAAATTTACGTTCGGAAACCTTGAAGTTTCAATTTAGTAATTTCTTGTATCCTCAATGAAGATAAGTTTATTAATTGTGAAAGCGGCGAATATTCGTTCGAAGGGGGATGCTCACTTTAGGAAACGTAAATAATGAGGCTTAAAGATGTTTTATCCATCGAAATTGGTAATGATTATATCATTTTTTGTTTAATCCAGAGGTTTGATACCGTGATAGTATAGCAAAAACCTTCAAACCATTCCAATTTGGTCGTTACTAGTTTATGAATTAATGAAGAAATTCATATACGCGTGAAGGACAAGTATATATATACGAGGTTACCGTAACACCTATTACAGGCTTTTATCCCTCGGATCAAAATATAGATGCGCATCTTCAATCGTAGTAGGAGCAATCAGTGAAACCAAATGATTCATATAATTAATACCATAAGGTATCGCCTAAATACGAGTCGATGTTGAATATAAACTTTATTTTTATTACTTTTTTAAATTGATATAGCGTATTCAAGTGAATTACAGTGGAAAACTTTATACTTGCCTCAACTTTGAAATCATGATATCAAATTTTGAATGGTAATAAAAGCTATAACAAATACCTTTTTTACGAAGTTTAATATCATATAAATTACTCGAAGATGCATGTGGCAACAACGTTGTCAAAAAAGACAAACCCAGTAAAAAAAAAAATTATTATTGATCAAATTCTTCATAAGCTAATGTTTGTTATGACCTAAGAACATCGGAGGGTCAGAAAACAGGCCAGTATGGGGTTAAGCCACTAATAACCTGATGTCCAACATATCAGGTGGGGATATCTCTTATGTCAGCCACCTTATGGTTAGGGTTACCCACTATGGATCATTGAGATCATGTTTCGATCCAACATGATCCAGCACTGAAGGCGTATGAAGGATTAAGGATATAAGGACACGGTCAGCACCACATAGATAGTATTTCCTTCATAGCTCTTTAGTTGTCAATCTAAGTATTCAGTCTCAGTATATTCTGAATAGCCCCACGGCTTTTGATCATTACTTGCACGGTTGCGATATTGTTCACTCAGTACCTCTGCTACCTTCTTGATAACATAAACCCTCTGACACCTTCTATATACTCACAGGTATTTAGTGAGATCATTACAATGTTCTACTAAAATCTAATAAGTAAGGTCCACATTGAAAAAGATAAGTTACACGGAAAAATACGATGGGTTATCACAGGAATAAACGAGTTCGAATACATTTCAAAACGCTTAAAAACAACTTCGAAAGATTTTTTTAGCTAATTTTCCTTTTATACGGCAATGGACATAAGTATACACTAATAATAAGTGATATAGTTCTTTTCATTGATAATTCAATCGTTAGGCTAAAGAAAAATCCCTCCTAGTTGCGTTTAATATCAATCTCTAGTATAATAAGCTCTAGCAATTGAGATGACAGGGAACTTGAAATTAGATGCTGGATGATAAACACGGACGATGAAGGCACTCTATATTAAACTAATCCCTTAAATATTTGTATTATATTGGTTGAGCTTAATAGTTGCAAAGTAGTCGATGAGAATCTCGGGTCGGAGTAACTAGTGCATTAAATTTAAGCTGGTAATGTATTACTTTGGTAGTATGAAGGATCGAGAAGCATACTAAGCATGAGTTAAGTTAGGGAAATGATTACCCGATATAGTAGTAGGAACGTTTAGAAGATAAGGGGGTATCCGAAGGCACTAGTTAACTCAAGAACAATAAAAAATACAAATCCTCCATCCCCTTCAAATACCTACTAAATCCTCCACTTTTTCAACGAAACCATCGGGTAAACTGTTGTAAAAGACGTTTGCCTTACTTACATCCTGATTCAAAGTCAGATGAATTTAAAGAATTTATAGAATAAGAACAAGACAACGAATACAAAAATGAAAAAATGAAGAGAAAGAGACGATAAAAACGAGAACCAAAACCACGAGAAAGAAAAACCATACAACAAATACGATGTGGACGTAATGGGAACGAAAAAGTACCAGACGAAAAAGAGACCAACAAAAGAAAACCTTAAAAACTTTATAGTTAGCTCTAAGTAGCCATTTGAAACTACACCGATGAAGTGAGAAGAATATGCCGAGGATGAACTGTCCAAATATATTAACCTTATCTAATAATCTTGACTCCTGAAAGCGCTTATTATTTTCAAAGATTTCATTTTCTTAACTGTAAAATGATAATGATTCGTGATAGATATTTCTTTCTTGAATAAAAATCATCAGTACTTACAAAATGAAAAATTTACCTTATGGGAATATTTGTAAAATAGCGCGTATAAAGTGCAAACGATTACGTCGAAGACGTAGAAATCGTCGAAAAGCTATAGTAATGAAGAGGTAATTTCTTCGAAAAGCTTTATAAACGTTATTATAAAAAAGGGTTATAAAATAGGTAGTTAAATGATAATGTAACGGACTTGAAAAAAAAAGATCAAAGTAAAGTAAAATAAAAGTTCTTTTTACTAATTTTTCAAATTTCGTCCGATAATAAAAAGTATTGGTGTGATAGTGAGAGTAAATTTGTTTGGACAGCACGTACGAAAATTGTCGGTCGAGTAGGTGCGGAGAACAAATTATAGTACCGTTTAAAGTGCCTAAATGTAGAAGAAGGAATGAGAAACAGACTTTGAGTGTACCTAATAAATAACAGGTGAAAGAAAAATACGATATGATGAACGAATGTTACTAACCTGTTTATTTAACAAAGCCTTATGAAAGAGAATGTGATTTATGAAGAAAAAATAATATACAATATTGTACGATAGACGTCCATTTTAACGATTGTGGACCTCGATCTCCACTATAATCCTTTCTTCATATAAAACGGGTAACAGAATGGCATTGAAAATTTATTAACAGCGAAAGTATTTGTGAAAGTTACATAAATTATAAAACTAATGTCAAAATAAATAAGTAAAATAATACCCGAAGACAACTGGATTTGATAACATTGATAAACTATTGGTAAATAAAAAAACTAGTATTAAACACGTTTTTAATTCCCTTTTTAGGGAATAATAGTAAATTTACAAGTTACTCGAGGCACCATATTATATCAACGAAAAGATAATTTAAGTAATAAACAATACTAGTCTTTAAATAACACGTATATATGATTTGATTACAAAAATGTAGCAAAATTATATTATAGTATTTACAATTAATCTTAACTCCGATCATTATATGTAAAAATATAATGAGTCTGAGACTTGAAAAGTGTCGGAAAAAGGATTTCTGAGGAGTTAAGGATAAGTCTTAAGATAAACTAGATATTATACAAGTTTTTTTTAAATATAGTCTATAGACTAGAAATGCCACCTTATATTTAACAATAATATTAATTGTACCAACCTCTCGAATTTCAAAAATTCAAATATAGTGGGTAGTAGTACATAGAACAGCTAAACCGAGTCCAAGAAACGTTAATATAATCGCTTAAGCCGCCGATTTATTCCTAGAAATAAAGTAAAGAGTAAAAGAATAAAAGAAATTATGGATATTATGACTTGAATATCCGTTAAGATTCGTAATATTAGGACCACAAGACGTATAAACTTATATATATATACAGAAAACGAATACAAAGAACCCTTTACTCGTACGAAGCTAAACTAGCATTACCTTCGAATTTCATAATTTAGATGATACATTCTTTAAGTCAAATTAAAAAAATTATAACCAAGGATTCATTTGATTTTATAACTTGATGTAAGGAGAATATCAAGTAAATAAGGGAGAAAAATGAAAGGATACTATTCTGATATCATTGTTGGAAGCTATTTTAACAACCTTTTTAATTTAATAAACCATTTACGAAATACTTAACCTAAAATTACCCTTGTACAATTTTTGGATCATTACTACGTTTTTCTGAAGTAGATGGTGAAAACATGTAGCCTTAATACTGTTTGATGCGCGAAAGAAGAAAGAAACTACGAAAAAGAAACGAAAACTTATAACATCTATGTATACGACTATAATAATAGTTATAAAGGATTGAGTTACGCTGAGGACGACAAAAACCAAGACCAGATATATTCAAGGCGATACTAAAAATATTTTTATGAGCTGATATTTACTAAAGAACGTTTTTTTCTTTCAACCATCATACGAAACATGATGAACCGCTTAAAAGTGACGTTTTAGACGTCGAATCCGCCCATGACGTTAACGATAGCTAATAAAAGCCATACGATGTTTTTAACTTACTTTTCATTCCTTTTATAATTAGTAATATTACATGTTTCGTTCACATATATGTTATAATTAATTATTACTTCTACATATTTATATCAAGTCATAACTGATTTTTACTCTATTCATCTTTTAATGATTATGTTGAAAATATCCATGTTTTTACTGTTAAAAGAGGATAATTAGTCGTTTTACCCGTAAATTTTGGTATAAAACATCTACATTGTAGCGTCCAATATGTTTACGTAGACTAGATTTTATCATGAACGAGTGAATTATCCGAGTATTTTGGTAAATTTTCAGAAACATCAGGTATTAGAGTTGAGGATAATTTGGAATCCAATAATGAAAAGAATATTAGTGACAACGGAAAAAAATTGAATGTGAGCTAAGTGTATTGAAAATTTCTACGAAATTTTATTAAACTTATCGACTTCGCAAAATAAACACAATAAAGGGGAGAACACCTAAAACAAGGAGGTTTATACCTGGGAAAAACCGAAGAAAACAGAAAAGCGTTATATAAATCAATATTATTAAAAAGATTCATTTAAAGGTAGTTTTATTTATATTCAGAAAGGTTTAAAAAAGTATACAAACGAGTTTATGATATTCGAGAATAATAACAAAAAATATATAGAAGTAAATGAGATAACTAAATTCGCAAACGAAATGATAAATACGAATATATTGATGAAATAGAATAAGTAGGTAGAAAGAGAATTCAAAAATATATGACGTTCAACGTGGTCAAGGTATCGCTTACTAAATAAACTCGTAATATTATTAAATATTTGTTGAGTTTACCTGTCTTGCGCGCGTTAGTTTGAATTCTTAAAGAAAAGGAAAAACAAAAGTTTGTACTTATTTTATACCGCCAACATTATCAATCGAATGGTTCATTGATGATTATGACAGGGGAACTAAATCAGGATTAGACGTGTTAAAAGATGATGTTTTGGCGAAACGATTATTGAAACTTTATCTAAAAAACCGAAAGATATTTTTTGAAATTTATTAGCATACCCATATAAACATTGTTAAAGAGGAATAGAAAACATTAAGGGACAAGAAACGAAGACCCATTTAGAGACGTACGATGAAACAGAACGAGTACTAATAACTTAAAATAAAAAACTTAATAGAAATATTAAACGCCGCTCTCAATAAAGAAAATTTGACGATTCACTATACGATAATACTAAAAAGTGTTTCGAGTGTTCCGGCATCTATATAGAAAACATAGATAAAGAAAAACGAGGCCGAAGAATTAGCAAACGAGAAATACCGCTAATTCAGTATAAAACAAAGAGGAAAAGGACTAGTATTAGCTAAAATATTATTATGTACCTAGAAAGATATATTGACTTTCGGTTCCAGGGACGTAAAGGTAACCCATCTCGTTACTTCCTCAATTAAACTCTAAATAAACAATCAACCATTGAAATTAAAATAACCCTGGTACTTATAAGGAAGAGACGCCTTTAAACAACGATTTCACCTTACGATAAAATTTGCCGGAATTTATATACCGGTTTCATTAACATAAAGAGTATACTTACATGACCAACTAAGGAAAAATGGTAAATATCGATTCATTGAAGAAAAAAATTCACTTTATAATTATTTATTTAAACGATAATATCTAACGCATTTATTAGATAATGTATTCGATACTTTTTTAAAGCGTATATAATATCTTCTTTTAATGCATCAAGAAAAATGGGTGCAAGAGTGTACTCATCACGCATATAAATAAATAAAAGACGGCATCTATCATCTAGAATATTCAAGATTGAATTTTCAAAATACCCCAGGTAGTATTTGAGAGAATGAATACTTATAACATATTTTGCGACTACCAAACGGTAAGAATATTTCGAAAATTAGCGAAAACAACATAAGAAATAACCGAAAGGATACGAATATTAATAGACTAATACTACCTTGGCTAATAACGAAAAACAATAACTGGAAAACGGCTTTCTACGTATTTATTAACAACCAAAACGCTTCATCGCGCGAATTTGAAGCAATATTCAATTTCTTACACTTTGTTTACTTTTCTCATGTGGAATTCGGCTTAATTAGCTTTATTATTTATAAAATGAAATTATTTTAAAGTCATATTTATACGTTAGGTTTCAAATTATGACAAGGATAAATTAAACAGTTGGAAAAACTAACGGAGAGGAAATCGAAATACAGGAGAAACACGAAAACTATCTTAATTCGTGAAATATGTTGAACGAATTCCTTTTTCTTGAACTATGGATTACAAGAAATATACCTGGCAAAAAGTCTTGAACGATAAACATAAAACCTTCAAAAATAAAAAATGTACCGAAAGTAACATTAACAGGAATGGTTTCAAAGCAAATATAATGTGCTTTTAAAAACTTTGAGTAAAAAAATGTTAAAACATATGTTCTCATATACTAAACGATTCAGAAAAACATCACAACCGCCTTTAATCTAGTGTTTAAATATCACCACACAACGAAAAAATATGGTAAAGGAATCGGTAATATCGCCTTCTACTGAAATAGATAGGTGACAAGTTTTGAAATTATTAACAGGTTGATACCATACGCGAAATTTGTAGCCTTCTTGTTCCTAAAAACTAAATGATACTGAAACACGACATACTATCAGCGTGAAAAAGCACTAATTATGATTAAATACTGGAAAAAAAGCGAAATTATGAGCAATTAAGTCTCCTCTACCAATAATGGTTTATATTAACCATAGGAACTTAATTCTATCATTGATGAGTTTAACGATATATATAGGAAGAATCGCGCAATAGCCAGATATATTCGGAATATTCAATATCAAAAGAGTGTATCTCTTCAATCTTAATAAAATCATCAACATTGCATACAAACTATCGAGATTTTCGGGACCAAGTAGTAAGCTCTGAAATTCAAGCACAAGAACATCAAATGAAAGAAAATTACCATCAGCGATGTAAAATTTCTTATTCGCAAAGCCAATAATACTAAAGGATCTAGAAACGTGAATTCTCGTATTTTCGAGAGTGTTAGGTACAGTGAAATTAATATAACCCGGAAGCTTAATAATAACTACCGTATATATCAATGAGACAACCCGGTAAATTAATATTGTAAAATACCTTATAAATGGCCATAAAATAATCAAAGACTTACCGGTATAAGTAAAATGAACAGTGAAACGAGATTTACAACAATGATGTATTTAAAACGGAATATTAATAAGGCGAAAACTCGGTGAAAGATACGCTATTTACGTAAGAATAGATGAGGTACTTGGGGTTTTAAAATGGGAACACGATCTTTATATTGGAATATCAGTCAACTGCAGTACAGTCGAGTCAACTTTACTTGCGGTGAAATTGATTGTACGAACTGCAAATTGACTGTAGCTTGTGGAATTTGAATATACTGCACTGCAAATGCAGTGCAGTAGGTGCACACTTCAAAGTGGGGCACAGGCCAAAGCGTTAAGTTATACAAATTAGTGTGTAGACCGGCTAGTGTTCTACCAAATTGAGAACTTACACACCTCAATCAACAATATAAACGCAACACCTGTTACTTCGACTACAGTGATTCGAATCGACTACATTGTAACGATAAAGGCCTACCAACACTTTATGTATATTTCGGTATTATATAGATACTATATAGGTCAAAAGGGACACTATAATCACCACCACGATATATTGATGCGAAAGAATAAAATAAAAAAATAAGAGCCGTACGTTTCATTCAATACCGCTAGGCTAATCAATGCTAGTATGATATCTATTATCATTCTAAGTCTATATTACATGATATATATAGATTTTAAGAGCAAAGTCAACCCGAAATGGATTGCTGGCGAAACCTATCTACACTTTATAGTCAATTATTTCTCACGATTCTTATTTAGTCAAGCTATAAGTAAACCAAAGGGCGAAAGGGTATGCCGTAACTAAAGACCAATCACGGAAATCTTCAGGAACTTTACGTAATATCATTCGAATAATACAAGATACTGTAAAAGCGCGATGATTATAAAGTTCTTTGCTTAAAAAGAAACGAAAACGATAAATATATCTACGTATTAAGCTGCTTCAATTAAGCCAATTAAATAATGAGTAAAGTTAGTTCAAAAAGGCGAAACAATAGATATGCGAACGCGATTACCAGCGACTCAAAAATGGCCTAAAATATCCGCTAAAATTTTGAAACACACAAACAATAGACTTATAAGCAATTTACTAAACACGCCTTGGTAGATTATAGTAGACAAGTCGGTAAAATCTTTGGAAACTAGGACTATATTGAATTCAAGCCGAAAATAATTGACGGTAATGTTAAACGAATGGAAAATAATCAAGGAAGTGATTATCAATAAATTCATTATCAGACACGATAATTCTTATCAACAAGTAGCTAAAAAAGTCGATAAAACGATAAATTGAATACATGACTTATTTTAATAACGATAATGGCAAATGTTAAGTGGGTAATTAGGTATAAAACGCTGTATCAACAACCAACGACGCAAAATTAAAAGGATTCAGGGTAAATGATAAAATAAAATTATTAAAGGAAGCTCAAGTACTTAACTTGAAGCCAAAATAAAAGAGGACGTGAAAAGTTAACTAAATTACTTCGTTTGTGTCAATACAATTGTCAACCCCACCAATAGAAAAAAAAAACGAAAAACATTTTATATTGATTCGCTAGGACCATACATTTCAAAGGAAAAAAAAACGGGAAAATAAGACATCGTAAATGAAAAAAACATGACGTACACGAGGCGGAAATACAGCAACCTAACAGTAATTGATTTAACGATAACGATAGTGGCTCCACCAGACCAAAAATACCATAATATGGTAATTGTATTAACCCTCGTTAAGGTGAAAAGGGAAATTAAAGTGTAAAAAAACGAAAAACCTATAAAAGTTAAAAAGTGAAAGTAAAAGTCAGATTTAATGTTATGAAAAGGAAACTTAAGGGATTACTGTAAATTATGGTGAACATTTTTATTTTCTTTTCCTTTTTTTCATTGTTTGTTTATTCAATTCCCTATTATTTATTCCAACTTTGCATTAGCCCACTTCATTCTACCATCTACTCTTAATGTAAACCTTCACTTGTGTCCTACTTCATTCTGTTTTTACTTTGTTTTATATAGCTTCGAGGACTTAGCTATATATTGATTGAGGGATAAATGGTAACACAGAGAATCAGAATACATACTCAAAAAAACTTACGATAGTGAAATGGCTACCCGAGATTATAGGAGGAATGTCTCGTAAATAAGGGATACCCGTAGGCACTAGTTAACTTAATAATAAGGAATAATACAAATCTTCCATCCCCTCCTAATACCCTCTGAATTTCCCACATCCTCAACGTAACCGACTTCTAAGTTTGTCAGACTGTTATCCGGTCTGTATACTAATTTGTATAACCAATTGTTTAGCTGGTCCAATGGTCTGAAATGGGAACCTACAGTACTTGACTTGCAGTCAATACAGTAAATTCTACAAACACTAGTCAACTTGCAGTGAGGTAAATCAACTAATTATAAATATAGTTGACTAGACTGTACTGAAATTGACTGCGGTTGAAACAACAATTGTCTTTTCGGAATTCGTTTCCAAAAATTGACGAGTTTGAATTGTAAGTTCATAAATACAGTTTCTAGTCAAATTATTTTGCCTTTTTAACAAACTATCATTTCATATTTCTTTATTCGACTACATTTGCGATTTATGAAATTATACGATGATATCTTCTAAAACATGTTCTCTTACAGTTACAATATCCGTTATACTAGTATCTGATATAATTTCACGACATCTTTGACCCGAATTATTCAAAATCTTAAATAACGACGCTACATGAGTGTTTAACCGCCCTTTATTCTTTTTTCACTCTTGTGATGTAAGCACACAGTGTCTTGTAAGCTTATGAATTTCATTATATATATATTTTCATTATGATTCGTTGTATACACTTTGGTCTCCCCTAAATATTTTTTCTAGAATTGTTGTTGTAAATATAATCACCTAATATGACAGGTTAAGGTGCCCTGCCGGTTTTTTTGATGATCAGATATGTAAATTGCAAAATTTCATTTAGTTGTGTGACTCAACGGTCAATTCGCCTCAAAGTTTTGTTTTGACCGTTATTATTTGAAGAGCAAAAAAATAATATTAATTCAAAACCTATTTTGTAATTAATAAATCACTTTTAGTAAAAGAGTCTGGAGCTCCAACAAAGTTAATGGATAGGTATTATCACATTATTCATGTTATGATCGAATTCGTTTATTTTAAACAATTTACAATATTTTTAATTGTTAGCGTTCATCATAAAGTTTCTTAATGAAGAGAGTTTTATGTTATTCTCAATAATCGTCCCGGGAATCCCTAGTACTGAATCACTTATCCTCTGGGTAAATCATTTATTTGCTATTTCAAACGTGATAAATTATGTCAGAAAGGCTTCATTTATGCGATTTCGTATTAACTATATTTACGGCGGTAATTACGAATATTATTTCGAGATATGGACTTCAATACCAATGTTACAGGCTAGTGTCTGGCTATTATTACCAGGGATCCAACCCTGGTAGCTCTACACGCTCTTAGAATGCTTAGAAGCAAAGTGGAAGCCGCATTGGGACACGTTTTCACACGTTATATGACCGGGTTGCGTTATCTTAGCTCCATAATAGCTCTCTAGTAGGGTGTATTACTTTTCCCTCTTTATAGAAGTTTATAAATAAGATCCGATCACCTTAAGCGATAACTTCGGCTTTAGTCCCTTTTTATATAAACCTTGATTTTCTTTCTGACAGTATCCTAATTACTTATTAGCGGTTATAACCCAGGGCTATATTATTATCATCCGACCCATTGAATTTGGACTTTCAAGTTTTGGAGTAATTCCCCAATATACGTATTAAGGAGTAATTCCGAAACTCCTTAACGACTTAGTACGATTACCTTACGGTTTAATACAAACTTTTTACCAACGTCTTACTTACGGAATTAACTAAGTGAAACTAAGCGTTCGAAAGTACGCTTTATACTTGAGCTGATGGAATACCAATGTATTAAACGCGTTAACGAATATAATCCGAATGCTCGAGGTTACCGATACTCCTACGTCTATGGAATAACGCCACCTTTAATAGGTTTACTCTACTTTAACCACGAACAACGCACTGAATACGTCCCTCCTTACCGTAAACCGCGTTAACTCCCGAAACAATGAAAATTCGGAATCCTTTAACTCCGACTAGGATACCAACACCTTATTTAACAGGCGCTAACGATTTAAACGCATATCTTTTCATTAACCGGTTAAGTTTTTGGTATTAAGTTACGATTATTGATATAAAAAGCTACGATAATACGCAACTTACGTAAAAACCGAAAGTTTATCATTATTAAAAAAGATTAATTGTACGTTATTTTATAATTGTTAAAAAGCCTTGAAAAACTTGTATAAAAATTTATTATACCCGCGAAGGAAACGACGGTACTAACGACTCTAACGCCTTGAAAATTATGTTTCATGTTTACTTTAACGACCTCAATATAGTTAAAATAGCTATCGTTCGGTTTATTAATATAAAATGGGAAGTTTGCAAACGATTTTGAGTTTTTTTAAACGTTTAAAAGGCTTCATTTACGAGAGTTGGTGGCATAATTGAGAAGTCTACCATTAAAATCGTTTTTTTTTAAAGTAGTTATTAACAGTTTGTTCGCTAATACGATCTTCCCCCTTAATATACCCGCAGCATACAACGAATGAATCGTTAAAATTTAACATATAGACAAACATATTTACAACTTCCGTATTATTTACATTGGTAATAATAATATTACAATTTAAAGTATTTTTTTATAATGAAAATAGACACAACAACTTATTCGTCCAAGATAACTATGGCGATATTATTATCATAAACGTAAGCGTTTTCCGAAAAGCTTTTAAGCAACGCACCGCTTAGGTTAATCCTTTAGAACTTTTCCGCCGTGAAGACCTCGGGTTATACTTATGTTACGAAGCGGAAAGGTATCGTATTCGTAACTTCTCGTGGGATCCGGCGTAACTTCTAAACGATTTCAATACTCAAGTAGTAATAAATATCCATTTTACTTTAGTCGAGGATTTCATCGTCCGTTGAAACAAAAAAGCGTAACTCCTATATATAGTAACATATAGAATGAATAGAAATTTAATTTGATTCGGTAACTTTATCTAAGATTTTAGGTAGATTTTCATATTTAATAGATTTAATTTAGAATTCAATTTATTTCATTTACTTTTTAATAAATAATGATTCTAAATATTGTATCGCCGTAAGTAAATAGTTCATTAACTGTTTAAAGTCATCGTGTTTTTATCTCATTACAATGACTCAACGAAGTTATGTATTACGCGCCTAGTTTTTCCCTACGATTTATGTTTTCATAATTTTTTTGGATATCTACTTCAATAAATACCGCCACCGAATATAACTCTATATCGTCCCCTTTTTGTAATATAACCTTCTTTGAGGCAAGCATTAACTAAAATGCCAACAGGTTACTTAAGACATTTCGAAATATATATTAGTTTTAAAACGAGGTAGTGATTATCGCGTTTGGAAACAGGGGTTAAAGCATTTATAAAAAACGCCGAAAAGGGTCGGCGCAGTTATATTTCACGCTAATTTGCGAAAGGCCCGCAGGGACCGAGCCATTACTACGCGGTTTGCTTCCGTCTCCCTCGAGGACATCATTAAGGTACTCGCCCCGAAACCGCTCGTCTCCGTTTATGACAAAATTCTCGCCGACCTTAAGGAATTAAACCCCTTATTTGATAAAACCCTTAGGGAAAAGCTTCCCCCTTACCGCTCCAGAGCAGATTTGAAATCACCTTTTATACGGCAAATCGCATGAGGAGCTCCTGGTGTTACGCAAAACGTTGACCAAGTTACTCGACCAAGGCTATATTCGCGCAAGCAGCCTCTCAGCGGGTGTCCCCGTGCTCTTCGTTAGGAACCCCGGAGGCGGTTTACGTTTTTCTATCAATTATCGCCAAATGAATGCTATTTTGAAAGCGGACCGTTACCTGATTCCTTTTATTAAGGAGACGTTCGCTAATATATCCTAGGCTAAGTAGTTTACTAAATTATATATTAAAATAGCTTCTTACAAACTCTGTACTAATGAGTGAAGCAAATAAAAAATGTATTTTTTTCATTTTTCGCACTTTTAGAATGAATTATTACCTCTTTCAATCCTTTAATGGTTATTACCACCTTTGAATGATATATTAATAATTCATCATCTTAATTTTCATCGAAGGTAGTATAGACCCAATAAAGCTACGCGTCATTCGGAAACAAGTAATTTTTTCGTCGGTTTCCAAGGTACGATTTTTTTTAAAAATTTGCGAACTTTTATTGGTATTTCATCCCCAACTATTTGTGTATTATTCAACCATTACTTCGGTTAACACGTAAAGGCACCCTATTTCGTTGGGGGCCTAAAGAAAAAGTTATTTTCGAACGGCTTAAGTTTAGCTTTTTTCCCCAACGTATTCTCGTTTAATAAAAACCCGGCCGTTACACCTTCTTAAAAGCTAATTATTCCTGCTAGACCTTAGGAGTCTGTCCTTTTTAACGCGAAGAATACAGTAATCTACGCTTAGTAAAGTAATACCATCGTCGCGTATCTTCCGCTAAATATACCTACGAAATTCACAATGGGAGTTACTCGGGGTTATAAGCAGTTTGAAATTATGAAACGCGGGGTTTCGAGGAATAGTATGCCCGTTTACGATTTTGACAAATTACCAAAACCTGGAATATTTTATAACTATACGACGGCTTTTCAAATGATAAATCCGCTGGTTTCAACCCCTTACGAAAATCTGTTTTCGGTTGGTTTATAAAGAGGAGGCAAAATATACGCGGCCCGATATATCATTACGGCGGAAATACGATATTCCCAATGACTTTTCCGATTGATATTTTTTAGGTCGATAATTCCAATTATTATTCCCCGAATAAGCCGCTTTCATGCCCTTTTCGTATAAATAAATTTCCTGCTTAATCATCGTCGGCCATTCCATCTCAAAGTTCGTAAAGGTTTTACTAATATAGACTATTAAAGTTCTAAAAACGCCGCTATTACATACGATACAGTTTACCCCTAATAGATACGTATAATACTTATAAAAGATCAATATTTTTAATGAATATTCGTACCGATGAGAATGAAACGATAAAGGTTTTAATTTCAAAATATTCAGTAAAATACTAAAAGAGTTTACGGTTTCGCGACTTTATTTAAGTACCTAATTACGAGCTGCTTCCCACCGTGTTAATTTAAACTACTTATAATTTACTTTTTACCGGCTACCCGGATTGAAACGTTATTAGTGCTCTTTCTCTTTTTGAAACGTAATTTAATCCCGACTTACATCGCGTAATCCATCGTTTTTACCGTAACTATAAAGTTTATAAACGGATAACCTATTGAAAAAACCGTTGAAAACATCTTTTTAAACCCTTCCCGTTTTCTGAACAACATTAAAGCGAACTTCTTATCAAATTTATAGTTTACTGACCTTAAAAATGTTTAGTAATCCATATTAGTTTATATTTATTACGAAGCGTTTGAATCAAGTCGTTGCCCTTGAAGTTATAAAGACTATAGAAGTCGAGGCCTAAGCGGAGCGATTTTTAAATTACAATTGACGATTTTATAGGTTTCCCCGCACGTTCATTAACGATGGTGATGTAAATGGGATACATCAATTTTGAAAGCGATTTTGCGACTTAACTAAGGTGAAGTAGCGTTTAAGTACTGCCTTTTACCCTGAAACCAACGTTGTAACCAAACGCGCGAATTAGAAAATATTAACGTATTTATGTTTTCTCTTTTCTTATACCAAATTTAATGAAAGACGTTTATTACCTAACTATTAATTAGCGTTGAACAATAAGGATGTGATTACCATTACTATAAATTTGTTTTTATAACCTATAATAACCCCACTGACTTTATATAACGTGTGTACCGTTTTGTTTTTCGTTTTAGTTATAATATTATGCGCGAAGGCTGAAGATTTTGTTTAATGTATTTGCAAAGCTATAAAATTCGAATAAGCTGTAATGATGGTTATAAAATAACGTATAGAAAAGGCCGATAATGAACCGCGCTCCTCCTTGAAACATTTTCGAATCAGCAATAACGTTTGGCTTTTTTAAAAAAACTATACGCTAAGCGAATTTGCTAAAAGGTTAAATTGACTTTACTATTAGTACCGTGTAACGCGTGTAATCGACTCTCATATTGTTAAATTCGACTCAACAGGCGGGAAACATCCTCGATTTCATATAGATTAACTCGTACGAGCCGCTTTCAATCCGAATTCAAGCTGGTAAACTCGTGACTTTCAACTGTAATCAGTAAATATTATCGGCGACGACGGAAAGACGAAACCGGAATACCACATCGAAAGTATACTGCGGGACTGTAGAAATCCCTAAGTCGGATATATTAGGCTTTTTAACTTACCGAAACGGCAGGTTCTAGTTAAGTGAGTAAGTTATCTACACTCAACTTAAAATTTGCTTTTAAGTTTTTTAATATCGTAGTACTTCACTTTGTTCAATCGCGTTACGGATTAGATGAATATAATAACGGGATTTTACGCTTAAACAGTAGGCGGGTTTAATGTTTTACACTTTATTTTAGGAATTGAAACGGCGTATACGTCGTTAGTAAATGGGTACCGAATAAAGGTATTAATATTGACAAAAACCAAACAACGATAAAGCTTATTCGAATATGTCTTTAAACTTGTCTTCCGAACCTTTTCTCAAAATATTTTTACCCATTTCGACCAATTTGCTTAACGTTACGTTTATATAGGCCAGCTTCGTGTTAATGCGCTTCAAAACCTTGACGAGCTTGGGTCTCTTTTGATTACATTTCCTAACCACTCGTTAACCAAAATTTCTACGTTTTTACCTCGTTACTAAAAACCTAATTAAGCATTACTCTTCTTATTTATTAGTTATATAACCCGCAGGCTACAAGAGCGTATAGGAGTGACGGGTATTAAGCCCGCCCTTCCCCATGTATTCACTTTCTGCTACATTGCGCATCGAACCCTTATAGCCTTTTTGGAAACGACCCTCTAGGTTTACACGATTTTTACCCGCTCGTTAACACTTGAAAAGCGGTTCACGAAAACTTCAACTTACCCTGGTTCTAAATATTAAACGCCAAGTACGCCGCGAACAACTTTTCCATAATTTAATTTATATTAGGATTTAGATTTAAAGGCGTATAAGAATAATTAGAGTCACGGTTCATTGCTACGATAGAACAAAGACGAAACCGAGTACCAATATTTAACCGCTCGTTAATAGCTTCGTTGCGGCTATCTGAATTATTTACCCTTCGTCTCCTACTATAAGTTTCTCGGATTATATGTTATCTTGTAAACCTACTCAAAGTATATTTACATACGGATCTCATTAGGATACATTTTTATAACCTGTAAGGTAGGAAATTTCATTCTAATTAGTAAGGACTACGCTGTTTCCGAATAAACGAACCTAAATTTTTAATGGCCTTGTTGATCTTAGCAGTTAGTTCGAGATTTATCATATTAAACTATAAGGCAGGTGCGAATTTTTTTGTTGACTTAAACCAAAGTTATAATACCTAATATTATAATATTGGTGGTGTTATAAGGAAAAGATTGAAGGTTAGAAGAAAATTTTGTTCATGGAACGGAAGTTTACTGATTATTTATAAGGGAGGGGAAGAGTCTTGGAACACCTTCTACGTACTGCTTTGGCCTGACACTTTTTATATAACACCACGACGTTTTCAACGTCCCTTTTGCCTTTCTTCATACCTCTTACAGCGCATATATTTAAAAAAAACGGGGGGAGGGGTGTTTAAGGTGTTTTTAAGGGTGATGTTATAGGCTAGTGCCTGGATAGTATTACCAAGGATCCAACCCTGGTAGCTTTAAACGCTTTTACAATGTTTTGGAACAGATAGGAAGCCGTATGAAGACATGGTTTCATATTTCACGTGATCGGGTTGCGTCATCTTAGCTCCATAGCAGCTTCCTAGCAGGGACTTCACTTTTTCCCTCTCTATCGAGGGTTATAGACAAAATCCGACCACTTTGAGAGACAGCTCCGGCCTCAATTCCTTTACAACCAAAAGGTTTTGGTTGAAAGGGATTGCTTATATGCCTTTACATGTTGCAAAGAGTTGTCTATTCGAGTTGTGGTCGACGTAACAGATGGTATTGAGAAATCATGTGGTAGATATCAAATCCAAGTTGTTCAGTCTATAAGCTGGTCTACACATCATTTTTTCTGGTTCAAAACTTGATCATTTCCCATTAAGTCAATGAATACTTCGCAAACAATTAATAAATACAAAATCATTGATTTATGTAAAAGTATTCTTACATTTACTACTTTTCGGTTATAGGGTGTTAGTACATCCTATAATACAATCAAATAATAACGAAACTTCTTCGCAATTTTTCTACTGTGCTTTTCGTATAGAGTACTAATGACTTATGAATTCAGTTCCTGAACACAAACTTTTTTTTATTTTTTCATTCATTTGACTAAAATCCTTACCATACCAAAATACAAACATATTATCATCAATATTGGTAGGGATTTAAACGTTGCAACGTTATCGATTCGATTGATAGAAGTCACAGTAGTATTGCGTAGTCAAGTGGTAGATGTATTGTTCTAGACTCATCATACTGCTAGCTGATCTGTAAAGTAATTTGTATAGCCAATTGCTTTGCCTATGCTCTAGTATTAATTAGGCGTATACTATACTTAACTTACACCAAATATAGTAAGCCTTCACAAGACAATACACTCAACTTGCAGTTAGTATAGTCCACCTTATTATAGGAAAAGATTAATTATTATATTGCAATGAATACTATACTAATATTCATAGAATTTGAGTTTATGCGCATTCACCAGTGTGATAAACCAATTTTTTCTGGTAAAAGTTGAACTGCGACCACGTTAACTGCTCAGATCGCTATCAATTTCAATTGGCCTTTGTATTAATATACGCCCATTTTTAGGCTGCTTGGCTCAATTGTCATTGATTGCCACACGGCTTCGGGGTTGAACTTAATGGATTTTTATAAAAGGTTCTTTCGTTAAAAACGCATAAAACCCTTCATTATAGAATTATGAATCAAATAAGTTAATATAGATGATTTTCTTGGAGTTCTTCCGTTTGCTAGTACATCCTTAACTGCCGTTACGTGATCTAAGTTTTCCGGGCGGCCTATTAATGCAACCTTCAATAAGTATAGTTTGCCTGTTATTGTCCACAAAGATTTTAAAGAACTTGTTCTGTGATAACTTCGTCATAGAATTAGTAAGATCCTTTTTGCCGTCAATCCATCTCAATTTTCTAATTTCTTTCCTTTAGTTGGCTTCGCGAAGTGTTATCACGTCGATCTTGAGACATTTTTTGCTCATGATTCCGAAGTTCAAAAGGCATTTAAATACGCTTCTCTAGTCGGTAGAGATTACATCTAAGATAGAGTAAATTTTTAGCTGACTGGTAATAATATTAGGGATTTTTTAAAAATTTCATACCTACATTAAAGTTTTTCATTATACCGTAAATCTCCAAAGCAAATATGTTTCTAATAATCTTTTAAATTTAATTGTTTTAGTAAAACAAGTTACTCATAATATTAAACTGGTTTTCTCGCCTGTCTTCGTCAATGGGGTTTATTAGAAATCCGATCTGTAAAGACAGGTTGGTATTGTTTTCGAAAGAACTATCCGTAAATATTATTAGCTTGGCTTACGTTAGCTCGATTAAAACCATATTAATCCTTCGTTCCAGATTACGTACCTGTTACTTAATCCTCCTATTAAGTTTTTTCAAGTCGTTACCCATTGGATTTTAAGCTTTCGTATCCATTGAAAGATCATAAAGGGTTTCCGATTAGCATGAAGTGGAAATATAGCTGCTACGGGCACGTTATTCCAGGTACCATTGGACCTTAGCTACGTTAGTTTTGTCGATTGTGGTTAGAATCATATCCTAGATCTTTTAACGAAAACTAAAGCCATTATTAATATTAAGTGTACGGATTGACGATCCGTTAAAGTCAAGTTGATTGTCATTCGTTAAATTCGTTACCGGCTTGTAATTTTAGAATTTAAAGTCTTGGATAGAGTGTTTTTTTAATTTTGTCAAGTCAGCTCTCTCTACAAGAATGGTATAACTAATCTATATACCTACTGGCTTGAAGTATTGTTCCTACGTTACCAAAAAGTACGGGTCCTATATTCAAGACTTTATACCTAATCATAATCTCAATTGAGTCTCATTAGTAAGGAATTAATGTACGTTTGATTTAAAAAAATCCGTAAAAAGGCTTAATATATAGTATTACCGTTTCTAAATGGTAGATAAACCGTAATTCCTGTAGTAATTTCAGCAATACAATCTGTTGTAGATCCATTACTTACTACATTTAGCCTTAAGTTATATTTCAGCTATTAATCCTGAATTTAACTTAGGTCCTAGTTGGTAAACTTGTTATGCGAAATATCATTAAGCGCTGGATTTTTTTTCAATCGTTGGAAATTCCGTAAGTATACATTCTTTTCCTTTAATACCCTTTACTTTGACAATTAAGCGTGCGTTTTCGTATATCCGCCCCATGATTTTGCCTTTAACTTTGTAGATAATCCTCGACCTAAAAATCGTGATATTCGGGTTTTAAAGGTTGAAATTGGCTTTCGGTACGAATTATAAAACTCCTCAAGTTAGAAAACCATTAATCTCGACTCTATCGTTTTTCTTAAATGGCCTGTGAGAGGTTTTAATAATGTCTTATAAATAGAGCTTTAATATCGAGTCTCAGTTATCCATCTCTTTCCTGCTTACCTAAATAGAAATATAAATGAAACCCGGTGTAAATTCCTCCTTTTTAACGTGTCTTTTCTTCATGGGTCGTTCCTGTCAGCGGCGTTTTATCGGCTTATCGATGACGGGTCAAGGAGGCTCATCTTAGTTCAGTCGTTTGACTTAAGAGTATTCATCGTTAGTATTTCTAATATAAAGCTTAACTTAAGTGGTTCGAAACGATTTCAAACCGTTCATAGTTTTAACTACTACTTCAAAGATAGCAATATTTAAGGTTTTGTACAAGCTTCCCTGTTTGCCCGGCGCTCGCCATACGAAACTTTAATTTATAATGGCAACATATGTAGGTAGATAGTTATAGGGTTATTTCTGGTATTAAGGGTATCTTTGACCTGTCAGCGGGACGGTTCTTCTTGTCTTTTCCTTAATATTTTTCCATTGGTTGTAACCCGCTTCTAGGTACTTACTAATGGCGTATGTTTACTCAATAGGCGTGGGTATTTTCTAAAGACTAATAGCATTAAAGATAGACCGTTAGGGCCAATAATATTATTTATGCCTTTTACTGCTATCTAAAAGCGTGCCTTCACATTTGTAAAACTTTCAATTTCCAGCGTGATAATATTATGCGCTCGGAGAAATAGCACGTATACCCTTTTAATCATTTGAATGACTTAATGGGATTTTACAGGCACTTGTTTGCACTAGATGCCTATTATTTTTACATTTCCCTAAAACTTTACCGCTGGAAAGTGGGTGCCATTATCGTGAACGACGATGTCAAGTAGGTACAGGTACGTGTTAATTTATAGAATTTTTAGAATTTCACAATTATCTTTTGCCGAAAAATACTTTAAAAACTTGGCTTCGTAAAACTGGGTTGCGGAATTTCCAACGTAAAAAACGTTTTTGTGATTTAAAAGAACATATCAAAAAAGACCTTGTAATGAAAGTTCTTATCATCTTTGAGTATTAACTTGAATTTTCAGAGGCCTTGAATATACGTTTGGCATTAACGATAAATATTTTCGATGTATTTGAAGTTAAAATATTCCACATTTTTATGCCTTGCGGATTTCAGGACTTGATATAGCCTGTCGACGGCTAAGTAGTGAAAGCGCTGGTGCAATTAACCTATCTCCGGATTTTTCAGGTTTAATACAACTATTTGAGGGCCTTAAAGGAAAAATCATAAATTCCCCTATTGAAATGTGGGAGGAAACCTTTGGCCGTTTTTAACCAGTTCGTCGGAATTAAAGTTAACGTTTAGGCTAGAAATTTTCATTTCCTTTGAGAAAAAGAAAACGGAGGGTAGTAGATATGAAGATAGAAAATATAATCAACCTAATAACAGTTCAAATTACCGTTATCCTTAGTAGCGATAGTTGTTTGCCTGGTCCGAGGTGAACTTTAGCCATTCTAACATCGTAACAATTAATTTCAGTAGCAGTTGTGTTTTTTTTTTTATAATGTTACGTGCTGCGAATAACCTCTTGTTCATTACCTTGTTACCCTTGTATTTGGTATAATCCCCTAAAACGTATAGTCCGCGTATCAATTACGAAAATTTAAGATGTATAAGTGGTTATTGGTTTAATAAAGTTAAATTAAATAATTTTTATCAATGAAACGGTATAAAAAGGCGTGATAAGCTAATTATTAGGCTTGAATATGTGCAGTGTTTGTAAGTAACTTAATTTACATAGTGGTATTGTCGCTGTTAATTGGTTCGCCGCCGAAAAACTTTATAAATTAATTCATATAGTTTTATTGAAAGGTGGTGGGTTATTAGATATCAGTATTTTTTCTTTTTTTCTTTTTGCTGTCGGGGGAATGTCAAATGAGCTAATAATTAGATTTATTACAAATTCAATGACTTTTACCTCTATTATGATAATAGTATTTGAGATTAATAGGTCCGCTTAAATCTTAGCCCTATTAGAGTTAATGCGGATTCTACCTTTCGTTTATGGTCGATAGGCTAGACTGTAGACATTAAGGGCGTTCGTATCCGTATTTGCGGTCTATGTAATTAACTACCGTAGGGTTTTCTTTATTAAATTTGGGGAAGATGCCGGCTTGGAGGTATATATTAAGCAAGTTTGGAATACGCGTTATGAAGGTTGTAGACGAGAAACGCAAATAGTTAAAGAAGCATTCGTAGGTGGTATTTAGGCGTTTTAAGGCATGTTTAAACTCGTTAACAGCCATGACGGCTGCTCGTACCTGCCTATGAAGTGTGTCTTCGCCAGTATAGGTTTTTTCCATTGCTTTTTAGCATAACATCAACTTGTTTAATATTTAATGAGGTATGTTTAATGGTGTTTTCTCTTCTTTTTACTTTGCTATTATCGTAGTTACTGTCTAGTGGCCTATGTTATGTCGTATTTAGTATGGTGGATGTTATATTCGAAATAGTCTATTATATTATCATAAATCTTGCGAAAAGAGTTTATTTGGGTTAGGAAAGTTCGGTAGCAATCCCTATTGAGCCTTGTCAGGATTTCGGAAAATAGTGAGTGAAAACTTGAAGGTGAAACCTTTATTCACTTATTAATGTTTAAGTATAGTATTTTCCTCGTATCAAGGAAGTTATAAAACTTCCTGTTATACCTTTTTATATCGTTCCAAATATTAGAATAGTCCATAAATATTATGTATTTAATATTAACTATATAGTTAGGTTTTAGGTACATTTAGAGATAATTATCACTGTCTTCATTAGTGGTGTTTTCTAGCACTTTATGTTATAAAGCCGCCAAGGTACGGTATCAAGGGTAATTTCCAATTGCATGCCTTGAGGTATAAAGTCCTATAATATTACTTGTGATAGTCTTGCGCGTATAGGAAAACCTTTATTAGGAAGGTTTTTAAAGGATTTGGCGATTAAAGGTATGGTGGGTAATATGAGCTTAAAGGTTTTGTGGGAATTAACGATATTATTTAATTAACTAGTATAAATAGCCAACGTCAATACCTTTAGCAGCGTAGGCCAACGTTGCTTCACATGCTCTGTCGCTGCTAAAAGCTTACTCTGTGCTTCCGTGTAAAGGTACTAAGCTGCTGAATAAGTTAATAGGTTTGTTATTATTAACGCGTCAAGAGGCTTAACTTAGGTAGAGGTTAAGGCGAGATCCCTTCAAACGTATATAGGGGAGTTAAAGTTTTTTAAATCCTTTTCCTTTTTCTTGAACGTATGAAGGATGAAAGTCATAAGGAGGGTATTATCTTTAAGCCAATTTAAAGAATTATTTGGCTAGCTCCAGTTGCGATTTTTTTAGGATGTAAATGCTACGGCAGGTAACTTCTTTCTTTGGTTTGACCTTAACTGTACACTGGATTTCTTTTCACATATTAGGCGTTTAATAGTTAAACAGCCTACGAAAACTTTGAAACGCGCAGGAGTTACGGCTGTAATCTTTGCTGAGGTCCGTGTCGAAAATGTACTGACTAACCTAGTTAGTAAGGTAAATTTCAATTAAGGTCTTATTAATATCCGTAATCCAAAGCTATGTGTTGTAATAGTCAACGAAAAATATTGCGAGGGTTTTGACTCTTTTTTCTAAGCGGGATCGGTAATAGCTTGAAAGTGCGCGCTTACAAACACTATCTTGACGTTTTAGCTTGTGTAGAATGTGTAGGGTAAGAATTTGGTGATCTTTAGGCGTATGGACTTGGTGTTTTAACTTGAAGTCGCGTATGGACTTGGTGTTTTGGCGTAATATTTTGTATAGACTTAGCGACTTGACGTTGGGTCGCGCGATGTGGATTTTTTTTTTACGTAAATTTGTATTTTGGCTTGAATCATAAAACTTAACGATTGAGTTAACTTAAAATAAGTAAAAACTGTAAAATAAGGGAAAAAGTTTAGTGTGAAGAGTAAGGTTGAAGGTTGTTTGTTATTATAGGTGAAGGTTAAAGGTTATGTATTATTTTGGCTGTAGGACTTAGTCGTTTTTCATATAATAATAGTATCCGTAATATTACTTACTTGGTCGTTTAACAACTTACCTGAATTTAAGACTTGGAATAATCAATTATCATTTCTTTAAAGAAAGATTTATAAAGATGTCTTGATGTTTTTTGATAGCGATATCATCTTTACCTTTAAGCTGCCGTAAAAACCAACGTAACCTAGAAGTCTTTTTTACTTATTGCCGTGAAAACTGACATCACAGTAGAGGCCCCTCGCAAAAATCTTTCCTCTACCATAGCTGTTGTTTAACGTAGAGCGTAACCGGAACGTAGCCTTTTCTTCTACTTATCTTATCTATACTTAACTTAATAAGCACTGATCATTACTAGTAGGGCTTTAGACGTTACAACGTTATCGATGTGATTATTCTCGGTTTGGCAAACCGCTAGCTGTTCTGCACAGTAATTTGTATGGTTAATAGCTCGGCCCATATCCCAGTGTGAGGTAAGCAAATACTGTACTTGACTTATATTCAATACAGTTAGCCTCTACAAAAAAATACACTCATCTTGCAATCAGTATAGTCAACTTTACTATGAGTAAAGTTGACTTACTGCACGGCAATTACTACTATTTCAACAATGAACCTTATAATTTTTAGTTTTACCTGGTTTTCTCTACTTAAACAGCTGTGTGTTATCATATGCTTTAGACTTTCAATATTCCCTATGCCGGCGAATATTAATAGTATGGTTAGTTTATTGATATTCCCAAAATTTTGCAGGTTTTCCTTTTGATTCGGTCTTACTATAAATTCGGTCAAGTTATCTTTACTATTGATTCATCTGAAATCGTTAATATATTTTCTTCTATATGTTATGCAGCGGAAATTAAGTCAATAATCAGGCACCTTTACTGGGTCTGCAGAGAATGAAAAAGCTTTACAATAGGCTTCGTAAATCTATTCTAATGAAGGCTAAAATGGATGCAATATTCAGTTGCTTGATAACCAAATTAATGGTTTTATATGTAAAGATATCTCTATCAAAGCTTTACATTGAATTATAAACTTCTTAAATCAACCGATTTAGAGTAACACTTGATTATTATGTAAATGCTCTTGAATGAAGTTACTGGTAATAGTAAATTAATTATTTCAGATCCTGTGGTTCATCATGAGTATTTTGACGAATTCTATCTGTAAAGCTATATCCGCGTTCTGAGTATGGAAGACTCTAATAAAAATCATTTTATTAGAAATTCTGAAATCGATGGGAATCAGTTTCATTCCTCAGCCCTAATTGAACATTTGTATTTTCAGGCTTTCATTCAAATGATCGTAATTTTTAAAAGTTGAGTATTGAGATTTTTTAATAATCAATAAATTTTATAACACCTTTGGAAAGCATAAGTTGTTTTATAATCGCTACATGTATATGCATATGGTATCATGAAGCTTCAAAGACGTTTATATTGTCAATTATAGACAAATTCAATCAATTAACTTTTAGCGAGAGCCCATATATCTCGTATTTACATCGTCAACACCATGATACAGATTCACGTTTCATTAAAATCCAAATATCTGTTTTAAACCAAAGTTTCGATAAGATTGCAACTCTAGAAATTCTAGTCCCTAACACGTTTTTGCGCTGTTATAATCTACTTGATAGAATTGGTGATGAATATATAGTTCATAATTATACACATAAAGCCAAGATTTATGCTTCACGTTTACGATCATAGCATATAGGGATCTTAAGCCAAAGATTTTACATATATCTCAAACATGAAACAAGATTCGTTGATCAGTAACTAGTGGATGTCAGATTTGGCTTTTTTGTAAAACAGTTTAATATATCGTATGACGGATTTTTGAAGGTATTGGTTATTACTTTTCACCGATATCTCGAATGAAATAATTCAAAATAAGTGAGCATCAGATTTCATGTACGCTTAAGTAATATCGCGACTATTTAGAATAAACCCTAATCATTATCTACCACCAAATCCGTCGTCAAAGTGATTACCAGTCGTTTTCTGTTAATTTGAAATCGTTGTTCATTGATTTAAGATCATGTTTTTTCTTTTATTCCTATACTTGGAAACGCTTAATCTAAAGCCTTAATACGTTTTTTTTTTTAATACGGTTTTCTACTTGGTGAATTATATTCAATATAAGTATAGTTTTGTAAGCGACATTGTGATCAACGTCCCGCTAAGGATGAAATTCAACAACTACTCGTTTTAAAAGTTCCCAATGTTTACCTCAATGTTGTCATTGAACAATCTATACAGAGTTTCAATTTATTGTGCGTACGTAACTTAATAATCAAGTTTAAATCATCATTTGATTCTTCTTGACCCCATTATTTATTCATATCCTTCTAGATGGATGTTTTTTTTCTTGTAATTCGTTTTTATGGGTTGTTTACTACGTCGTTGTCACTTTATTAGTTTTTAAATCACCGGTGGTAATATATTACATCGGTTGATTTGTTTGAGCTAATAAATTCATTGTTGATAATTTTAATATAGAGCTCAACTTGTGGTACACCGAGTATTGTAGGACCGTTCACAGTCTCAAACATGAGATTATGGTTGCCGAAACCCAAAAAAATAAAAATAAAAATTCGATTCAACTGATTTATGCTAAATAATAGCCTTATTTTTAATTCTTGGCACAGCATATTGATTATTAATATATTATTCCTTCAGTTTAAAAATAATCAATTTAAGGTTTTTGTATTCTTTCTGTATTTCATTTACTGCCTTACCGTAATTTTGGATTTAACTTTCGAATTTTCCGATGCTAGAATTTCTCTTATTCAACGTGAATATATACAAAATATTCATAAGGTTGGCTTTAGGCCGTGAATGTTTATAATCTATTTATATGTTTTACTTACATTTGACATTTTGTTTCTTGGGTTTCGATGATGTCAATCTTTGAGATGAGAGCGTCGACGTTTTTCAACGCATAATACTTGTTTTTTGAACTTTCTAATACTCTAGTAAATTTCAAGGAACAGTAGTTCGCATTCAATCCCTATTATTTCAATATTGTCTCGAAACTCTATTGCCGGGAAGTTGGTATCTATATCATAAATAACAGAATTCGACAGTCCTAGATATATATCAATTCGTAATGGCTTTAATGTTTCCCGAGTATTTTAGCGATTTGATTCATTTAATATCATGGAAAAGAGGCATCGGATTTATAATGCCAATAATCGGTTTGCTATTGAGGTAGGAGAAGTTGGCCTAAATTTTGTGATGGAAGAGTTCATCGCTATTCAAATATGTGGATATTATCATATATTTTTATAGTTAGAAAGCGGCCACGCTGCAGGTTACGCCTTTAAGTAGTGCATGGTAACGTGCCAATCTTCAAAGTGTATTGTTTCCGAGTGCATGATAGCGTGCCACTTCCTAGAAGAGGAATTGGAAGCAGGCAGAGCAGAGTGCTACTTCTTATAAGGGAGATTAGCAAAGTGAATAGTAGAGTGCCACATCCTGAGTGAGGTCTTATAAGCTCTTACCTAAGGTGTGCACTCTCCAGATGCCTATTCTCTGTTTGATGGTACTATCTACTCCAATATATACTACTAATCTTTACGATTACTCTTCTACTCTTCACGATCACGCGAATAGGCAGAGACGTTACCGACAAAAGAAAATTTAAATTTATGGGGTTCTTCAGCGTGAGTGTGGCAATGGTAATCAGTTCTTTCAAAAGTTTTTCATGTTTCGTATTAAATATTTTTCTATTCCCTGCGAATTTAAGAACTTCAAATCACATGTTTAATTTGTGTAGTAATAATATTAAGATAAGTGAGGTGTTTTTTACTCAATCAATTCTTTATTATTTTCCTTGGATTTGAAGGGTTCAATAATAGGTGTTCGTTCTTAAATATGAAAGGCAATCTTTGACTATTTCTGCCTCATTTATCAACATCAACTTGCACTTCAACGTTAATCAAAAATATGTTTGCAAGTAATGAATGATCGAAGTAACAGTTTTCAAAATTAACAAGATGATATGCTCAACAATTATAAGGCAAATTGTTATGGCGAGTAATAATGATTCCTTATTAGAGCTCAAGTGAATTATAGAGTTCTAGGCGTTCGAAAAGTTATTTGTGATAGTTATGATTGCTTTTCGCCGTAACGTAATATATTACAAATACTCTTATGTTTCCTATTTCACGATTTTTCATGTGGCATATTACTTGTAATGTATGCTCCGCGTAATGATCTCCAAGGTTGAATAGCTGTAAGGGATGGAAGGTTTGGTTTTTTTTGAAGATAATATTGATTTTCACCTGTTTTGAGACATTAAACGACGTGGTAAGCTAATGAATAGATTGCTTTAAACGCGGTATCTTTATATCATATTAATTGTTTCCATTTTTTATCTTTTTTTATTATCGTATCCTAAGCTCGGTTGTCCATTAAGAGTTCCAATTTTCCTTTATTCAAAGTAATGAAGTTTTGAGTGAAATATATTACCTATTATTTGTAGTGCTTAGAAACACCATAGAAATATGATTAGTAACCTGAATTTCTATAAATCTAATATTTTATGCCTAGTAACAAAATCATTTTGACGTTTGTCAAATTTACCAAAATTTTATGCGCGTTACAAATTTGACTTCCAATTTTATTTCTTTGAGGTATATTTTCAATGTTTGAACTCAACGTATTCAAGGTTTATATCGTATATAATTTGGAAGTTCTTATAGTCATCATTATATAAAATATGAGCTTAGAGCTATGGACTAATGAAATTTTTCTGATAAATAATATCTTCTTAAGACTAGGACTATAATATGTTTCTAATGCCATTTTAAATGTTATTTTGTTGTTGCAACCCTTTTTTAAGCTCGAAAAACCGCCTTATACCAGACCAAATATATTCTCGCAATATAATTCAATTGATTTATACCTTCACTATTACTAGTTACTAAAGTATTTACCTGTTTAACATTCGATTATTGTCCTCTATTAGTATTTATCTTCTTTGTATTCCTTATCATCGTTCATTAGTAAGACCTATTGGTATGATATTGCATGTATGGAACATTTTATTCATAATAAAGTTTTATTCCGTTATCGATTTTGCGAAACGCAGAATCTTTAGTTAATAGGATCTTATATTAGTCCTTAGAATATACAGTGAAGATGTCTAGGAAACACACGAGAACACATGAAGGTTTATCCTCTATTTGTCAATAAATATTCTAAAATGTTATTAATTTTGTATTTAATAGAATATAAGGCTTGATTTTACACTTATTCTTTGTTACCACAAAGCCTGGCAAAGTTCGTCGTGACTTTGTAGTCAATGTTGATTACTTTAACTGATATGTGGTGAAGATTAAGATATTGATATTAACTATTATCAGTGTTTCTATTAATTAGTCGAAGTTTTTTTTGTTTTTGTGTTTTTATAATATGAGTGCTCGCATTTAACCTGACCCTATGTGTAAAGTTTTATAATGGGCTTTTTGAATTTTCTAGTGCATAAGCGTACACTTTTCTAAATGCCTGATATAATAACAATTTGATGAGGTTTGAAGGTTTTGCGTAATGACGTCACACGTTTCTTCATTACTTTGACGACTACATAAGTTAAATCTATTTTTATCAATTATACTTTGAATTACGACGATGTCAATTTTTGGAGCCGTGTTGACAATTATATCTTCACAAATTCATTCTTCCCGTAACACTTATTCAACATCTTTTTTCTCTATAATTGGATTTTTGATAAAATTAATAGGTTACTACTAATTTTTATGGTGCACGATATCGATATTCAAAGGGTTCCAAGTTAAATTTAGTTTAAGATTGGTGTGTGGATCTTTGGAACGTCTATAAGTACATTTACTGTCGCCAAAGACACATTTGTCCTTATTTCGAGGGTTATAAGCTTGCAGATCTCAAACATATCAGTTGAATTACCTCAATAGAAAGAGGGTATTGTACACTTTGCTTTCAATTTTCTGAAAAGTGAATATTTTTAGTTGGTAAATATTTGTGTTTTATTAAATTTAAACTCTCTTTAATATGTTATGTCATATTTTAATGGTTTCATAGTTAAATAAATTGATATTTTCGTGGAAATCACAAACTTTGAAACTTAAAATTTTCATGTATTTAAATTGTGGATATACTAACCTTTGAAATTAATTAAGTGCTTTTCTATGGAAGTTTAGTCGATTTTCTTGCACCATATTCATTTATCGTAGCAGTTGGTTAAAATGGGTTAGAATACCCCAATTGTTCTTATTATATGTCCATTTTTTTTCTATATTAAATTCGTAATTGACAATTCTTTGTGCACTTTTAGTAAAAGATCATGATTCAACGGTTCAATAGGATATTTCATTTTCTACCTAATGAGAGGTTAACATATTTTTAGTAGATCAAAACCTTATAGCGTAATATTCTTGTATTTGAACTACAACTAAACTAATTTGTTGTATTAAGTTGATATTCTAACTTGTTTACTTACAAATTCAGCCATTTTAACGTCATTCGTTTAATAATTTAAAGGTTTTTATCTATTAATCTCAACTTCTTTTCGAATATGATTTTAATGAAAATATGTTCATGGATCAGAGAAACCGATAACATCTTCAAAACTGAGTTATATCAAATGTAATTTCCGAAGTGGTTCTTATTGGTTGCTGTAAACATTAATGTAGTTTATAAGCATTTTTCGTACGGATTTTTCCTTTAACTTGTCATTACTCAAAGCGTAACCGGAAAGTAACTTTTTTTCTTAAGGTCGTTGGTATTTCAATCTCTGGAAAGTACTAATTATTGTAGGAAATGTTTTACTATAGGTCTTTATACGTTGAAGCGGGTTTTTGATACTGATTGTAGTAAAAGTAACAAATAATATTGAAAAGTTAAGTATTCGATATCTAATCCAAGTGGTATAAACCTCCAGCCGGTCTGCATATTAATTAGTATAGGACAAAGCTTGTCATCCTATACTTTGTTGCACGGGCATCCAACAATCGAATTTCAGCCATTAAAATTGATTGTATAATTGGCTGCATCCCAATAGTTTTCAATAATATTTTCAAGTTTATACCAGACTTTTACAAACGGGTTTTCGATTCCCGTAGAGCGATATCAAAGTCTATATTGCCTTTGTATTCTGTGTTAATCACTTGTATGAAACCATTATTTTCTTCACATATGGGATTTAAAGTCACTTAGCATTTTTTTGAACTACATAAGCAACATATTCTTAGTTTATTATGACGTTATATCTATATTGTCATAGAAATATTTTATAGTTTCCCACATAACTTGGGTCCAGTCTTTTCTATTGAATTCTTGTTTAATATTTGAATTGGAGCGTTGATTAGGAGCTCATAACATATCGCCAAAATTCTTACTCAGAATGATTCATGTACATCTAAGCTTCTTGCTATGCTAATAAATACCTTGGAAAAATTGAAAACGATATTCGTATAATTCAATAGTAAGTTTTTGGTGAATTTCAAATATATTTTGAATATTTTGGTCTAAGTCGTTGGAAGGTATTTCTTCGTATATAAGATTTTGGTTTTAGATGTTGACGCAGTTTATTAGTATTATACCCTCCGTTTCATCGGTGTAATACTGATAGTATACAAGGTTGCTATACGTATTATATTTGGAGTTTGGTTATTGGTGCTATATGTAACATAGTTTCTATCTTCCGGATTTATATAGTGAATTTTGTTTTCCTTTTGATATATATCGTGTCCTAGTTTATTTTCTTAAGATGTGCTATTTTTATTATACTTTTTAAAGTCATATACTTGAAATGGCGATGATTAAACATTTGTGAATATGTATTTTCGAGATTTTTGGTCTGTATCTGTGAATTCAACGCTTTGATCTATTGTTATTTGTCAAAAGGTTAATGCCTTTGTTGTAATAATCTTTTAATCATTTATATATACGCTTTTTAAGCTTTGACTGTCCTCAATAGATAAAATTTCTTTTTATGATGTTCCAACTAATATCCTTTAACGAAATTCATCTTAAACACGTTTTTTCTCGTGGTATTGAAATATTTTGAAGAGTATATTCATAACTTATCGTGATTTGGAAAGTTAATTTCATTTACCACCAGGTGTATCACTGCGACTGGAGTATTCATCCCCGCAATAATCTTCTTATAATATAGATTACCTTAGTTTACATATTGAATATTTAAGCGGAAATTTTTGTTTAGAAGCTATGAAATAGGTTCAATCCTATGGCGTACTCACCAGTACAGTAGAAAATGAATGTTGTAATAAAAGTGATTATAAATTATGGGTTCAAGCTTTGAATCAATGCGCTTATAGTAGTCTTTCATAGGTTTAAGTCACCTGACGTTTAGAGTTTTTTATTTAATATGTTTTTCATTAGAAGATTCAAGTATTAACTTATTTCCTCTCGAGGTGTTTTGAGAAACATTTTGATAACTTGAAAACTTTCGTTTTCGTGATATTTATTTGAAATTAAATCTATTCTAAATACAATAATTTGTTATTAGATTGCAAATGGGAGTGGGAAACGACCTCTTTCATCACATTCGAAAAAAATGTGGTACGGAAAGTTACTGAATACGATGATGTAAACAAGAAATAATGTATTTTGAAATGAGGTTTGATGGTTTCTTTTTCTCGAAATTACAACTTTGGTTTAGATAAACAATAAAACAATTGATTGAATAGTAAGAGGTCAATTTATTAAAATTAATAATGTATATAGAGTTTTGTAGTTTTAGAAAATGTAGGTTAACTTATAACACTTTTAAAGGTTTATAATCAAGAATAAATATATTATCCGGTACTTCACAAGGTATTTAAAGGCGGTATAGGGACAGTGTATCATTATTCAAAAGGTAATACCGTGTATCTTTTGGGTAATACTTAGAAAGTGCAGTTGTTTTCATAGTAAGTATAATTCGTCATATTATTTAAAGGGATCTGAAACGAGGTTATAACAAAGAAGTTCGCAAAATTTAAGGCGAAAAAAGCCGATTTCTTATATGGCGTCTTTTCAAAAACGTATTTTAACAGTTCAATGACCCAATATACATTGATTTTGTAGAAATCGTATTTTTAAAAATTATTGGGAGTCTTTCCGTTTAATTTGCGACTTTATGATCACATTTTTTAAACGATTTCAATGTGAAAATACGGAATGAACAAAAGAGCCATGAATCTTCGTTAACAGGTATTAAATAAATAACCGAATTTACATCCTTACTCTATTTATAACTAACTCAAATTAATTAAAGATAAGTAGGGGTAATGTATTTGTATTAGCATAATATAAATTGATTAAGAATGTTATTTAAGTAGTTTAGTAATAGGCTGTGAATGAGAAAAAAAGGCTTTCAAGAATTTAAGCCTTAAAGAAAGGTGCAATTTCTTTGATACAAATTTCATACTATCTCTATGGTGTCCTATTACTCTTCATATATATTGAGTCTAATTCTATCGATATTCTACTTATTCTTTCCCGCCTAATAATGTTAACGATTATTTTTTATATCATATTTTCAATCCGTTTCTTTGGATTATTCAATTGCTTTTTTGGAATATCAAAGAAGATTCAATGTTCACGCATTAAGAAGTTGTTTTCCATAAAATCTGGTATATCTCGAAAAGATATCATTTCTGAATTTAAATATAAATATTTCATTAAACTATATCTTTAGGAAACTATATGGATTTTTCTTTTCGCAAGAAAAAATTTTTTTTGAAGAAAATATTCAATTCTATACAATAATATACATATATAAACAAATGTTGTCTTTCACTTCATTGTTTGTACTTAATAATGTTTTTATAAATATTTTGGGTTATATACGCTATGGTAGCCGACATTCATAATATCTAAAATTACAAACGAGCTCTAATATTTTGATAGTGATCGTTTTGAAACAGAGGAACAAGTGTTGAAATTAAGAACTAATTAATATGAACCCATTTCATTTTTGTCTTAATTCAAAAACGAAAAAGCCTTTTCGAGGAAATGAGTATAAAGTTGGTAACTAAAGGTAGAATTAAACTAATATTGAATCTTATTACTAAGATGCAACAAAATATGGTTACTAAGATATCTACGATATTAGTGGACGATTATTTATATAAATATTTCAATTCCAATATCCTTTAATATGTGGAATAATGTAGGAAATCGAATACAATTTTTAATGTCAGTGATAATGCTTTTTTAACGATTCATAATAATTCTTAAAATATTTAATTGGTTTCCATGTATTCTTTCATGTGATTATTACCCTTCATTATATGATTTACACTATATTAAGATGGCTGACGTCAATAATATTTCCCATTTCAGATTTTTCTTTTAAAATATTCTAAATTGTAGGTTTCTGTCGGAATGGTAGTAATTGCAATGCAGTAAGTCAACTTGACCTACAGTAAAGTTGACTATAATGACTGCATGTTGAGTGTATTCTTCGAAGGCCTAATGTATTGGCTGCAAGTCAAGTACAGTATGCGCCTACTTGACACTAGAGCATGGGTCAAGTAATTAGCCATACAAATTACTGTGCAGACCGGTTAGCGGTCTGCCAAACTTATAACAATACATATTCCACTTGGCCATTGTAATACTACTGTTACTTCAACCAATCGAATCGACAACGTTGTAAAGTCTCAAGCCCTACTAACACCGATCAGTGTTTATTAGGTTCATGAAAGATAGCATAAGTAGAAACAGAAACTAATTTCCGGTTACGCTTTGTGAAAGACTAAGATTTAGGAAAGATGTTTGCGCAAGGATTCTACGAACTTCGTCTGTTCTCACGGCAGTAAGTAAAGAAGAATTTTATGTTGCGTTGGTTTTTACGGCAGCTTAGCGCTAGCGACTGTATTGTTATCAGAAACTCCAAGAAATCTTTACCAAATATTTTTTAAAGAGCGTTTAGATCGACCGCTGAAAGTCTTAAACCGACAATATGGCAAATGGTTCAGTAAGTACTAATGCGGGTATTAATACTACAAAAAGAAGTAAGTCTCACGCTCAACATTTACGACTTTGAACCTTCGACCTTTCCTAATAATAATGAATGACCTCCGACCTTACTCTTTATACCAAACATTTGCCTTTACTTGATTCTTTTCACTTTACTACGTTACGTTAATCGTTAAGATCGCCATATCGCGCGAAATCACCTAGATGCGTCAAGAAAGCCTCGTCGCGTGACCCAACACCAAGTCGCTAAGTTCCTACGTGAATTTACGCCAAAACACCCAATTCCCACACCCCAAATCACCAATTTGCTCGCCTATTAAGCCTTACAAAAGCCAAAGCCTCAAGATGGCACCGAGTTAAGAATACATGAAGGTAGTTCAACCTTTCGAAACTGTTTTAGTTAACTACTACAATAAAGAACTATAGATTAAAGATGTTAACCAGACTTTTTTCTCTTTTCAGATTCACTATCACCGAACAGTGCCCACTACATAGCTAGTATATTGTGATTCTCGCTAATGTGAAATACATACATATACCGGCGGGAAGGCTTGCCACTCAAGTATTCCTGCCTATAAAAACCACCCTTTCGAGAATTCCCGTTGTTTCCACATTATACCGTACAATTTCTTGAATGAACCATTGAAACTTATGTACTTAACTAAAAAAATACATACGGTTGAAAATCAAATCCCACATACCTGTGGCCAATTTTCGGTCAATGTGTTGTACGTATGTATTAAATGCCGTTGGGCTCATCGTCGACCTTACATCAACTTTCTTGGCATGAGTGCACGGAAAACCTTGTTAAGGAGTTTTGGGGGCCTACACTGTAAACTCTAACAGTGCCAACTTTCGAGAAAAAAATTCAGGTTCAGCCGCTTTCAACACCATCACTTTACATGCATTTTATTTCACAACAACATTACCAATCGGCTTTATCACCAATTGATTCTTTTCCGGCGACCCCTTATAACTAGCGATTCCGTCCCTCGCTGCTATGCCATCGAGGCCCTTTAGACTTAGAATTGCATTGCAATACAAGTTTGATTCCTTTTGCGTTTTAAGGTTGAGAAAAGACCTTTGATATAAGCGCTCGCACTTGACGGCTATATTTATTTAATTATTTATTTCTTAATTTATTTATCTTTTAGCCGTCGTCGCCTACACCGGTGACCCGTCCGCTTAGTGGGGCCTTTAAACTTGAACTGTCACTACCATGCAGGTTTGATTCCTTTTGCGTTTTGAGGTCTTAAAGAGAGACCTTTATTATAAGTGTTCGCACTTGAAGGCTTTATTTATTTATTTATCTTTGATTCGTCGTTACCTACACTGGCGTCCCGCTCGCTTAGTGGCGCCTTCACCTATATTTTGGATGCCTTTCTTTGGTTGTACACAAAAGACTTTGCACGGCATACCCGCAGTTCAGTGGTATACCTATTCTACGATTCTTTTACAATCCTTGGGTTTGCGATCCATAGAAAAAAGGTGGCTCGAGTTGGAAATTTCGAAGTCTTTTACTAATTTATAAAGTATATCTTCCCCACCGCCACGGGCTTTTAACTAAGATATATGTGTTTTTTTCGCTCTTTACTCTTTTAGGGCTGTTGAATCGTCGATACAAGTAGCGTCGAACGGGGACTAAGATAGACGTATAACGCGGCCCGGCTAAAGCTATAGTTTTCACGCCCGTATAATTTTACGGATCTCCAAGCTATGGGGTTACTTTAAGGACTTCATCAAAAGGCTAGCTTAAGGTTCGATTTCTGGAAGTTTTTTTTTGTCATTATGCCTTTTCGTTCTTAAAATACAGGTTGTGACGTTGGATCTTTATTTACAAGTACATTCGGTTCAAATTCTCTTTTAAAACACATAGTAGTGTATGCCCTTTTTCACGTGAGACGTGGACAAACTTATACCAATATGGTTTATATTTCTGGTCTGTACTAAGTTTGTAATACGTAGTGAAAACCAGTACGGTCAATTTTAAAACATTAACGGCTTTCAACACATACGTACAATACATTGCCCGAAAATTGGCCGCATGTATGTAGGATTAGGTTTTGAACTTTATGTATTTATTAAGAGACACAGCTCTTAGTGGTTTATTCAACGAATTGCACATTACAGTTTGGAGGCACCATAAATGTTCGAATAGAGTGGTTGTTGTGGGTAGGAATACTTGAGTTGCGAGCCTTCCCGCGGGTATATGTATGTATTTCACATTAGCGAGGGTCACAATAAACTAGTTGTATAGTTGGCACTGCCCGGAGATAGTAAATAACAATAGAAAAAAATTCCGTTGGGGTTTCATAATTAAATGTATTGGTCCTCACTACCTGCCACAAACTAATCGGAGACTACAAATATGGACCATATTCGTATAAGTTTGTCCACGTGCCTCGTAAAAGAGGTCGTACACTAGCAGGTGTTTCGGAAAAGGTTTTCGACCAAATATACTTGTAAAGAAAAATCCAACGTTGTAACCTTTAATCAAAGAACAGAAAAGCATAAAGATAAAAGGAAACTTGAAGCCAGAAATCGAACCTTAAGTTAGCCTTCCAATTAAGGCTTGAAGGAAACCCCATAGCTTAGAGACCCGTAACATTGTACGGGCGTAGAAACTATAGCTTTGACCGGGCCGTGCTGTGCGGTCATCTCAGTCCCCACTCGATGCCTACTCGCATCGAGGATCTGACGTCGGTTCTAAAAGAGTAAAAGACCTTTAAAACACATATATCTTGGCTAAAGAACCGTGGCGATAAGGAAGATATACTGTATAGCCCGAACCACCATTTTGCTATGGATCGCAAACGCAAGAAGTGTAAAAGAATCATAAACATGCTTAACCACTTAGCGGGTGGTGTGCCGTGAAAAGTCTTATGTGGATAGCTAAAGAAAGGCATCTTGGGTATAGTCGAAGGCCTCGTTAAGCGTGCGGGGCGCCGGTGTATATAGCGACAGCTTAAAGATAAATAAATAAATAAAGCCGTTAAGTGTGAACACTTATAATGAAGTTCTTTCTTTAAGACCTTCAGAAGCAAGAGGAATCAAACTTGCATTGCAACTGCAGTGCAAGTTCAAGTTTAAAGGCCCCTTTAAGTGGATGGGGCGTTGGTGTGAGTAGCGACAGCTCAGAGATAAATCAATAAATGAATAAATAAATAGAGCTCTCATGTGCGAGCGCTTATAATAGAGATTTGGACCTTAAAGCACAAATGGAATCAAACTTTCAGTGTTCAAGTTTACGTCTGAAGAGCCAAGTTGATACAAGTAACGAGGGACGGAATAGTTGGTTGGGAGGGCTATTCTCTGTATACAACGCTGCGCGGATGGTGCGCTGAGCCAACGACGATTTTCACAGCCAAAAAGGGATCGCTGGAAAAGATTCAAGTGGTGATAAAGCCAATTAGTAATTTTGTGGTGGAATAGGGGGCATGTGAAGTGGTGGTGTTAAGAACGACTGGACTTGAATTTTTTCTAAGAAGTGCGCACTATTAGGGTTTACAATGTAGGCCCCCTACCCTTCTTAACAAGGTGGTCCGTGAACTAATGCCAATAAAGTTGATGTAAGGTAGAAAATGTGTTGACCAGACTTTAACTAAGGCTTATCTGATTAATTACGTTGGCTAGCATATTTTTAATGTAGACTTCGGTGAAGATTACAGCCGTGGTGCTTGCTTTTTTTTAAGACTATCGTAATCTTTTGAATTGTTCGAAATTTGATATGCGGAAGATAGTCCAATGTATAGTTAATACCAAATTGAAAAAGGAAGTCATTTGCCGTGACATCTGTATCCCAGACAAGACCCTATTATGACTAGTAAAAATCTTTTTAGAATTAGCTTTACAAGAAGACCCAATTTAATTTCCTAGTTCTTAATACCCTCTACAGAAAGTCAAAGGCACTCATAAGCTTTACCTCTCTTATACGAATTTTAGGGGACCTCCCCTTATACCTTAGCTAAGTTAGACCTCTTTACTAGCTAACGTTCAAGAGCTTATTAATCTGTTCGATAACCTTGCACCTTTACAGAATAGCGCGGATTATATCCTTAGCAGCTAAACGTGTTAAACAGCGGTTGTCAATATGGAAAAGAGTATTAACATCCGAGTTATACAATTAATTAATTCAAATCTTGAAGTCTCCCATAATTTTTTTCACGGCTTAGTATCCCTTACTCCTTAAATCTTTTTTTTAGAGTTGTTACGTCCCTTAACAAGAAGCTTTTTACGAGTAATACGCCTATACGTGCAAGCGTACTATAGGTTTTTCTATAGGACTTTACCCCTCGGGTTGGGTAATTGGTAATTACCCTTAATACTGCGACTTTAAGGATAAAAGATTTCTGTTGGCAGGAAATATTAACGAAAAGTAAGACAATTATCGCAACTTTCCTTTTAGGCCTATGGAGATAATAAACATGAACTATAAATACCTTATGGACTTCACCAATATCTAAAATGATGTAGAAAAGTATTCCGGGATACTTTACAACTTTTTTAAAACAAAAATAATAATTTTATTATTATTTGCAAGAAAATAAATGTCTTTCCTTCTGGGTTTAGCTTATTGTTTCCCCGAATCATTATAAGGAATGCTAAAGATTATTATCTGCCCTTCCTAATATAAGCAATAATCTTTCAAAAGATTAACAATAGTATAAAGAGTTATTTCGAATACAATATTCTCTATACGAATTATAATGCGAATTAGGCTATCACAAGGTATACGATGATGATAATGAAAAATCTAAAGGAGAAAACTCCGATAAATGTTTTTAACTAGATACTGTTTAAGCTGATATCGTACTAACAAGCTAAGGGAAAGGCTCATACTGGTGAAGCCATATTTCGCGAGGAGGTACAGGCAGTTTTCACGGGTGTTAGCAAGTATCAATACGCTTTATAATGCTTAAATTCCATTTTAAAGGCTTTTTTAGCAACTAGAAGTCCTTGTTTAGGATCGTGAAAGCGTTTATCTAATTTCTCTTAATATATACCCATAAGGTCCTTGCTTTCGAGATGAGGAAGAAAATAAAGGTGTTCTGGTATATTAAATTAATCATAGATATAGTTATAAGCGTCTTTAGCGCTTAAATTCTGATCTCATGGATTCGAACTGAAGGTTACAGCTATATTAGCGCTAACGTGGGAATGACTTCAGCGGATTCGTTAATCGTAAGATTCATTGTGGAAAAAGAGGTTAAAGATGTTGGATTTATAATAAATCCGATAATAAATGAATTCTTTACCCCTTAGCTGAGTGAAATAACAAAGATATTATATATCACATTCAATACTCTGTTTCACCCTAGTAAAAGAACTTCGATCACATCGTAGATTTCGAGAGTAAAGAAACCGTTGACGGCTACAATGCCTTTAAGTAAATTAAGGAATATGAAGATACTATTTCAGGCGCGGCCTAATAATTCGCTAACTATGCCGTTTTATATCTATTAGAGGGGGAAAACCCTTAGATATGGTTTAACCAAGCTCCAAACCCGTTATATACCTTGAATATTCGCAAAATTTACGCGAGCTATACGTTTTAAGGTATTATTCCAAATATAGAGGCAGCAAAATACGTAACAGAAGGCTATGGATAATACGTAGTATTACAGAGGAAAGAAATTAATATTATCGAAATTAATCGTTAAAATACTGGTAAAGCCACAGTTAGTTTCGGCTTATGCGAAAAATTATCATTACTAGAGATAACGATAGTTTAAATGATTGTTAGAGTAATTATGTTCAATGTATTTAAGTACTCTCTACTTTTTTTCTTTTTTTTAGGGGAGTTATTGATCATTAGCGTCAAATTTAACATTAATTCCGATAAATTGGTTAAAACCGAGTAGAGGTTTCCCTTTTTCTCTAAGTGGTAGCATTCATGACTTTACTTTTAAACCTGGAGATTATGGTATTACACCTGACAAAGTTGAGAATGCGCCAATTATTCTGGCGCTTCAATTACTCGATTAGTGATAAGCAATAAAAAGTCCTTAAGTCTACAGAGCATGAAGATATAGAATATTTTGCTTCAAAATGATCTAAAAACTTTACCGTTATTATTAAACGTAAACTTCAACACCTTAGAAATTCAATTTTGCACGAAAAAACAATGATAATTTTAAATGAAAGGCATTTGATAACATTTTTATATGGATAAAAACTTTTTTTTATGTTGATAATTTTGTAATTTATTTTTGAAAGAGTCAAGTTTTTCAAAGTTTCTATGGGAAATGAATATAAAGAAAACCTTAAATATGTTGTCAATTGACATGTATTTTTACCTACCCAACAACGTTATCTACGATATTGGCACCAAAATTTCGATGGTAAAGTTTTACATAGATGATGAAAAGATGGGGATTTAGTGTAAATAAGTGCTTTTAAATGTTTAAGAGACGATTAGAAAGGTCGAAAGGGTATATGTATTATTTTATCGAGCGTAAAATATTCTCAAGTTGGTGATTCAAGGCTTTATAAGCTAAGTGACTCACTTTTGGATAGCGGTAAAGGGCCTGAACGATACTTTGGGCCATTACGGGTTGGTGTTAACGCTATTGGTTTTTGGAGCGTACCTACGTCTTAGAGGTAAAGCTCCTCTATTAACGAGTACCAAAATGAGAGTTGTGGACTACAATAAGGTACTGAAGGAGCTATGGAAGGAATCAGTACGGCGTTAAGTAAATAACGTTTTTAATATTAGTAATGGCCTTACAATAATCAACGTGTTTGTTTTGCCATTGCAGTATAAGTCCTTGTGGGCCGCGAGCTAGGTAAATAAGATTTTTATTAAAAAACGTTAGGCATTGCGAATTTTAAAGTAATTATCAAAATATGTAATGGTTTCGCGAGGTTTCGCATTACTTAGGTTAAGCCTTACATCAGAGTAATTGACGATAAAATCTTTAAGTAAAAGCAAAAAATTAATGGAACACCGCCGGCATATTTGAATATTAAAAAGAAAGAACATTAAATACGAGTAATATACATCAGGGCGTGTCTATAATATGGCTTATGTAGGTAAAAAAAAAGAATGAAGACAAAGACTTGACACTCAAGCTTCGGATATAAGGCGTTATTAAGACCCTCAGTAAACTCTTTTAATTAAGCGATAAGGTTGAGATTAACGACTTTCGGACTCGAGGTTTTGTATAATTCGTGTCCAAGATTAGCAATAATCTCTAAGACCTAAATATCACGATTTTTAGGTCAAGAATTATACTCGAGGTTGAGAATAATACTAAGGGGCGGCTATAGGAAAGTTTATGCTTGATCATTTAAGGATACGGTGAAAAAGGTCAAGACTATATTTTTATACAGTCGCTTACAATTGAAAGAATCAATCAATGTTTAGTGGTTGTCTTGAGGGCGAGTTTCTTAGGTAAGTCTAAAGGTATGTTCGGACTGAATAGCCATGTTATGATATAAGTATACCCGTAATCACCAACCGATTTGCAGCAGATCGTATTATTGGATTTATTACAGTAATTCCGTGCTATGTACCCTCGGGTAATGGTGTTGCAATGTATTTAGACTCTGTACAAATTATTTAAGGTAAACGTATATCGATTTGAAATTTATTATTCGGAACTTAATTAACGGTTAGCTAAAGAAAATCAATATGAAAGTCTTGTTTGTTGGTCATTAAAATGAAGGATCTCAGTTTAATAAGTATGTAAATTAATGATACCTTTTTAGTCGGAATTATTCGCTTTATATTATCGGGATAGGAAGCCATTCAAGATTTCAAGTTTTGAAATTGTAAGCCGATTATGACTTGGATAGAGAGCAACAAACTTGATTTTAACAGGTCGTTAATTTGTATTGGTGTTGTTAATATTGGCCTTGTTTTCGGTAAAAGATCTAGAGCTTTAATTTAGTTGTATTTAAGCAGACCAATGCGGTTGAAATTTAACTATATTTGTAATAATGCGTTTGTAGTAATTATATTATTTCTTCTTGTTCACCTAATTTTTTATGACCTATCAATTGTGGTATAAGTATAAGACTTATGAAATGAAAAATTTGACCGGTTGAATAAGAGGTTAGAATGGCAGATGCAGAATTTGAACCAAAGTATTAATATGTTTTCGATCAAACTCTCGATAGTATAGTTGATGATCTTTTTAAAGGTTTTTTTTTTTTGGTAAATAATACCAATTTATTATTATAAATCAGCTTCCTAATGACTCTCGTTAATGAAGATGAACAGGAAGATTAGTGTATTATTATCGGTAATTTTATTTACTAGATGTCCTTATCATGTAAAAGGATTACACTTAGTGTATTTAATTTAGAGGTCTATGGAACAATGGCTAGCTTTTATGTAGGCATAGCATTAGAAGAAACTCTTAACGTTATTACCAGGTAGCTCAAGATTCCCTTGATCCTAGTACTGATGTATATCGATTCGAGGAGTTTGTTCGAATGTTTTTTAAAGCTTGGATTCACTAGTGAAAATCTTTTGGTAATTAACGTAATGGTATTTTGCAAAGTTTACGAAAGCAGGAGATTTGATGAGTTCTGATGGATCGATAGGAAGGATAATTTACCTGACATTATAACGAAGATAAGGCTAAATAAGGCCCTTGAAAATTTTTGGACGTTAATAGACTGATTATACGTATTAAGAAGTACGTTAATGGACCATGTGGTAAGGTGAAGTAATATGCCAGCAGATAGGGATAGTCTGTCAAATTAAAATAGTGTTAGGGGAAGGGTGATGGCGATTGTTTTGAGTGGCACGATTGAATTGAAGGTAGCAGTGAGTTAAGAAGACCAATGGAAGCGGTGGGTTAATACCCGTAATTATGTGGCAGAAGACTTATGTACGAGAATATGTGAAGGGGAGATTCAGAGTTTTGAGGTAATTAAGGGTAATTAGGGTTAATTCGAGTGCGAAAGTAAATTGGAATTAACAGGGTTTTAGCTAGTTAATGAGGACGTAATTCAGCGGTAATCGGAAAGGTTTTAGTTGAAAATATTGGCGTATAAGTATAAAATAAAAAGCCACAAGTGTAAAATAGTAGTAATTGAAGTTTAGTAGGTCAACTTTACCTATAGTAAAAATGATTATATTGACTGCAAGTTGAGTGTATTGTTCATGTGCCTATTGCATTGGCTGAAATTCAAGTATAGTATGCATCCACTTTATATTACGGCACGAAGCAACTAGCCATACAAAATACTATTCAGACCGGCTAGAGGTCTGCCAAACCTAAAACAATACATCCACTGCTTAACTATTGCTATGCTACTGTTATTTCGAACAATCTAATCGATAATATCGCAACTTCTGAAGCCCTATTAATATATTCTTCAGTTTCGTATTTAATGTATTTATTCAGTTATTTACAATATAAAACATTGGAAATATTTTGATTGTTTGAGGTAGTATAAATACGTATCTAATATTGACTGGTTTCCGTAATATTCTGTACGATTCGAATTTATTGCGATTCATTGTGCTGCTTGGCTTTGAATTTTAATATTTCGTGAGAGATCCTACGGTTTGTCTCGCTCATAAATCTCATTCCTTTATCCTCATGAAATTACTTTATTTGACAATTCATGAGTTTTTAAACTAAAATCATCCTTCAATTTTTTTCGGTCTTCTTCATTAAATTAGGAACACATAATTGTAATATCACCATATTATTAAGAAATGACACATATTTCTAGTCAATGAGAACAGTAAACTAATCATTCTTAATATGTGAATACTATGATAAAGGCACAATACGAAGAATAAAAATTCAACCTGATTCACCAGCGGGTAATTAGGAGAAAATATGTCGTTTTATTCAAACATCTCATGATTCGTTTCATGTGTTTGAATATTTACGCATAGTAAAGTAAAGTGACTTTCTACTCAATCTGAATCAGATAATGAACTATTTTTTCATAATTCATGGTAAAATATATTTCTTCGTTATGAAGAATACCGCTGAATTTTCCTGTATTACCAACTATTATTTTAAGAAAATATATACCAAGTATTCCACTCTTTTTCCCTTTAAAAGGAAGATAAACCTATTGAATCAATTGATTAACCATTAATCAAATATTATCCAAAGTAGTCGTAATTGAAGGTCGTAGTAAATATGCTTCCATGACAAGGAATTTTGATAAAGAGTAGGTTTCTATCATAGTCGTTATTTGTAAAAGGATTAATAGTTCATAAGATTTGTAACCTTTTGACTTGTTTTTCCTTTTATATTTAGAATTTCTCATTAGAATTTCCAATTAGAACTTCCATTATTTATAGAATATTGGCCGAATTGAATATCTTTTTTATACTATAATAGGTTGCGGTAATTCTTTCATTTACATGAACTATTGTAATGAATACTTTATTAATGAATTTATTTAATCTTGCGACGTTTATTGTCTTGTCCTGTTGATTAAATTTGATTTGGAAAATATCTTGGAATATGGTTTCATTTCTATATAGAAATTACGTAACTACCTACTGTAAAAATGAGCTATGCTTCTGGTCTATTATGTCATTCCTCGTCTACTTTATGGTTCATTTGGTTTAAATCTTTCTTTCTATGATCGTTACGATCAATAACTTTGATTTTAAATTGTGAGAGAACTATTTCCCATCTAATGCATGGTTCATTTTAAGTTTGGATATAGTAAATCATACCATCTTTTTCCATGTTTAAATAAGGTAGTAATGTGCTTGATTCCATTGAAACGGTATTGTTTTTTTCGGAATAAGTTTTGAATAAATATCAATACCTGAATATTCATTCATTACTTGAGCTTGGGTCCATGAAACGTTTGAGAGAAGATTTTTATCAATTTTGATGTTCAACTTTAAATAATACTATCCTAATTCTTCTTTGAATACAATTTTCAAACAACTTTTTTCCATCTCAAATTATATATTAAGTCAGCCTTTTGTGGAATTGATTATCATACACCTTGCCATTAAATTTCGTCAAAAAAAAATCTAAATTGATCTTTTGAATTCAAAGCTTCAGGGTTTGTGCATTATATTTACAAATTCATTTATGAGTTTCTTATATTCTTTTAATCTACTTTGCCTGAAACTTCATTTATATGTGGCATATTTTCACGTTATTAACATCTATGGTATTAGCTATTTGTTCATCGTTTTTTTTCTTTTTCGTTTTGGAATTTTCGTATATATCAATGAATTGCTATGAAATAAGTAGTTATATATTTTGATTCAATTAAATCATTTTCAATTTTATGAATGTATTTGATTGTAACAAGTTGTGTAAACCTTACCATATGTATAATCACTTCCTTTCAAACGTTTACAAACCAAAAATACTCCAATTGAATGATAACGAAAATATTGGATTACTTATACTAAACTTGGTTAATAATTTCGTAAATTGATTTAAATTCATCAATGAATCCTCAAAGTATAATAAAAAAATTGTTATATTCCCAGAACATACCAATTTTTATTTTCTATCTTTTTTAGCTTCAATAGAAGAAATATTTCATTTTCTTGCAGGTAAAACATAACCAACTATTTTATGTTTCGGAGTGTATTTTGTCAAATTTCAACAAACTTCTACCAGGAACAGTAATTATTATTTATGCTGTTGGACATCCAGTAATTCACGAAAATCGCAACTCATTTGAAGTTTCGATACAAAAATAGTATATATTCTGTTGATAATTGAACGAAGATAATATGTCCTTTCAAAAAAACAAACAAGTTCTCGACAAATTCCTTGCAAATAGAATAGTTTTAACCGTTTATTTCAAATTATATTTAGGAACTCAACTTCATTATACACTCATCATTTCCATTTATCTATATAGTATAAATTCTTTTTCAAACCACCAGCCAATAGTTTTATCAAGTCAAATTAAATTATTTGACACACAGAAATTTCTATATTCCATCTCAAACATATCATATAATTAATTATTATACAGCAGGTACGATTTTAATCTGAAGAGATCTCGCAAAAAAGGAACAATTTTCACATCGAATACTCCACGTTGATATCTTACTTTGGATTTATAAACGATATTTAATATATTAATATATATCTCTCAGTACCACAAGAAGGTATTTCCCAATCAGATATATAGTAAGATATCATTAAGGTCTAATAAATTAACGAATTTCATTATATATCGTTCTTCATACACTCATATATCGCATTTGATATATGTTTATTCTTTGAATTCACAACAAAGGAAAATTGAAAGGTTTTGATTTTTTATCGCCAATTCAATTGAAATCGTTGTTTTTTTTACCAATGGTTCGGCTTTATTGTCGTTACAAAAGGTAGTTCTTCTGAAATAATATATTTTTTTAAGTTCGATTCGGGTATACTATTATTTGCGCCAATTAATGATCGTTTTTGATATGTACACTTTACATCTTAATAAAATGTAGTACCTCTAATTGAGAGATTTTTGTGTACATGGTAGAGAATATTATTTTCTGTGTTATACAATTAACTATTTCATGATATTGAAATATTATGGGATATCTCTAATTTCAATTTTCCATTTTTCGTGTAAATAAATAAATTCGTTTTCTTTAGCGAATTGTGGGAAGTAGAAATTTTGAGTTTTGTGAAGAAATTTAGTTTGATGTATTTGGAAAATATAAAGCTTATGCGATATGATGGTATTGCGAATGGTTTGGTTGTAGGTTTTGATAATTTTAAATATATTATACTTTCGAGATTGATTCAATTTTGAGTTGATTTGTTATCAAGCTTATCATATTTCTTTCATTATCTTTTTTCTGGCGCTTCATCAGATCATTAATATTCGTCTGATGAATTTTTATAGTATCTTATATACTTGTAATTCTTTGAAAGATTTATAGCAATATTTCAATTTATTTTTATTTTTAAAAAACTTCAAGTACATGATATTCCCGTTTTCATATAATTCTTTACCCTATTCTAGGTATTCATTCATAATACTTGAGAGATTATTCTCCTTATTTTATAAAATCGCATTATATAGTAATTCATACCTTTTCACATTGATTTCTTGCATGCTTTTAGATTCGTTTATACACCAATCTGAAAGTCTTTCGTCTTGAAAGAAAAGGATACGTAACTTTGACCGCAATAAAATGTTCAATAAGTGGCTTAGGAAAAGAATTTTGATATTAACTAAAAAATGATTCATTTTTTAAGGTCTTCAAATTTATTTCGTCAGGGAATATTAGGCATAATATATAAATTACGAGTTTGTAGGTTGTGAATGAGTTATGTCGAGATTATTGTGACATGGGTCTTTAATGTTATACTGGTATCATAATTTTTTTTCCAGCCGTCTATTTATCTTTGTTTTTCCGTGTTTAGATTGCTGAATCATTCAGATTTCGGAGGATCTTCTTTGACCAAGTGTCCTTTTTAGTTGCAATTATAATATCATGTTAGTTTGTTTGTAAAATATTAGTTTACACTAAATTAAGTATTTTTTCGACAGGTTTAAAATAAGTTAGTTTTTGATATCACGATACTTTTATAGTAATGTTATTAGAACCGGCAGTATTACTAGTATTCTGAGTTTTTAAACGAATATTTATAAATATTTTGGTGTTTCTTTTTTTTTTAGTTTTATAAAAATAATTATAGATGTATACTATCATTATATTATACATCTAAAATTAGTCTGGATTGTTCTTCCTGTAATTTATTTTTCATAAAAACTTCACCACTTTGATATAATGCTTCATATTTTGACTGAAATAGACAAAGCTAAAAACCAATCTTCAAGATCAGCCGTTTCTACAGAATCTAGAGGTGCTTATAATAAACTTTGAGAATCGTTGGAAACAGTAAATGAATCCAAAGAGCAAAATTACATACTAATTATAAGTAGTAACCTTTTTTTTAATGGAACTTCTGATTAATCGTTTGCTCCTTAATAATAAATATACATTTTAATTATAATTAAGCTACTACTCAGCCTCCAATCAATTACTAATAATTTTAACAGTTGTTTCACAGTGTATCGTCAATCCTTTTTTTTATTTAATTGAATTCAATGTCACCTAAATTCATAGTATCAATAGTTAATACTACTTATGAGTTTGAATGAGATATTTTTGGACTAGAAGAAGATGAAATGGTATTAAGCTCTTATTCTATCAGTTTCAATAACTTCTCTGAAGATATAACATCGGAATTTCTTTAAAAAGATGGAATTTGAAACTCGAAATAACATGATAAATCACAAGTATTTGATCGTTAATCTAAGGTAAACAGAGGTAGAAACTATAATCTTCAGTATTAGTAATTGGAAGAGTGTTAAAATTCAACTGTAAAGTGTTATTTTTATTGTTACCTTCTTTATCGTTAGAGATAAGAGACATGAATTGAAGCATAGTATTAGTGTTAATCATTCGATTATTATAAAGAATTTTGAAAACATATAATAGTTACTTTCTAGCGTTTGAACCCTAGATAAATAACTATAGTAAAACTTCTTTGCCAATTTAGGTAAATGGGTAGTGGAAAGCTGAAGTTTGTGGCATTTACTATTTAAATTTACTGTTTTCACATCAAATTTGATATTTTGGCTTCAAATAAGTCAAAGGTAATTGAACGAAATAATTATTTTGTTCGGTAATTAAAAATATACTATAAAGAGTTATTTCATGTTGTTGCGTATAAAGCGCCAAAGAACGATGATTGGTGAGGTAAAAGGAGAAATGTTATTGGATCATTTGATACGATTTTGTATAGAGAGTTTTTCGAATTATTAGTCGAAAAGCTTTTAATTTCGTTTGTTAACCGGGTAAGGGAAACAATTGAGCTTCGTATGTTGATCAATTTTATCAAATGTACCTTTATTGTTTGGTTTTCGAAGAGTTTAGTCAAATTTATATTCTCTCCTACTTTGGGGAATTTTTTATCAACTCAGTGAAAGTAAAGGGATTTCTTTCAACCGAAAAAAATAATAAATTTATTCGTACAAGTTTAAACTAAAGGTATATAAGAAAGAGTTTAAGCCTCGAAAAAAAAAACTTTGACGTAGAATTATACATTTTGGTTCAGCTTTGTTAAAATTATCTCTCGCCTACGATAGGGGGGAAAAGTTGTCGTTAAAGGGAATAAACGTTTTCGGATCGATGAAAAGCAAGTAAAAACATGTAGGTCGTGTGGAAGCGGTAAATATATATATGGGTATGAGTTGAATTGTTCTTTCAATACGAATATTGGTATTTTCGCGTTGAAAATTCGAAAAGTTGCACAATTTACCATATAATCACGTGAAGTATCGTCTATAAGTTCCTTCAATAACTTAAAGATTGTCGCTAATCTATTAATACAATTCAACCTTCGTAAAGCGCCGTTTCATTTGGTTTAGAAGTATGTTCAATTCTAGGATTTGATTGTTATCCCGAGTCTTGTACATTAAAGAGTTTTCACATTTTATTTAACTGAATTTTGTTATTAAATAATATGAAGCTTAATAGAATTTATAATAGCATTTAAAGCGGCCAAATATTGAACAGTGAATATAAAAAATTGTCCCTTAGAAAAAGGGTAATATTTTATGGGTTCCTGAATTATTTGGCCTAGATATATATCCACTATGATTTCAATTTTAACTTTACATATTATTATATTGGATTTAGTTTGGTTAATGATAAACGGTACGTTGAAGTTGTTATTTTGGAAAGATATTACGTCACGCGATATAATAACGTCAGCTTTGCAAGGCTGAGCCAATTGTTTGGAAGAAGTGTACCAGCTTCTAGGCGGTTAATAACCCAGGTTTCAATTATTTTATATAATAAATTTCATATATGATCGTCTTTCTAGTGAAAAGTTCAAAACGTTAATCTGGCTTTAGAAGTGAATGAAATTTTCGTTCGCATAAGGTTGAAGACAATTGCGTGATTCTGAAAAGATACCTTAAATTAAAAAACTTTTGCGTAGTGTTGTTCGTTTAAAATAAGTGAATAATCTTTCAGTTTATTCTTCACTAGTATTCAGATATATTTTAATATTTTCTGCTTCTTCGGTTTTCTCTTTTCTACTACACAAGATAATTTGCAAATCGTAATAACTTTTTATGGTTATGAAAATTTCATTATTATCATTATAAGTCATTACAACATTTAACCTTTAAAAAAAATTAACTATATTATCGTAAATAAGCGTATCAGAGTTTCGTGGACAACGTTAAATATTTTATCAAGATATCATGTAATCCGTTCTATAAGTATTGAGGTAAAAGAATGGTTCGTTTCTTGAATTGAATCAACAACGTAATAATTACACACTTTGTTGCTTGGTTTGGAATTTGGTAGAGTTATCATGCTACCTACGAATGATTCAGCCTTCGTCGACGAAACCTTTGCTAAATATACAGAAAGAGGTCGTGAAGATGTTCGAGAAAACTATAAGGTTTATTTATAATGTTATTATGCCGATGACTGCGGTTACATTAAAGATTTTGAAGACGATTAGGATTCCGTGAAGTAGTGTTGCGGTCTCATTAACAGTCTCCACGGTTTCTCTCTCGTGGATGGTTGTTTCGGTCTCGTGGATGATAGTCTTGGTCTCGGTCTCGCTCGAAAAGAAGATTATCGCGATACTGCCGATTCTTAAGATGTTTTTCTCCTTTTCGATCTTAATAACAATTATTAACTTAACCGTACTTTTGATTTTTAAAGTAGCGAGAAGTGTTACAGGGATAACAAATATTATTATCTCTTTTTCGAAGATTCTCACGATTTTTACGAAAATCGTATCGGTTTTCGGTTTTATTCCTAAAAGATATAAGTGTGGATACTATCATAGACCTTTATAGTTAGTAAGCGGACACGTTACAGGTTGCACCTTTTTCGAGTGCACGATAATGTGCCACTTTGTAAGGTGCATTGCTGCAGATTGTATGATAGCGAACAACTGCCAGGAACGGGCATTAGAAGAGTATACGGTAGAGTTTCACTTGCCAAAAAAGAGATTACCAAAGTGTATGATAAAGTACCACTATCCTGGTGAAAGTTTAAAAGCTCTTACCCAAGGCATGGACTTTCCGGATGACTTTTCTACCTTTCATCTATCTTTAATATATTACCAATCTTTTTGATTGTTCTTTTACTCTTTATGTTTACTAAAAAAGGTAGAGACCTTACCAACATTAATTAGATACCAACTCGGATGACTAAATATAGCATAGAATCGAAGGGATAAACATAATTTAAACACCTATAATGAGATAATGTAACTATTCCAACTGTTCGTCCTTTAATATTACGACTTACAGAAACCATACGAGATAGTGGAATTACATGGGAGAGAATTTAAACCCCGAAGTGCAAAAAGACTATAAAACGCGAAATTACTCTAAAAAGATCAACTTTAGTACGATATTCTTAACTCAGTTAGTGCCTTATCTATTAAAAGCTCAGTTACGCTATCCGTCAACTCCTTTTGGCGTTTTGGACGTACTCGGGCACTTTTTGGAAAGCGTCTCATTACGTATAAAGCTATGTAAGCTAAAACCAATATGTTTCGAAACCCTTTGTTAGGGCCTATCCGATCTAAACTTTACATCTAAGCCGCTTATAAATTTCGGAAACGGACAAGACGAAACATTTAAGTTGTTCACAAAATTCGAAAGCGTCTAATACGAAGCATCTAAACCGCTTACAAATTGTATAAACAGCTAAAATCCGATATCCGAAACGCCTACTAAATATTACCGCGTACCAAACACAGCGTCTAAAGTGTTTATCACGTCATAAAAACTTATTACAACCATACATACACACATTTAGATATCTTTCTCCTCGTTTTCTTTACACCGTTTGTTTTCTCCCGTTTGCCTTCCCTTATCCGCTCCAAATAACACCGCTTATATAAGATCATTACTTACGAAGTTTCAATTTACTAACCACTTGGTTAATCCAAAATTCACAAATAGTTACCATGTTAATTAATAATAATTAATAAGCATATAATTACGCTTTATTTGAAATTTATTTTAATTTTATCAGTGTTAACAAGAGGTATATTACTCATTTTCAACACTTTACTTTTTTTATATATACCTCTTTATTTACATATTATACGTTTTGATTCCAAGATTTTTATTGTGTATATTTTTTTCAAAATCATTTAAAAACCGCTTTGAATACTTCATTCCACACATACTCACATTTTTAACACTATGCGAAACCAGCTCTTCTACTGCTCCAGCAATTCTAGTATGCACCTCAACTAACTTTTGAAACGTAGCATTACACTTCGATTATTCACCGCCTTAACTCCACCATTAACAGACGAAGCAAGAGAAAACTAATATAAAAACTATTTGTTTAAAAACATATCCTTCCGCAAGAGCATCCTAAATCACTCAAACCTCAATTTTTTATACAGAAAAATGTAATGTTTAGTGGAGAATTGTAATTCTTTGAAGACCAATACATAAATTATAAATATTAATTTCAATTTTATTAACGGAATCACTTAAAGGAAAGACTTGTTTAATAATATCCAGAGGGAAATTACGTACTAAACACCAAACATATGACGTTGGATAAACGGTATAAAATCAAGAATACTACGAAAACAACTACAACATGAAGATATTAATATCACCAGTAATCATAATGACCTTATCATAAAATACTTATCGGTAACGGCGGAGTTTATTTAAACATTGAAATAAACCAACAATGAATTAATAAACGTAAAACTCGTAAAGATTCACTTATTAGAAAACCTCCAAAATCAGCTTTTTAAAATGAAAGATTCAAAACGACAAAGAAACTTCGAAAACATAGAAAGTAAGGCGTTGAGAAAGGATAGAATTACGTCGGAAAGTATAAATGAAGTTTATATAATTAATCAAACAGTAAAAAGGGCAATAAATATTATCTATTACTCGAGTCGATTTTAGACACTATTTAAAACATACCTTTAAATAGAAATATAGATAATATTACTTCTCGAATATAATCATTTAACCGCCTTACCGAAAAAAAAAACGGTATAGATACGGAAAACGGCCAGCCTGAAAACAAAATGAACGACGTAAAACGATAATATGAAGCTTATCAACCAATATACATTATCCAAGACTTATATCGAAACCTTCTACAACACCGTTTTACTTCTAACAAAAGCAATATTAAGAAAACATACCAACTGCGCAGACTACGATTAAATAAAGAAAACTATAGCAACGAGCCGTACGAAATCCTCCAAAATAAAGTCCACATAAATAACTAAGTATCAAACCATAACAATTCTCTATTATTTGACTAGACATAATATTTAGCTAAGCTAAAAAATAATATATATACCATATGACGTGGGTAAACAAATGAGCGAAGAGCTACGCGAGTTAAAAGATATACGCAGATATGGAAATGAATTAAGAACTTTAACACAGGGACTAAATTAATATCACATGGAAATTTGTGAGAAATTAGCACTAACATGCTCATAAACCTTACAAAAGATGTTAAGCAGGTTATTAGTGAATTTCCGTGAATATTAAGCGGCCAATGAACTATAATATAAAGGAGATGAATTGTTTATCCAAATATTAACAAATATATCTCAAGGAAATCCGAAATGGAATCTTACATTTTTTTAGGACAGAAACTAACTTGACGAATTTTAATACAAGTATTCAAAAATTACCTAAAACATCGATGAAATGATGAGCCAGCCATATATTAACATTTATAGCCTAAAAGAACCAAAGTTGCAAAATCCATGACTAAATAAAACCTCTCGAAAATGATTTAACCCGTTCAAACGAACGATTTGAAATATACTTGACATAAAATACCCTCTCTTCATACAGAAAAGAAAATGAAAGACATCAAGGAAACGAAACCGGAAACTTAGAATAAAAAGTATATTAAATAAGCCGACCATATATCTAAATACGGTACTTACTACATATATAATGGTACCTACAGAAAAATATGAGAAGCTTCACAAGATTGTAAAAACGGTATATTATATACATCAAAGTCGTTTATGAGTTATCTGATTAACTAGTATATTGATAAATTTGAACTAAACACTGAGATTTGACTGGTTATCTGTTTCAAAACCAAACAGAAGCTAATTTGGTAACTTACGCAGTTGACTATAAAAGTGTAAAATATAAATTTAACGCCTACTCCTACGAAAATATCTTTAAATAGGAAAACTCTAGGAAACATTAGAATTATTTAATAGTATAGGATGGGAAAACCGATCAATAAATGTTTAAAAACCTGTAAAATGCCTTTTTTTTGAATATCGTTAGCCTGAAATACAATAACAAAGTTATAATTTACGATTTTTCATACGTGTAGCAATCGATTTCAAGTTATAATATCAAATACCAACAAAGGTAAAATATTGACCGTCGGAAAGCTAAAATTCAATGCGCTCACAGTGATATTTTCCAAATTCCAACTTAACCGTACGGAAAAGGACCGGAAAGTTCCATTCGATAAAAGCAAAGCGTTATTACTTTACCCCGTCGTTATAAATACACGATTAGTACCGGTTCGATTTGACGTAATAAATTTCACAACGATATTTATTCTCTTATTAACTAACGTAAAGAAACGTGAAATTAAAGTTCGACATACGACTAATCAACTTATTCACTTTTTGAATAACGTATCCCTATTGCTTTATCAAAAATTTAGCCACTTATAGTTTTTCCCTAAAGCGGTAATAATTATACCGTTAATCTAATATAACTAAAATTACGGTTATTTTACGATAAATTTAGACATCTAGACATAAAACGGTTTTAACGGTTACTTTATAGAACAGGAAATGTAAATACTAAACAAAACGATCAAAGTTATCGAAACGTTTTGTTGAAAGTATTGGTTATTCTTATAAGCTTTACGAAGGTAACAATTCCGGCTAGAAAACGATAAAAACTCCAACTATAAATTTTAAGAAAAAATAATATATGTTAACTGCTAACTAATCCTATAAGCTGTCGATGCAGCAACATGATTTTAAACCGTGGAATTCTCGCTAAGTGGTTTCGTTACGAATTATGAATATATTTTAGTGAACTACTCGTTAAACGATTATTCAGGATCTCTCGACTGGATCACGAAAAATATAGGCGTACCTTTCAACAAAACAGCATAATGTATTAAAACCAAAATTACTGGTAATAAATGATAACAAATATTGATAAGAGCAATATAATATATGGAAGAATGTAAACCATATTATAAACCCCGCGAAAATGAATATGTAATATTATCTAAAAAGAAAAAAAATATCAATCAAGAAAATTTAATCCTACATATAACGGTTAACGCTATAAATAACATATTATACCCTACTAGGTTAATAATAATACTTCCCATTTTTGGTATTTACACTAACATTTACACAGACTTAAGAGCTTTGTTAGTTATGATGCAACAATCAAATGATATAGAGAAGGTGATAATAATATTACATTACTTACCGGCTATAAACAATATTTCGAAAGTATTCACCACATGGAGTAAGCTGCGTAAAACTTGTTTTTTTAAAATTTCTATTACATTTTAAAGTTTTCATTTAGAAAACGCAAGAATAAAACATTGGTTCTAAGAAAATTAACGGATTAAGGAGCAACGACGAGTTTATTTCGTTGAATAATAAGAAATGAATATAAAAAGGAAATAGTAAACGATAAAAGCATGTATACGTAGCTTGAAAAAAGATATTCACAAAAGTACTTTAATAATGAAGAATTAAAATCGCTACTTAATCCTATACACTCTCCTAATATTCTTTTAAAACTCTCGAACTTTACGAAACTGGTTTAGCTATATTAAAAAAACTTTCGCGTTGCCGAAAGCGTTCTTTTCGCTTGAAAAACAAAAAAAAACATTTTGAAGCCTTTTTCACGGGCTTTTTCGTTACTTACATAAAAGCTGAAAACCACAAATTAAATGTAAAGTTTCGCTGAAAGAGTATTATCACGTTTCCAGATATCTCTGTGAAATAATTAATATAATGGGAAATTACGTCTTTAATCCAATGAGTCGTTGTTTGCTTCAAAAAGTATGATGTAACAATTTACGGCATTTAAATATTCTTTTTCAAAATATTTAGTTCATGAGATACAAGATAAGGCATGAAATCTCTATAAACAAGGCCGCTTTATAATAAAGAGGTAAAATAACACCAGTAAAAAAAGATGTCATAATCTTATTTCCCACTTTACAAAAAGTAAGTTATGGCTTGATTTTTACATTGAATTCCTCCCTATACACACCTTATAGCTTTCATATCGAATTTAGTAATATTAAATAAGCTTATATGGAGTCCGAAAAATAGCTTAAACGCAGTATTTACGCCTTTATACCTACAAAGCTCCGAAAGTATTAACCACCCGGAACGATTTTACGCATCATATGACTGCTTTTCGAACTTGTTAAAGTTATAGTATATTGTTATAATACCCATTAAAGGCAGTATAATGAACGGTTCTATACAATAACTTAACTTTCGACTTATGCCTTTTAAATTCGCTACCACATATTAAAGGGTTTACACTTATTAGTACACAAACGAAATATATACTACTGTTATATAATAGGTCGTTTTCCGTTACGAAGGATAAAATCATGATGAAAGCCGGCCTAAAAGCGAAACTCAAAATGTATCAAACGGAGGACCGGGTAATCAATTTTAACGGCGCAATAATTACGCTTTCAAACGATATTTTCAACCTCGTTTAAAAAGATTTATTAAATAAAGCTAACCCTTTGAACCTAATCAATGAAAAAGAAGCCAACGACTACAGGTATTAACGTACGTATGAAGCTTGAGTCATATTAGTAACACAGTAAAAAACAGGGTTTAACTGTTCATTCGCCGTATAATACTAAACCGACCGTTTGGATAACGTATATAAAGCGTTTCATAAGCGCTTTACGTGGAAAATAAATAATTCGAAACGCGGCCTACGATATATACCACTCGATATACATATTTTTTTTGGGGGGGGGTTTGTATTAGAATACTATTTGACTAATATAACCGATTATATCTCGTAAATATAATTCGTTTTATTCTTGACAACTAAACACAAATTAGATGCGAATTTACGTCTAATAGATGTATTATTAATGCAAATTTTGAAAAATATGAACGGGTTACCTGAAGCGTTCTCATCTCGAAAATATACGACAAAATGAAAGGTTTCGACTTCGAAATCACTGTAACAACAAAGGTCCAGATAATTATTTTATACTTTAATTTGAAACCCCGCCTTTAAAAGATTTACAATAGTTCTTTTTCCCTTTACGAATACCTTATCAAGCTCGTCCCTACACATAAAAAGAGTTTTAGAATCGATAATAGAGTGTTACGCGAGTTGTACAAGCGTCAGGAAATTTAAAGAACGAGGCATATTAAAGAAAGATTGAACACAACAAATATAATTACTTAGGGGGCACCCGAAAAGCCGTTAGGAACGCTCGGATCAACTCATTATCTCATCGGTAGCATTTATACCAAGGTTACATGACCTCACCTTAGTTAAACAATTTACATGGCTTTTAACATTTTATCGAAATTTGGATCCGCTATTTACACTGCGTTTAAGATTTTGTCGCTATTTGAATTTACTATTTATATCACATTGAGGATTTTATAGCTAATTGGATTCAACATTTAGATCGCTTTCAAAATTTGATCGCTCTTGAAATTTACCATTCGCGCTGCTTTTAACATATTATCACTTTAAATTTTATCAACTACTACTCTCCTGAATGAATTTTTTCACTTCTTTCCTTTAGAATGTTTTAATTACGTTATGGTTTCTTTGAATAAAGTAATTATATTACTTGATAGCGAACTATTCCCTAGCCGGATTGACCGGTGTAATTAAAATGAGAAGTTAATCGATGCTAAAGGGGAAGAGAGAGGGGGAGAAGGAGAGCGGCGTCACGTCATCATCGTTGTCCTCGTTATCCTCCTCCTCACCACCCTCGCCACTGCCATTACTACAAATTCCGCCGCCATTACCGTTATCGACGCTACCACTGACGATGCTGGAGGATATGCTTCGCACCTTAATATATATAGCCTTAGGTAGAGTCGTAAGGGAGTTTTACCATATTTACGACAACGTATAATAACATCATAAAATTGGCCTATATAATATGTACTTAAGCCCGCCTTCCAAGTAGAAATATTGGTTTCTGTCTTCTTTGACCGCCGGTTAACGCCTATTACTCATTAATATTCATATGTTTTAGCTATTATAAAAGTTTCATTATTGAAAAACACTCGAAATTATATATTGAAATGGCAAATATTTATTGAATCCGATTCAAATTACGAGTTGAAAGAAAAATTTCTGTAGAAAAAACGGACGCGTAATAAATTCTTAGCCTACGACTTTGAAATTACTGTAATAGGGTGTATCCGCTACCAATCCTTTTAAAACGGTGGTAACGGGTCGACCGACTCTCGATTTAACGAAAATCGCTAATAAACCCATCTGCGGCCATGGATGCGACACGCAACACATAAAACGTATCTATTCACGGCATGGGGATGCGAACCAGTGTAAGTCGCTTTAACACTTTACACGCTAAAACAAAGTTTCATAACGTACTTTAATAAGCCACAAATCGTAGCGACAGGCTAGATCAGCCGCCTCAACATCGTTTATAATTTTTTTAAATTCATACAAATTAGAAAGAAAATGAGTAATACGAACCGCGTTATCGCTTCTTCAAGCTACGCTTTGACGGCGGAAGGAGGTAGCTGCTGCGGGTATGGAATTTTTTACCTATAACTAAAAGGTATGGTTAATAACCTTAGAAGTCCCCCGCTCCTCCCCCTAAGGGTTAGAGGAGAATGAGGAGGGGAAAAAAGAGAAATGGGGGTAAGGGCCTTATCGGCGGCGGCGGCGACGAAAGACGAAAAAATCAAGGCAGAGATAAAGGATATACTGCCGGAAAAGGCAGGACTAGTGATAAAGCTAGCGGCGACGCGGAGGGCGGAAGCGGCGGCAGCTTTTTCTCTTTTATACTTCCGCATTAAACGATACCTAAGGAAACGGTTCTTAAATGCCATTTATTTTTGGAAGCGGTTAAAATATTCCATTTTTTAAGTTACTTACCTATAAAAGCGGTACGAATAACTCATTAGAACAGTAGTTTAGGTATATTTACACCAATTTGCTCGTTACAGAATCACGGTAAAGAGGGGAACGCGTCGTTAAATGACAAATAAATGAGGGTTTACTAAGATCGATATCAATACATCTTTTTTTACTAACCCCAAAAAACGTAATCACGATAATCATTTGATATATTCACAATCATAACCTTATAGAAATTATCAATTATTCCGCTATTAACAACTATACAGATTCCAATTAACTAACTTAACTAGGGCCTTACTATAACTATTACCGCGGTCGGAACTACAAAGTCAAACCTCCATATTTTGGCACCGCAACCATTTCCGCGGTCGAAACTACTAATTCCAACCTTTATAATATTACATTACAGACTAACTACGATTACTAAATGACGGATAAAAACTGTGCTATCAAATTATGGATATGAGAAATACTAAAAATTAAAATATTATTACTGAATTACGGATGAAAATCCATTAAAAATGAAAATATTACTTGTATAAATATAATTATATATCTTTATAGTTGATAAGAAACTACATTATAGGTTTTACCTTTTCGTAATACAAGATAACATGCCATTTTACTAGGTAAATTCCTCAAAAGTATATAATAACGTGCTATTACCTGAAAATTAATATTAGCAGAATACACGGTAGATTGTGATTGTATTGAAGGAAGATTAGCAAGATGTATGATAAAGTACCACTGCCCGGGTAAGAGCTTATAAGCTCTCATCCGAGGCTTACACTCTCAGGATGCCTTCTCTCCCTTTTATTTATCTTCCATACACGGCCAACTTTTACGACGAATCTTCTATTAATTACGTTCATTTAAATAGGTAGAGACCTTACCGATAATAGGAAAGTGAAATGGGAATCCGCGGTTCGCGGTAACTCGTTCAATTATTTTATATTTCTTAACCGTAGTAATATATTGTCATATCATTTAATCGCGATAGAATGATAATATGTTTTATTAACTGTTAATATTTTGTTGGAATAGCATCATATAAAATATAGTTATTTCAACTTTACCTGCAGTAAAATCAATCGTATATACTGAAAATTAACTGCAGTTTGTGGGATTTGAATACAATGCACTGCAAGTGTAGTGCAGTAGGTGCTCACTTTAAAGAGGGGTACAGACCCAAGCGTTTGGCCATACAAATTAGTTTGCAGACTAGCTAGCGTTCGGCTAAATTTAGAACCAACACATCTTAATTAACAATATTAACGCAACACCAGTTACTTCGACCATTGTAATTCGAATCGCCTATATTGTAAAGATAATGAACTACCAACATTGATTAGTCTTTATTAAGTTAAGCGTATATTAGATAAGTAAAAGAAGATGTTTATTTCGGTTTATGATTTACGTTAAACAACGTCTAATGGTAAAGGAATTGTTTTTGTGAAGCGCCCTTATAGTATTGTACTAGCTAACGCGATAATACGTAGAGATAGTTTCTGGATTATGTTAGCTATCGCGGCAATTTTGGAGGCAAGCGACGGTATTGTTAATAAGAATACCAAGTATCCTTTATTACTATATTTAAAAGGCGTTGAGATTGGGTGCCGAAATGTTTTAAAGATCATTAAGCTGACAAGTTAGTAAACGGATAAGTTAATACTATTGTGGCTACTACTATAAAAAATGTTAAAAACGACTAAGTCCTTTAACCTTGAACTTACACTTACTTTAACGGCAAGCTTAGAACCTATTACTCTATATTACCTTTTTTTTTCTATGCCCCTTCATCATCGTTACTATGGCTTTAAAATACACCATAATTAATACTATAAATGACTTCAACCGTAAAAAGGCAATTAAGGACTTCAGGATTATATTCGTAATGTACTGCAATGAAAACCTCTGGTTTATAAACCTTACTAAAGACCTTTTAATCAAGCACCGTACTAAAATAATTGGGTCCTATATTTTCGACTTAAACCCGACCAAAACCTTTGAAAACCCAAGAATGCTTAAATACTTTATGGAATACTTGAGAAAATGGAACCTCGATATATGAACTATAGCGTATAAATACGTCAAATTTAGGCTAAATATTGAGTTTTCCGACCAAATTATTGAACTACTACTTGAAAAAGGGGGGAAAAGTAACCTAAGATATGTAATTTACGAATGCACTGCCAATAAAGACCTTTAATGGATTTTTGATGCCCAAGAAAATATTATTACTAGCGATAGTATCCTTTAACGCTACTAAACGCATCTGTAAGGACCTACCAAAACCAAAATGAGTTTCTTAGATTATTTTACGTAAGATAAACAGTTTAATGATACTGGCCGTCAAAAGTTAATTAACTTACAGACTATAAGCCCTTACCTATACCAGTTAATTAAATAGTAACCTCGAAATACCCTATAATATTAAGAGAGATATTATTAAATCTACGGAAACCATTAAGTCCATTTACCTCAAGCTCCTTAATATGTTTAGATTCAGAAGAAAAATTAAGGAAGGATTGTCTTTACACGCCAGATTGTTATGGATACAATCATTGGCTTTTCCCCCTTTAATTCTGCCAAAGGTAATTATCCTACCTACCTATACTAGTAACCTTAGTGCCTTCCTTAACTATGGAATTAGAAGGCGCTACCTTATAACCAATATATAATCCTTCCCTCTTGATGCATTCCTATGGTGGATACGGATTATACGGTAATTACTACGTTTATTATGATTTGGGGAGGATAGAAAAAGTATGACAGTCAGCCATATAACCTTCTCGATGGCAAATTGCGCCCGTTTTTCATTATCTACCGCTAAATCAAGGTTGAATCGCCCAGCTTTTACTCGCTGTTTCCTATTATTTGCATCGGCCAAGCCGAGGATTACTATCTCCAATACCTAATAAAAAATGTATTTCGCAAAATTCACGATAGCTTAAAAAGTTACTTCTAGTACTACATTAATCTTATATACTACTACTCCGATTGGAACATTATCAAGTGGTTTTATATGATGGATTACAAGAAGGAGTCGGAAAGTAAGATAGATCACCTTAATTAGATGCTCAATATGCTAATGCTTTGCTAATAAGTAATGGGTAACGTTGGAGTTGGCGAAAACACTTTTCGCTAGTAGGTTCAGAAGGCTTTTATATGCTATAAGGAATTCGAATACGCCTTTTAATACCCAAATGCTACTTTTAAAGGATTTTTTTATTTTTTTTTATTTTTTTTGGATAATTGCGTTTTTTTTGGCGATTATAAAAGCTCGAGTCTCCAGTTCGACCGGTATGTATCCTTACGCTCCGGAATTTGGTAACAATGAAAAAGACCTTTCACGTTCCTATTATATCAATCGAAGTTACGGAAGGTCCAGCTAGTACGGTTAGCGGAAAGCCCAGATCTTTACCTACAGAGGAAGGTATTCTTTTCCCTAAGGGTTTTGAAGTCGGTTAAAAAGGTTTACTTCACACCTTCAAAGATGTTTGATTTGTGGTAAGTAAGGCTGTTAGTTAACACATTATACTTTACTTAAACTTGAAACAAAGCAGCTAATGTATTACATACAATTCGTTTTTACATTGAATTAAGATTACCTTGAACGAGTTATATAGTTTAGGGAAAATTAAGTTAAATAGAAGGTTAATAGATTAAAATTTATTGGTTGGCAAAATAATACTGGTACCAATACTAGCCTGAAAGCAACGTGATAACTCCACGACCACAATTTTTATACCCTCTTATAGGTGAAAACCCTTACTAACGATATAACAATGAAAACCTTGGCTCTATACACCCTTTACTATATAAACTCTTTACGCGTAGTAAGTTTTTTAAGGTACTATACCGGATACTAGGCTGCTACGGTATTTAAAATAAGGCTATTCAAAGTATGTCGCATTACGAAGGCATACTAATATTTTTACGAAACTCGACTACGCGAATACTGGTACAGCTAAAGTTAGAATTGGCTTTTGAAACAGGTTATTTTTACTGGGATCGACAACTATTAAGACTATTATTAGCCCTATTGTTTCTCATAGCTTTGAATCTCCTACTCCTTTCCTCTTTTACCTTGAAGATATGAAAATCTTTGGCCTTAACGTTAACATTTAGACTAACGGCTTAATGTAAGTTAAAGCGAGTAAAAGGTTTTCACTTAATCTTCAATAGGGGTACCTTGAGTTTCATTTTCAAGGGCCAAAAGTAGCAGTGTTGAACTTGATAGAAGCGGAAATTCTTGAACTATATCGTAGGTTTCAACCTTCTGACGACTAATAGGCTTTATAAAGTTTCAAAGGCAACTGGCGATGGAGCTATAAGTTTGTTAGCGTTAAAAACAATTCAATAGATTTACCACTACTGCCAAATACACTTTTAATCCCCTTAAAGTTATAAGTTTACGTTAAAAAATGAGGACTTTGATTCGCAAGGTTTTGTAAACGTGTTTTATCTAGATGGCAAGTTAATATTATTCGTTGTGGATTCTGCCACAGCGTTTTACGGTTCTAAGTTCCTTAAGACTATCATGGCGAAAGAAACTTATGAGGCATTATACATTTTGTGGATTAATACGTCCCTTAGGCTACAAGAAGTAGTGGTTTACGACGCTAATATCAACTTGATTACGATGGAGTTTAAAGTTAACTTTAGGTCCATAGGGATTTAGTATAAATAAATCCCTATTAATATTTATTAAGATTATTAGAAAGGTTGAAAGAGTATTTCCTCTCTTACAAGAAACATAAGATATTCTTATAATAGAAAGAAAAATATTTATAAGCTGAGAAATATAGCTTTTAATGGCGGTAAAAGTTTTTGACGATACTATTGTCCCTAATTGACTTATATGAACTTTACTGGTATTTAAAGCCTATTTATGTATGATAATCAAGTCATTACCCTCGTTATATACCCAAAAGCGCGTTATAATATATAACTAAGCTTTAAAGAAACTAAGGGAGGAATCGGCACACAATCAATTCAACGATGCTTTTAACACTAGGATCAGACTATTGACAATAAATTTAATGTCCATTCCCCTTAAAAGTAAAGACTTTACGTGGCGCGAGGTAGGTAAATGAGATAAGACGTATAAAATCATGAATATTACTAATTTAAAAGTAGTAATTGAAATTATTAACGGACTTATAACTTTCAGAATTATATAGGTTAATCTGTATAAACAACCCCTTAAGTCTAATGAAAATTCTAACGTCGATAACTTTTGAACCGAACGGATTAGTTTACACAACCCTCGTGAGCTGATAGTCAATAATCTAATGAAATGTCAACGGTGTGAAAAACTATCAAAGAGGCGTATATACATTAAAGAAGATGACAGCGATAGAAATTTTAAAACTGGAAGTGTATATATGACGGCGTTTATGTCTTGGAAGAATAAGTCCAACAGAAAATTTGCCTTTAAGCTGCATGCCGAAGGTATTATCAATGTATCCGGTAAGCTTTTTAAAGGAAGAGACCAAGTAGAAATTAATGTTTGTTTCAATGAAATGTAATATAATTTGTGCTGTCAACGATATTTCAAGGCTTAATCGTCACTATCCTTAAGTTAATGATAATTTATGATGGTAAATGTACGATTACGAACTTTACTTATAAAAGTTTACGGTTAATTGCATGAAAATACGGTAATATAAGTAAGTATTGGGTTTTTACTTAATCGCCTATAATCCGTAATATTAACTAGGGTTTGATCGTTGTAGTTATCACCAATTTGACTATTAGTATAAAAGGTTAGTTTAAACTTAATATTCAGCACATTAAGTCAGCATATATAGAGTCTATCACCAATTTACAGCTGATTATATTGTTAAAACTGCCGAAATAACTAAAATATTATTTTTCGGTAAGGACGATGATAAGTTGTATTAAGTCTAAGTAAAGATTATCCGAAACATACTTTTACCAATTCCTTACGTACAAGGCGTACTTTAAAAATAATTTAGGTATAAAGACTTCAACATTAAACTGTGTCTGTTAAATATGAAGGGTAAAGACTTTGATATTATATGGTTATAAACTAACGATATATTGTTCCTCAGATATATTAGGTTTATAGTGGAGAAATGGCTTGCTATCGAAAAGTCAGGCCTTTAAAAGTTTACGCTATTTGAAACTTTGGTTAAATAAATACGACTTAACTTTAATGAATTGTTAATCCGCATTTATAGTGTTAAAGATAAAAACGGAACTTATATTAGTTTAAGTTAAAATGGGTAACGTATAATTCTGACGATTGTCGATAAGGCCGATGAAGTAAAATTATAAAGTCATTTATATTCAAGGGCACATGCAGCCTACATTTCTATGTTATGTTAACCGGAAGCATAGTACTATCTTTTAATTAAGGTATAGGTATTACATTAATGAGATGAGGACTTTAATAGGTGAAGTAAACGGATTAAATAGTAAATAGACCACGTGAAAAGTGGAATTAACATTGTTTTTGTAAATTTGACGAAAAAAAATTAATGATCTTTACAAACGGGTAATTTACTCATAATACTTACCACATATCGAAAATTTGGTTCCGAATGGTTTTTGTTAACAAAGATCAATTTAAAGTATAATCTACAATAACCGGAAACCTTATGTATTAGATATCTGTTCAGGGTAAAAGTGTTACTTGGAGTTTATTGGATTTAAAAGTTTATTACATAATAATAGTCTTTGACATCGGCATAATAACAAACAGTATACTAAAGATTATTACTGAAAAGATAGGATTAACTCTGATACCTGTTGTAGTATGTACTAACTCCTAGGGCTTTTACGAATACCTGTCAAATTTAGGTACGTCTAATGAAAAATTCCTAGTAATAAACGTAAAGACTTTAAGGGAAAAAAAAACGAAGCCCGAGAAATCGATAAATTTTAGTGGATTAAATGTAAAGATAACCACATTAATGTTATAACTAAGGCTATGCCTAATGGCGCTTTAGAAAGTTTTACGAATAGAAATATGTTAACTATATGAATCAAGGGTTATATGAGCCGCACGGCAAATAACGCGAAGGAATAGGGTAGCCTTGGTAAATTGAAAGACTTCCAAAATAGTGACATTAATGTTAATAGAGGTAAAGGTTGTAGTCGTAGTAATTTGAATTACTGGCAAAAGGCACATAATTGGTAACGAGTCTGTTTAATATAAGTTTATGGTTAAATATTTGTATACAGAAATGAATAAGGTAGGCTTTGTGAAGGGAAAGTAAAAGATCCGTAAAAGGCCGTAATTAGGGTTAATTCCAGTATAGATTTATCGGAATTAATAGGATTTCGGCTTGTTATTGGCTTACGGATGAAGGAGAGATTTCAGACATAGCCACCAATTTATAAGAAGCCAAGTTAGCGTACAGGAACAAAACAAAAAGCCGCCAGTGTTTGAATAGTAGTCAAATGAAATATTGTTTAGTTAACTTTACTTGTAGTAAAGGATATTATACGTACTGCAAATTAACTGCAGTTTGTGGGATTTGAATTTACTGTACTGCAAGTGTAGTAAAATAGGGGCCTACTTTAAAGTGAGGCATATGTCAAAGCGTCGAGTTTTACAAATTAATATGTATATCGGCGAGCGGTCTACCAAACTTAAAGCCAACACATCTCAATCAACAATATCAAGGCAACACCAGTTACTTCGACTATAGTGATTCGAATCGAATACGTTGTCACGATAAAGGCATATCAACAGATTGAATATAAACATGATAACCGTTGTAACGCTTTTTTAATTCTTTTTATACCAATCAAAGGTCCCGGTAACGTGAATATACCTTATCTTGGTTTCAATGTGCTTTTTCAGGCTATAATTATCATTTATAGAATCCCGTTAGCGAAAGATATAATTGCGGTACTTAGCGATAGTTCGCATAGTGTCTATAACGAACCTGGCGATAAGAATATCTATAATTTCTGGGACACCTCGTGAGCTAATTTTGCGACAATCATAAAGTGTTAGCTTAGAATTTCACACATATACCGCTAAGCTTTGTACAAGGATCGAAAACATATCGACCTATTAATCTTCAGCTCTAAGATCTAGGTCCGTAAATTAGTCAAGACTTTAACGAAAGCTTTAGACATCGGTAAACACAATATCTTTACACATTGTAAAGATGCATAAGTCGGATAGTTGAGGGTATTTATGGTTAAAAACTGTGACCTCTTTTCTATTTGAATAAATACGATCCTCAACATCGCTGTATCTACCCTAGTAAACTTGAATCATATAACCAACAACCAGTTATCGAAGTATTCGTGAAAGAAAGGGTAAGTGTTAATGGTCCCGTAACTTTAATTATGAGCGTTGCATTTGAGGAAAAGTTGTCCATAAAAGTTTGCCAGGTAGTCCTGCATTAATTTTTTAGTAAGATTTCAATATCATATCACCTCATTACAATATTTAAGAACAATGAGTCTAAAGCTTTTCAAGGTTTTTGTGGTGGATTCGTCGGCCATTTTGTTGATGTAATAATGTATAAAAAACATCAATTTACTACAGGAAAAGTTTAAAATTGCTCGGTTTTTTAACTTCATAACTTTAAAATATAGCAACTTAACTGTTCATAGAATTCATTTATTTTAACGATATGGTAATTCTTTTCGAACTAGACACTTCGGTGTTTCATTAGAAAGTTATGCTTCGAAATTTATTGAATGAAGATATCTCAAAGATTAAAAGGTACTATTGACACTTTTAAGTAACTATTGAAAATACAACAGGTAAAGTCACTCAGTACATTCAACAAAAGATCCAATCAGTACTTGGTACAAAGTCAAGTACTTTATACGTCTCAATAGCAAGGATAAGGAATTCATAAGAGATAAAGATATCTCCAAATAATACAAGTATTGACTAATATAAGTACTGGTATTGATTAGTATAGAGGATCAGTACGGAGATGCTGCCTAGGCTAGTACTTACTAATACAGAGGAACTAGCATTAACTAGTATATACCAGTATTGAATAGTATAGAGTTTCGACCTTTATGATCGAGATCTCGATAAGGATACACTTTATCATATATCAAGCCCTTCATATAAATACTAGAATACAGGAACCGATTAGCCTAAACATTATCTTCTAGTGAAATATCTTCAATACTTTATTAGTATCATAGTAGCCTACCGTTATATTGCACTTGATCAAGCGCATTGTTTTTTTTACAAAAGCACAAATAAAAAAAATATATACTTTTTCATGACTTTTTAGTACCTTTTATGATGCCTTTTCAACATATTCAGAAAGTGGATTTTCATTTCCACAACTAGGACTGTTTTAGAGAACTACGATTCAGAATCATGTTTCGTTATAAAGTACTGTTATTATATACGGCCCCTTAAGACCAGTAAATTCGTTGACCCCTCCTGTTAAATCCTCAAACCTACGATTCTTACGTTTTAGGGCTATTCCCGTTACCTCATGGGCATTGAACCTTGAGGCTCTATTTAAAAAAAAAAATCGAAAGGAAGGTCGAAATACCTATTAGGCTAGAGTTAAGAAAAAACTTTGAACCCTTAATACTCATGATTCTGCTAATAAGAAAGTAAAAGCTAGATATACCTATACCTTAAACCATTCGTAACAGGAAAAGACTAGGTTATCTATTAATTAATATAATAAAATGATAACCAATCTTAAGGAACACCTCAAAAGTCCCCAGACAACGACTCCAAAACCATTTAAATAGATATGCCACACACTGACAAAAAAGAGAATGGAAGTTTTAAAAACATCTTCTTTACCGCTAACAAAAAGAGGCAACTATTGAAGCCTAAGTTTCACTTACTAAAGGACTGGTGAAAATTAACATTTACAAATATAAATATATAGATAATAATTATTGAATGATATACTATTAACATGAATTATTCAAATATATTTAGGAGTATTTCAAAAATAAAACAAATATATATTGATTAAATTATACTTCATTATTTTTACATTTGTAGTATATTTTCATACATCCTTACAGAACTGCACATAAACAAATTCAAGCCTGTAAAGTCATTACTTCTTCTGTTATTTGAAACTAGTAAGTTATCATGATTGTATTTAAGAACTTGTAAAAGACTGTTTTAACGTTAATTTCCATATGTTCAAGTATTGAACACAATAACTATTAAAAAGCTCATAAATTTAATTATTCATTATACCCCTTACACTATATTACCCCTCGTTATTTGACAATGTCATTTGGAAAATATTGAAAAAAAAACTTATTTATTAACGTTGTTCTGTGGGAAATATTAATTTTACCTTTCAATTCTTAACTATATTTAGCCCTGGTTTTCAATATGGACATTCCGTATAAAAAAAGAATGGAGGAAAACCTTTCCCTTCATATTATTTAAAAAAAAAACCGACTTCTCAAACAAAAACAGGTTTTTAAAAAAACCTGTAAATTCTATCTACTAAAAAAAAATTGTTAATTCTATCCTCTAAAGAAAACCAAAATGCAGGCATAGAAATCATAAACAATGTATTAATCAATTGAAGAGAAATTGCCTCACCAGCTTTTTTAAATGTTATATAATGTAGGTTTATGAAGTATTACATCCAAATCTACAGAATTCCTATTTTTAAAAGTCCATTAATTGAAAAGAAAAGAAAAGAAAACGTCATTATAATTGACAACGGTCAAGTAAAAGACACTTATTACATATAATATTATAACTTTATAATAATACCACCTTCAATTATACAGTCAAATATTAAATTTGACTAGTTTACTATGTATAACACTATATAGGTTTCTGTACTAAAGAGCTTTAGATAATTAAAATTCTTATCTTACACGGATATCTCCACTTGAATGTAGTGACATTTAACGTTACAAAATACACTTTAAACGTCAAAGTCTCAACTTTTTACGGTAAAGGCTCAATCTTTTACGGTAATCCGCTTTATCGAAAATTGAAAGGCTATACTTAAAACTAGTAATACTGCTACGTAAACCTTACTTTCAACGTCAAGATATTATAACTTGATGTTAAATCTATTTTATTTCATACTATAACATTATTGAACAATTAATGAACTTTAACTTATAAACTTCGTTAAATACAATCATTATTTGTATTATTATAATTTAAAAAACGCAAACCAATATTATTCAAAAAATTTAAGATGAAATTACACCGGACAACAAATAAAGGATGGTATGATATTGTTCATAAAATAATTCATGGTTTAAATAAAATTAATTCATATTAAGGATACAATACATTAAATATCTACCGCTGTTATGCATACCCTATTTCTTTTCATAAACCTAATGAACTTATGAGTGATTTCCAGGCTAGATATCAACGTTAGAAACTTATCTTTAGTGGATTTATTACGTAAGGAAACAATTGCTACCATAACTAACGATTATATCATTATATAAGCTATCACATGACAGTTACATTACAATTATACTGTTATAATTTCCGCTAAGTCGCTCATTTCCTTCCTTTCGTACATTTGGTTTGGTAATATTATCATAAATTTCCTAATAGAATCTGTTTCAATATTCTTTGGTTTTCAATACAAAACTGGGATGAGGAAAGTTTCGACTTTACTCTTACTGCTTGTAATTTTTCCGTAAACACTCAATAGCAACCAAAAGTCCAATATAGAATCCTGGAAAAAGGAATATCAATCTAGAAACTTAACAACTTCATAGAAACAACTGTTACCATTAAAGGATAATACTGTGAATTAGAGGCTATTAAGGTTAAATATAAGTTTTAAGATTCTAATACAGCTTTATATATACTGGTAAAAGATAAAAAGTCGATCATAATGTGCTATATAACGGTTTTAAAGTTATTGAATGTACTATAAACTATTAGATCCTCGAAAAAAACAATTGAATTATTAAATATTTCGGTTTCAAAATATTAATCAACCATAAATTTGCTTTCAAGTTTTCTTTATCTCATTCCTTGAAAGAAAATGCGATTTCCGAACATTACAATAAAACGATATTGGGAAAAGTACGAAATTATATCGTTACCAAACCAGTATTTTATCATTTAGAGCTTCATCTATTTCAAATAGCTAGCATTATAACCAATTGAATATTTAACAACCGCAATAAGATCCAATGCATCACGCCTTATAATTGGTTTTTTTTTAAAAAAGAGAGATGTGCAAGTTATAAACTCAACGTTAAATTTACTTTTATTCCCAATTTACCAGTATTGTATATATAACTTGTGTAACACGAGTAGAATGTTACAAAACTAATTCAATAAAAAAGAACTCTTTTATGAAATTTCTCTAATATCACTAAGAACTAATATATTTTTTAGGTGTACTTATTATACCGACTGAGTAACTTGACCAAAGAGATCGTAAGCACTTCTTTTGTAACGATTTTGGCAAACACCATGTCAAAACGATATAAATCCATTGTAATAGAAACCAAATACCATTGAGGTTATTATCCCTTATAATATTATAAAGGCAACTCCAAATTCAAGATAATAACTACTATATATTAAATAGCAAAAACTACAGAAAAGATCTTATTAACAAATATTATAAATATTCATATTTTCGAATTTATGCTTTTACTAAGTAATCAAGATTAATAACGAACTGTTATGGAATCTTTGGAAGACCCGGATTCCGAATACTAAAAAAACCCTCCATAGTGAAATATAAAGTTTACTATCATTTCAGATTTTTAAGCCCGTTAAAAAATATTAACCGCTATACCTTTACCGCAAAAAAAGGTTACTAGAATTAGAACTAAGTTTAAAAGTTGGATAAAAATAGACAAGTTGGAGATCGTAAAATGATAGTTTAAATAAACACATAATATTAAATATTCTAAAACCTTTTACGTTACTATAAAGATATAGAGGTAAAAATCGTCGTCACTTTCACTATTTCCCTTAAATAAAGTATCGACTAAATCGACATCGATTATAATTTGCTACATAACTAACTTAAAAACTTGGGGTTAATAGAGATCCTAAATACTATTGAAGGGTGTTTTTTTTTAAAAAAAAATACGTTAATTGAAAGGTTTTTGGACTCAAAGGTAAATAAAAACACCAAACATCCGCCTAAACTCCCCATTACTTTTATATTACTTCTTTCAATTATGAATATTTCGTTTGAAAATCATGTAAATATATTGTTGACCCAAAAGAATTAGTTAAGGATTCGGGCGTTTAACTATGGAATTTCAAGGATTACGCCGGATATCACCCTTCCCATATCAATATTTTCAAGTTTTAACAACTGGTTTTTACATAAAAATATTATACCTGTTTATCACGCTTTTAAATATATTAGAAAACATAAATTTAGGGCGTATAAATTCTTAATGACAAATTATTACATATCCATATTCAATATTTACAAGCTTGAATCAAAATTATTATGAAAATAGCAAATTTGAAATTGAACAGCTGGAGCGATTTTGAATAAAAGGGGGATAAGGCTACTAAAAAGTCTCCCTACGCACAAATAATTCAAAATATTCATAGTATAGTAAACTGGGTATTAAAAAGAAAACTTAAAATATACCTTTCTTTTGTAGATATTAAAAGTTTAATAGTAATATATGTTATTGAAATAACTCTTTGCATTATTGATTTAATTATGAAAATACATATTCCTATTATCGTTACGATACACTGTAATAATAAAGGAGTTATCAAGTAATTTAAAATCCATAAGTATGACCATCACATTTAATATAAACCTTTGAACATATCGTTGTAAACTATATGGTATAACGTAGTATAATACAAATTGAATGGGTTCCTAGGGATGAATAACGAGCCAATAAATTTACAGAAATATAAGGGAAGTTAAATCACGAAACAATTATTTAACTACATAACTTAGTAAACATAACTTTAAATTCATAATATAGTGTATAAATCTTCATATATATAGTTACTTTATAATATTACATGTATAACATAATAAAGTTATTTTGATTACAGCATTCGGATATTTATATAGTACCATAAATATAATGGTTTTAAATAGAACTATACAAGTTTTAATACTTTCTTAATCTACCAACTACTTTTCTTCCACACTACACATCCTTTACTTTACGCTTTACCTTTTGCTTTATTTTTACTTTTCTTTCCCATCTTCTTCTTTTAAAGTGGATAATACCTCCTAAATTGGTGTGTTAAAATACATCAAGTATAGTCACTTAACACACTCAACAACAGGGACATTGAATAGTTGGTGCGAATTCAAGTACTTAATATATCTCCACACCAAGAATAAGGTATTTATCAGAAATTTGGATATCTTCAAAAATTACTACTATTTACTAGTACAAGTACCAATATTTACTAGTACGGAGGATTAGGATGGCAATTCTACCGGGGTTAGTATTTACTAGTACAGAGTCTCGACCTTGATTATCGAGATCTCCTGGAGGATACGTTTGATCATATATCAAGGCCTTCATGTTGACTCTATAATAGTGGAATCTATAAGCATACACAATATCTTCTTGTGTATTACCTTCAACAATCACTTTAAACAATAACGAACCTAGAAACTTTCATTTTCATTGCTTGTAAACAGCAGCGTAATAGCCGGAGCTCTTTGAAAGAATTGTTGAAGTTATAACACAAGAAGATATTGTCAAGACTTTTAGATTCAAGTATTCTAGAATATACATAGAGTACTCGATATATGATCAAGTGTATCCTTATATAGATCTCGATCATAGGACGATACTCTATACTAGTCAATCCTAGTTCTTCCTAGTAAATACTATTTCCTCTATACTAGTAAATACTAGATCAGGCAGCATCTCGATGCTGATCCTCCCTACTATTCAATACTAGTACTTGCACTAGTAAATACTAGTTCAAATTGAACATGACCTCATCTTCGGTGAATTCCTTATCCTTGGTATTAAGACGTGTGAACTATTCGAAATTGTACCAAGTACTGATTAGCTCTGCTGTTGAGCGTGTTGAGTAACTACCTATTGTATTTTCAACACACTCCTTCAATAGTTAATTTCTATTTATTAAGAGGAAGAAAAAGATTAAGAAGTAAAAGTAAAATAAAAGATGGAAGGTAGAGTGAAGTTAGTGTAGGATGGACAACAAAATGTTGATAGATGTAAAAAGTAAGAGAACTTGTATAATTCGATTTGAATCTATAATTTTAACAGTATTTTATCAATATCAGGATGTTTTCACGAAAATAACTTCACTATTGTGTATACGTAAAGAAACAATAGAGAAAAAAGGTATACCGATCAATTAATAATAGCTTTAATACTAAAACCAGATTATCAATAATAAAAATATAAGTTTTACCGCTTGAAAATAAAGTCTTTATATGAAAAAAGCTTGGTAAATGGGTTAAACCCTATAAAAAACTGAGTATTTTCAACCTAAAAGTCGTAATTGCAATGGTAAACGGTTCATTTACTTTACGAATTATGTAGGTTAAACCGTATAACAAAATATTCAATTTTAGCGACGATTTATAAACTGCAAAAATTCAATATACGCAAATAAGTTACTATATACCTTCCGAATCGACTATTAACAAGCCAATGGAACGATAACAGCGTGTAAACCACCTGAAAGAAGGATATATACTGAATATCAGGAGGGTGACGAGGAATAAGAGACTGGAAAAAAATACACAATGGTTTATATATTTTAACAGGAAAAGTTTAAGGGAGACTCCTCCTTCAAGTTACGAGTCATAGAAACTATTCGTTATTCGGGTAGGTCTTTTTAGGGAAGCAAACTGATCAAAATAAATGGTCTTTAAACATAAAAAGGTATTTAACTTATAACATTGGCATAATATAAGGATAAAATATTAAGATTGGAAAATCTAGTATAATGTTTGAATTTTAAAGTAAAATTGCGAATGGGTTTTGATGAAAATCAAAGAAAATCGTTCAAATATGAGGTGATAAAGGTGATGATTAAATTGTTATATATTTGCTTATAACTTAGAGACCTAACCAACGGTTTTTCATTGTTATCACTGCTAATTTATTTGTCAATAAAATCGATAAGATCACTTTATTAACTGTAATATTTACAAATGATATACGTAATATATGATACATATTTCACTAATTGTACTATTGGAACTATATAAAAAGCTAATGAATAGGTTTCCCATAAAAAAAGGTTATATGATACGTTAAGCCTTTACATAAAGTAACTGAAACAGAGATTGATTGGTTTTCATAGTATCAAAAGTATTCTATCAAGACGTGAAATATAATGATATTAACTTTGAACCCGTATTTATTTATTATAGATTGCAAATATATGGATTTTGCTATATTAAAAATTAAAAATACATTTATTCGGTAGTGATAGTTTATGAATGTTGAAATTACCTATTATTGACAATTTCAGCTAAAGAAGTATGATTCGATTAATTTTGAATTAAGCACATATAACTTAACTTTGACGAATCCGTAGCCCATATTTATTATATTAACGATATCCGTAATATATATTTTAACTTATAATAAAAGGATAAATATGTAAATTTGGCGAAAAGTAGTAAAACCAACGTAGAAAAACTATAGTAATACCTGTGATAAAGGGTTCTAATAGCCTATGTAATCACGTTGCTAATACCGGAAATATCGTACGATTTGTAAATGACAACAAAATTTAAGAATTTATAGGATAAGTATTATAAACACAGGTTATTTACTATTGATTTCATAGGTTATATAGCTATATTTGTAACTGGAGGTACATGTATTATCTGGTTCAGACGCGGTTCAGGTATAATTCTTAGGAGTTACGTTAAAGAGCACGTAAGAATCATATAATATAGTCTCAGGACCGGGCGCGATTTGGAAAGCGGTTTATATGCGTTCTGCGGGAAAACAAATAAAATACTATAAATGTAGATTTTACGTTAAAAATCGCTATAAATTCCTCAAGTTTTTTTATACGACTTCAATCATTAAAACCATTAGCAACTTATTTGACTTGTTGTCGTTGGTTACAATATAATATATAGTTAAAGTTACCTACTATTTTGTTATAAATAAATTCTCATAGTATAGGATTTGATGGCAAATATCAATATTTTTTCGTTATATTTCAACGTTACCCGGTAATATAGGCTGTCATTGAATGCCTCGTTCTTTACTTCCAAGGAATTCATTTTCATTCTTTTGGCAACGGTTTGGGTCGATATGTTTAATATTTCAAAAGTTGTAAATTATATGGTATATATTATAATAGCAGTGAAGTGCAGTATGGTCAAGTCAACTGTACTTACAGTTAGATGATTATACTGATTGCAAATCAGCTACTGTTTATGGGATGTACTTAAGGTCCGGTACAGTAGGTGCTAACATCAAAGTAAGGTATAGGTCAAAGCATTTTACTATACAAATCAGTATGTAAACAGGTTAGCGGTCTTCTCAACCAAGAACTTGCAACACAGATCCAATTTTAATGCAGCAATAGTGAATTTGAACACATTAATTCGAATCAACTATGTTTCAACTTTAAAAGCCTACTAACACTGATTAGTTCTCATTAGGTTCGGCAAAGATAAGATAAATAAAAGGAAAAACTATTTTCCAGTTATCTTCCACGTCAAACGGCAGTTAGTGTAAGGGAAATATTATTGTAAAAGGCAATTATATGCTATGTAATTATTCGCGAAAATCCATAAGTGGCGACGGTATCGACAGTATTATCCAAAATACCAGAAAAAAAACATAATTGGACTGATTATTTTAAAAGGCGATAAAATCAATTGCCTTAAAGTTTAAAAAACCACTAAAGTATACATTAACAAAACGACTAATTAAATATTTTTAAAGCTACTACTATTGTGAACTCTAAAATAAAAACGACTAATTTTTACAATCTTTCACAAACACTAACTTCAATGGTGAACCTACTGCCTAACTTCCTTTTGTACTACCCTTTTTCCCTTTCTTCCCTTTGATATTCATTAAAATAACTTCAAAACGCGTTCAAATGAATAATGCTAACAGTTTTTCCAAAACAAAAAAAAATATGGTTTTGGGTATTGTTTTCGAAAAATACTACAACGAAAACCTTTGGTTTACAAAAGCTAACGAAAACTCTTCAATCAAACACCTTACCAATGTAATCGATTCTTATATTACAGATTTAAATTTCACCGAAACTGATTAGATCCTAAAGCTTTATCCGAATTTTTAGAAATATTTCAGAAAATGAAACTTAAATATTTAGAAGATAGTAAGCAAAAATATCAAGATGAGGGTGAAAACCTAGCTCGTAAACTAAGGTTTCGACTTTCCTACTATAAAAGAAAAAATGTTAACTAAATAAACGTATTTCACGAATACAATAACGATCAAAAACCCTTTAAAATGGTGTATTTTTAAAGCGAGAATTAGGCGGAGAATACGTTGTTTGTGTAAGAAAAAACGAGGTACATCGGGCATCAAGATAGGCTTATAATCTTTATGGACACTTCGCTGTATGTTTAATACTGTATAAATTTAAAAAAAAATGCTACGATAATCAACGTGAAATATCGATACTTAAAATATGCTATAATATTTGGATTATACGTATTATTTAGCATCGTTAAACCAATTAACTTAAGTCTCGTACCTCCTATAGCTCTAAAACCATCGAATATTGTGGAGATAAGTTTTATGTGTAAAATTAATCCAAAAGAAGTCGACAGCAAAACACATCTACACCTTATAGTTGATCATTTCTCACGGTTCTTATTTTACCGAGCCACAGGTGAACTAACAGGCAAAGAGGTATATCGGACCTGACAACCGATTTCTCATGTTGTCGATTAGCCTAAGGAGTATTACTCGGATAACGCAGAATACTTTAAGATCCTCATGGTTGTAAAGTTCTTTGCTAAAGATGGAAGGAAGATAATAAATGCGCTTGTATTCTTAGTTGCGTCAGTGGAGTAAATGAAGGGGTTGGTAAAGCTAGTTAAACACGGGCTTAAGAAATGGGTTTACGAACGAAGATACTAGCTACTCGAAAAGTACCCTAAAGCTCTCACCAATATTATAAAAGCAATCAACAACAGGCTCGTAAAAAACTTACTATATACACCCTCGCAAGTTATATTAGGGTGGGCGGTGAAGCTTTACAGACCTGTTAGAAAGCCGGTATTAAGTGTAGATCGAGAAATGTTGATAGCGGTTTTCGCTGGGTCACAAGCGAACGAGGAGGCAATCTACGACGAATTCATCAGTCAACGCGAAAATTCTTAACAACGGACAACTAACCGAAGGGTGAAGCGATGGGTTGAAGTCGAAACTGACCTTGATGGCAACAAGTTACAAGTTGGCGACTGGGTGTGGAAGGCCGTACCGAAAACTCGCGACATCAAGTTGAGGAGGCTCATGGTTGACGACAAAAACAAAGATCTGAAGAATACCAGAGCGCCTAACTTCAATCTACAATGGACAGAACCGTGGGAAGTTGATGAAATCGTATCAATTGTTTCCCTCTGGATTATGGACCCTATCAACAGGAAGAAACGAAGGAAAGTTCAAATCAATTCGCTGAAACTGTACATCCAGAGGGCAAGAAACGAGGGGGAAGATGAAGTCCAAGATGTGGAAGGAATGAGGGGACCTGACAGCAATGACCTTAACGATGCCGCCGACCGCCAAACATAGCAGAATAGGACAATAGTATTAACCTTCGTCAGGTTGAAAAGGGAAATTGAAGAGTTGGGGGGGGATTGAAAGTTTAAAGGTTGAAATGTTGAAGGATTGCATCTAAAATTGAAGGTTGAGGGTTGAAAGAAGGGGAAGCTTGAAAGATTATCGTGAAGTATTATGAAAGGTTTCCTTTATTCTTTGTTTCTTTGTTCCCTTTGTTTCCTCCTTTTTTCATTACCCCACACTACCCCACATCAATTTTTGATTTGAACCTCAACTTTTTTTTTACTTCACTTAGTTTTATATGGCTTCAAGGGCTCAGCCATACATTGATCGGGGGATAGATGGTAGCATGGAGGATCGGGCTGCATACCAAGTATGACCCATGCTAGGGAAATGACTACCCGAGGTCATAGGAGGGATGTATGGAGGATAAGGGAGACTCGCAGGCACTAGTTGAACCTAAATAACAAATAACAATACAAATCCGCCCACCCCTCCAAATATCCTCCGAGCCCCTCACTTTCTCTCTGTAATCAAGGTCTTAATTGTTGCAAATTAGTCGATTAGAATCTCTGGTTGAAGCAATTGGTATTACATTGACAGTAGTATATGAGTTCAAAACTTTGCGAAGCGCTATTCAGTCTAAACAATAGTTAATATGGGAAACTGCTTGGCCCGTACTAAATAACGAATTGGGTACCACGCTGCCATTGACTCGCACTCAATACAGTTGACTTGACTGTATTGCAATTGACTATGGTTCCAACAACGTACGTTATATAGTTTCTTGAAGAGAGGTTCTTCAAGCAAATTAAAAACGAACAAGTTGTCAATATGTGCTTTGTCAGGAAAAGAACATTAAGGTTGTGAGGGTTTCTGTCAAAATGTACCCGACATAATCATAGGTATCCCTACAAAGTTATCTTCCATAAAACGCAATGTAATCTTAATAATTGACCAATAGACCTATGTCAAGCTTCAATGTAAGTTTGATTCAAAACTTTTTCATGGAATATTGATAAAATGAAAACTGGATTCATTTTTTACCATCGACAATGAGCTTAAAAACACATTTTTTCCCCCTCAGTTATCGATACGACAAACATTATGAAATTGAGAAAATGATTGAATTTAAAGATTGAATATGCATAAGAAATACCCTCAAAAATTGTCCTGGATCCAAGAGTAATCTTTATATGTAGATCTTCAACAGTATCGTGGAAAAAATTGCACAACAAAACTGTGGATATTATTATATATCCCTATATTTAGTATACGTAGGTCAAGTGGCAGTGCACTTCACTGCAAAGTGCACTCCTGCAGAGTGCACGATAACGTGTCACGTAGCAGGCTGCACTCTTGCAAAGTGCATGCATGGCACGGACCAGAAGGGAGGTTAGCAGAGAGTATGGCAGAGTGCCACTGCCCGGATGATAGGTTGATAACCTCTCAACCGAGGCGAGTACTCTCTGAATGGTTCTTCTCCCTTATAATATCTATCTTTACTTACTACAACACCAATCTTCTGATTACTCTTCAGCTACGTTAACGTAATGGAGAGCTTACCGACAAAAATAGGTCCCCAATGTTTTCCTACCACAAATAAAGGTTTAGACGAAACGAATAAATCAATTATTATAATTTCTTTCGGTGTTTTTAATATACTTACCATTATTTTCAATACGCTAACACACTCATACCACTAATAGTTCATCATAGTTGTGAATTAGATTAGGAAGATGAGAATTCCAGCTATGGATAATCGCTTTGAAAAGTTGGAAAAACTCAAGTAAAGTTTGAAAAGAAACGAGTATTAACTTAAGAAATATATTCAATATTACTCCAATGAATGACGCCTTTTAATCAAATTCTGTATGAGTCAATAAATACTTTGATAATCTTGGAAATCACATGTAAAAATATCTCTGAAAATATGACCGAAATATTGCGAATTTTTCCGATTTATTGGATAAATTGTTGAACGGGTCCAAAAATATAAATGTCTGAAATTAGATGGAAACATAAATTGAAGTTTTTACATACACAACCTAGAATCATTTAAGGATTAGCTCCTCTTCAATTCTGAGTTACATTTCAAATATACATACACGAGGTAGAATAAAACATTGTGTTAGTAGGCCTTTATCGTTGCAACGTAGTAGATTCGAATTATTGTGGTCTAAGTTACTGGTGTTTCGTTGATATTGTTGATTGAGATGTGTAAGATCTAAGTTTGGTAGACCGCTAGCCGGTCTGCACACTAATTTGTATGGCTAAACGCTTTGGCCTATGCCTTACTTTAAAGTGGGCACCTATTGTACTACACTTTCAGTGTAATCCTACAAACTGCAGTCAGTTTGTAGTAAGTACAATCAACTTTACTATAAGTAAAATTAACTTAACTGTACTGCATTTGACTGTTATTCCAATATTGTCAGCTTTTTGTTTTATGTCTGTACTCTAGAGTGGCTTGCCATTAATTGGTGGCAACCACTTAAATCCCTCCTTAGTTCATAAGCCAGACCCCTGTCAATTCTGATTAATCTTAACTAAAATTAACACCAAGTATGGCCCTTCGTAGCCCTTTTGCTTCACCTTTCCGAGACCTTCGTTTTTCAAACCCCCTACATAGATCTTTCGCCACAGACTTGCACAAATCAGGTATATCACCACTTGCGTACCCTTTTTTAGTAGTTTAAATTACTGCTATTACCGTTATCATTACCATTACCCTGGTAGCCTTTCAGTTTGTAAGAGCAACCCTGTTTTTCCATATTACATGCCGGGCGGTTTACGTATCCCTCGATTCGTATAATTAACGTGTTGCTATTTACAACCTTTCTAAGGCGTTATTAGATGTGGCATTAAGTATAACATCGGTATAGTTTTCTTTACCGTTGATCGACTGGAACTTATTGATTTCCCGGGCTTCGTATACCTTTTTTAAGGCCATTACGTATATTATCAGGCGTTTTTCATTGGTCGTACCTAGTTTTGATAGGTATTCGTAAAAGCTTCAGAAATCGGTATATACCACTATAGGTATCGGTGATAATCCTAGTTGTTTAGTGATCATCTTTAATATACCGTAATTACTATACTGATATCAAAGCTTTTTATTATGTTATAGACTTTTAAAACTAGTATACTTTGGGTTACGCGTTTGAACTTAATAAATATCCAGTATATAAGATTTCCGGTAATCGTAAATTACCCTTTCGACTTATCTTTATCAACGAGAATTATTAAAAAGCCGATTTAAGATATACAGTCAGTATTATTAGCAAATGACTCATTCGTAAAGATCATTTACTTCGCTTTCATAAAATTTACAAAAACAATGTTAATTCCTTTTTTCACGAAACCCATTTGTCAATAAATTCGTTTATTTAACTTATTAAAGTCTTCATTTTGTAATTCTTATTTTTGTATTATAATAAAATGGTCGTACGATGTTTCCTGTTAATATAACGTGGCGATGTAGGTTGTACGGGCCTTTTATTTCAAATACCTCTGTAATCTTACCTTGTCGGTTTTATCGATAATCGTTAGGCTTATATCTTACTCTTTTTAACGTAGGCTAATATAAGTACCGTTTTTAACCTTAATACTATGAATACGTATTACCGATTTATTAAAGTTAAGTTTTATATTTTCGGTCAACGTTTGAACTAACTTACACTTTTAAAAACTTAAATCATCGATAAGACATAATTCCGCCGTTATAAACCCAATATCGCCGAGTAAAAGGGTATCGTTAATTTACATGCCTTCGATACCGAAATATTTACCTTTTGTAATAAATAGTGAAACTTACCTTAATAACAACAATTGAACGTTAGTTAATCTTTTATATTATAGATGATTAAGTTTGAAATTAGTATTTACCTTTACTAATATACTTTAAAACGATTAGCCGTAACTTTTAGTACAGCCGGTCAGTAATTTTAACTTAACCTCGTAAATCATCCCTTACTTCAAGATAGTAACGTCTCAGTTTTTAAATTGCGTTAACGACACAAATTAGCTAACCCTCCGTAATATGAGGCCGTTAAATTCTATTTGGTCTCTTTTCCTCAAGGAATGTCCTAATATATTAATATTGCCTTCGACACATAATTTGAAGGTAAGTTCTCTGTTAAACCTTTCCTTTTTAGATACTCAAACCGTCGTATATACCTTACCGGTCTTATATTCCATATCGCCATTCTCTCTTTTAGTATATATCCGCTTGTTGGGTGGCTATTTACGCCACTAAAGTTTTTTTTAACTGATTAATAATCGGCTTAAAAGGGTTATACCAACTATTTCACTAAGTTCAGAAGTTATTAACGTTGAGACTTTTATTAGATTTATGATATTTTATGGGTCTTCAGTACAACTTAACTTATATAATTTAAAAAGTTACGGGGCCGTTAACAGTTTTATGTACCACTATTAAATGAGTAATACTTAAGATTTTTTACGACTTATTCTATTAACCTGGCTCGCTTTACGTAAGTAATTTTCTTCAAAGAGAGAATAAAGGTACTTTTATCGATCAAGGTCAGTTCCTGGTGTTAATGGGATTATTAATCTGAAGGCGTGACAATTTATATTTCAATTCCTTTAAGGCTTTACTATATACTATAATACGGTTTTAGATATCTAACTAGGGTAGGAACTTGGCTATTATACGTGAATAAACCTCAAATACCAATAAAGTTAATATAAGTCTGTTAAATTGAATAATATCGTTAAAACCTTTTACTGCAATTTAAAGCCGTACTGTTTAACTTATTAAATTTCTGATTTTTAGCATAAGGATATCGTTTATCCTTTATAGGAGGGTTTATGTCATTTCGACCTTGCTAATACCCTAATGAACTTTAATGTGGACATATTTATACTAAATCCTTATTAAATTTGAATGAATTGAGAAATTCATCATGATAAAATTCGTGTCGGCATCGTAAATTAATATATTTAGTAAGCTAATGTACGTATCAATTCACCAGGTACGTAATACCTCTAATATTTCCTATAACTTAATGATTTTAAGGAATTTAATGCCGTAAAAAGCCGTAGGGAAGTCTATAACATATAATACTAATTTGACGTTTAAGTAAAACACGTTTACGAAAACTTACGATTTAAAAGCTTATTTATTCTTTAACGTGAGTTTAAACCTTAAGGATGCTTGAAAGTATGTTTATCAGGGGTGGTAAAAGCGCGAAACTACCTTTAGTATTAAAAAATCGATATCTTCGTAACTAGCTACCTTTAAAACCTCGTAAAGCTTATTAGTTTCCGGGTAATTAAACCTATGATGTAATTGATAATATTCCGCCTTTTTCAAGTTCCATACTATTCTTTTTTAGCCCTTGAAAATAAAAATAAAAATATTCGTACTTAAGGCTAAGTGAAAACCTTTTATCGGTTTTAACTTATATTAGGTTATTGGTCTTAATGTTAATGCTAACACCGAGGACTTTACTTTCTCCCAGGTAATGAAAAGAAGGGGTAATGAATTTTGGAATATAAAAAACAATAAGACTTATAATAATCTTTACCTTCGTCGATCCTAGTGAAAATATCTCCTTTTTTAGACCAAAGTCCACCTTGGCTTTACTCGTTTCCACGTGGTTAACTTCCGTAGCAATATTAGTATCCCTTCGTAATGCGGAGTATTACGAATAACCTCTTGTTAAATACCGTGCTGTCCCATTATCTGGTATAATTCTTTAAAATACTTGCTTTATATAGGGGTTTTAATTGTTAAAAAGGTATATAAGGCTAGGGTTTTTATCGACGTAGCAACAGTAAGGGTCTTTACTTATAAGGCGGAACAAAAAGGCGAAATCAGCTAATTATTACGTTACTTCCGTGTTAGTGCCAATATTAGTATCTTCGTTCCAACCAATAGCCTTTGGTTTGTTTTCCTTCTCTTCATGTTTACTTCGTTCAAACTATGTAACTTACTCGATTTGGTCTTAGTAAGAAGTAAAGAGGAATTGAATGTAATATATTACCTGCTTTACCTTACGTTCGGAGGTAGTGTAACATATTAACTAGAAACCTTCTTTGTCATAAATCCAATATCTCCTAGCGCCTAACGTAAACTTGCTTAGCTTACTTAAAACCCTTCAAAAAGAGGAATAACCTGCTCTATAAGTAACGGTCCAGACCTTTTGTTAACCGTATTAGTTAGGCCTTCCGTACCTTCGATCAATGTACTATTTTTCGTTACTGAATTCCGGAGTTTAAGGGTATATATTAATCAAACCAAAAACACAAGTAGTTACGGTTGCCAACGAGGAAAGAAATTGGCTAAAAAAACCTTCCAATAATGGCATTAAGGCATTATAAAGCGTATTCGAACTTTTTATAGCCCGTAACTACTTACTGGACCTATTAGTGTAAGGTGCTATCGCTAGCTCCCACGTTCGCTATTACTTTTTAGCAAAATATTAGCCTATTAAACATTTTATTGAAAAGGTTTATCTTACTGACCTACTCTTTTCTGTGATCTAACATAAAAAACTACTTAATAATATTCCAATATAAATAATATCAGATAAAATGAATATCGTACTCGAAGTAACCCTTTATACCATCATAGATTTCTCGGAAAAAGAATCAATTCTTTAGGTACCGGAGATAGTAATCCTTAACTTAACCGGTAATGATATTAGGAAACAACGGGTGAAAACCTAGCAATCAACCCTTATTTCGCGGCAGATTTTAAAGAATAGGCGTAAATTAACGTTGAAAAGATTATACGACTTACTGTTATACTTTTCTTTTACTCTCCAAATTTTAACGAACGTAATAATCGCCGTACAATCCTTATACTTTAAAGAAACACGTTGAGGGGAAAGGGTAATATACTGGTCGTAAGGACCTTCTTTTTTTAACTAGGAAAAAAACTAAAGCTATTACTAGTATTAGTAAGAAGGATAATTACCTTTGGCTAAATTTAGAGGTGAAAAGCCAGTGGTCGTACCTATAGTAGGTTCACGTATAAAGCTGGTCCTTCCTTAATTTGCCCATTAAAACTAGACCTATTGAGAAGTCTGTAGGAAATGGGCTTGAAGGTTTCTGTTGTGGGGAACTTAACGATAATTATTTCAGTATTAAGGGGTTCATCGAGGCTCCTATTTAATTGACTGGTGAATTTAGGGAGTAGCAAAGTGTAGATTAACTGATTTTTCACGTACACTTATTTAAGCTTAAGTAGGTCCTTATGAATTGGTATGTAGGCGTTAAATCTTACTATCGCCAACAATCTCTTTTCCTTTAACTTTTTAGGTTGGTAATGGGTTTTTATCCGTAACATATTCGTAAAGTACATCGGCGAGGTTGCCGTTTTTACCGATCTTCAAGGGTAGTAAAATCCTTCGTTTTTGTAGGTCGGCCCTTAGCTTTAAATTTACCAACTTTTTAATCTTCTTTTACTTAGTAGGGGTCTAGATTCTACAAAACTCGATATTATCGAAAATTTCTTTAACTCTGGTATTTTAATCGTTATTTTCGACGTTGAGGGTAAAGTAACCGACGCAATCGTTATAGTACTCAGGAGTAAAGTTTTCAATAGTATTAGTAAACTAAAGTTTTTCATCGTAGTGTTTTTCAAAGGTATCACAAAAACCTTTAATGATTCTTTTGTTAATGGGATTGTCAATAGCTTTAAAGTAAAAGTGAGCGAAAACCATCCTAATGTTCTGGATAATATAAGTTTTAGTAATAATCTTGGTAATCTATAGGCATAAACAATTGGCAATTTGGGTGTATAAATTCAACGATTTAACGTGAAGTTGCGCAACCTTGTTTTTTTTGGAACGGCTTATTGTTTTCGCTTAAAGTAACGATCTTAATGATTAAATTAATTTAAGAAAAATGAAAAAAATAATAAGGTCGAGTAATAAGTCATAAGTTTGCCGTCAAAGTGGGTATGAATTAAAGGTCGTGAAACTTTATCGTTTTTGCAGTTTATAGTAATAATTCTTTTAATAGTAGCCGTAATAGTAATGACTTAGCCGATTGCCAACTTTCTGGCTTAGATACTTTCAAGCGCTTAATTTAAACGCTTTTTCCTTAAAACTAATTCAGTAAAGATTTCTAGGTATTTTCGATAATAGAAATACCATTCCTACATTCAAGTACCTGGAAATAGCAAACAGATTTGAAAGTCTTCCTTTTGGTTACCTGTAATCAGTTGACGTAGCCTTAAGGCCCTTCGTAAAAAAATTCCTTTTACCTTATGTAATTACAAAATGTAACCGGAAAGTACCTTTTTCTTCTACTTAACCAATCTTTGCTTAACCTAATAAGCACTGATCAATGTTGATAGACCTTTATCGTTACAACGTAGTCAACTCGAATCACTGTAGTCGAAGTAACTGGTGTTGCGTTGATATTATTGATTGAGATGTGTAAGTTCTAAGTTTAACAGACCGCTAGCTGATCTGCACACTAATTTGTATGGCCAAACACTTTAGTCTGTACCCCACTTTGAAGTGGGTACCTACTGCATTTCACTTGCAGTGCAGTCTCATAAACTGGAGTAAAATTGCAGCAAGTATAATCAACTTTACTGCAAGTAAAGTTGACTTGACTGTAGTTCATTTGACTGCTATTCCAATACATTGTTTAATTTCATAATGATGTAACTTTTTTTAGGTTTTTTTTGTAGTATGTCACTAACACCAGAGATTGCCTACTGCAAAGTCTAGCACTAGCTGCTAAGAAATATACCTGGAGATAACGGCGGGAGGAATTGTAACGAGAGGTCTACAAGGCCTGTAAGAGCCGCTTCTGCCTGGAGCTATCCCCCCAATTAAGACCTTAGGGTACCACATAGTTTAAAGCCCCAAAGGCGTATAAGCTGTAGCTTTGGTCGGGCCGTGACATGCGGCAGTCTCAGTCCTCGCCCGGCGCCTTCTCGCGCTTGGGATGCTGGCAGTTTGGGCCTACCAAAAGAGGATGAGGGTTCCGTAAAGCTGAAAAAAGCGAGGTGAGAGCCTGTGTGACGGGAATAATATAACGATGAAGGGGAACACATGCATTACGAATGCCTGTAAAAACTATTTATAGGAATACAATCAATATTTGAATCAAACCGAATTTTGAAATATCACATATATTATTGACGTTGAAAAACTAAATATCATTCAGAATAAAGGGCTTAGAATGAATAACAAAAATCAAGAATATTTCTAAAACAAATATAACAACTACAATACCACAACAAAGCAAACAATAAAAGTAATCAACATAATAATATGTGAAATGATTGGAGGTAGATCAGAATTAAAAATGAATCTATTGAAAAACTAAGCTAATCAAATATTTCGATATCCTTTATAGGCTCACTTTTAAAGGATACTACCAAACTAATTATTATCAGCCAAAATTTTCAACTGCAAACTACGACGTAAAGTTTTGATAATTAAGGTCATACCGGTTACAGATTGCTCTCACTGTAACAATAAACCATAACCTTGGGTATAATTAAGAGTCAAGCCTATCTTAAACCCCCAGATACCAGGATCATTCTCATCAGCTAAAAGTAATATCTTTTTTCCCAAAAACCGAATATAAAACAAACTCTTACTCTTTACCATAATTCATGATATATTTATAGTCATTATCAATAACAATATTAATGTCATTTCTTTAGCTTTTCATTTAATAAAATATTATCAAAGGCTTTAAACGTGATATAAGCCTCTCAAATACCTGGGATGTCAATATAAAAACGATAAGTACAACGAAAACAAAAATCAAAGAAAAACGTGTGATAAACATTCAACTTGCTTTTAAATTTAGATTGCGAATCGAATTTAGCGAATGAAACCCAACGGCAGTACATTAAAGCAAGATAACACCTAAATATAATTAGTTCACTTAATCAAAAGGGTGTTGAACGCCTTTAATTCTGTATCATCACCAGATATTTTATAATATAATAAACAGTAATGGGAAATGACACGTAATATAATACTCCTAATATATAACCTATTACGTAAAAATGATAATGTTGAACTATCTGCCTGTAACAGAAATCAGTAAAAAGATATAACAAGAATTATTATTAATATAAAAGTATCTATACATATAATACGAACTATATAAAAACGTTATAACAGCAGTCAAGTGAACTAAAGTGAAGTTGTTTATATTTCCAGCAAAGTAATTGCATTCTGGTGTCCAATTCAATGGGAGGAAGGGGCCAGGCAGTCATCCATACAAACTAGTATGAAAACCAGCTAACGTTTTGACAACTTAAAAAAAAATCTATTTTTAACGCAATACAATAGTTACTTCAACCATAGATTCAAATATACTACATTGTAATGATAAAGACCTACAAGTAATGATGAGTGTTTATTATAGTAAACACAAATAAGATAGGTTTAAAAACAAGTTACTTTTCTTTTACACTTTTTGAATACGTAAGATACAGAGAATATCTTTATGAAGTGTCTTTATAATATTTGCAGTTGTTTATGATAGTAGGAAGGGAGAGCTTATGAACTGTGTTGTTGTTCACAGCAGTTTATGATCGGAGTTGGTGTCGTTGGATCATGGATACTTATTTATTGAAATATTTTCGAAATTGAAGCGTGGAGACTAACCGCCAAAAGTGTTGAAGTTAAGAAGCCATTACTCAATCTCAAAGTCCCAAAAATTTAGCAAACGGCTAAGTCTTTATTTAAAATAGATAAGGAAAAAACCTTTTTCGGGATGAAGAAAAACCACAATACCAATATTTTATCCTTATTTGTAAATCGATATATAATCTTTGAATTATGGTCTGATAACACTAAAATATACATCGTTATTAAGCCTACTCAGAAAGAAGTAATGAAAATCATCACATTAATTTTCGTCAAAAACTTTGATAACAACTTATGGTAAACGGATATTGATAAAATCGTTATTGGAAAATCGTTGTAACGGCAGTCAATTGTAATAAACGTAAGTAAACTACACTAATAGTAACTTGATTGTATTTCCTACAAATTTTCTTTGTTATTTGTGGGTTAATTACAAGTCAAGAAAAATATATAAGTTAAATGCAGACTAGGGTACATACCAAGCAGTAAGTAATATAAATTATTGTAAAAACCGGTTAGCAGGATTATGGATTTGGATGTAGCATGACATCACTTTAAATGCAATACAATATTTACTTCAACTATAGATTCGTGAGGATGACTTTACAATGATGGAGCCCTAACAATAAAAATATTTTAATAATTATATACATTACTTCATCTTTGATGTGTATGGAATAGAATTTATTTAATGATTTAATGTGTTCAACGATTCTTGCCAATATTTTCATAATTAGACCATATATATGTGTAGAAACGTGGATGAACAGATTCAAATCAGGTTCAAAACTCAATTTTATAATTCAGGAATTAATCTCCAAGTTGGAAATGGGAATAAAGGTAATTTATTAAATGTATTTTACAGAGGCGCTGCGTATAAAGACCCTTGTTATGTATGGTAAGATAGGGGAAAATGTATCGTTGGTAACGGCGTTTTTCAACGTCTTTATAGTCTTTTATAAGGTGCTATTAAATATTAATCCTAGATGAGTTCATCAAATCTCAATTCTTAAGTCTCACAACGCGCTACTACCTCTAGCATTGAGGAAAAAGCATTTATTGAACTAGATGTGGCGGATATTCAATTTTTGTTGGTAGGTCCTTAGACGTTGCGACTTTGTTGATTCGATTGGTCGAAGTCACAGTATAATTGCATTGGTCAAGTGCTGGATGTATCGTTCTAGGTTTGGCAAACCGCTAGCCTATCTACGTAGTAATTTGTATGGCTAATTTCTTGGCCCATGCCCTAATGTAAAGAAGGCGTATACTGTACTTATTTTACGAACAACACAATGAGTTCGCAAAAAAATAATACACTAAACTTTCAGTTAGTATAATCAAATTTACTATATCTAAAGTTGACCTATTACACTACAAATACTACTATTCGAATACAGACGGCGCTTTTGTTTATACGCGTACGATAATGTAGTTAACCAACCATTTTCGGTATATGTTGAACTACGACCATGTTAACTCACCAAACCCTTCACAATTTCAATCAACCTCTGCATCCAATTACATTCATTTATACTCAAAATAACTCTAATTTCCATTAATTATCCTGTGGCTTCGATGTCTGACTTTATTCACTTCGATAAAAAAAAATTCCGCCACATATCCATGTAAGTCCTTACTTTATTTGTATTAATCAAGTAAGTCGCTATCGTTAATCTCCTGACGGTTTTCTTGTTTACCATCACATACTTAACCACCGAAATTGCGTAGTTTAACTTACCAGGTGGCCCATTAACGTAACCTTTGATATGTATAATTAGCATATTGCTTTTTCCAAATTTTGAGGGGCTTTGTTTGGTGATGCCTTCGTTATAGCATTTTCCGGAATATTTTCTTTATCAATTTACCATAAATACTCCATCACCCTCCTTTTATATGCATCTTAGAGTGATATTATTGTATTCATAAGAAGGTTTTTGCTTTTGGTTTCGAGCTTCGAGAGGAATTCAAATAGGCTTTTCGAATTAGTACAAATTATTGCCGGAATAGGAGAAACTTTTAATTATATTGGAATAATATTGAGGATTTTCCATAATACCATGACTATATTAAAGCCCGCTATTATACCGTAAACAATTAAAGTCGGCACGATTTATGTAATTATTTTATATTTAATGAGGGTTTAGTATATTAGGCTACCAATACTATCAAACTAATCCTTTCGCTTATTCTTATTAACAAGTGTTATAAGACAGTCGATTTCAAGGACAAGTCGATATTATGAATAAAGACCTTAATCGTAAAATTTATTAACTAGACCCTGGACAAATCGACTAAAATCATATTAATACCTCGGCTTAAGTTTCGTATTTATCACTTCAACCCTTCCATTTAACCCGTCAAAATCATCACTTATTGGGTCTTATACTTATACTGTAATGAATAAGTGGTATAAAGCCTTCTGTTAGCATAAGGTAGTAATATAATTACTATAAATACGCTGTTTTAGGTACCGTTGGACGTTAGTCACGTCAGTTTAATCAATAAAACCAAAATAAATAGCTTAGACATTTGAACTAAGGCTAAAACCGATATTAACACTAAATATAAGGATTAACAATCCATTGAAGTCAAGTTGACTGCTTTTCATAACGTTGAAACTGGGTAATAATTTCAAAAATTAAAGTGTTTCATCGCCTATTATTCCTATATTATATAGCAAACCATTTTAACTAAAAGGTATCGTTAATTTGTATACCTACCAAGCCGCAGTCCGTCTTTTATATTACTCGTAAAATCGGGTCATATATTATGGACTTTTCATTTGGTAGTAATTTAAAATACGATTAGTAGATTAGAAATCGGTAAACGCCTACATTGATTAGAACGTGAAAAGGTTTAATATATCGTATTACCATTTCGTTAGGGTTAATAATCCGTAGTTTCTGTAGTAATTTCAGTAGTATAATCCTTTGTGAATCAGTTACTAGTTACATCTATGTTTACGTTAGATCTTGGCTATTAAACGTAAATTTACCGTTATTTTCAACTAGAAAATCTTCGGCTAAAGCGATTACCAAATGTTAACTAATATTGTTATTCGTTCATTATTACGCAAAAACTCAATATTTGTCTTTTTCAACATATCTCTAAGCGATCAAACTTAAGTTTCCGTATCGACACTCTGTAGTCTTACCCTTAAATTCGTAAGTAATCCGTAAAATAAACGTCATGATATTTTGGTTTTAGAGGTTGAAGTCAGCCTTCAATACGAATCACACGACTCCTCGAGTTAATAAACCGTTAGTTTCGACCCTATCTCCTTTTTAAAAATATTTTCTAAAAATCTTCATAATGCCTTATACTCAAAGCTTTAGTACAAATTCTTTGTTGTCTTTCTCTTTTCTACTCACCAAATCAGTATTATAAAAACAACCCGGTATATATTCCTTCCTTTTATCGTTCCATTTTCTTAAAGGCCGCTCGCGCTGGTGGTGTTCCATAGGCTCATGGATAACAAGTAAAAGATGTTCGTATAAATTAGGTCATTTAGTTTAATAGTTTTTATTGTTAGTAGTCTAAATATATGGCTTAACCTAAGTAATAGAAAAAGTTACAAAACCGTTAATATATCGAACAATCACTTTAACATTAACGATACTTAAAATTTCTATATGCCCTTCTATTTACTCGGCTTTCGCTATACAAATACTTTATTTTATAACGGTTAAGTAAATACGGCGATTATTGTAAAGCTGTTCTTTGCATTAAGGGTATCGTTAATTTCACGGTATGATGATACTTTCCGCAACTCCTTAATTTTTTTTATAAGCCACAACTCGTTTTTAAGTACTTGCAACTATTGATGATTTACTCGTTAGGCGTACGTATGTTCAAAGGACTAATAAAGTTAATACTAGGTCTTTAAGGCCTAAAATATCATTTTATCATTTACCACTATTTTAAAAAGTGCCTATGAATCCGTCAAGCTTGTAATCTCGAATACAAAGATGTTATACACTTGGCGAAATAAGGTTTATACTTTCTTAACCTTCCTAATACTTCAATAGGCCTCCACAGGCGTCTATTTACACTAGATACCCTTTAACTTAACATTTTCATGAAACGTCGCCGTCGCAAAGTTAGTGCCAGTATCGTAAATTATAATGTTACGTAGACTTGGATACGTATCAATTTACATTATCTTTAACGTTTCCTACGTATTATTTGGCGAGAGGTATTTTAAAAACTTAGCCATGTAAAATGATATTGCGAAATTAACGGCGTAAAAAACAAGCTTATTATTTAAAAAAAATAAAATGATAAAAACCGTATAGTTGAAGTTTTTATCGTTTTTTATTGTGAACATGAATCTTCCAACTGATTGATTATACGTTTGGCCGTAGTAGTATAGTTTTTTGATAACCTTTAAAGAAAACTATTATACGTATTTATACTCCATGAACTTAAGACTTTGTATAGCCTATTAACTGTTGGGTAATTCAATCGACGGTGTAATTAACGCATATCCCATTTCGTTAGGTTTAATAACACTATTTTAAGCTTTAAAGATTAAACTATAAATGCCCCTATTAAAAAGCGAGGGGGAACCTTCAACCAGTTTTAACCAATTCATCAACATTAACGTTGACGATAATACCGAGTGTTTTTATATCTTTTAAGTAAAGAAGAAGAGGGGTAAGGAACTGCAAAATGTAAATTTGAATCGATTAAATACTTGTTTCAATTACTCTTTTTTCTAGTAAAGATAATCATTCGCCTAATCCTAAGTTAATTTCAGCCTTGCCAGTATCGTAACAATCAATTTTAGTAGCTGTAATACTTTCTCCCTGCAATGCTACGTATTAGTAAATGCCTCTTGTTAAGTAGATTATTGTCGAAGTATATAGCATAATACTTTAAAAAAGTGTAATATTCGTAACGATCGCAAACGTTAAAGGAGTATACAGGATCAGGTGCTTCGTTAGAGCAAAGGTAGGGATTTTTACCGTACAAGCAGTACAGGAAGTAATAGTTTGCTAGCTATAAAACCGCGACATAAATAGTATTTTAATTTCACTTGATTAACTTAGGGCTATCGTTACCATTAATTTGATCGTTGCCTTGAAATTTTAGGATTTCATCTAAGTAACCTTATTTAAAAGTTATAAGATATTATAAGTATTACATTACTATTTTGTTGTTTCTCTCTCCCGAGGCGTCGCGATTTAACCAACAGCCTGACTTATTACGAATCTAATATCTTTTATCACTATTACGACAATAGTATTCATGGTTAACAAATCCGTTCAAATCTTATCCCGATTGGCGTTAACGTAATTATTACCTTCAGTTTAACGTTGATAAACCAAACCTTAAATATTAAAAACATCTATAACTTTAATTACCTTCGACATAATGAACTGCCGTAAGGTTTTTTTTATCGACGTTAAGGGAGTTGTTGGCTTAAATGTATATATTAAACGAATTTGATATATGATTTATTACAGTTATAAGCGAGGAGCGCAACTAGCTAAAAAAAAGCCTTCGAAAATGGCATTTATTCGTTGTAAGACGTATTCGAACTCGTTAACGCCCGTAACTATTGCCCATACCCGCTTTAAAAGTGTAGTTTCGCTAGTATAGGCTTTTCACATTACTTGCTAATACAATATTAGCTTGTCGAGTATCTGGTTTACCATATCCATAGATTATTCCTCATTTTTTTGCCGCTATTATCATGGTCCTCCTTGGGGTAGCTCATTTTATATAATATTACGTAAGGTAACCGTCGAATTCGAAAAAAGTTTTCATGTTATCATAGACTTTACGAAAGGTAGTCGTTCTAGTTAAGAAAGTTAGGTTATAGTCCTTCTCGTGACTTATAAGAATAATAGAAAACAATAAGTGTAGACTAAAAATGGAACCTTTATTTACTTACAAATTTTTCAAAAGGGTGTTATCTTCGTATCGAAGAAGTAGTAAAGCTTTGAATTAAACTTTTCTCCGTCGTTTCAGCTCTCTCCGAAGTCCGTAAAATGTTCAAAATTAACAATCACCATTTTAATAAGTCCTGAAGGTAAATTGCGATAGTTATCCCAATATTTATTAAAAGTGGTTCCTAAGAATCCAAGCTTTAGAGCATCTGGAGTACAATATGAAGAGTAATTGTTAATCGAGTGGCCCAAGGGGTAAAGCTTCATAATAAGGCTTATAAGTGGTTGGTATATATAGGAACCCCTGTCGTGGAAAGGCTTTTAGGAGACTTAGCAATTAAATGTCTGGGGGGTAGAAAGGGCTATAGAGTTTTAAAGGTCTTAACTATCTTATTTAATTAACTGGTATAGGGTTCTGACGTGAATTTATCTGGCGGTATTGGCGGCTATTGCTTTACGTGCTCTTCCGCCGCTAAAGGTATACTTCACGTTGTCACGTAAAGAGGCTGGACTGCCGAGTAGGTTAACAGGTTCTTTATTGTCAAAATATAAAGGGGCTTAAGTTAGCCAAAGGTCAAGGAGTAACCCCATCAATCGCATAAAAGTGCGTTGAGGCTTTTTAATACTTTTTCTTTTAAAGTGTGGGTCTTAAAGTTGTTCCTCAAGTTACACTAATTTGAAAAAAGATTTTACCAGCTTGGTTGAACCTCCCTTTAACACGTATATTCCTCGGCGTTAGAGCTTAGCCTTTGATTTAAATTTCATGGTTTCTTCAATTATCTTGCACATTGTAATGATACAATCGTTAAAGAATCCAAGAAACTTTTCTAAAGCGCGGTTCGGAATTTTACCATCGTTGTATTTAACGATGTGATAGCCGAGAAAATTTACTGGGTGTTTGTCCGTTAAGTTTTTTTCGATATTATAGCACTACAGGTCTTTATCGTATTATTTAAAGAAGGTAAATCCGATGACTTCGATAGCCATGAATAGGTCTCTGGAAAGAGGAATTTTGATGTTTTAGTTAACGAAAGACTTAAAGTAAACTTGGTAATTTCAAAGCGTAGGGACTTTATATTTCGAAGTGAAGTTGCGTGGGAACTTGGCAACTTAACATTAGGTCGCGAGGCGTGGCTTTCCCGGCGTTTCTTAAGGTTTTTGGTCAGAGGAGCGATTTTAGATATTAAATTTACGTAGCGGAAAGTAAAAAGAGTAAAGTCAGGGCACAGGTTTGATATAATGAGTAAGGTCAAGGGTCGTATATTAGTAGTAAAAGTCGAATTTTTTTTGTTATTTTTGCCGCAAAAGTTAGTTGTTTTTACAGCAGTAGTAGCCTCAAAAGTATCAACTTAGCTGTTTACCAACTTTCCGAACTTAAAGTATTTTAACGGTTAATCACAAAGGCTTTAAAAAGCATTTTGGGTAAAGATTTCTTAGTGTTTTAGATAGCGATAACGTCGTTACCTTTAAGTTTCCGTAAAAACCGCCGCAATTTATAAGGACATTTCATAAAAATCTTTCATTTACCCTAGCCGTCGTTTGATGCAAAGCGTAACTAGAAAGTAGCCTTTTATTTTACTTAGATTCTCTGTTCTTAATCTAATAAGTACGGATAATTATTGGTAGAGCGTTAGACGTTGTAACGTTGTCGATTCGATTGATCGTAGTAATAGTAGTATTGCATTGGTCAAGTGGTGGATATATTGTTCTAGGTTTGGCAGACCGTTAGCCAGTCTGCGCAGTAATTTGTATAGCCAATTGCTTGGCCCGTGCCCTTGTATGAAGTGAGCGCATACTGTACTTACTTTTCAGGCAATACAGTAGGCCTTTAAAAAACAATATACTAAACTTGCAGTCAGTATAATCAACTTCACTATAAGTTAAGTTGACCCACTGAACTTCAAATACTACTATTCCAACAACTTTATTAATTGACATTGTAAGAATCTTCGCAATTGAATCTAAAAAGTACGTAAAAGTTCCCTCCACAATTTTGATTTTATCAGATTAGTTAGAGATATTAGACATAATAATAGGGAAGGAGTGGATTTGCACGAAAACTTACGATTGTTATATTCAATAGATTTTAACTACCAAATGTCTTCAAATGAGATTACTCTATTTAATAACATTTGTAATCTAAATATTTAAATGAACTATACGATTCATTCAACACCTCGTCCCTTTGATATGTAGTTATAGTGGATATATATTGTGTAGCAATACGACCCTCGTGGTAAATTTGGAGTAATAAAAAAATCTACAACAGTAGGTTTTTTTTAATTTATTCTAATTTTTTTTTAAGATATTAAGTTGTGACTTTGTGAAAACATTTTCCGTTATCTATGAATTGAGTTAGCTGGTTTCCACTCGCCTTTTTTTTTTCGGTATCGTTACTCGTAAAGGTAAGGATAACTACATTTATTTACGAATGAATTTCAAATTCTTTTGCCACATTTATGACAACTTTAAAGGTTACTTCGAGTAAAATATTTAATTTGGCTGTCATTATATGAATTTGAGTTTTAATAGATAGTTACATAAATTGTAACATAAGAAAGGGAGATAACCGAAGATGAATCTTCTCAATTACATTTTCGATAGCGTGATGTTTGGCTCACACGTTATAAATAATGTTTTTGTTATAAAAGGCATATTGCGCTAATAAGTTTGATAGGTTATAAATAGTTTTATAGTGCTTCAATTCTTTATATATTTATTTGATATTATTTGTGAAGAAGGTCTTGGCAAACGGCGTTTTTTTCTTGTTATTTTAATGACACCGATACTATTTTGCGCTTGAATATATTTGATAAATATTTCATCGTTAATTATAACAGTATCAACGAACTAGAGTTTATTTATCATATCGATTGTAAGTATAGTAATCTTAGATCTTTATGGTAATAGATATTTTGGAGTAAGCCATCAAATGGTAATAATGGCAAAATGAATACTTTGGATTACGTTTTTGATCCTACAGTAAGTTTTCTTATTAGAATAATGTTATAAAGTGTTGTATTTGTAAATATTTTAGCGATTAGCGAATATATTATCTATTTCTCAACGTAAATTTCAAGAAGTGATGTATCATAAGTGATACCCATTAGCTTCCAATTCATAATACGTTGAATTCATTATATACATAGATGTAATCGAGGCAAAAGATGAATGAAAAATTCAGAAAATTATCGGATGATTTAAAGATATTGACCAATTACGTTTTCCAATATCGTTTGATAAGTGAAGACCCTTATTATCGTTATTATCATAACAACCTCATACTTACGTATTTCTGTACTATTCTCAATATTTATGTAGAGTAAATTTATCAATGAATTATGCTGGATATTGGGGTCGCGAGATATTTATTACGAGATTATTCATAATACACTGTATTGTATAGATACATCGATATTGTTATGGAAATTTACTATACTAACACAAGTATTGCTAAAGTTGAATCTAGGTTTAGAAAGTAATTTGTATTATTTTGTTAGACCATAGTAATTATAGTTATTGGAATTGTTGTTTCTTACATTTAGATATCCCTTACTGTTGTTTTTATTTACATGCGAGATAAGATTAATTTCGTCGTTAACATTTACTCTTAAATTGACGAATTGGCTCAAGTTAACATTTGTATATTTTCACTGAATTTCAAATGGTGATATTTATGGTTTTACCTTCGAGGAACGTAATGAATATTTTTGAACTTGATAAAAAAATAACTTCATTAATTTTAGTGAATTTTCCATTTCTTTGTAATCAATAGAGTATTCAATATTTTAAGATAGTTAGCTAGAGAAATGTATAATGATCCGTATAACAAAGAATTCAATGATTTTGTTATTACTGTTAAACGATCTTTTAATAACCTATAAGTTTAAGTTCATGTTGAAAAAAGATTCAAAATTCAGATTTTACCCTCAATGTTTAGCAACAGGATTTTATTCATATAGTAAGGTTGTAAATTATGTTATTGACATAGTAAAAGCGTTCAAAATCGTCCAATACCTTAACACTATAACAACGAATGAATCATACCAAGTATTATGTATTTTATAGATAAACACATGCTCAAAACTTTCAAACGAATTAATTTACAATATTATCATGAACATTATTGCGGTTTAGCCTTAATTTAATATTGAGTTGGTAGGTATTCAGTAAAAAAAGGTGCACTTGAACGCTTACTAAGGTATTTACAAGGTTTCAAGACTTACTTAGCTTTAAGTAAAGCTTAAGATGTACTTATATTAAAGTTAGTTACTTTTAAAAGCTTAGGGATTGATTAAGAGATCGTAGTGAAAATCCCTTGCAATATTATTGGTTTTAATAATAGGGTAGTGTTTTTGCTAATGTTCAACGCATAAATCTGTAGGACAAATAAATTACCCTCATTAAATAATACGTCAAAGAAGGTTGCTGTATATAGTAAAAATTTAACGGATGTGGGGAAGAAATTCGTAAGGCGTTATAGAAATAATACTTCTAATATTAGGAATCAGCCATTGATCAAGAAGCTACTATTTTTTCCATTAAAAAACGAGTTCCGTAAGTAACAACAATGAGTTAAATAGAATAGATATATGATATCGTGAGCAATATAAGCTTAAATATAATAAACACAATTGTTAACAGTTTTATCAAAATTTGTATAATATATATTGAGCTTTTATGACGGGTCAATTTAAAGCGAAGAAATATAAACGGAACGGATAAGGTATCATAACCTATCTGATACGATTTCTGACGAGCTTTTCAAGCGATAAAGTCGCAAACTAACATCTAATTAAAAGACGTATAAGAAGAGAAACACGAATATATATATAAGAATAGATGGATATTTATCACAGCCTGAATATAGCAAAATAAAAACTTTGATAGGGAACTAAACGTTAAATTTGGCGTTGAAGACATTTTTAATACGCATTATCAGCTGTTAAAAATATTGTGTTTAATTTTATTTTTACTCCTGTCATGATTTAGCTCATATCATTGGCATTGTTTCAAGGTTAAAACGTATATATCTTTAGCTCGTGGGTAGTATACGAATTTAAAGATAATATTTCGGACCAACCGCATGAAAAATCCGAATTAATTGCCTGAAATTAAGGTAAAAAAGGAAACAATAAATTCTTCAATCAATCGTCATTTATTCAAAATATAAATGAACAAGGAATAGTAATCATTGTTACTAGTTTGAACATAAGCATATACGGTGAGTTTACTTTAAATAACCTCAATATTACATAAAATTGCACTAAATCCGACATTAATTTGGAATGGATTACATTATTCAAGTTGTTCAAAAAATCAATGGGATAATTATCTGTCTAGAAACGCTAAACTTTTCGTTAAACCCTTTTATGAATTGATGTAAAATTGTTTATGGGTTTTGGACGTGCTAGATATATTTTAAAAGAATAATGCAAATGTCAATCTTTTTATGTTTAATCTTTTCCTATTGATTACAAACGGCGAAGAGTTTGGTATGGTTGATTTGTCAATTGACGATACACTTTCATTCGTATCGTGGGTTTTGTGGCAACAGAATAACGTATTATTCAGGATTTAGGATTTTTGGAGTATAATCTGATGAAAGCTTTTATTAAAAGCATGTAATTGGGTTTTGGCTTATCATAAATATGTATTTATAAAGTTAATAGATATTATACTACGAACGTAAACCTACTTTAAAGGGGATATAATACTAGTATAGTAACATCAACAAAACGAAGGAAATACAGCTATCACGTTACTTTCAATAAATGGTTCGAATAATATATGTTCCATTATATTATTAATTCAAGGTATGTTACCCTTTATTAATATCGGTACAAGTTGCGGATCTATAAGTCGAATTCTCTCATTAGTTAAATGACATTAATCTGAAATAACACGAAAATTGAGGTCAAGGTATTTATATTGTGTTATTATATCTGTTGATGGTAAATTTAACGGTTTTTCTGAACGATTAATTTACTAATGTCAACAAGCAAACCATTTCAATAGAATGTTTTATGATACCTAGAATTAAATAGGGTTGATTAGTAGTTGCGTATCAACGATAAAATCGTTTGCTAAATATATATTAGCTATAAACGTATAACTCGAAAATTATGAAATTCGGATTTTACGGTATAATAATAAAATTCGACATAGGTATGGTAGTCGATAGCATATTGTTGATTTTTATTGAATATCAAAATTGTTTTGGATTTGTAAATTTATTTATAGTATGTATCGAAACCTTTAGAAGTAGATGTCAAAGCTCAAAATGATTAATAAAAAGAGTTGAATGATGAATTCAATTGTTGGTAGGGCATTAGATCATTAAAAAGTTGTCGATTCGAATCGAGGTCGAAGTAATAATAGTATTGCATTGGTCAAGTGGTGGATGTATTGTTCTAGGTTTGGAAGATCACTTGCTGGTCTGCACTGTAATTTGTATGGCCAATTGCTTGGTCCGTGCCCTAGTGTAAAGTGCAGCGTACTACACTCGACTTACACTCACTACAGTAAGTCCAAATAAACAATATACTCAACTTGTAGTTCATTATAATTAAATTTACTATGAGTAAAGTTAGCCTACTTCATTACACGTAGTACTGTTTTAACACTGGAGTCTTTTTAGTTTGTATGTACACGCTAGTGTAGTTATTCAATCTTTTCCGGTTAGCGATGAATACCGACCTCATTAACTTACCAACCCCCTGTTGATTTCAATTGACCTACATATTAAATTACATCTAATTTAATGTAAATTGACCTTATTTAACATTAATTACTCCGTTGCTTTCAGGTTCGATTTTATTTACTCCCACAAAAAATTTTTCGCCACAGGCCTTCGCAAACCTCCACTTTAACCGTGCCAGTTTAATAGGTCGCCATTGCAGCCTTTACTTTCCGGGCAGTTTTTTACTTTGCCAGCATATCCCTGGTCTCCTGCAGGTAATTTGGGCTTGCAAAGAGGCTTAGTAACGTAGCTCTCGATATATGTAATTAATCTGTTGCTGTCTACAAATCTTTCCAGGGCTTTAGTTAGCGATGCCTTCGTTATAGTATTAGTAAGATTGTCTTTTCCGTTATTTTATCGGAACTCCTTAATCTCTTTTCCTTTGTAAGTTTTATATAGTGCTATCATATTGATTATAAAGCGTTTTTTACTAATAGTTATGAGTTTTAAAAGGTATTTAAATAAGCTACTCGAGTTGGTACTGATTACAACCGAGATAGGAGGAATCATTAGTTGCTTAATGATAAGGTTAAAGTTTTATTATAATATCATTCATACGTTAAAGCCTGTTATTATACTGTAGTTTTTCAAAGCTAGCATGTTTCGTATAATCCTTTTATATTTGAGGGAGGCTTAGTAGATTTGGTTGTCGATAATAATAAACTAGGTTTTCCGCTTATCTTCGTTAATTCTGGTTATTAAGAAACCGATCTGGAAAAACAGGATAGTGTTATTTGTAAAAGACCTATTCTTTAAGATTATTAACTTAAAATTCGACAAGTCGATTGAAACCATATTAATCCCGCTGCCTAGATTTCGTATCTGTCACTAGAGCCTTTTATTTAGCTTGTTAAAGTCTTTATTTGCTGGATCATATACTAATACCGTAATATAAAGGTTGTAAAAGGCTTTTGGTTAGTATAAAATGATGATATAGTTATTATGAATACGTTAATTTTAGTACCATTAAGCCTTAGCTACAATAGTCTTGTAGATTTTCGCCAAAAAAAATATCTTAACTCTTTGGACAAATGTTAAGGCCGGTATTAACACTAAATATGCGGATTGACGATCTATCAAAGTTAATTTAAATTTTTTTTGTTAACGTCGCTATCGGTTTATTATTCCAAATTTCAAGTCTTTAGTTGTTTGTTATAACGATTCTATAAATTCAACCGTTTAAATAAAGAGGGTATCATTAGTTTGTATACCCGCTACTTCGAAATCATTTTCCTACGTTACTAGCAAATACGAGTTATGTATTTAAAACTTTATCGCTAGCCGTAATTTTACGTGCAATGAGTAAGTTAAAGCTTCATAAATATTACCGTTGGTTAATTCGAATAGTAGTTGAATATACCGTATTATTGTCTCCGACAAGTAAATAACACGTAATTTTTATAGTAGCTTTAATAGTGTAATTCGCTATAGGTCCGTTGTTAGTTGCGTGTATACTTAAGTTATATCACGGTTATTAAACGAAAACTTGACTTAAGTCTTAGCTAATAAAACTGTTACCAAAAAGACCTCCAAATGTTAGTTAATCTTTTAAATCGTTGGTAATTATATAAGAATTGAGTCTTTACCTTTATCGCTATATCCTTAAACGATTAGGCGTGAATTTTCGTACGGCCGCTCCATAGTTTTACCTTAAATTTAGAAGATAATCCTCGAGTTGAAGATCGTAATTTTTGGGTTTTAAAGATTGAAATTAGTTTTCGGTACGATTTGTACAACCCTTCGAGTTAGTAAACCGTTAATTTCAACCTTGTCGTTTTTTTTAAAAGGTTTGCTGAAGGTTTTGATAATCCCTTGTGTTTGGTGCTTTAGTATTAATTTTTGTTATCCTCTTCTTTCCTAATTACCTAAGTAGTATTGTAGATGCGATCTGGTATGTATTTTTCCTTTTTAACGTTTGTCATTTTCAGGGGTTGTTCGCACCGACGACTTTGTATCAGTTTGTAGATTACGGGTGAAAAAGGTTCGTATTAGCTCGGTTATTAAGCTTAAAGGTCTTAATAGTAATTAGCCTTAATTGAAATCTTAACTGAAGTTATTCGGAAGGATAACAAACTGTTAATAGTTTTAACAATTATTTTGGAGTTAGTAATACTTTATATCCTATACGGATCTTCATGTTTTCCCGGCTCCTGCTATAAGAATACTTTACTTTACAACGGCAAAGCAAAGACTTGTATTATTATTGGGCTGTTTTTGGTATCAAGTATATTATTAACTTAGCGACATATTGATTCCTTTCGTAAATCTCTTAAAGTTTTACCGTAAACCGAAATACGCTTTTAAGTATTTACCAATGGCGTAAATTTACTTGTTAGGCGTGTGTACGCTTTAAAGACCAGTAACGTCATTACTAGGCCATTACGGCCTATAGTATTTTTAAGGACCTTTACTATTATTTATAGGCGTGCCTCCGGGTTTGTTAAGCTTTCAATTCTCGGCATGAGGATATTATACTTACAGCGAAATAGTACCTATATACTTTTAGCTATTTTAATGCTTTAGTAGGCCTTTATAGGTACCTATTTATACTAATACCTATTATCTTAGCATTTTCCCAAACCTCCGCCGTACAAAAGTTGGTACCGATATCGTGGATAAACGACGTTAAATAGGCCTAGGTATGTATTGATTCATATGATATTAAGCTTTTTTTACGTATCTTTGACCGAAAGAAACTTGATAAACGAAGCCCGGTAAAAATAAGATAAACAATCAACGATATGAAAAACAGGTTTATTATAAAAATAAAATATATTAATAAAAATGTAGTAATTAGAATACTTATCGTCATTTAGTATGAATTTAAATATCTCGGGGGCTTAAGCATACGTTTTGTGATAATAACAAAGCCTTTGCATAGCTTTTAGGGAAAATCATTCCACATTCTTATGTCTTATAAACTTTAAGACTTTATATAGCCTATTAACGGCCAAGTAGTTAAAGCGCCGGTATAGTAAACGTATTTCCGGTTTCGTTAAATTTAATACTATTGATTTTGAGTCTTATAGATGAAACTATAGTTGCCACCACTTAAAGTTGAGTGGAAACCTCTAACCGTTTTTAACCAGTTTGTCAACATTAACATCAATATTAACGTTGAGAGTCTTTATGTTTTTCAGGCAAAGCAAAAAAATGGTAAGGGTTTTAAGGATATGGAATGTCATTATTTTTATAATAGTTTAAAATACCGTTATTCCTTTTAAAAAAAGTTATTCTCCTGATTGAAAGCTAACTTTAGCCTTATTAATATCATAACAATTAATTTCAGTGGCTATAATTCCTTCCCTCAGCAGTTCTACGTACTACGAATAACCTTATATCAATCACCTTAAACCCTTATTATTCAAGTAGATATTACAAAGTATAAAGGTTTGTAGGCAGTTAGGGGTTTAATTGGGGTAAAAATAAGAGTTTTTATTACCTAAACAGTATAAAAAAACGTAATCAGCTATTTATTAGGCTATGTTAAAAGCAGTATCTTTATATCACTTAATCTGCTGAAGGCTATTACTGTCGTTAATTTGCTTATCTCTTTTGAAATCTGCAATTCAATTCATATAGTCCTGCTCAAAAGTAATAGGATACTAGATGGAGTATATCATCTTTTTGTTATTGCGTTTGGCGGGGAGAATGGAAGGGGGGGGTTGTGTTAACTAGTAGCCATATTTTCTACAAATTTAACATCTCTTATAACTATTACGATGATATTGCTTGCGGTTAACAAGTTTGCTAAAATTTCGGCTTTATTAGCATTAACGTAATTATTACTCTTAGTCAATATTTGATGGGTCAGACCTTAGACATAAAGGGCGCCCGTAGCCGTATTTACGGTCGATGTAATTAATTACCGTAAAGTCTTCTTCATTTATGACAGGGAAGTTACCGGTTTGGGTGTATATACTAAACGAGTTTGGTATACGCGTTATTATAATAGTAAGCGAAAAAGTAATTGGTTAAAGAAGCTTTCGTAAATAGTATTTAGGCATTGTAAAGCGTATTCGAACTCGTCAACTCCCATAACTGCTACTTATACCTCTTCAAAAAGGATAACTTCGCTAACGTAGGCTTTCTCTTCATTTAATAGTATAACATCAACTTGTCTATCCTTTAATTAAGGAAATTTATTAGTGTTTCCTCCTCTTTTTTTTTTAATTATTTTAATTTACCGCGTAATAACCTAGTCTATATTGTATTGGATGAGATGAACGTCGTAGTTAAAGTGACTCTTTATATCATTATAAATTTCGCGAAATAAAATGGCTTGGGTAAGGAAGGTTTGGCAATTGTTTTTGGCATACCTTATAAGGATTTCGGGTAATAGTGAATGAAAATCTAAAGGGGGAACCTATATTTACTTACAAATGTTCCAAAAGAGTATTATCTTGATATCAAAGAGATTTTACAGCTTCCTGTTATAATTTTTAACGTCGGTTTAGCTTTTAGCGAAATTTGTAATCAGTTTGTAATTTATATTAACTATATTAACTAGTGTTAAAGGCTGGTCGCGATATTTACTCCAATATTTGTTGGTTTTTTTCAGTAATTTAAGCCTCAAAGCTTCTGAGGTACTGTATTAAGATTAATTACAAGTCGTTTGGTCCAAAGGGTAAAGTCTTATAGTATGACTTATGATCGGCTTTCGTATATAAGTAAACTTGCCATGGAAAGGTCTTTAAGGGTCCTATCAATTTAATTGTTAGGGGGCTATAGGTACTTAAAGGTTTTGGAAAACCTTACGATCTTGCTTAATTAACTAGTGTAAAGCGTCGATATCAATATCTTTAGCCGCGTTGGCAGCCCTTGTTTCACACGTTCTGCCACCGCTAATGGCGTAATCTATGCTGTCAAGTGGGTTTTTCAAACTGCTGAGCAAGTTAATAGGTTCCTTATTACCAGCGCGTTAAGAGAGTTAACTCAGCTGAAGGTGAAAGAAAGGTCCCCTGAATCGCATATGTGTGCTTTGAGGGTTTTGAATACCATTTCCCTTAGGCCGTAGATTTTAAAGGTCTTCTTCAAGCTGTGACAAGTTGAAAAAAATCTTACCAACTTAGTAAAACCCTTTTCTAGAACATAAATCCACTGTTGTTTGAGTTATGCTTTTAACTTGGAATTAACAGTTTTTTAAAATCTTTTTTTTATATATGAATAGTTTAGTTGTCTAAAAACTTACGATATCTGCGGAAGGCACGGCTACCGCTTTCATGTTTTCCACCGCAGTTTTACTTAATGATAAAGTTGCCGACGAAGTTCATTAGGTGCTTTTTTGTTAAGTTTTTGTTAACGTCTTCCGCCTAAAGGTTACAATTGTAGTGTTTGGTAAAAGCAGCTCCAAGCGCCCTAATTGCTTCTTTCGTGCTGGAGTTGGTGGTAGCTGTAAAGTAAGCATTAGTGATATACATCTTAAGTTTCTGGCTCATGTAGGACTTGGTGAGTGTGTAGGGCGAGAGACTTGGTGTTTTTAGTGTGAAGTTGCGTAGAAACTTGGCGACTTAGCGTTAGGTCGCACATGGTGGCTTTTTCGGCGCGACTTGGTGATTCTTGGTGTTTCTCGCTCAAAACAACGAACGTGAAAATTAAATTGATATAGTGGAAGTAAAAAAATTGATGTAGAGGGAAAAGTTTTGTAAAAACGGTAAGGTCGAAGGTCGTTTGTTATTGTAAGTTGTTTGGCATGTGGATTTATTCGTTTTTCCTATAGTAGTAGCACTCGTAGTAGTACGGACTTAACCATTTATCAACTTTCCGAACTTTGAGACTTCTGACTGACAATCTCAAAGTTTTTCTTTAAAAAACATATGTGAAGATTTCTTGGTGTTTTTGGTATTAATACCGTCACTTACTTATGAAATGCCGTTATAGACTGACATAACCTAAAAGTCTTCTCTTTTTTCCTGCCGTTGTAGACTGGTCGCAGTACTAACAGAGGCCTTTCGTAAGAATATTTCCTCTACCCTAGCCGCCGTTGTTATTGTAAATCGTAACCGAAAAGTAGTTTTTTCTTCTACTTAACTAATCTGTTTATAACCCAATAAGCATTAATTAGTATTGGTAGGGCCATCGATTGTTGCAAAGTTGTCGATTCGAATCCTGATCGAAGTAACAGTAGTATTGCATTGGTCAAGTGGTGGATGTATTGTTATAGGTTTGGCAGACCGCTAGCCGGTCTGCACTATAATTTGTATGGCCAATTGCTTGGTTCATACTTTAGTGTAAAGTGCAGCGTACTGCACTCAACTTACACCCAACGCAGTAAGTCCACAAAAACAATACGCTCAACTTGTAATTCAGTATAGTTAACTTTATTGTAAATAAAGTTGAACTACTGCATTTCACGTAATACTATTGCAATAGCAATGATATTAAGAAAGGGAAACGAAGTTCGAATGATAAACGAGTTTAAGTAGATTAAAGGTAAGGATTACTATAAGAACATTTTAATGAATGCTAATTCAAAAGGCATTTTTGAATAGTTGATAGATATTGATAAGTAGATTATTGATATTTGAAAATACGTGTTTCTTCCGGTAATTTATCTAGGAAGAGCGAAATACCCAGAAAAATGGAAAGACTGCTTTGGTAATACGTATAAGATGACTTTCCAAAATTATTGGAAAATGTAACAGGATTGGTACCATACGGGTTTATGACAGATACCATGCGTACGAGAATATAAGAAATCGATATTTGAAGTTACAGACTGCAGTTTTACAATTGAAACAAGATTTGGGTGTGAAAAAATGAAGAAATGTCAATAGGAACGTTAAGAACTTTGAACGTTACCATTGATTAGGAATCGACCACACTAGAGCGTATATAAAAAACAAGTCGCCAGTATTAAGATAGCAGTCAATTACGTTATAGTTAAGTTGATTGTATTGATTGAAAGTTAATTATAGTTTGACGCACTATGAACTTTAGGGCACTAACTAAGTAGTTGCCTAAAAAGTATATGTGAAGACCGGCTAGCCGTTTTCTAAAATCGGAATAAATATAAAACTTTTAATGTATCACATCAGTTATTTCAACCAGATATTCTATTTAACTTAATTTCAAAGACAAAAGCTTACCAAAGAATAATTATAAAATACGTCATCCAAAGAAATTAAATGAAAAACACATACAAGAAGATCAAAAATGATATACTATATGAAATAAATGAACAGAATGGTTAGAAAAGAAGCAATGAAAACAAAATAGTAATTATATCTTTTTGGTGCAAATAGTAATTGAAACCATAGATTAATTGAGCTCAATATTTATGGAATATTATGATATATACAAATCAATCACAATAATTACAAACCCCAAAATTGTAAAACTTTATAAGGTATCGAATCATCGACGTCATCATCGTTAAAATTTACCAAAACCTTTTCTGATCTCATAAAAAGAAGAAAATCTGAAAAACAGTCTTTACAATAGCACTCAACACCAATAAGAAGACTATATAACAGAAACGGTTATCAGAAGACTAATAAAAATGATCATTTTTATTAAGTAAAAATTTAATACTGAAATCTAAAGAATCAGGATACGCTTTTCTTCAAGAGTAAGAACACTTATCACGCTCTAACTATTAGATAACCTAAAAATTCTATCAAAGCATATTTAGGACTAGACAGAAGAAAAATTCTATAAGTAGTTCTTAATGAACCATTTAAGATGTTAAACCCATTGAATTAATCTGATAATGAAGGGTTGTTTGGTATTTATATGTATTTAGCTTTTTATCAATAGAACCGACAGATGATTTTAAATCTCACAAGAATCCGTATTCGCTTTCTGTACACTAAATTGATTAGTAAGACAATTCTTGGTTGCTGGCTAATCTAACAGACTTTTATTGAGGTATCATATGAGAAATTACTGGACCTTATTTTCATCAGAGTAGTTGATATTTATTTGAATTTGACGGTATAATAAAAATTCTTTTTCATTATTTCAATTATTTCTTTTGTCGTGTTTTCTATCTTTTGTAGTTGAAATATCTACCAGTATACCTAAAGAGTTTTTCTTTTTTTAAAATTTAGCGAATATCACCCCAATATTTTCATTACTACTATTGCCACCATTATTTTCAAAATGGAAAATCTTTAAGTTAGATGAAATTCAAGTTCAAACGTTGCTTCGAAATTAATTTTCATTGAACATCACTTTCTTGAAATGAACAGTAAATTATTGAAAGTATTACTTAGTGTAACGTTATATTAAGGGAGAAATTTCTTGATGTGTTTGCTTTTAGTTTCATTAGAAGAGGCTCGCGGATTTACTTTATAATTTTCAATTTACCAATGTACGCATATGTTAGAACTGCAGTAAATTACAGTACAGTCAGGTCAACTATAATTATAGTAAGTTGATCATACTGACTTCCAGTTGACTGTAATTTGCGGAATTAACTGTATTAACTTCACGTAAAGTACAGTAATTTCTCAATTCAAACTAGGGCACGGGCCAAAGAATTGGCCCTACAAATGAGGTTGAAAACCGGCTAATGGTCTGCCAAACTCAGAAGTAATAACATCACTAATTTCAATGCAATACACTACTTACTTCGACCAGATATTTGAATCCACTACGTTATAACGATAAAGGCTTACCAGCACTGGTCAGTGCTTATGAGGTTAAGAACAGGTAATCTAGATAGAAAAGTAAGCTACTTCCCGGTTGTTACGTTTTGTTTAAACAAGTTAGAGAAATATTTTTTCGAAGTGCCTTTGTAATCTGTCCACTTGTTTGCATCAACCCACGAGGAAATATTATAGACTGTGCAGTTGTTCGTGGCAGTCTACAAGTAGCGAAGGTATAGCCATGATATAAAACACCAATAAATATTCATTAAACTAGTTTTGGAAGAAAAACGTTAAAATTGAACGCTGAAAGTCTCAAGATCATTAAGTTATCAAATTTTATAAACGGCTAGGTCAATATTATTATGAGTACTACTTCCACTAATTTTCAAATCTTAAAACAACTAAATAAGCCAAACTTCAATTAAAATCAAAAGATTTTACGGAAAACAACCAACGACCCATCCTTCTACATTAATTCTTTCCCCTTTACATTCTTTGATTTTATTACATAGATTATGAAGACATTGAAATTGACACCGTTTCCGATCCCTCCAAGAAGGAAACTATTAAAACCTTCACCATAATATTCGTTATATATTACGATAACGAACTCTAGTTGACAGACACCAATCAAACCTTTTTAATTAACTACTTGCTGAACGTAATCGGTCGTTGTATCATCGATTAAAACCCTTTTAAAATTAATTAATAACCAATTTCCATGAATGATTTCAAAACCAGAATGAGGAATGAGAACTTAGAAATGTGGAAGAAGGTAGACAAATAGGTGAAGATAAAATTGAAACTTAAGTTGTATAATTGCAACGTCAATAATCCTACAAACATAAAGAAAGAGAGAGATTTTGCGAAAGTACTTTTCAAATTCGTAACGAATGAAGACCTTCAAAAGATTGAAGTTAAAGGCAAAGGTATTGTTGGTGATGACGTTTCTTAATGACTTTATACGCGTTCGCAAGGTTTTTCTTAAGCTTAAACAAGTCTATTAAATCCTGTTGCCCAGAAATCGCAACGAGTTAACCTCGTTATCCGTAAGAAATTGATGAATAGAAACATGGCTAGTTCCAAAGCTTACGGCCAACCTAAAATCTACCAGTTGATTGGGTAGAAACCCTATCAGAAACACCCTGAATACCAATAGGATTTTTTCTAAATTTACCGAAATTTTCAAGTCCTTTAACACGTTTAGTTTGGATTAACTCTTTTGCACTTACCGCAGAAAAAGAGCGATTTGACGTGCGAATCTACTACTATAGGAACGACTACTAGCGTTTTCCTTCCAAAATCTTCCAAAGGTAACTATACTGCCTAATAATATCAATACTTACCTTAACATTACCCATAGAAAGACCTAAAGAGTTTTTACGACTAATATATCACTTTTTTTCCTCGAGAAGTCCCTGTAGTGAATACGGGTTACGCGTTAATTACAACTTTCGTTAAGGTTTGGGAAAAAAAGAAGAAGTATAACAATAAATCATATAACACTTTCAACGTTAATATAAGACAGTTTTTCATTATCTGCCGCCATATTAGAACCGAATTGCTAAGTGTTAATTCTTTAATTCCCAGTATATTCAATGACTAAGCCAAGGATTATTACTTTCTATATTCAACGAATTACTCGTTGTTTTGGAAAATAGGCTATTGTTTTCAAGTTTATTTAGAACACGATGTTAACAATAAATAATATTATATAAGTTGGAATATTATGAACTGGTTGTATATATTGGACTAGAAAAAATAGTTCAAAAATAAGATGAATGTTTCTTATTGGAGGTTTATAAGCTAATGCTTTATTTATGAATGAAGGGGAATGTAAACGCTAACGAAGAAATATTCATTCAATAATTCCGTTTGGTCATTACTAGTTACAAAAAGTTTGAATATTTTTCATAATGCCTTATTGCTTTTTTGAAAGTTTTTTTTAAATAGTTCAGATCTTCGCTTGCAATGGCAATAGCGCGGGTACCGTATTTGATTAATATGTACTCCCAAACCTGCGAGTTGAGAGATGATGGTACAACCCTTACCCAAATCTACGAAATCGATTGTAAATAGTGCAATATAATTTAATACGTTTAATTTAAAAAAACAATAATTAGAAAACCTGACCTATAGGCTTCAGGAGATGAATATTCTCCTGTTCGAAATGATTGAAATTACCTATGTAAGTGTCTTTCAAATATTGAAAAGTATCAAATTTATGTTAAATAAATTAGAGAATGAATACTTTACATCATTCCTGAAAGCGAATCGGAACAGGTAGTATATTATATTCAATAACTCTTTACATTCGACTGGCAATACATTGAACACATTTTATACTATAAAGATAAGGAAGAATAAGATAAGGGAAATAAGCTTCAGATTATCTCTTAGTTTGAGAATAATTGTATTAACTCTGAGTTTACGTAATGACTAACCAACCAAGTTCTTTTTGTATATTTTAATAGGTAAAAACGCTTGTCATCTTTTCAACGATACATACACTAATCTCATATCCTTATTTATTATTTGCGATCGGTAGGTAGAACAAAATATTCAAGGTATTTGGCTAGATATTGAAACAATACGGTATTTAATAGAAGGCTTTTAGTAGTACTTTGTATTACAAAGAGATATTAATATTACTAAGAAATTGAAATACAAGGAAGACATTCAAGATAAAATGAACTTTAGCCTGAAAGTAATTCTTTTTATTATGATTAAAGACTGTAATAACATTTATTGGGTTTATTATCTTTTTGAATTCCCCACTCCTTCTTGAGTTTCGTCAAAATTTGATTCAATTAAGGCGTAAACGAAGATATTTAAATTAAAAATTTGTTTAAAAGTTATGAGTAAAAGTTTTCACTCAATTTGAAATAGAAACACTTATACTTTAACCTTTAAATATGTAAGATAGTAGTTTTAAACTTAATAAAATTATTATTTCGATCATTACATCGACGGTTTGAGTATCCAGATATTGATAATTCGTGTAATCAATGAAAGAGACTATTTACAAAGACGTGGATTTATTAACTCTAAATTCAATTGAAATATTGTGCAATTACTTCCAAATATATTCTCAGACTACCTAATTTTTAAATTTACGTTAAAAATCAAGATCATAACTTTAAAGTATTTGTCGTAATATATTACTGAAACGATCAACTTTTGCTTGAAATTTTCAATTCTGTTATAAAGTTTTGCGCTGTTGGATTCCTTGAAATAACTATAGTTAAGGGAATATTGGAAATATTTTGTACTTTTCAGATTCATACCTATCTAATATTTCCTAATATACTAGTCTAAGATGTTGTAACTAATTTTATTGTAATAGAATTCAAAGTACATATTTAGTTGTTGGGTATTTAATGTAAATAAATCCTCGTCAATACCTATAAAAGTATCAATCAAGTTCAAAAAGCATACGCGCTCTTTCGAAAAGCCTACGATATCATTAACTTAAATGTAAGTAACTTCATAATTTTCAAGATACGGCTGTAATTCTAAGTTGTAAATACTAAAGAAATGATTTGTTGTAATGGTTTTATATTTACTTAATTTGTATTTGAAGTTTATCTTCGTATAACAAGCGATTTTTTATTATTAGAAAATATACATGAATGGCTAATAACATACAGAGAATATGTAAAGAAACAGTTGAAAAAACGGAATCCATGTCAATTAACAATAACTTCAATATCACAAACTAACTATGAAGAATAAACGTATAGTCACTACCTTTTTAAAAGGAAATATCCATGTGGATAAAGCAATGTAGATGGAATAAACCAAATAAAACACTTATTATCGCTTTTTTTAAGGTAATATTTAAAACCGTTAACGATTCCTTTATTTTGTGAATTATGTAGGCTAATCCATACAGGAAATCTTTCGAGTTTGAGAAATATTTTTAAACTCAAACGCCTTGAACTAAGCAAATCATCCAATATAACACTTTCTAACCGAATATTCACAAGCCGAAGGAATGTTAACGGAATAGAAACTAACTGAAAGAATAATATATACTGAATATAAGGATAACTACGATGATTGAAAGACTATGAAGACATAAACAATAGTTTGAGTGTCTCAAAAGAAAAAATTCAACGAAGACTCCGTTTTTGAGTTGCAAATCGAAAATATTGTTAATGAACCAGGTAAATATTTTAAAGAAGAAAATCCAATTGAAATTAACGGCCTTTTTATATAAAAAGGTATTGAAACTGTATTTTTGTCGTAATTTCAAAGGGAAAATATTACTATTTTTCTATTAAGAATACTTCACGAGGTTGAGTGTAAGATAACGAACCGGTAATACGAAAAATAAAACTAATAGTTTAAAGATACAGCAGTAAAGGTAAATATTAAATATTTATATATTCTTTTATTACTTAGAGGATTAACCAACGTTTGATTATTATTATTACAACTAGTTTGACTATGAATGAAAGAGATAGGTTTAACATTAATAGACCTATTATTACGTAATTATTTATGTAATCCACTACAAATATTACATGAATTTCATTATTAGAATATCGTAGCTAATAGAAAGATTTCCTATAAAAACGGTTATATAATGAGTTAAACATTAACATAAGGTAGCTGAATCAGATGACCAAAGTTTTTCAACATATTAAAAGTATTTCATTAATAATATAAATAAAGAACTTTGAATTTTTAACCCGTATTTGTTTATTTTGTAACATGAATACTTGGATATCATTGGTCAACAAATTCACCATATATATATTTTTCTCGCGGAAATACTAGGTTTATATCGAATAAATAACCTGTTGAAAAATTGGCATTTTAATAAATAAGTCCAGAAAATTGTAACAAAAGTCTCATAAATTAACTTGAACAAATAATCAATTCTCATCAAAATATTAACGATGTCTGTGTGATATGTCTCATCTAACATTAAAAAAAAATATAAACCTAATGAGAATTAGTAAAATCAATGGAGTAAAACTATAATAATATCTAAAAAAAATAGTTTCGAGTGGTTTATATCACCACATTATATTAACCAGAAAAAATCTACTATTTATCGATTACGATAAGAGTTTAAGCTTTATAAAATAGGTGTTAAGAACCTAGGCTATTTTATATTAAGTTTATAATTTATGTAGCTTTATTCGTAAACGAGGATACACGTATAATACCCGATCTAGGCGCGGTTCGGTTGCGGTTCGTAGGCATTACGATAAAGGGAATATGAAAGACCGTATAATATAGTTCCTAAACCGGGTGCGGTTTAGATACGTTGTATGGGAAGACACGTAAACAACCTTATATATAGATTTTACGTTATAAATAGCTACAGATTTCTCAAGTTTGCTATAATATTTTAATTATGAAATCCATTTGTAACTTTCTTAGCTTATTACTGTAGGTTAATCTATAACGTGTCATCAACGTTTCCTTTCATTTTTATATTGGAATATTTTCAAAATGGATGAATCGATGGCAAATATTAATAATTTCGCGTTATATCTTAACGTTACCCTATAGTACTTCACTTCGACAAAAATACTTTTTTACCATTTTAGGGTAGATTTGGGCCGATATATTTCATTTTTCAAAATTACTAAATAATATCTTATATATATATAAATATATATCACAATTCTTTTCTTTCGTGTTTTAATCGACTTTCGCTTTTAACGCGGCCTCATCTTATTATTTTACGTTCTATTTGGTCTAGATCATTGCTAATATTCAGTAACGTGAAGCCAATTTGCGATTATTTGAGTCTGTTTTCTTATAACCAATGACAGTCAAAAGCGATACAACTAATTTTACTTGAATGCGATACTTTTATTTTAGGTGCGACGCGTTCAACAATCGGGTTTATATTAAAATCGGATAAAACTTGGATTAAAGATGGTCTACATGCGTCTTTTTACGTATACAGATGTTGTACTACCGCTATAAAGTTAATTTTTGTTATTTATTCAAATGTCAGGGAATACGAGAGAATTACACTATATGTTGGAATAGCAGTCAATTTCAGCATAGTCAAGTTAACTATAATTACAGTTAGTTGATTTTACTGCCTAAAAATTGACTGTAGTTAGTGATACTTAATTGCATTGATTACAAGTTAATTTCAATACGTGCGAACTTCAGGTTGAGGCACGGGATAAGCAATTGGCTATAAAAATTAGTGTGTAGATCGGCTATCAGTCTACCAAATTAGAAGCCTCACATCACTACTTTAAACACAGTACTAGTTACTTCTACTATAGATTCGAATATACTACGTTGTAACAATGAAGGCTTACCAATACTATTCAGTGCTTATTAGATTGAGCATAAATAAGCTAGGTTAAAGAAGAAGCTAATTTAAGGTTATTAAGATTTACTTAGGCAAGGTAGTGGAACGGTTTTTTCGAAACGCTCTTATAATACTATGTCAGCATTCGCGGCAGCAATTAGGAAAGGCCGCTAAATTATATTAGTTTTCGTGGAAATTGAGGAGCCGCGACAGTATCTCCATTAAGAAGCACTAAGAGATATTTACTAAACTAAATGTATAATCGTTGACATTTACTGCCTCAAAGTCTTGAAGACCGTCAAGTTGTAAAACTCTCGAGTGAATACTATTACAGCTACAACTACTGAAGATCGCAAAAAGACTAAATTCCACGACCTTTCATGTACAAACAATTCCTTTAAAAGCAAACAATCTACGGCCTAAAATTTCCTCTATGTAACTCCTTTTCCAACTTATATAATTCAAACCTTGTCGCGATAATTTGAAAATACAACAAAATTAATATCTTTACTAATCCTACCAAAAAACAAAACAATCAAAGCTCTTGACACTCTCATCGAGAAACACTACGATTAAACCTCTTGATTTATAAACGCCGACGAAAACTCAAGCCTAGAGCACTTCATCAACGTAATCGACCGCTTCATGCACGTCACAAACCCAACCAAAACCTTGGAAAAACCTCGACTACTTGAAAATTCTCAAAAACAATTTAGGGACTGGATTGAATATATATTAACAAAAGTCATACAAACAAGTAAAATTGAAAACAAAAACTAAGCTATACAACCGAGAAGTAAATTGATCCAAGAAAAGAATGAAAAAAGAAAATATGATAAACGTACTCTACAAATACTCAACAAATGAAAATCATCGAAAGACTAAGGCCAAGAGGAAAGATATGGGTAGCAACAACGTTCCTCAATGCCCGTACACACGTTCTAAAGGTCCTGCCCAAACAAAAATAAGTTTTTCGAACCATATAACCCAAATTACTCAGCGGGCAAATATTACTCACCGTGAGGAATCAATGTATCCAAACGTAAAAATTTCTCAAATGCACTAGGAAATCATTAAAAATTTCGACGAGCCCCTGAAAAACAAAAGTAATATCACCAAATAATCCCACATAAAAATCCGCAAATTCCCTACCAAACACCGTAACACGTCCAATTTCATCAAGTCAATCAAGGAAGGAATCGTTTTACACGCAAGACTATCATAAAAAAAATCACATGCTTTTTCCATTTAAACTCTGCGAAAGGAAACCATTCTACCCCCCAATACCTTCCCTAGTTCGGTCGAAAAATCAAAAGGGTTCTTACAACCAATACATAACTTTTCCCCTTTGAAATATTCTCATATTAAATGCGAATAATGCGACAACCACGACTTTCATTCAAATCTAAAAAGGAAAAAAAGTATGAAGATAAGCTGTATAACTTCTTCGATATTAAGTTACGCTCGTTCTTCAACATCTACAGCCTAATCAAGATTAAACTGCTAGTCATTCATTTATTTTTTTCCAATAACCTCACCCACTCAACCGAAAACTACTACCTTCAATATTTGATGAATTACTCGTTGTTTCGAAAATATCTACGATAATCTCGAAGGTCACTTTAATTACATTATTAATATCGCACAATACTACACGAACTAGAACATTATTAAGTATTCTTACGTACCACATAATAAAAAAGTCTCAAAAAAAAGGCTTTCGAATCAAATACTTAACTAGTTAATATTTTGCTAATAAAAAAATCAAAATCCAGTCAAAACATATTACACTAACAGATTCATCAAACTATCAGGAACCACAAAAAAAAACCCTTATTATGTTTTTACGCTACCTATAAATGTGTCTTTAACTAATTATAATGCTCGTTTACGACTATAATGATTCGAATACTAAACTCGACTAATATATATCCCTAACCTCCCAAATTGAATAACGATAATGAAAACCCCTTTTACATTTATTACATCGACCGAAAATATAGCCGATCTATTTAATACACTGAAAAGAAAACAATCTAAGAGCATCACCACTAAACTACGCAAAAAAAGATATTTTCTTTCGTCAAAATCTTCAAGTCAATTACGAAAATTCTCATTAAACGCCAAAAACAATTGATTGACAGTAAATAAAACTACTAGTGCACACTCTTTACTATTGCAAAACGTGATTTTAAACAAATAATATACCACATAAAATACCCCTGAAATTTTAATTAGAAATACAATGAACGTACTTGGAATTTGAAAGGTAAAGATATTGAAAATAGGGGAAAAAAAACCCAAAGTAATTGGTTGGCATAAAACTATTGACGCCGGCTCGAGTCCAACGTAATAACTAGCCAACCACGATTTCTTGTAACGCCTAAAAGATAGCAACCCCTACTGTATTTATAACGATTGAAATCCTAGCCTCATACACTTATTTACTGTTTACAATAGTTACGCGAGGCAAGTCTTTTAAGGTATTATGCCACACATTGAGACAATACAACACTTAGTAAAAAGCTATTGGTAATATCTCTAGTTATGAAAGGATACTAATATTGTTAAGGAACTTAACTATGTGAATATTGGTGAAGCTAAAGCTGGCTTTAATCATGAAAAGAAACTCTTTTCGCTAGGATCAAAAATTATTGTTACAATTGTTAAACCGATTATCTTTTATATTTTCAAATTCTCTAACTCCTTTCTTCGTCCTTGAACCTTATATTCATATTTATAGACAGTTAAAGTTAAGATCATCCTCATGTTTCCATTTAATTTGCGTTGGAGAATTTTTTAATTCCACATTTAACAGTCAAAACTAGTGGTATCAAACTTTAAGAAGTTAAAAATTAGTTAATAATATCGACGTTTTAACTATCCGACGACTAACACGCTAAATTAAGTCCTTAAGACGACTAGATATGACGATGTAGACTTACTAATATTAAGGGAAATTCAATATATTTACTATTACTACCAAACATGCCTCCAAACCTCTTAAAGTTTAATTTTACGTTAAACCAAATCAAGACTTCAACCTTACGGTCTTAATAGACGTTTTTTACTTCGATTATAAACAATTACTTCACGTTACGCATTCTGAAACGGATTTTCATAACGTTAAATTTTATAAAACAATTATGGCGAAATGAATATAAAAATCTTTAAGTACTTTTCAAATCAATACGTACCTGAAACCCCTAAACATAATAATTTATAATATAGATATTAACGTTACCACGATGAAGCATATTGTTGATACCAAATCAATAGTGATTCAATATGAATGAATCTCCATTACAGTCCAATGAGAAATTGATAAAGTTAAAAAATACTCACTTTCTTTAAAACATTACTATATCCTTTCCATAGAGATTAACAGTTTTACAGGTGACGAAATACCACTACAAATAATTATAAAAGATCAAAACGATAATATTAGCGCCAATAGTCTCATATTGAATTTAATGATATTGAGGACTTACACACGCACAACGATTCAATTGTCACCATTATCAAATATATAAAAGCGGACTATAGCATATGGTAAATCTCTAATGGAATTAAAAATAAATAAATACGCCGTCAAATCAATGATGCCTCTGACACCAGAAACGCATAATCGACAATAGACGTACTATTTTTGCCTCCTTAAAATAAAATCCTTACCTCTAGTGAAAATCAAGCAAATAAAATGAACTCTATAGGTTATTAAGTATCGACAACCCAAACGAAGTAATCAAAACCGCTAATATTTCTTTCAATTTCCGTTCCTTACAAGTTGATAAACACAAAATAATCCTAAAATATAATAAAAAGCCTGAAATCGAAAACACTCGAATTGAGCAACTTACTAAATATAATCATTTCGATACGATGATAAATAAGGCAATAAAACGTTGACGACGTGAAAACCAATATATATATATATACTAAAAAAAAGGACAGTGATGAAAGCTATAGGCTTAGGAAGGCATATATAACGGTATGTGTTTCTTAGAAAAAAGAAGTTGATCGGAAATCTAACCTTAATATCACAAGCTAAAAGTATTACCAATATACCATAAAAGCAATTTAAGCAAAACGACTAAAAGATATCAACGACTTTCTAACACGAAGGGTTATTGAAATTTTGGTATTGGAGCAATTTAACGGGCAAAATATCCTAATTTTGAAGTCAAGGATAATCTATGAGGTCAAGGAGTAAAAACCATAAACTAACCGTACAAAGATTAGATTTGAAGCATTGAAACATACGGTAATAAATCATATACCAAATACTCAATCAATTGCTTATAATTTGAAAGAACAGATAACGCTTAATCGTCGTAATTACTACTAGGTTTACTGCTGACATGAATGATAATTTACTACGAATAACCGTAATATTACGTAAACGTTTACGTAATGAGCCGAAATTCTGGGGAGAATAAACGATGGATATTATCGAAAAAGAAAGAGAAACAATTTTTGACTAACACGGTCATATGATAAATTAACCCTCTGTATGAATTTACTCAAGTACGTATTTGTTTTGTTTTTTTACGCATTAAACGCATTTCTGAAATAAATTAGGTGTTAAGATTTGATAGTTTAATCTGTATTGATTAATATCGTAGGTAAAAAGCTTCAGTATCGTTAATATACAAACTACTCATACCTTTTTCGTCGAAAATAATAGCTTTATAGCAACGAAATAAAGTACCATCAAAAAGTCAACTTTTCAGAGTTTAAACCGAGTGAATCGTTAACTAAAAGAATACTACCTAACTTTAACTAATCTTCGATCCATATCTTCAATATTGACGATATTCACAATATCAGTGACACATACCTTAACCTCTGTTAAAGAAGGTAAGCTACAAATCTAACAATGATCAGAAAAACCGACGAGGCAAAATTGCAATGATACTTACAATAAAAGGCTCAAAGTGTCTATATCACTACGTTATACCAAACGAAATTAAAGTACAACCTATTAAATATGGTATGAACTCACTATTTATAAGACAAGGAATATAACAAGATAAGAAAAATAATTGAATAATAGATGGATAATCCAAAAAATCAATATAGTATCAGTAAATTTGATTACAGCGAAGTTAATAGTCTTGCTAAAGGGCTCAATTATAAATAATGCTAAGCTGAAATCTAAATTTTAATTCATTATTATACTAGTTAACAAAGAAAAGTCTAATATATAGTTAACGATTATCGATAACCTTGTGCACTGAATATCCATTAGATGTAAATATATAACGCGAAACGTAGATATACGGCATAATATTAAGCTTCGATATCGGCAGAGTTACTAACAACACGTTAAGAATTATAACTAAGTAGCTAGAACTACTTTCGATACTTCTATTTATATAAATAAGCTCCCGAAACCTTTATAAATACCTATCAAAAGTATGTACAACTAATGAAAACGTTTAATGATAAATATAATGACTTTATAAAGGGATTATAAAGCCCAAGAAATCTATAGATTCCAATGTATTAACGGAAAAGATAACCCCGTTAACCACATGACCAAAGCCACTCCCAATAACACCCTGGAGAGGTTCGTAGACGATAATACGCTTACCGTACAAATCGAGGGCTACATAAACCGCCTGGCATGTAACGTGAAAGAATAGGGATACCGTGGAAAACTGGAAGACTGCTAGGGTAGTGGTAATGGTAACAGTAGAAACATGCAAGGAAAAAAAGGCTCGGAACTACTGGCAAAGGATACGCAATTGGTGGCGTACGTAATACGCGCAAGTCTAAAGCGAAAGACTTATACACAGGAAAGAAGGATTGCGGGACTCGGAAATGAAGGGCAAGGAGCCGTAATTAAAATTAATTTTGGTGCAAATTAATTTGAATTGACAAGGGTCTGGCATGCGAATTCAAGGGAATTCAGGGCCTACCGCAAGTAAGTGACTGGCCACAATGATGTCTATGCATAAAACAAGAAATCATGAATATTTGAATGGCAGTCAATTACAATACAGTCAAATAAACTGTACTTACAATTAGTTAATGATACTGACTGCAAATCAACTATAGTTTGTGGTATTTGACTGCATTAACTGCAAGCCAATTGCCGTAGGTACCCACTTTAGGTTGGGTCTGGGCAAAGCAATCGGTTATACAAATTAGTGTGCAGAACAAGAAGCGGTCTGCCAAACTTAAAAGCAACACATCACTAGTTTTAATGCCACACCAGTTACTTCGACATGTGATTCGAACCGATTACCTTGCAATGGTAAAAGATTACCATCAATAAATTTAAATTGATGTATCATATCAAAGCTATATTTGGCGATGTTTCGCGTAAAAGAAAAACTTTGTGTCAATTGAATAAATCATTTATGAGTTAAGAATAATTTTAAATATAGTTTGTTATTAAGTTTGAAACATTACAAGTTTCGGTTAGCGGTTTAAGTTAGCTTTCGACTGTTAGATATAACCACATTAACTTTTGTATTCTTTTTTGTATCCGATATAAGTCAATTATTGTAGGTTAAAGATGTATTAATTATATTATGATTGTGGTTTAATACCACGGGTTTGTTAACGAGTAAGAGGTTTTAAATTTGGAGCGGCATTAGAGACGATAGCTATCGGGCTTTGTATCATTATTGTAATTAAATAGGGATATAATTTTATGGCGTATTTACGTAGTTTGCTTATTTGCGATGAGGTTTCACGTTACTAGAGGTGAAATACCTTAAAAATATTGTTTAATTTAAACTTGAGGTCAATTATCGGCCCTTTATATTCAAGATTAGTGTTCAAAATGTTGGGAGATATGGATAATGATGGGGAAACGTTAGGTTAGATAATTTATGGGAGATTTCTTACGTTATAATTCGTTGAATTAGTTTTCACGGGATTTAAGAATTTGCATCTCTATCCCTCTAATATAGGTTCATGCAGTTTCAGTTAAGGAGGTTAATGTAGGTTGCAGATTATCGACGACGGGAGAAGATTAACTCCTGGACATAATGTCGTTTAAGAATTATATACATTTACCAAAGTAATTAATAAAGCGAATGAAAATTATTCGAATTTCATCGAAATATATATGAACGAGGATCTATTTTTAATCTTATGCTTTTTAAAAATAAATTTATCATAAATACGCATGTAGATTTTACATAATGTACTTATAATATATTTAATAAGTTTTTAACATAAACGTGAAGGTTGAAGAAAATTCGGCTATTGTATACCCAAAATCTAAGTATAGTATGATGTTTCTAGTGGAGTATACATATACCTTACGTAGTAAAATTTCGTACAAATAAGAATAAATGCCCAAGCACCATATAAATATATATCATGCCTATAATAACGCCGAATATAATTCTAAATATATTATCGATACGATATGAATAAGTGAACTTAAACATTAACTAGAGTTATTGGGTACTGCAAAGTTAGGCAAAATCAAAAGTTACTTTAATAGTAATAAACTTAAGGTTAGAAGATGATTCTTATGTTATAAGAGTTATTTTCATTAGTTTTGCAGCTATGATTTAACAAGTCATTGATTATATTATGAATTAGTTATAATTTGCCCTTGTTATTAACTTTTATGGAATAACGCCAATTTTATAATGAGCTGTATGAAATGTTTGGGAGATGTAAGACAATTAATTTCGCTTTTCGCACAAATCAGTTCAATTCCGAGATTTATTCAATAAAGTAAAAAAGTCGGCTGTATCTTTGTTGGAGGGGGGAATTGTATTCCTATCCAAAGAAGAAATTGAATAAAAATAGATCCTAATCAAATGAATTATAATGTTGTTTTATTCTATATAATATAATCAATTCATAAAGCTTTGACATTGAGTTACTTTATTAATGAATAAGGGCTAACTATAGGCGATTTTTTTTATCAGATTTAGCGCTGATATTGTTATTTTTGAATTAATGTGATGGTTGCGATTTTATATCGACTATAGTATTTGAAATGGGTTTACCAAGTAAAATAGGTTTCCCTCATCTTGAACCAAATGAAGCTCATGACTATTATCTAAATTCACAGAATTGATGAAATTGGATATTATTATAAGGTTTTATTGTATCTTGATTGTATCGAGATAAAATAATGAACGACTTCATATATTTATTTCAACTGGTTCAAACTGTTGTTTACTACTTTAGGAAAGCGTAAGTGTGAGCAATATTCCAACTTTATATTAAAAATGTAATAACGAATATTTGAAGATTTTATTACAATTAACTTAAATGATATTATTGGTTTTTTTGGGGGGACCTTGAGTAAATTCCTATAGCGAATATATTAAAGTGGTATAATATTTTCATAATATCATGTTTCATTAGAATTGCTAAAAAATATAAATTATTAGTAAAAAAGGAGATGTATTTTGTCTTTATTGTAAAATCGGGCGTGGATATTTGAGCCGAGTTTAAAAAATTCTGGGTTGTTTATATATAAAAATTCTCCCGTACTATTGGGAAAGTTAATAATTTCTTAATTATTTTTAAATTTAATCGAAATTTCATTCATGACTTTATCAAATAAAGTAATTATTCAAATCAATTTATGAAGTATAGATCCTGGTGAGCCTCTATTGATTGATAAAAACCAGATTTTGATACGATAAAACCAACTATTATTACAGTTTTGAGTTTAATATATTGGAATCCGTATCTTTCATTGCTTGTGGAAACCGATATTTTGGGGATAACGTTCCAAGGCTATTTTCAATAGGGTAAAAACGGTATATTTGTACTTGGTATTAACAATTTTACACGTCGATCAAACACGAAATATTACTTCACTATTTACGATAGGAGGTTCCTTGTGGTACTATCTTAGAACGAGGTATGGTTATCGGAATTATGTAATGTTCGCACCATTTTTATGATATTAATTAACTATAAAGGTTTAAAGTACTTTTTTTGCTACGTTTAATATCGAAATGTTTTCGTTTTATTATTATCGTTATCGTTACTAAACCGTAACCTAAAACCTTTGCTGCAGTACATGAATGTGTATATTAAAAATTAACTCGAATTTAAGGATTATTATATATATGTATTTGAATCAATTTTCATCTATATGTAGAATGTAACCTTTATGGATTTATATATGATTAAAACGGATATTGTGGTAAAGTCTAGGAATATGTTTGTCGAAAACGCGGTTTAGCCCCTTAATTTTGATGAGTTGGATTCCTAGGGTAAATTGTGAAGTAGTATGAAGTTATCAGTTGTGATAACATAATGAAACCAGCTCTTATTTGCACTAATAACCTCGTTAACTTTCAACGGTTATTTAATTTAGAAGTCGGGTATTATCGCGAAAATATCAAATGAAAGTATAATGAATAACCCATTATATATTATCTGGATATTATAGGTTACCGAAATCGATGAGTAATTCCTAAATAAGGTTAAATAATCGATATAATTTGAGAATCATAATATCGAATTGAAGGGTGTCATATTTGATCGCGGCCGTTTTTAAGTTTAGAGTTGGAAGTTATTACGAAACGAAAATGTTATTATATACCTATGATTGGTCTATTATTAGGTTTTCAGGTAAATATGTTTCATTTAGTGCTTGTTAAGGGTATTAACGTTAAAAAGGCATTATTATTAATATTCTTCGATTATATCGAATACATATGTAATATAATTATACGAAGCTTCGTCTTACTTTATAATAAAGACCATTTCGAATCCTGTCTATCCAGAATTGTTATGAGCCTTATATTTTGGATGATTTTATAGTGAACTTACCTATTATGGATGACGATTTACAGTATCTATTGGTTGTTAGGAATTTACCTTCTATTGTTTAGTTGAAAGCAATATTATTTATAATTATCAAAGTATATAGAAAGTGTTTTCAAGATATATGATAACGATTTTATAGATTCATAATATTAATTATGAGTTAATGCGGTTTAGATTGTGTGGGTTGTTTCGGACTAACCTCATACTTTTGACAAAACTTGAATCATTTTGATCAACTATATATTTTGAACGAACTGCTATATCGAGCAGGTAAATTAAAAGTTGCAAAAATATTCGTAACTTTCCGCCACTTTTTCGAAATCGAACATCGTATTACATTTCTAATTCATGACGTTTTATTAGATATCCTGAAATTGATGTTAATTAAGTTTACTTTGGAGTAATTGGTAAACGCATATGAGATATCCTTGATGCCTAAATTGAATAGAGATAAAAAAAAATACGATTGATCCATTCAAACGAATTTTTAAATTTTTAACAAATTAATGCTAAATCATTCAACTTCTTTCTATTGTCACAATGAAAATTTATTGATAAATGAAAAAGTGGTAAAAGATTTACGATTCCCGGCCAAACAATAACTGAGGGATAATCAAGTTTAACTTAATTTACGTGGGATTAAAATAAATGAAATAAATGAAAATTTGATCAAATTCATAATTGATATCTGGTAATAAACCTGGTAACTTTTCTAATATCATTTGAATTAAGGCAAATAAATACCTTATATTTTATGTTCATTACATTAAGCTTGCAGATATTTATTGTTTTCAAATGTATTATTCGAAACCACATCAACCCCAATTTTTATATCCAACGAGATTAGATAATAATTGTAGGAAAAGTGTATAATTTAGGGTATTCTAGTAGAAGTTCCGGAGAGGAGGAACGTTTTTCATATTTTACTTGGGTGAAAGGCGTACGATAAATTTTTGTGAGATTTATTTCAGAACTATTAACGTGTTATAATTTTCAACAAGGTGAAGGCAAAATAAAGAAAAATGCAACTTCATAACAATTTAGCGTTTCAAGATCGGCGCCGGATACGGTTGAAGGGATGTGTATCAGTAATATTGTTTTTTTATCGAAATTAATAGAAAAATAATGTGGACGGGAAAGTTTTATAAATATTATTTTACTTACAATAAATATTGCCGGGTATATTATGGCAGGCTTCCTCGAATAATTGTCCGAACATAAACCGGATTTTATAATAACTCACCTTTAAACTATTATTATCCTTTTCTTATTTTAGAAATTTAGAGTGGCAAAAGCGTTAAACGCTTTAGTAACCCTTATTCCGGGCGTTAAAGAACGCAAAGTGAAGGGAATAACGCGAGGCAAATATGGATAAGTATTCCTTTTAACTGGTTCAAAAAGATGATAATATATTGGTTTACATTTACGCTATGAGTTTAAAATCAACGATATCATCTGAATGCTCACAGTCGTCACAATCAGCTCGTTTTTATATCACATTAATGAATAGAATCCAAATAAATATTATAAACTTTTACGGTTAGATTTTGTACATGTTTTACTATTCTTTTTAACCATAGCCAATATTAGTTATAAAAGAAAATGCATACCAAGTGATGTCACTTTGGCTTCTCTTTGCTTAACTATAATAAAGGACTTGGTGGATACCAGCGGTAATAAAAAAGAATACATTTCAAGTTGAAGTTGGGTTATAGAACGAATTGTAAAATATGTCAATATAAGATAAAAACAGCTAGGTAACGGGGTAAAAGGGTGTATTAAGAATGTCAGAGTAAGGAAGTATCAATTACGCCGTTGATATTGAAATGATTATTATAGTAGGCACTCTTTAAGCGCAGGAAACATCTAGTAAACAGGTGAATTTATTACCTAGGTTAGGAAAAGCGGCGGTAAATATTGGCCGACATCCCGGGATATTGTTATTACGCTTACGGGTGGGAAAAAGAATATAAACACCATTTTGAGAAAAGGCGACTAACTAACGTAAGATGATGCTTAAGCCTAGGAAAATCGTTAGTAAGTACGTTTTCTAAATAAATTCCTAAGAATTCGATACATATTTATATGTCATTATCAATCAGGAGATCCCAGGAACAAAATAAAATCCTTTTATTCAAGGATTTCTTGTAAGTGCGATAAATTTACGTGCGGTAAACTCGAACGTACACTAAGTGTATGTTAACTTTGAATAAGCGGTTGATATTTAAAATGCAGTTATGTTATATTAAAACAAAATGATGAATTGCTCTATCATCATTGTTGCCCATAGTGAAAATTATATTTACAACGAAAAACATTCATATATGTTCCTTAACGGAAACGGGATGCAAAATTGGACAAGTCGCTTAAATTATAGTGGGGTCAATTGTGTTTACTCGACGCTCCAATGGTAACGATATCTATAATAGTTTTATGAAAAAATACGGGCAATAATAAACAGGTTATAAATGAGGGTACTATAAGATGAATGTTAATCAAAAATAGGCTGTTTATAAAAAACTAGGGGAAAGATTAAAAAAATGGTTCCTAATTATAGAAATAATAAAAGATAAATTGGAGTAAATTACAACTTACATGAAAGTCATTTATAAATGTCGGCGGTAATACAAAGGTACACTAATACATAATTTATTACTTTATACGATTGATATTTAGTCTGTGTCCGGATAGAATATGATTTGTGCATAATTTCATCACCGCAGGTTTTTCTTAATTATAATTAGGGTCCATATTATGAACACAGATTATTCGTTTTTAAGTTCATAGGTCTCGTAGCTATATACGTAATCAAAGGTATATGTATAGTATCTGTCACAGGCTTGGTTCGAGCGCAGTTCAAAGGCATTAAGTGAAAGTAAATGTGATGGACCGTATAATATAGTACCGGCCCGAGTGTGGTTCAGACAAGGTGCATAGGAGCTACGTATATGAGTACGTGACGAACCGTATATATAGGTCCTTAGTTGAGAACCACTGAACACTTCTCTTGCTTCCCAGAGTACCTTAATTATTAACATTATTTAGGACTTAATTAGCTTACCATCGTAGATTGAAGCACAATAATAAGGACTTTAATAGGTTAAATAAACGTATTTCGTAGTAAATCAATAATTTGTATCCAAGTATTTATATTGTCTTGGTCAACTTAATAATGTAGAAGTTGACAAATCATATTGTTAAAAGTTGGTGCCTAGGCTAGCAGTCGCTAGGGTCCAGGCTTGACGGTTACCATGTATGTACATCGCTCCCGAACCGCTGCTAATCCTTCCTCCACCACGTAATCATCTAGGTAACCGAGCCACTTCTTATCACTATCTCTATGGCAGCCTTTTAATAGTATTTTCTTCTTTGTCTTCATAGAGGATTATTGACAATATCTGACCGCTTTAAGCATTAGCGTTGACTTAGTCCTTTTACGTATAGTCCTAGATCTTCATTTCCGATATTTTCCTAGTTGTTTCTGAGCGGCTATAGCTTAAACTCATATCTTTCGATCTTTCGAACCTGGACATTTTGTTTTTGAAGCAGCTTCTTGATGTACGCGTATGGGACTAATACCAAGGCGTCCTGAAAATATAATACGATTGATCAATAGCTGAATACGATCGATATACTTTATCCTAATAGATAAAAATAATTAAAGGATAATGAATATTTTTGAATGATCTTTATTTATAAAATAATCAAATGTTAATATATTAAACTCGTTTATGAACATAATTCAATAGTTGGAAATTATTATCGACATGTTTATGTCTTTGAAATAACACTTTACTTAATTTGAAACCGGTTCCATATTACTTCTAAACAATACTCACGCAACTTCTACGTCTTTTTACGTTTAAAACCTCGTCTAATTATTTGATAATAACAATAATGCCCCAGATTCCTCCGATTTCGTTAACAATATTGACTATGAACCTGATAACACTAACTGTTAATAAGTAAAACGAGAGTTTTCAATCAACCGTTGTATTGGAATAGTATTAAATGAAGTGCATTAGTTCAACTTTACTAATAGTAAAGTTGAATGTACTGCAATTGTATTGCTTTATGCGGACTTACCGCATTGGATGTAAGTTGAGTGTAGTACTCTACACTTCACTCTAGGGCACGTACAAAGCAATTGGCTATATAAATTACTATGCAGACCAGCTAGCGGTCTGCTAAACCAAGAATAATACATCCACCACTTAACCAATATAATACTACTGTTACTTTGAAGACCAATTGAATCGACAACGTTGGAACAATCTAAGGACTACTAATACTAATTGGTGCTTATTAAGTTAAGCATAGATTGGCTAAGTAAAAGAAGAAGCTAATTTCCGGTTGCTCTTTACGTCAAACTACGGCTAGGGTAGAGGAAAGATTCTTGCGAAGGGCCTTTATTGCTGAGCCGGTTTTCAAAGTAGTAAGTAGAAAAGACTTCTCAGCTGCGCCGGTTTTCATGGCAGTTTAGAGGTAGCGATGGTATCGTTATCGAAAACACCAAGAAATATTTATTTACCTTTCTTGAAGACGTTGGGATTGACTGTTAGAAGTCTCAAAGTTCGGAAAGTTGGCAAACGGCTAAGTTAGTACTACTACAGGTGCCATTACTGCTAGAAAAACAACTAAGTTCTTACGATAAACAACCTACAATAATAAACAACCTCTGACCTTACCCTTTCGTTAAACCTTTGCCTATACTTCACTTTTTCTACTTCCCCTTACTAATTTAATCGTTAAGTTCGCTGCTTTGTGTGAAAACATTATGAATCACCAAGTCGCATCGAAAACGTTATATCACACGACTTTACGCTAAAAACACCAAGTTCTCCACGCTCAAGATAACCAAGTCTCTCATTCTACATATTCTAAACAAACCAAATCGTTAATATGGCTATCGTAAGTCTTTGCTTTCAGGCCATCACCGACCCCGTTTAGAAAGAAGTAATTAAAAACTTCGGAATAATTTTCGCCAAGTTTTACAACTACGACCTTTAGGGATATAATGTCGATGAATAATTTAGCAAACAGTATCTGACCAACTTCTTCGTCTGTTTTATTTTAAAATATGACGGCGGTAAAGACCTTGACCACGTTGTTCGCAAGTAGCGTAAGTTTTCCGACGACTAGACTATTAATATGTGAGAGGTAAATAAGAAAACCATCAAGTCCAAACGAAAAGTTGAACTTAAACGCTAAGAGATTTACGCGTGGAAAGGAAGTTTTACTAAGTTGGCAAAAACCCTTTTCGAATTGTCTTAACTTGAAGAACGCCCTTAAAACCTTGATACTTAGGACCTTCGAGGAAAAATGAAAGTTTTTGAGGGATCTTAACAAACAAAACTTTCTCATTAGCGATTTAAGGGACCTTCCCTTTAATTTTAGCTAAATTAAGCCTCTTTACGCGTTGGAAATAAGGAATCTGTTAACCTGCTTGATAGTATAACGCCTTTACGTAACAACGCAGAATATACTTTTAGCGGTGGCATAGTACGTGAAGCAGCGGTTGCCCATGCGGTTAGAGGCATTGACGTCAGCGTTTTACATTAATTAATTGAGCTGGAACCTCGACAGACCCCTTAATACCAAGAGGATTATCGCCAAGTCTCTTGCGACGGAAACCCCCAGGCCCATTTCTCTCAAGCTTTTTAATGAGTTAAATTTCAATAGCTAAATTAAAGAAATACCAGCTTTTTGCGAGAGCCTACGTAAGGCACGACTATTAGCTTTTTCTCTTCAAACTTCGCCAAAGATAACTATACAGCCTATTAGCAATAATAACAACCTTAGTATTTTCCCTAGCCAAGAGATATAAAAGATCCTTATGACTAGTATATTACGTTTTCTCAACGCGTTTTTATGGTGGATACGGAATGTACGGCAATTACTGCATTTTTTAAGATCTGGAAAGAAACGGAAAAGAATAACGGTAAGTCTTATAACTCCCTCAATGTCAAGTTCCGCCTATTTTTTAATATCTATCGCTAGATAACGGTTGAATTACCAGGTTTTTACTCGTTGTTTTCTAGCATCCTTACCAGCTAAGCCGAGGATTACTTCCTTTGGTACCTGACGAATTATTCCTCTTTCTACGTAATTCACTATAGAATAAAGGGCTATTTTAAATGATATATTAATTGTACCTACTACCATACCAATTAGAATATCATTCAGTAGTCTTATATGCTGGATTACAAAAGAGAGTAGGAAAGTAAGATGTATATCCTTAATTTTGTGCTTGATAGGCTAATACTTTACCAATAAGTAATATGGAACATAATAGTTAGCGAAGGAATCTTACGATAGTAGGTCCGGTAAGCCGTTACGGGTTATTAAGAGTTTAAATACGCTCTTTCATACCCTGATGCCACTTGCGAAGGTTTTTTTTCGCTAATTTCGTTTTTCGTTAAAGTCCGTAATTACTCGAGTCCTTGGTTAGATTGAAATATACCCCTAAGTTAGCAAATTTTTCAATATGAATAAGTAAAACCTTATGATAGTGAATTACGTCGACCGTAAGTATGGTTATAGGCGCCCATAGGGCCTAAGATCTGACCTATAGACCTTAGCTCCAAACCGAAGTTAGTAGTTACGCTAATTCAAATGAGGCTAAGATATAGGCTGATCTATTAACCGTAAGTACTATCATTATGAAAGTCGTAAAAGATATTGTATTTGTGGTAAAATTAGCTGTTGGTTAACTTGACACCCCCTCGCTACGCGAGATAATAGGAATGTGATATACTATATTTAGTACTCTGCCACTTCTAACCAGGACTACTTGAATTGAATCGCAGACTTCGAGGGCGAAGAGCCGATTAACGAAATTAATACCCCTAAATAAATTAAATGATACGAAGTTATTACCCTTAACACAGCCTACCTACTAGCTGACCACGCCTTGTTATACCGTTTATGGGGTAAACACCTTCACCGTTGCCCCAACGAAGTCTCGAATCCCTTATATACATTTAATCTTCACGATTGTTATGAATATCACACGTTTTTAAGTATTATACCAAATACAAAAGCAATAGGATACTTAAGAGGGAGATATTTTCAATACGTGGAATTGTTAAGGGAAAGCATTGAATCCAGTCAAAATAATCGTTATAATGCTAGCAAAGCTAAAGTTAGCTTTGGAATAGGCGAAAAACAATTTTTATTGGAAATAACAATAGTTTAAACTATCTTAGCAGCAATTACGTTCCATATCCTTAAGTTTCCTACCCCTTTTTTATTTATTGAGGTATATGAAGACTTTCGGTGTTAATGTCGACGTTAACGCAGATAAACTGGTCAAAAACAGCTAAAGGTTTTTACTCAACACTAATTGGGAGAATTTATGGTTTTATCTTTAAGGGCAGAAAAAAGTGGTCTTAAACTTGACGGAACCAGAGACGCGTTAATTACACTGTTGCTTTAACTATCTAGCCCTTAATAAGCTGTATAAAGTCCTAAAGTCCGTAGAGTATGACGATGTGTAATACTTTACCCTAAAATCTATTAAAAGACTTTGTTACAATTGCCAAACGTATACTTAAACCCCACTGATATTTAAGTTTACACAAAAGACGATAAGGATTTTAATTGCAAGATTTTCGTCGATGTATTCTACTTTGATAATAAGCTTATTTTTTACGCCGTTAATTCTACAACCTCTTTTTAAGTGACTAAGTTGTTAAAATTCATTTTAGCAAAGGATACATAGAAAACATTGAGGATATTGTGGATTAATACGTACCTGGCTTACCTAAATTCAGTGTCCACGATACCGATACCAACTTTGCCGCGGTAAAATTAGAAAAATATGCTAAGATAATGAGTATCCAGTATAAACAGGTACCAGAAAAAGCCTACTAAAGTATTAGGAAGAGTAAAAGGGAATACTCTCTACTTCGCCGAACGTATAATATCCTTACGTTGAAAATTGAAAGCTTTAAGAATCCGGAGGCACGTTAAAAAATGATAGTAAAAGGCTTTAACGATATTATAGGCTTCAACGGCTTAGTGTTAACTCTTTTAGTATTTGGAGCGTATTTACGCCTAAAGAGTAAATCTCCGCCCTCAGCAAATACTTAAAAACGTGTTATGGCCTACAATAAAGCTTTAAGTGAATTACGAAAAATATGGGTACGCCATTAAATGAATAACGCCCTTAATATCGGGAACGGCCCTTTAACAATCAACGTACTTAATTTGTTATGATAATGTAAACTCTTTGTATAACGAGGACCGGAAAAATAAAATGGCTCGTATAAGATATTAAGTATTGCGAACTCTGATTTAGTTGTTAAAACTTCTAACGGTCCTAAATATTTCCGAATTACTTAAGTTAAGCCTTTTATCATGGCTACTAACTATAAAAACCCTTAAGCTCAATGACTGAACTAATACAAACATCCCTCACCCGTTATTAACAAGCCAATAAAACGCCGTTGGCGCCAACGACCCCCTAGAAAAAAGGAACGTTAAAAGGGAAGATTATATACTGGGTCGTATTTATAATATTATTTAGGTAAGTAGAGAGAAAAGAATAATAAAAACTTGGTATTAAAATTGTGAGCGTAAGGTATTATTAAAACCTTTAATAAACCCTTTAAATAAAGCGTAAAAGTTGGTATTAACTATGAACTAACTCTAAAAGTCATATAATTCGTATAGAAAACCAATTTTAACCTTTAAAACCAAAACATTACGATTTTAAAGTCGAGGATTATCTACGAAGTTAAAGGCAAACCCACGGGGCGGACGTATGAAAAAATACATCTAATCGCTTAAAGATATGGTAATAAAGGTAAAAACTGGATTTTTACGTAGTCGCCAACGATTTGAAACATTAGATAGCGCTTGATGGTCGCTTTAGTAATGGGTTTACTAGTTGAGATTCAAGGTAAGTTTATGATTAGTAGCCATAATATAACGTAAACCTATAAGTAGTTAATACCGAATCTATAACAAATCGTATTACTTTAATTACCATAATAACTCCGTGCCATTAACTCTTGAAACATAGTTAAAAGTTGTATTAAGCTACTTTATGGATTTTCTAAAGCAAGCGTTTATTAGTTTTAAACTTACTAGTTGTACTTTAAATCACGGTTAGCGAAAAAATCTTTAACGTACGACTCGTATATACTGGTAACCTTAAAAAGAACTTCGGCGTGGTAAATATATAAACTAAAAATACCCTTCTCATCCGTAAAACTAGTTTTGTAGTATTAGAATAATAGGCAATGAAGGATTCCAAGTTTTGGAATTGTAAGTTAGTAATAACATTAATGAAAAACAGTTAACTTAACTTTACTGGATCGTTAATCCGTATACTTAGTATTAATACCGGCATTAAATTTTATCAAAAGGGTTAGGTTGTTGTTTTAGATATAATCAATAAGATTAACGTGACCTGAACCTAATGGTATTTGGAATAGCGTGCCTGGGGAAGCTTTATTGCTACGCTATGCTAACCATGAGCCTTTTACGACCTATCTATCGCGGTGCAAGTACAAAAGCCAACGGATAAGGACTTTAAACGACTAAATGAAAGGGTCTAGTAGTAGATGCGAAACCTAAACCAAGGGATTAATATGATTTCAATCGATCTGTTAAAGACCAAGTTAATAATCTTTATGGATAAGTTCTTTACAAATAACAACGATTTGTTTCTATATACCGGATTCCTAATAACCTTCGTAAATAAAGATAGTTAGGAAGACTAGTTTAGTATTATTGGTAGTCTAATTAACTAGACCTCTGTTAAATGAAAAAGAATTATATAGATCGTATTAACCTTAGAGATTTACAGCATGATAGCGGGCTTCAACGTAGGTATATCACTATAAAAAACAATTAATATTATCACTAATCTTAGAATAGTATTTCAATGGTATTATATGCAGTGCAGTAGGTCAACTTTACTGGTAGTAAAGTTGACTGTATTGCAAGTGTATTTCTTTGTGGAGACTTACTGCATTAGGTGTAAGTCGAGTGCAGTACGCTTCAATTTACTCAAGGGCACGTTCCAAGCACTTGACCATACAAATTGCAGTGCAGACCGGCTAGCGGTCTGCCAAACCTAGAACAATACATACACTATCTTACCACACAATACTACTGTTACTTCAACCAATCTAATAGACAACGTTGCAACGTCTAAGGACTACCAACGACTAAGCAGTTAAAGATTCCTTCTATCGTGGTAGTAATTGATACCGACTTAAAAATCCTTTTCGAATACCTATCAAAACTCGGAACCACCAGCGAAAAACGACTGATAATCAACATAATAGCACTTTGTAAAGCTTATGAAGGGAGAAAAATTAAGGAGTTCCGATGGATCGATGGCAAAAACAACCCCGTAGATGTCATAACGAAGGAAACGTTAAACAAGGCCCTGAAAAGGTTGGTAGACAGTAATAAGCTAACTATACGAATCGAGGGTTACGTTAATAGGCCGCCCGGAAATCCCGGATTACGTGACGACGGACAGAGATATTCTGGCAGACTGGAAGACCGTTAGGGGATTGATAATGGTGATCTGTTTAAGTCGTACAATTGAAATGGAGGCTTGCAAAAGTTAGTGGCGAAAGAACTTTTTGTGGGAGTTAAAAAACTCGGATCGTGTGGAAACGGAGTAATTGAGGTTAAATGGGGTTAAATTGGGTCAATTTGCATGTAATCGGGTGTAATTCAGTATGGAAGTCAACTAGAATCAGTAGGGGTCTGGCCAGTAGACGAGGAGGCAATTAAGTAGTAACCAGGAAACATTAGTTAGCTACACTCGCGTGCACGAACAAACTAAAAAGCCACTAGTATTGAAATAGTATTATATGCAGTACAGTAGTTCAACTTTTCTTATAGTAAAGTAAACCGTACTGCAAATGTATTACATTATTCGGAGTTACTGCACTGGATGTAAGTCGAGTGCAGTACACTACACTTCACTCTAGGGCACTGGCCAAGCAATTGGCTATACAAATTACTGTGTAGACCAGTTAGAGGTCTGCCAAACCTAGAACAATACATCCATCATCTCACCACGCAATACTATTATTAGTTCAACCAATCGAATCGACAACGTTGCAACGTCTAAGGCCTAGGAATACGTTAAAATATTATATCGTTAAATTACGTTATTCGACGTAGAAAGTTACAATATAATATAAGTTATGTAAGAACTCAACGATTTTCATTATGAGAAGAACATTTTCATGCGATTTTTCAATATTTGATGAGTATAACAAAAATCGATAGAAAAGAAAACTATGATATTCGCTGCTGCGAAAGCGGTGATAACAACTTTGAAATGTTCATAAAGATACTTGACGAATATTATTACAACTTAAACGCGGTGAAAACCGCTATCATTCGGCTTATAAATTTGAAACAAAGGTACTAGAAGCGGATTCACGCTTTTTAAACGTGTATAAGACTTCATTAGCCAAGGTTGGCGGTATATTTCAAATGTTTGCTGCTCAATTTACTCTTTTCTAGGAAGCTATTAACAACACTCTAATTAAAGCATTAATTCTTCTCAATATACCCGAAAATACAAAGAGTAAATATCTCGCTCCAAGCTTATTAATAAAAGACTTTAAAACCTTTATACACGATATAACATCGTTATTTATACTAGTAATAACGTCAAAAAATGTTTTATTTGTAATGGAGTTAATAGTAGAAACACAACAGCATGCGAAAGTTAAAGGAAAATTAACATAACCGACGTAAACTATTTTCAAGCCAATTCCTAATGAAGCGCTATTTATAATGAGTAAAACGAACTTTTATGTCGTAAAAACCTTAATTTGAACCTAAAATAAAGCGTGGATAATAATTTGATTCAGAACTGTGTTTCAAATTCTACCCAACGTTTCAACGGCTTTAATACTAAAGATTATACGGGAATTCATCTTACCATTACCAATAACCTTATTTACCTTTGAAAGACAAAAGTTTAACTCCTGTATATGATCTCATGTAGAAGTTAAAGGGGTTTTAATACAACCCAATAACTTGTGTACAACCTTTGAATAATTTTCCGTTGATATTAAATTTAGACGATAATTTCATTTATTTTATGATCGTTTGCATGAATATTGTTTTTAAATATTGACGTTATTAATGAATAACTTACTCGCCGATTATAAATACCTCATTTTTACATTTTACTTCGACGGTTTAATAAAATTGCTCGATATGTTAGGAATATTAACCTACAATTTATATCCTTAATAACCTATTTCAACTTTAATCACGATATACGCAAATATATTATTTGGGTTTACAATATTCGTTGCTTATAATATATATTCATTTTGAACAAAACGAAGATTATAAGCAAGCAGGTAATTTCTGTTACTTCGAAATGTATTTTTGGGAACATGTGAGAAAATTCCGTGTATGGGAACGGGAAGTTTGTTTAATATAAAAGCTACCTAAGGGGATTAATATCGCCGACTTTCATGTTATTCTCTATTCAACCTTTCCTAACCAAACCGCTATTATATGGCTGAATTTTATCTTTTTAAAAGGAATGAAAATATTATTGTCTCCGATATAACATATCTTTGTAACCAATCAACTTCTGGGCATCTTTAAGGAATTAACAATTGAATTTATAAAAACCCTCGAGTATAAAATATCTCCTTATCATTTATAACACGACGAATATTTTCATGAAACGATAGTTTCGGTTCACTTTTATGAATGCTTTCGAATCTGTTAAACAATATATTACGAAAGCAACATATATTTTACAAAAACATTCAATGAATTCTTCTACTAATGTTGTATTCGTACAAGAAGCCGCTCAATGGGTACTTCTATACTTTTCTAAAAGAATACCAAAAGCGATCTACATTTCAATATAAATTACCGGCAAATCAACTGCATTATAAATGCCAACCGATATACCTTTTCTCTTATTAAAAAACCGCTTCCCAAAATTTTATAAACAGAATAATTTACTCAATTCGTTCTTAAAACCAGTCTTTACAAACACTGTATTAAAGTGGGTAAAGAATGAGAAATCGCGTTATATATCTATTTAGACTTTTCGATTGATTAGTTAATTTTTTTGATCCTTCCGGTATACCAGTTACCTTTGAATCATATATTGAATACTCGTTACACTTTCTTGTCGGCATTTCCCATTGTTTTTACCTATACGATGTCTTTAAATATTCAAATAACGACTTTATTAATTATGTATCTAAGGTTAAACAAGTATTAAACGGCTTTAATTCCATTAAAATAAAACTTTATGTATATAAATACATGTTTAATATTTGAAAACCCTAGGATTTGATGTTTATTATCAAAATAGAGGTCTGATTTTGTGCAAACCCGCCGAAGCTACGCGTTATTTGGAAGTAAACAACTTCTACGTCTATGTTGAAAGTATAGAAGTTTTTTCAGATTCGTTGACTTTGACCGCAAATTCATTCGAAATTACTTTTTCAAAGCCAGTACTTTGATTCGGCAAACTAAAAACGGGGTGATTTTTCTTTAGGGGATCTAGGAAAAAACTACATTTAAATAAATTCAAGTTTAATTTCTTTTAAAATCCGTTGTCGTTCAAAATCATTTCAAACAAAAGACTTTCATAGAAAATCACTAGACCAAATAAATATTCAATAAATCTTTACTTTAACGCAATATTCATAACACCCTTCTACTAATAACGAATTACGTTTATCATCAATCACCCCTCAAATATAACTACGAAATTTACGACAAAAAAACTTTAAAATTATAAACTACTTAAGATTATCAAACGTTAGACACAACACACCCGTTTATTATCCTTACGTACCACAAGTACCTGAACTATTGTATGATTACTAGACAATTTTCCAAACGGCAAATCCGCTAATTAAAACTCTTTTCTTAATTGCGTTTGAAATTGGTTTATAATCAAGAAGCAAATTATATATGTTCCACTATATTATTATATTAAAATCAAGATATCAATGGGAACACATTTATCTTTCGCTTTCTAAACCCAAAAACACAATGCTTTTACCACAAATGAGTTGATATTACACTATTTCCAAATACACACGCCTTTCGGTCAACCATATATAATCAATTTATTTGACAACGTTATGAATATTTCACCAACACCGACTCATTTATCCTTCTTTTTCTAAACCTCAACTTCCAATTTGTTTACAACAAATAAGTTGATTTTATTTCGTTTCCAAATACGTACGTCCTTCGGTCAACCATGAATAATTTTTTTTTTTGAAAAAGTTACGAACATTTCACTGACGCCAAGTTTTAATATGATTCAAACGTTGTTATCACTCTTGATATTACTTACCTCCGCCTGTTGCATATGGTACGCTTAGGAAATCGCTGGTTTTCCACTAAAATTTACGTAAGCAAAGATATGATACTTAAGATTTCTATTGCGAAATATACGCTAAATGATAATAAAGTTTTATGGTTTCGTATCCGTATTTAGGTTCCCGTTTACGAATTATTTATTACTACCTCAATCTGTGCTATATATCATTCGGTTTCAACTGGTAATGTAAGCCAAAATCTTATGATTGTTATACTATCTAGGTCGTATTTTTAACTTACGAAAAATCGTATGGTTTAATCTTTGTATCATAATTATAATATTTGTGAAATGAGACTTATTAACAACATTTCCAACAATAATTTATGAAACTACTATAGATTTTTGAATGGCTTTAGAGCCAATTATTAGCCGACTTTATAATCGACCTCTTTTAAAGTTAACTGATAAACCACGTTATTTTATGTTTATTACGGATCGTCTAAATGAAGTCAATACTTTAAAAGGAATTGAATCGATTGATGTTGAACCTTACTGGGAGCAATTTCTAACCTAATTTTAAAGATCTTACATATTCCTTTGCATTATCCAAGATTATTTGGGATTGCATGATATAATGAGGTTTTGAAAATATCTTTGCAACTCAATAAGAGTAAAAAAAACATTTCAGCACTATATTCAACCTTGAAACAAAAAGAGCTACCAAGTACATCAATTATGAAGTTTTAATATATTTATATTTCCTTTGTTGGAACTGTCGTAATTGAAGTAAATTCAATCCACTTTACTGTCAAGTAAATTGACTTCATTGGCTGCAAATTAAATGTATTGTTTTGGGGGTTGACTGTACTGACTGTGAAGTCAAGTACACTATGTTCTCACTTCCAACTGAGGCATGGGCTAAGTAATTGGCCGTACAAATTAGAGTCTAGACAAGCTAACGGCCTACCAAACTTAAAAGTAACAACATCACCACTTTTAATGCAAAACACCAATTACTTTGATCAGAGACTCAAATCTACTCCATTGCAACAATAAAGGCCTAACAATTGTATAGCTATAAGATTCAGTATAAATTTAGTTGAATTACGTTCGTATTTATATGACAAAAAAAAAAAAAACAGATATCAATATTATCATCCAAAAGACGTTGAAGAATCTATTATACATGACACTAATTCACCAACGGAGAACGTAGCCTAATTACAAAAAAAAAAAATCAAAATTGAATAATTATTATCAATACATGTAAGTAAAAATATGATGTTAAAGGGTCTACTTTATTGGATTAATAATGAGATAAAAGGAGTAAATAATATCAAAAATGTTGGAATAGAAGTAATTATAATGCAGTACATCAACTTTTCTTACAGTAAAGTTGATTATACTGACTACAAGTTGAATATATTGTTGATAGGTCCACTGTATTGGCTGCAAGTTTAGTACAGTATGCGCCTACTTCATACTAGAGCCCAGGCCTATAAATTGACTATACAAAGTACTGCGCAAACCGCTAAGCGGTCTGCTCAACCTAGAATAATACATATAATACTTGACTACGTAATATTAATGTTATTTCGAACAATCGAATCGATAACGTTGTAATATACAAAGCTCTACCAATACAGATCAGTGCTTATTGAGTCAAGCATAGATAAGTTAAGTAGAAGAAGAAGTTACTTTTCGGTTTTGCTTTGAATTGAACGACGGCTAGAGTAGAGTAAAGATTCTTACGTAGGGCTTCTACTACTACGTCGATTTTTACAGGAGATTGGAGGTAACGACGGTATTGTTATCAAAAATACTAAGAAATCTTTTCCAAATATCCTTTTTAAAGACGTTAAGGTTGACTATTAAAAGTTTTAAAGTTCGGTAAGTTGGAAAACGGCTAAGTTATTACTATTACCAGTGTTGTTATTGTAAAAACCGACTAAGTATTAAGACTTACAACTTTTAACCTTCAATCTTTACCAATAATCATAAACAAGCTTCGACTTGACCCTTTACACCAAACCCTTGACCCTAGTTTAATCTTTCTCCTCTTTTTCCATATTAATTCAATCGTCAAATTCGCTGCTCCAAGTAGAAAAACTTAGAATCTCCAACACGCGTAACGAAAGCTATGTTGAGCGATACAACGTTTAGTTACCAATTTCACACGCGACTTTACGCTAAAACACCGAGTCGCCACGCCTAAAAGTCACCAAGTCACTTTCTCCGAACGTTTTACACAAAACAGAACTTTATGATAATACTAAGTTAAAAATATATAAAGGCAGTTAAAGCCCTCGTAACTGTTTTCGTTAGTTGTTACGACAAATTAATCTGGATTACGGATGTTAATGAAGCCTCGACTAAGACTTATCTTACCAATTACGTTAGTAATTATATCCTCGACGCGAACCTCGGTGACTACTACATCCCTGGCTCTGGCGCCTTTTAAGATTTCCGTGAGTTATTCAATTATTAATCACTTAATATATATAATATGATCTAGTGTACGATTAAAGCCAAATTGAAAAAAGAAGGTACTCGCCGTAGTATTTATAGTTTAAAGAAGACCCTACTAAGACTAGCCGAAAAAAATTTTAAAATAGCTTCACGTAAAAACCTCCCTTAAAATCTTAATTATTATGACCTAAGAGGGAAGGGTAAGGGCGTTAAAAACCTTTAACACTCTTATATACGTTTTAAATACTTTCCGTTTATCCTTAGCTCAATTAAACTTTTTTATACATTTACAATAATAAACCTATTAATTTACTCGTTAGTTTAATACCTTCAACTAATAATATGTAATATGTATTTAAAGGTGGTAGAGCACGCGAAATGAAAGCTGATAACGCGGAAAAGGGTATAAAATTCGGCGTTTTTCACCGTTTTATTAAGCAAAAACCACACTCCCTTAAAACCTTTAAGTTTCTATTTCTTCTTAACATTTCAATCAAAATCTTTAAGCTTCTTAGGAACTTTTTTATGGCAGGTTTACCTACACGAGCGATATTATTACAAGTTCTACCATAGGGCCTTACCTATCGGGTTATGCGACTGGCAATTACCCTTAACATCATAGCTTGGAGGCTCTAGAGCTTAAATTCCCGAGGAATACTAATAAAGACTAGGACGATTATCGCGACCATTGCCCAAAACTTGTTAAGACAGTTAATATGAATTATACGATCTTCACGAATTTAGCTAAAATCTGAAATAATGTAATTAAGTATAATAGGAAGCCTTATAACTTTTTTGATACAAAGATAATGCCCTTTTACAACATTTGCAAGTGGATAGAGATCTTCCCTTTTGGTTTTTATTCACTATTTCCCAGAATACATACAAAGCACGTAAGGAATTACTACATAACCTTTCTAACCCGAACAATTTCCTTTCGCGAAGTTTACGATAATATAAAGAGTTACTTCTAATACGACATGTACCTTGCTTAATACTATACCGACTAGATTACCATTAGATAAACTACAATAATAGTTAAGAAAACAAGAAAAAATACTAATAAACGTATTAAATAAAATATTTAATAAACTAATATTGTACTAGTATGTAATAGAGAAAGTCTACGTCGTCGAGGCTACACTTTACAAGTAGTTGAATTTTTCCGTTATAGGTATTAACGAGTTTAAATACCACTTTTAACTCCTAGATGCCACCTGTAAGGACTTTTTTAACTAGTTACGCTCCCCTTTTACAATTATAATAGCTCATATATCAAACTCGCTAGGTCAGTACCCCTAAGCTGGCAACTTCGCTAACGTAAATAAAAAAGACTTTACGTTAGTTAACTACGTCGACCGTAAGTATAGCTATAAACGCTTTTAACATTGAATATTTGGCTTAACGGCCTAAAAGTAAAGGTAATAGCTACGTTAGAATTAATAGGTCAAAGATTGAAACGGACTTATTAACTGTAAAAACTATTATCTTAATAGTGGTAAAAAATGTTAGATTTATAATAAGTTCAGTTATTAACTTACTTGGCATCCCCTTTTAAAGTGTAATAACAACAAAGTAATATACAATATTTAATACACTGTTATATACCAGTAGGTTTACTTAAATTATATCATAAACTTCGAGAGTAATCAGGTTGTTTGGAATAAGGATTCCTTGAGGTAAATTGAGTGGCATAAAAATACAACTCCTAGTACGGTTTAGTAACTAGCTGACTATGCTGTTCTGTACCGCTTGGGCGGTAAAGATCTTTACTGTTACCTTAATTAAGCCATTAACCATTTATATATTTTTACTTTTTATGATCGCTGCGCGAATTATATATTTTAAGGTATTATATCACACACATTGGCTGTTATTTAACACACGTCTATTCGTATTACGTGGTACTGCGAAGGGAAAGCATTACGGTTGATCGTATCAATCGTCACAATACTATCAAGGCTAAAGTTGGCCTCAAATTACGCGAATAACTATATTTACTAATGATAACGGTAATTTGAATTATTGTGGAACTAATGAAGTTTCATATATTCAAGTTCCGTACCCCATTTCCTCTTTACTTGAAGGATATAAAGATCGTCAGTAACAATATTAACGTTAAAGTTAACGAGCTGGTTAAAAATAGCTAGAGATTTTTCCTCGCCTTTAAGTGGAGGTACCGATGGTTTTCTCTTTGGGGCGTAAAGGAAATGGTATAAAGACTAACAATGTTGAAAATACGTTACCAATACCGGCGTTTTAACTAACTAGCTATAGAAAAGCAATATAAAGTCTTGAAGTCCATATTATATAAATATATAAAATAGTTTACTTTAAAAGCAATCGAACAGCTTTATTAATAATTCTAGATACATACCTAAGATCCCCGAAAATTTTCGTTTATACTAAAAAATAATGAGGAGTTTAATTATAAGGTTTTACTTAATATGTTTTACTTAGATAATCAATCGGTTTTTCATGTATTTAATTCCACAACTTCTTGTAATGATGTTAAGTTTCTAAAGTCCTTTAAGTCAAAAGAAATGTGCGAAACATTAAAGATACTATAAATTAACAACTACTAAGGCCTACCTAACGTCGTCATCTATAATACTAACATCAATTTTATGGCGACGATGTTTTAAGAAGATACTAAAATAATTGTAATTCAGTGCGAATAAATTCTTATTAAGGCTTACCAAATTAAAGAAAAATCTGAAAATTGAATATAAACTACTTTTTCGAACGTATAATATCCTTACGTTAAAAATAAAAAAAACTTTACGAATTTGAAATACGCCTTTCAATAGCGGTAGAAGGTCTAAATAATATTATGAGCCTTGATAGCTAATATTAACGCTACTGATCTTAAAAGCGTTCTAGTGTCAAACGAGTGAGTCTCTGTTATTGGAAAATACCCAGAAGCAAGCTGTAGCCTACGGCAAAGCATTTAAAAAACTGCGGAAAAAATCGGCCCACCGCCAAGTCAATGACGCCCTTAATATCTAAAACAGTCTTACAATTATAAACGTATTTACGTTTTCACTACAAATTGAAGTCTTTATATAGCGGAAGCCGGATGAATGGAAGGGTTAAAATAAACCCTTAAATATCGCTAACTTTAAAATCATTGTTAAATTTGCTAACATCATTTTAAATTGTCGTATTATCTAAGTTAAACTCTATATTAGAGCAACTAATTATAAAAACATCTAAGTCGAACTACCGAGCTTACTCGAGCCTACTCTACGCATAATTAATAAGTCAATAAAACGTCGCTAGCGTGGATGACCCTAGAGGAAATAGAATAATAAAGAGGAAAAATACATACCCAGCTGTATCTATAATATTTTTTTAGGTAATTAAGACAAAAATAAGATAATGGAAACTCAGCACTGAATCATCAAGTATAAGGCATTATTCAAATTTACAGTGAACCCTTTAAAGAAAGCGACAAGGTCGAAATTAATCACCTACTAAATTGAAGAATTATATCATTTGTGCCGAAGGATTATTTTAACCTATAAAACCCATATTTCACGATGTTTAAGTCGATTATTATCTGCAAGGATAAAGGTAAGACTACGGGTCAACCGTATGAAAAGTGATATTTAATCTCTTAAAAATATGGTAATAAAGAAAGAAACTAAATCCTTACGTAATTACCAACCATTTCAAAAAAAAAAAAAATGCTAACGCTGGTGGTCGCTTTAACAGCGAATTTACTAATTAAAACTAAAGGTAAGTTTACTTTTAATAGCCGAGATATAATGTAAACATATACGTAATCAGAAACCCACCTATAACGGATTGTTTTACTAGAGTTGTAACAAGAACTATGTAGCGAAAACCTTTTGAGGAAGTTAATACGATATATTAAACTACTATATAGACAGGGTAATAAAGGCTTCTATTTAGTTTCAACCTATTAATCGCACTTTAAGTTAGGACTAGGTATAAAGTTTTGAATATACAACCTACGGCTATTGGTAACGTAAAAGGAAGATTTTGACTTGGTTGATATATAGACTAACGATTACTTTTTTGTTAAAACGGTTAGCTTCGTAACATCGTAACAACTGACGATCAAATACTTTAAGTTTTAAAACTATAAACCAGTTACGACGTTGGAAAAAAGTCACTAACTAAACTTTAACGAATAGTTCATCCATATAATTATTGTTAATACCGGCCTCAACTTTTGCCAAAAGAATTAAAACGCTAATTAAACTAAAATTTACAAAAGTATATGATTTGTGTTTAACTGTGCCTAAAATAACGTACCAATAGCAATTATTCCGCTATTCTATATTAACCGAACGCTTTTTACGATTGGTTCATTATGGTACAAGTATAAGATCCGAAAAATAAAGACTTGAACCGGCTAAATGAAAGGCTTAAATAGTAAATGCGGAATTTAATACACTGAATTAATATATTTTCAATGAACGTATAGAAAGCCAAATGCATCATCATTAGGAATATGATCTTCATTAATAATACGATCTTTTCTTCAAAAATTAACTTTCTGATAACGCTCGTTGACAAAGATAATAGAAAAGTTCAGTTTAATATTATTGTCAATTCAATTTAATAAATTATTATCTGATTTGAAAGTATCGTACAAAGCGTGTCAACTTTTAATGTTTATAATACAACAGTAGTTTTTAATATAAACATAATATTATGGTCCGACCTACGATGGTAAGCTAAGTAGGTACCAAATGTGATTTACTATTGAGATGCAGAGGAAGACTAAAAGAGGCTACCATGCACAGACCGTTCCCTGTCCGTACACGGACCGCATCCGGCTTGTATCCGGGCCGGGATTAAGCCGGGCGTTACCTATCTCGTTACGTGTATAGTTACATAACTTATAGACTTAATGGCCAACGGCTTAAGTGTATAACATACCCCCTCCTACCCGAATATTATAAGGGCTGTGGCGACCTTTTAGATAAATACTGGACGCGGGCTGTGCTCGCCTAATATGTAGGTCGAACGTAAGCCGATAATGTTACGTTTAATACATCGTATAACGTTTTAGCCGGTCCGACTTATATCGTTGGTACCGTATAACGCGTTTGTTAACGCGCTGTGTAAGGCCTCATCTTTACCTCTAGCTTCGTATAACGTATTCATTGACGTGTTATATAAGGCCTTCTTTTTACCGCTGGTGCCGTATAATGCACCCGTTGACGCGTTGTATAATGTACACATTAATGCGCCATGTAAGGTATCATTTTTTCCATCGGCTCCGTATAATTCGTTGGTTAATGTATTGTATAAATTTACGCTTTTGCCTTTAATATCGATTAACGCGCCCCGTATAACACGTAGCATTTACTGAATCTGGTCCGCTAGTACTTATTAATACCTATGCTCTTACGTAACTTTTAAAACTTCCTTTTTTTCCCTTTTACACTATCGCCCCCCCATTTACAACTACCTTGTTGTAATTATTTTGACTTTTTTTATATAATTTAACCAGTTATTTAAACCTATACATTTCTAGCTTTTTTTAGTTTATTATTATAGCCGACGTATTTAACGGTTTCGACCTGAGTTACGCTATCGTCGGCGCCCTTAAAAGGGACGACGAAGCTCCTCATAAGGTATATTACCTTATAATATACTAATGACTTGTTATTAATTAACTGTTATAGCTATTTCGTATTATGGGAGATCTTTTCATTTTCGGAAAGAATAAGGATAAAAATAAGTTTTTTTGTTACAGGTTAAGGACTCCTATATATTGTGTATTAACCGGCTTTTCAATTCTGGCGTTTCTCTATTTTACATCCGAGTTATCTTGTATAAGGTTATCGCATATATCGGAAGGTTTACGATAAGTTAAGTTTATGCAAATGATTTACTAAAAGCCGACCGTTAATTAACTTTGTTATACCATATTTAAAAAAATAAGCTTATTTGCGGCTTTATCCGGTTTAATTGCCCGTTTATGTTAGTTGGTTGTTACGGCAAAGGATAAGGATTACATCTTATTTCTCGCGCGTAAACGTTAAGGAGATATCCCGGGTAATCAACTCATCTTTACCCCCGCCTTTTCCAAGCTGGTTAATTAGTTTACCCGTCGTATAGGTCATCATTCTTTTGATTATACGTTTACGCCGCCTTTTCCTTTCGTGTTCGTATTTACCCCGGATCCCTTCGTCGCCTTTTACTGTGTCGCCTGTTTATAAAGATAGGACTCCTTCAGTTAACCGAGCTTTAACACGTAAAGTTTTTTCCCTAACCCCTTTTAATTACCGCTGAATACCTTTCTGTGGTTTTAGATTAAGGGGTCAAAATAATATAGCTATTTAAGTTATTTCTTTTATAAATACTACAGGCTACGGCTTATAAAATGTTATGAGCGACGTTTAAGGCTTAACTATGCGATTTCTGATTTCGTCCATATTTTATTTGCTAACGTTTTATAGAAATGAGTTAATTGGGCTGACCGCGAGCGGACGTAGGATTTTGCCCGGGCCGATCGCTTTACCCAGACCTAAATTAACGTGTTATAGTCTTTTTTAACCCGCTTAAAAGGTTACCCCCCCGCTCCGCTTTTCGCCCTGCTTTTCGTTAGCCGTTATCGTTGACTTTATTTAGCGCCCGTCTCTCTTAACGTTATCCTTTATCGTCGGTCTCCCCCAACGTCCGTCCTTCCTCGTATTATCTGCCATCGGCCACTTTTAACGCCTGCTCCTCTTCGCGTTATCAGCCTTTCTTAACGACGCCTCGCATACGGCCAACCTTTTATTAGCCCCCCTTTTCGGCGCTTATTGGTCATCGTCATACCTTTCAATGTCCCCTTCCCTTATTATCGCCTAGCGTTCGGAGCCAGTCGTAATAGGGACTTTAATGTAAGTAATATTGATACTCGTTAAATTTTGATAAAGATGATTATAATAAGCAGTTGAACTTTCGTTAAGATGTAGTAGAAATCACCTTACGGTCGGATGTTATCCGAAATGCTCTCGTACTCTTTATTCGGCTTTACCGAATGTATTATAGCCTTGTTTAATAATAAATTCTCCTTTTTATTTACTAGTAAAGTGTTATTTCGGTGGTATAGGCGATTCGCCTCGCGTTTATAGCCTGATATAAGTTTGACGTCGTTGTCGAGATACCGGGTTATTGTTAACACAAACATTTCTCTATTTGTCTTCGAATTTGTCCAGGGTTATAATATACTAACAATTTTCTAACAATTCCTATTCTAGCTTATTATAAGCCTTTCACTTTAATAAAACTTAATGAACCCCGCCCCTTCCCGTTTTTGTCTTGAAGATATTTTATAATTTAAATTCCTCTTTTTTACCATCACCTACATTATTCGTTACGAAAACTGGTTTCGGGCAAGTATCGGATAAGACTGAAGAAGAAAAGTGGTCCAAGGCCGTATATTAAACTAAGTTTATATAAAATACCGGATGTGTATTCAGGATATCTAATACGACATTTGACGGGTTCGAAACACCGATTACCCGGTATTAATTATACAACTAATCGAGATTTTTATTTGAGAGATTAGTTTTAATGTTACAAAGACTTACTCAAACTTAACCCCCCACCTTATATTACTTTATCGAACGTCTTTTACAATTCGCCTCTGGTTTCATTTTCCATTAGATGTAAGTTATTATCGACTCGACCATTTTCGTTTCCTCATGTAAATAAGAAAAAAACACAATAGCTCGTCCCGCTAAATTATTTCACGACTTTGTATCCCCGTTTACCATAGGAATTGGTGATATTTCGTACCTATTTATTAAACTATTCGTATTAAACCCGATAACCGTTAATTCTCGGTTATTTAAGGTAAATTAATAAATGGGTAAATACTATGTCTAGTCGTATAACAAAAAGGCGCACACGATATGTAAATACTTTTAAATATTTTGGTTTACCCACTTAATACCGTTATCTATCTATAAATAGTACGCTGTAAATAAAAGTTATACAACTCGTATTAAAGAAAAAAGTGTCGTCCAAAATACGCTTACCTAATTCAAACCGCGATTCTTAATAATAGAAATTAGAAACCTATAAAATCTTTATATATCCCGAAAGCGCTGCTCGTATGTATCCATAATTATAAACTATATCGCCTTTAATTGAATAAACTTGGAAAGGCGATCCGTAATAACTAGTCAATATTAAAGGCCGCTATTAACAGTTAACAAGTCGATTATAAAGTCGACTGAAATATACGTTAAATACCGGTCGGAAATAGGTAGAGGTTAAATTTGTTTTTATCGTAAAATATGACGAGGTTTCATCCCGTTATATTACGTATATAGTCGATAAAAACCTCTAATATATACGATTATCTCCTTTCAATGGTATTCTCGTTGGAAAACCCTTAATAAAATGTTTTTACCTAGATAACCTATAATAGACGAGTCGTAAATTTACTGTAATATCTTTTTTATTTATAGTTTAGAGCCCGGTAACTATAAACTATTACGGTAACTCAATGAGTCCTGCAAGTCAATACCATAATTAACAATTTACATTAATTATCCTAATTAAGGTTAAAATTGTTTAACACCTTTAAAACCCGTTTAAAAGCGAAACTTATATAACAGATCGTTCGATATTTTTCAGTTTTAAAATTCTGTTAATGTATTCGGTCCGAAAATAATGGAATTACTTGGTATCAACGATACTGGCCGACTCAACGCAGGCTGGGTCCGTAACGGTATCATCGGTGCTACCATACTGGAATCCCTTAACTTTATTCCCAATAACAACCCGAACACAGGCCGGGCCCGGGGCGATATCGCTTTCAATGGCCCTTTAAACGCCACCGACCACCCCTCAAAATGTATATCATTGTAATTTAATAGTTAAACCTCTGTCTCACCAAACTTCTTTACTTAACCCGCCGCAATCTTCATTCCTTTAATATATAGATCTATTATTGCTACGGTTAATATAATAATGAAAATAAGTTAAAACAACCCGCGCGTAAAGTATCTTTACCTTGGGTTTATTTTATTATCTACGGGTTAACGTATCTTGTCGGGCGCCCTAAGTTACGAGCTTATACCTTAAGTAGTTTAAAAAAGAGAAAAGACCTCAGCCTATTTAAACTGGCATTTCTAAATTAATCGTAGTGAAGAAAAATACTTCAATCCCTTATAATACGTTTAAATTTTAAACGGTATGGAGATATAATGTAGTTAAAAGAAACATGCTTTTTAATATGATATTACCGCGAAAACTTCCTTATCATAAATTTTATAGTTGCGTTCCGTATCCGTCAATCGTATGAAATGGTAAGCTAGTAACCATAAGATATTATCCTCGTTCTGTTACGGTCTAAACCTAAGGAATACTTTATTTCCTAAGGCAAACGAAACAATCCGCCAACTTGAAAAATTATTAATAAAATTACGATAAAATTTAGTAAAACCCAGAAAACTTCGAACCTATCGGACTGTACGTAGTAACTCACACTTACGAATTACCTGGACTTTCTTGGGGTCAGCACGAATACCAACTCTTACCATTACAATAAAACCGAGGTATTTTACCTTTTAAACTATAAAGTAATAATTTTTGAAATTTAGATTTAATCCTGTATTACGAAATCATTTTAAAACCACGCGAACTTTCGCTATATAGTTTTGTTTAGTACTTGAATATAAGATTTCAAAATTGTCGAAATACGTTATAAAGAAATTATCACAAATATCTGTTATTATATAATTAACAAATTATTGAAACGTCGTTAACGCTTCTTTTAACCTAAAAAGGGTAACCAGCTATTTAAATAACCCGAACCGTGTACGAAACACCGTTAAATCCTCTTACCCGGGTATCACTTGAATACGGTAAGATTCCGCTTCAATATTTAACTTCGTAAGCTATATAGACTTCGACAATACACGTAGGGTTTACTTAATTAAAGGTGAAGGAAAATAATTTTGTTTTATTATATGATTTAATTCCTGATAATTAATACAAAACCGTCATCCCTTCCCGCCCGGTTAACGAATGAGTAATACCAATGTCGCCGCCGATAAAAAGTTCTCCCGAGCCTTACCCTTATTTACCAACTTCATAACCTGTCGTCGAAACTTAAAAATTTAATTTTATAACATTAAGTAAAACGACTCCTAAGGTCGTTTCAGTAAAAGTTCATCCATGATGGATTTAATATGAATGTGGTAATCAAGTTTCCCCCTATATATGGTTAAGACTGTAGCCTTATCCTTATCGAATAGGTCGTGGAATACCGTTAATTTTGGTGTAAAAAGAAACTAATTCTTTTCCTTTTTAACCGTGGTCATCGCTGTTACTTATAGAATCCGTATTATCTTGCTATGGTTTATTACTCAAGCTATTCGGGACGGGTTACCTATATGGTATACCTTTCGGTATAAACATTACGTTAACCGAAGGAAAACCGAACCTATTACGCTTTATATATTTCCTGTTGGAATAGTAGTCATATGCAGTACAGTCAAGTCAACTTTACTTGCAGTAAAGTTGATTGTATGTACTGAAAATTGACTACAGTTTGTGGAATTGCATTGCAAGTGCAGTGCAGTAGGTGCCCACTTCAAATTGTGGCACAAGCCAAAGCTTTTGGCTATACAAATTAGTGTGCAAACCGGCTAGCGGTCTGCCAAGCTTAGAACTAAAACATATCAATCAACAATATCAACGCAACAATAGTTACTTCGACCACCGTGATTAGAATCGACTACGTTGTAACGATAAAAGCCTACCAATACTGATCAATGCTTATTAGGTTAAGCATGGATTAGCTAAGTAAAAGAAAAAGCTACTTTCCGGTTACGCTATGTAATTACATAAGATAGAGGGAAGATTCTTGCGAAAAGCTCCAAGGTTACGTCTGCTGTTTACAGGTAGCTAAAAGGAAGGCTTTTAAGTGTGTTTGCTGTTCATAGGAACTTGAAAGTGGCAATGGTATTGCCATTATCGAAATTACCATGAAATCTTTGTTGATTTTTCTTAAAGACGTTAAGATTGACTGTCAGAAGTCTTAATGTACAGCAAGTTAGCATATGGCTAAGTTGGTACTATTACGGGTGTTATTACTACAGAAAAACAACTAAGTCTTTACGCTAAACAACTATAAATTTCACCACTAATTACGACCTTCGACCTTACCTCCTACACCAAACATTTTCTCTACTTCACTCTTTTCACTCCCTACACTAAGTTAATCGTTAAGTTCGCTATTTAGAGCAAAAACACAAGAAATTACTAAATAGCGTTAAGAAATTCACGTTGCGTGACTTCACATTAAAACGCCAAGTCCTTACGCCCTAAAATCGACCAGTCCACTACCACCACAACTTATACTAGCCAAAACGTCAAGATGGCTTCCACTAACGCCTAGTTTAAAGCTATTACCAATCCTATTAGGGAAAAAGAAATCAGAATTCTTGGCAGTACTTTCGAAAAACACTATAATGAAGAAATTTAGTTTACCAAAGCTACTAAAGACTTTACCCCCGAGTACCTTACCAATTACGTCGGCCACTTTATTTTCGACGTCGACCACAACGATTAAGACACGAGCATTAAAGCCTTTTACAACTATATCGAGTTTTTTGGGAACTAGAGTTTGGATATGTAGAAAAAGACAAAGAAGTCTATTAAATAGGAGTCTCGCCGAACCCCTTAACATTAAAAGAATTATCGCTAACCTTTTCATAACATATAGAATCAGGCCTATTTCCTCTAAGATTCTTAACACATCTAGTTTTAACAGTTAAGTTAAGTGAGGACTGGATTCATACGCGAGCCTATTATAGGTACGACCACTGGCATTTTCCTTCCAAACTTTGCTAAAGGTAACTATCTTACTTATTAGTATTAGTAATAACCTTAGTCTTTTCCCCGGATAAGTGAAAAAGATCCCTATAACTAGTAAATTACATTTCCCTTTCGGTGTATCCTTATAGAGGATGCAGGCTATACGGCAATTACCATATTCGTCAATATTTGGGGAGGTAAAAAGCAGTAAAAATGCAAGCCATATAACCCCCTGGACGTTAATTTACGCCTATTCTTTAACATCTGCCGCTAAATAAATGTAGAGTTGTCAGGTTTTTACTCGTTGTTTACCAGTATCCTTACCATTTAAGTTAAAGATTACTACATTCAATACCTTACGAATTGTATCTCTTTCCGCGAAATTTACGATAGTATAAAGAGCCACTTCGAATACGATGTTAACCTCGCCTAGTATTATATGGATTGGAATATTATCAAGCGGTCCTACATATTGTATTATAAAAAAGAGTCGGAAAGTAAGATGGACCTCTTAAATTAAATGTTTGATAAACTAATGCTTTTTAAATAGGTAATAGAGAACGTAAGAGTTAGCAAAAGCACTTTACGCCAACAGGTCCGGCAGGAAATTACAGGTTACAAAAAGTTTGAATACGCCTTATAATGCCCTGATGTTACTTGAGAAGGGTTTTTGGACTAACTCCATTACTCGTTAACGACTGTAACTTCTTGAGTTTCCGGCTTGATTGGTATATATCTACAAGCTCCGGAATTTATTAACGAAAAAGATCCTTCCAGTTCGTATTATATTGATCGACGATACGGATGACCCGGGAAATACAGTAAATAAAAGTTACGGACCTTTACCTACGGAGGAGGGTATTTATTTTCTTTCAACCCTTCAAGTCGACTAAACAAATTTAACTTAAACACCAAGAAATGTTGGATTTGTGGTAAATAAGGCTGTTAGTTAACACCTTATATTGACGCCAAACGTAATGTAAAACAGGAGATGTACCATATGTAATAACCATTTACTTTAAAATGAAATTACATAAAACGTATCATGTAATTGAAAGAAAGTAAAGTTAAAGAAAAGGAAATCAAGCTGAAAGCTATCGGTTAACACGAATATACCAATACTTATACCAATACTGACTCGGAAGTTACGTAATAATTAGCTGACTACGTATTTCTATATCGCCTTATAGGTAAAAACCCCTACCGCTATTATAACGATAAAAGATCTGGCCTTACATACCTTTTTACCATTTAAAACCGATACGCAAAGCAAGTCTTTTAAGTGATTATGCAGGATACAGGGGTAATACGGTACTTAACAGAAGGCTATTTGTAGTATATCGCGTTACGGAAAGATACGAATACTTTTACGAAACTTAATTACTCGGATGCTAACAAAGCTAAAGTTGGCTTTAATCTTGGGAAAGAGATATCTTTACTGTGATCGATAATATTGAAGATTATTACTAGACTTATTGTTTTCTATATTTTGGAATTCTTTTACCCCCTCCTCCTTTACCTGAAAGACATAAAAAACCTCGGTGTTAACGTTAATATTTATACTGATAAGCTAATACATATTAAGGCCGGTAAGAGGTTCCCACTTAAACTTAATTGAGGGTATCTTTGGTTTTATCTTGAAGGACTAGAGGCAATAGTATTAAACTTGACGGATGTAAAACTTCGTTAATTATATCGTAGGTTTAATGACCCGGCAACTAATAGACTTTAAAAGTTTTTAAAGGTTGTTGGTTACGAAGATGTGAATCTATTAACATTGGAGGCAATAGAACGCTTTTTCTACCACTGTCAAACACACTCCTAAGCCCCCTTAAGGTTTAAGTTTACGTTGAATTTTTTTTTAAGACTATAACTCGGAAATCTTCGGGAATGTGTTTTATTCGGACGGCAAATTAGTATTATACGTCGTTGTCTCTGCCACAGCTTTTTACGACGTCAAGTTCCTTAAAACTATTACGGCGAAGGAAATACATGAATTATTACATACTTTGTGAATTAATAAGTACTTTGGTTTAATAAGCGTATTAGTTTACGATGCCGACATTAACTTCAATATAGTGGAATTTTAAGCTAATGTAAAGTCAATAGTGATTTAATGTAAATAGGTCTTTATGAAAGCTTACTGGGATATTGGTAAGATGGAAAAGGCATAATTACTTCTATAAACGGCTTACAATATCCTTATATTGGAAATCGAAAGCTTTACAAGTTAAAATGCACGACTTTAAATAATGGTAGAAGGTCTTAACGATATTGTTAACCCTAACGGATTTATACCAATTTTAATGGTATTTGAAGCTTGCTTACATATAATAGTTAAGTTTGCACCTTCATTAAACACTCAAAAGCATGTTATAATATATAGTAAAGTATTAAAGGAACTAAGGAAGGAATCTGCACGCCACGAGGTCAACGATACCCTTAATGTCGAAAACGAACCTTTAATATTAAACGTGGTTTTACTCCCCGTTAAAAGTAAAGTTCTTACGTGAAGTAAATTAGGTAAATGGAATAAGCCGTATATGATCTTAAGTATCACCAATTCAAATGAGGTGGTTAAAATTGCTAACAGCCCCGTAACTTTCTGAGTCATATAAGTCAAGCCGTATAGAAAACCACCTAAATTTAATAAAGATCCCAACGTCAATAACCTCTGAGCCAAACGAATTAGCTAATATAACCTTTCCGAGCCAACTATTAACAAGTCGATAGAACGCCGATGATGAGAAAGATTACCTAAAAAAAGGATATATACTAAAGAGGAGAAAGATAGAGACTATAGGCCTAGTAGGGAATATATAACAGCATAGGTATTTTAAAAGAAAAAGTCTGACGAAACACTTATCTTTATGTTAAGTATTCAAGGTATTATAAATATACCGGGAAAGCCTTTTAAGGAAAGTAACCAAGTGGAAATTGACGGCCTCCTATTTCGGAAGGTCGCATAATTTGTGTCGTTAACGTAATTTAAAAGTTATAATATCACTATTTTTAAGTCGAGGATAATTTACGAGATCAAAGGCCAAACCACAGACCGGACGTACGAAAAGTTACGACTAATCGCTTGAGGATACAGTAATAAAGGTAAGGATTAAATCTTTGCTTAATCGCCTATAATTCAGAAGATTAACTAGCGTTTGATCGTTGCTATTACTACCAGTTTAACTGCTAGCACAAAAGATTAGTTTATACTTAATAGCCAAGACATCACATAAGCGTTCACGTAATCTGCCACCGATTTTCAGCGGATTGTACTGTTAGAACTACTACAAAACCTAGGGGATAAGTTTCTGGCTAACACGATAATATAGTATATTAATCCTCTATACGGACTATCCAAGGTTAGCGTCTACTGGTTTTTAATGTACTAAATACATTTTAACAATAGGCTAGGTATAAAGACTTTAACATTTAATTCGTACTTATTAATTACAAAAGAAAAAGTCTTTAGTATCATAGATATATAAATTGACAATACCCTTTTCCTCGGAGATACTAAATTTATAGCGGCAGAATAATATACTATCTAGAAATCAGACTTTTAAAAATGTAAGTCAGTCGAAACGCTAGCTAAGGATGCATAACTTAAGTTTAATTGATCGTTACTTCGTATCTATAGTATTAAGGATAAAGGCGGCACTTATATTAGCCTACGTCCAAAGGGGTAAGCCACTAGCCTATAGATTATCGGTAAGGTTGATAAAGCAAGGGCATAAATATACCTGGAGCAAAAAGACCATACGACCTATATTGTCATGCTATGTTAATCGAAAACATCGTACGACCTTTCCATTACGGTATAAACACAGGAACCGTGAGAAGAAAACTTCAATAAGTTAAATAAGCGTATTTAGTGACAAATGGACCACGTGGAAAGAGGAATTAACATAATCTCTGTAAATTTGATGAAAACGAAGTTAATGATCTTTACGGAAAGGTCATATACAAGAAATACTAACCTTACATCGCAAATCGGCTTCTTAATAATTCTTGTCAATGAAAATAGGTCTAAACGGTAGTTTACGATGACCGGGAACCTTATATACTGGATATCTGTTAAATATAAGCGTATAACTCGGAGCGTAATGACCTTTAAAGTTCATGGTATAATGGTAAGCTTTAACATCGGCATGGTAACTAACGGCACATGAAGGATTATCACTAAATAACTAGTTTCACCACCGATACCTTTAATAGTATATACCGATTCCCGAAGCCTTCATAAATACCTATCAAAACTAGGTACGACTAATGAAAAACGTTTAATAATAAACGTGATAGCGTTAAGGGAGGTATACGAAGCTCGGGAAATCGATAAATTCTGGTGAATTAACGGCAAAGATAACCCTGCCGATGCCATAACTAAGGCCATGCCCAATGGTGCCCTAAAAAGGTTTATGAACAGCGATACGCTAACCATACGAATCGAGGGATACGTAGATTGTCCAACACGTAACGTAAAGGAATAAGGTTATCCGGGCAAACTGGAAGACCGCCAGGGCGGTAATAATGGCAACAGTAGCGATAACAATAATTTGAACTACTGATAAAAGGTACGCGAGTGGTGGTGTACTTGATTTGCGCAGGTTTGTAGCGAAGGATCTATACACGGGATTTGAGGAACGAAGGCCTCGGAGGGGTAAAGCAAATAGACCACAAGGGGCCGTAATTAAGGTTGTTTTCAGTACAGATTAATTGAAATTGACAGGGGTCTGGCTTATGGATTGAGGTGGGATTTCAGAGGTTGCCACCAATTGATGGCAGGTCATGCTGGCGTACAGGCACAAAATAAAAAGCCGCCAGTATTGGAATAACAGTCAAGTTTAGGACAATCAAGTCAACTTTACTTGCAGTAAAGTTAATTGTACTTACTGCAAATTAACTGCAATTTATAGGATGTACAATGCAATAGGTGCCCACTTTAAAGTGGGGCACAGGCTAAAGCGTTTGGCTATACAAATTAGTGTGCGGACCGGCTAGTAGTCTGCTAAACTTAGAACCAACACAAATCAATCAACAATAACAGCGCAACACCAGTTACTTCAACCACAGTGATTCGAATCGACTACATTGCAATGATAAAATCCTACCAACATTTACCGATTTAAGGAATATCGACATTACGTCAACAATTAAGCCTCCTTAACCTTAAATTACTAAACGGTTACCGCTCGCATCTGAGGTTACCTATGAATATCGTATTCAAGATACTCCAAGTTTCATATTCCGGGTTATTCCGGGAATAATATATACTAACATCGGATTCGACTATTTATTAATATCCATACGAAACTAGGCTATTTACGTAATACATTTATTTTTCCAGAATCCTAATATTATTTTGAAATTGCGCAAATATAATAGATGAATTTAGTTTAACTTTAACAGTTGTATTAAGACCTCGTTTATAATACAGTAAAAATTACAATTAAAATCGATTCAAAGATCTCAAAATTGAATATTATTAAAATGTATAAAAATAAGGAATGATTACTTATTTATACGTATTTTGATTAAATTAAACTTCCCTTTACTTGATTTTACAATTACACCATTAAGATTATGTAACTTTTAAACAAAACTATATCTAGAAATTAAACTTCCCCCATTATCGTTAATGGAAAACCTTCCTTTACCTTTTTAATTCAGGCCGCATATACCTACATGAAAGGTAATACCAAGCGAAGGTCGTAGCTATGTTCAAAATGGTTGAATAAACTATAACATACGTAACGCCCCGCAACAAACTTAGCCTAACATTTTTTTATTATTATTCACGTCGCTTTACGTCCCTGGTTTTAAGTAAGTATCGAACGGATTTATTAAGATAATTAATTTCGGTATTGAAAAAACTAGTTGCGATCATTACAGCCCTTTAACGAAAAACATTTAAATGGTGTAAACTTCTGTTATAACCGTATTACCATTCGACTGTTGACCTTAAACGGGTCCCGTTAACTAACGACCAAAACGCCGCTTTGAGTTTAAGGATTTTAACTCGTCGGCGAATTTATGGTACTTTTCCAGGGTTACGACATAGTTTACCTGGCTAATACCTACCGTAATAAATTTGTTGCAAATACATAGCGATACGCGGAAGCGTAAGTAGTTGTACTTTACGGCCGAAGGCTAATTTAAGTCACCTACTTAAGCTAAAAGTGTCTCGAATCTGATGGCGAATAGTATTTACAAGTTTTATTATTTATAATTAATTCCTTAAATTCGACTAATTCTTTATCCTTGTAATATAGGTCGTCGAAAGCCGCCTCGATATAATCGAAAAACTTCCTTATATTATACTTAGTTTCGTATCCTCTGTCTTCGTAGTAAGCTGTAACCGCCTGTTTTACCGTTGCTATATAACATCCCTATATATATAAAAACGCGTACCAACTCTGTTCAATTCACATTTTATCCGCTTTTAGTATAAATTTAATCGTCCAACGCGTCGTCACCTAAATAAAAGTTAATCCGTTAAATTGCGGTTGGTTATGTCATTTTCGTTCGCTTTAAATCGCTGGAAACCTAACTAGAGTCGCGGTTAATTCGGTTTCGAGTTGTTAAATCTTCGCGACAACCTAATCGAAGTCGGATATAAGGTCGATAGTTAAAGTCGATTAACCAGATTGTTACAACTATTTAAGAGCCGACGCGATATGATTTATAATATCTTATAAACAAGAAATATCGTTCTAAATTGGCCCTAAATGTGCCGGAGGTATATTTATAAAGGTAGAGGACTAGATATTTGCCGACTGCCTATCCTCCTCGATAACGTTAAAATGTAACATCGAATTATTAGCGTTTACCATCGATTTTTTTATTACGAGTGATATTTTTTCGAAAAGATAAAAAAAAAACCTGAATAATACATTATAATCCGACTTACGATAGTAAAACAAATAGGTACCAAATAATATTTACTATTAGGGTATAAAGGAAAACTAGAAAATTCTACCGTAACCTAACATATAAGGCCTTTAAACAGGGCTAATGCCCAACCCATTACGTTCCTTTATACGTGCCTTATACGGACCGTGCCCTATCTGTGTACGGACCATATCCAGCCTATACCCAGGCTGGGCCCTATCCATGCTCAGGCCGAACCCAGGCCGGGCGTTGCCCATCCCATTACGTACATAGTCACGCAACTTATAGACTTAATAGCCAACGGCCTGAGTCCATGACACATAATACTGTAAAAAAAACCTTAACGTTATTACTGTTATAGTCCAACCTATAATTGTAAGCCCAGTAGATACCAAATGGGGCTTACTATTGAGGTACAGTGAAAGACTAGAAGAGGCTACCGCGGCTGACCGTGTAGGACCTATAGGTATGACCAGTGCCTAGCCCGTTACGTACCCTTAAACGTGCCGTTTATGGACCGTATTCGGTCCGTATCTGATCCGCGCCCAGATCGGGCCCGGACCGAGTACTGCTTATACCGTTAGGTGTATAGTTATGTAACTTATACATTTAATAGCTAATAGCTTGAGTTTATAATATTTTTCTTTTCCCCGGATGTTATAAAGGTTACGGTGTCCCGTTAGTTAAACGTGGGGCACGGGCCTTATTCGCCTGATACGCGGGCTAGGCGCGAGCCGGTGGCGCGGCGTTCAACGCGCCATATAATGTATCGAATAATTCGATCCTAAGCCGCCGGCGCCGTGTAATACGTCCCTTAATGGGCAGTATAACATATCAACCGGTTTAAAACTAGGTCGATGGCATCGTATAATACGCCCTTTAACTTGCCGTATAATGTATCCTTTTTGTCATCGGTACCATATAACGTACCTTTTAACGCTTTATACTATATATAGAACGATCCAACCATAGGTTACTCGCTTCATATAACGCGCCTTTAACGTATCGCCTAACTTATTAACCGGTTTAACTCTAGGTTGTCGATGCCATATAACGCGTTCTTTAACAAACCGTATAACATATTAGCTAGTTTAACCCTAAGCCACCGATGTCATATAACACGCCCTTTAACTTACTGTATAATACATTTCTTTTTACCACCAGCATTATATAACATACTCTTTAACGCGTTATATAATATTTTGTATAATACATAACCCTTATCGAATCTGGTTCGCTAATACTTATAAATACAAACGCTCCTATAGCCCCTAAAACGTCCTTCTTTTCCCTTTTACAACGCCGCCTTTACTTTACTATTTACTCTTTTTTGTAGCTATTTTACCATTTTCCTTTATATCACAATTATTCATTCCCTTCAATATCTTTTCATTATTTTCTTTACTTCGTTTTCATAACCGATTTATATAGTAAACTTGGTTTAGGTTATGCCATCGCCGGGGCCCCTAATAAATATAATAAGTCGCCCTGTAAAGTATATTACCTTATTGTATGCGAATACCCTGCCATTAATTACCTTTTGTAACATTTATATGCTATACGAAACTTGCCTATTCTCGGTAATAACGAGAATAAAAGTGAAATTTCCCTTTTATAAGCTAAAGACGCGTATATATCGTATATTAACCGCCTGCTTAACTCCGGTGTTCGTTTGATTGATATCTGAGTTTATCGAGTATGAAGTTATTGTATGTATCGAAAGGTTAATAATAAGGTAAGTGAATAAATTAGCTTCACAAGAAACTTGATCGCTATTTAGCTGCTTTTTGTAATGTATTTATGAGATAAGTTTATTTACGGCCTCGTCTGGTTTTTCCGCCTTTTTATCCTTAATAGTTATTACGATCGAAAATAAAAGCCATATTTCATCCCTTACCCGTAAGCAGCAAAAAGATATCACGGGTTATTAACTCGTTTTAACCCCCGCCTTTTACGAGTTAGTCAATTAGTTCGCCAGGCTTCGCGATATTACTCGGGTATAAGGGGTTCTTACTGTACCAACCGTATAAGCCGTCACTCCTTTAACTATAGGTTTTTATCGCCCTATTTTCCTAGAACCGTTTTCCCCTAAAGCTTTTTCGTTAATTTTTACGGTGTCGTTTATTTACCGAAACAGGATTATTTCGGCTGATCGTACTTTAACGCATAATATCTTCGCTTCAGTGTTATGACCTAGATAGCGGTTAGATCAAGAAACGGGCCATTATACAACTGCGCCACTGAGAAGCCTGAAGTTCTGTCAGCCACGATGACTAAGAAAAGTCACATGATAGATCATGAAGGATCATAGCGATCTAAGATGATCTAGAGAACAGAGAATCATAGCGATCCAGTATTATCCAACCCAGGACAGTACTGAAGACGGTATAAAGGATAAAGGAAATAAGGACACGGTCAGCACCACATAGATAGTATTTCCTTCATAGCTCTTCAGTTGTCAATCTAAGTATTCAGTCTACACATCTGAATAGCCTTACAGCTTTTGATCATTACTTGCATGGTTGCGATATTGTTCACTCAGCACCTCTGCTACCTTCTTGATGACATAAACTCTCTGACACCTTCTATATACTCACAGGTATTTAGTGTGATCATTACACCCAGTTTCCTTCAGTAACCTTCGTATAATTTTCTGTGGTTTTGGCCTAAGTGGAGAAAATAATATATCTACGTAAGTTATGTCTTTTATAGTTAATATAAGTTATAACTTATAAAGTATGGCGAGCGGTGTTTATGGCTGAAATATATAACTCATATTTTACCTGTATTTCATTTGTTAACGTTAATTAGGAGCGAGTTAATCAGGCCGATCGTAAACGGGCGGAGAATAGTACCCAGGCCGATTATATCGCCCGGGCCTAAACCAATATTTTATAGTCGTTAATAACCCATTTAAAGGGTAGCTTTTTTCGCCTCGCCCCTCGCGTTACTTTTCGTTAGTCTTTATCGTCGGTCACCTTTAGCGTTAGTCCTTCCTAACGTTATACATTATTGTCAGCCTCCTTTAGAATCCGGTTTTTTTAACGTTATCCATTATTTTCGGCGTCGCTCTACGTCCGTCTCGCCTTTTACCAACTCCTTTCGTCGGCGCCTATTAACGCCCGCCATACCTTTCGTCGTCTTTTTCCCTTGGCATTACCTAGTATCTGAAGTCAGTTATAATAGGACTCCTAATGTTAATAACGCCGATACTTGTTAAACACTAATAAAAGTAATAATAACAAATAAGTAAATTTCATCTAAGTTATAGTAAAAGCCGTCTTACGATCGGATACGTATCCGAGGAAGTCAGGTAATATTTACCCGGTTTCACCTATTATATCGTAACCTTATTTAGTAATAAATTATCCACTTTTTCTATAAGCAATGTATTATTTTAAGAAGGTGGGCGATGCGGTCTGCGCAGGTCGTTTGGTATAAATTCGATGTTGACATCGAAATACCAGGTTGTTATAAACTCGGATACCCCTTATTTCGCTTCGAATTTATTTAAGGCTATAAAATATTGGTAAATTTTTAGTAATTTCCCTTCCAATTTTTTACAACTTTTTCACTTAATTAGTATAAAGCGAGCCTCGCTCCGTTTTGATTTTGTTAGGAAAATGAATTAAACTTTCAATTCCTCGTTTATAAATTTTCCTATATTTTTCACGACCAAAAATAGTTCTGGGTGAATATCGAATAAGATTTATAAGGGCAAGGGGTCCGAAACCGTTTATTTAACTAAGTTTATATGTACAACGTATTTTCCAGAAATATTTAAAACAATAATTAACGGATTTAAAATATTGAGGACCCAGTATTAATCATAAAGTTAATTAAGCTTTTTACTTATACGGTTCGTTTCAATATTCGGTAAGTTTAGCGAAATTTATTTTCCTTCTTTATATCGCTTCCCTGGATACCATCGATAGTTTATCGTCGTTTTAATTTGTTATTAAATATAAAATATCGTCGTTTAGGCCAACTTCGTTCCTTCGCATAAGTGTATTAAAAACTTAACAACTCGCCCTGCCAGATTAGTTAACGACTTTTTATTTCCGTTTACCCTTAAAATAGGTAATAATTTATACTTATTTACCAAACGATTTGTATTAGACCAGATAACCGTCGATTTTCGGTTATTTAACGTAAATTAATGAACGGGTAAATATAAAGCCTATTCTCATGACGAGAAGGTGACGAAGATACATAAATATCTTTAAATTTACTAATTTGAACGTTTAATTCCATTGTTTATTTATAAGTCGTATACTATAAATAAAAGTTATTCGACCTTTACCAAAAGATAAATTGTCGTTCAAAATACGTTTACTTAATTCAAACCGCGGTTGCTAATAATAAAAGCTGTAAATTTATACAATCTCTACTATATATTCCGGAAACGCGTCGTAGACGTATTGGTAATTATAAATTATATAGATTAAGTTAAATAGATTTGGAAAAGCAATTCGTAATAATTAATAAGTATTGATATTCGTTTTTAATAGTTAGTATATCGATCATAAAGTCGATAGAAATATATGTTTAATATCAATTTAGGATAGGAAAGGGTAAAATGAAACCTTATCGTAAGGTATGATGAGGTTTCGTCTCATTATATTATGTATATATTCCATATGGGCGTCGTATATTTACTATTACCCCTTTTAAATAGTAATACCGTTAGAAAACACGAAATTAAATGTTTTTTCTTAGATAACCTATAATAGGCGAATCGTAAGTTTATTATAATATTTTCCTCGTTAATGGTTTTTAATTCGGTAGTCATGAATGATTATGGTAACTTAATATACTTTGCGGGTGAATTTTACAATTAGTAATTTATATCGATTATCCAGCTTTAGCTGAAAAACGCCTAATGTTTTCGAAAACCGTTAATAGGCGAACCTTATATAATGGGACGTACGTTACATTTCAATTTTGCAAACACGTTAAGGTACTCATATTGAAAATAAAGTGATTACTTAACATTAACGATGTTGGCAGTTTTAATGCGGGCCGGATCCATGGCGGCATTACCGGTTTCGACGTACTGGAATCCCCTGGCGTTATTTCCAATAACAACTTGTGCACGTACTAAGCACGGACCGGGCCCAAAGCGGTTTCGTTTTCGGCGACCTTTCGAAAACCTTCGGCTTACTTTTAGGGTATATATCGTTGCAATTCAATGACCAGACCTCCGTTTTAATGGATTGATTTATATAACGTATGAAAATTCACATTTCCTCAATATATAAGTCTATTATTAACATATTTAATATAATAATGAAAATAGGTGAAAAAACTCGCGCGCGGCGTTTCTTAACTTCGAGCTTATCTTATAATCTACGGGTTAACGTATTTGGATAGGCGCTTAAAGTTGCGAGACTGAACCGTTGTTAGTATTACAAAAGCGTAGGGACTTTAGCTTATTTAGCTTGAAGTTTCGAAATGAAACGTGGTAAAAAAAAGTATTTTTTATAATTTGTTAAAATCGTAAACAGGGAACGAACACCACGTAATTTGGGCGACTAAGTTTTTTAATAGAATATTACCTCGTAAAGCTCCTTTTTGTAAATAATATAGTAACGTTTCATATCTGTTAATCAGACGGAATAGTAAGTTATTAGCTTTAAGATACCCTTTTTATTCCGTTACAATAAATACCACTTTGACGCCGCTTTCGAATAATCGGTTTTTACTATTATTATCTTATTTGGATTTTAATATGTTAAAATCAGAGCTAAAACGAAGGTATTTTTTAAGGGTTGGAATGAATTTTTCTCGTTTCGTCTAAACCTAACGAATTTTTTACACTACTAATCGGACGTGATAAGTTGTTAGTTCGGAGAAATTATTAATAAAATTACGATAAAAGTCAGTAAAACCTAAAAAACTTCGAATCTTTCAAATAATACGTGGTAACTTTTATTTGCGGATTACCCGGATTTTTCCGGGGTTAGCCTAGATACCTATTTTAACTGTTATAATAAAATCAAGGAATTTTCCCTCCGTAATTACAAAGTTACACTTTTTAAAATTTAGATTTAAACCCGTATTACGAAGACGTCTTAAAATTACGTGAACTTTCGCTATATAGTCTTATTTTATACTGGAAAAAAAGAGTGAAGAGTCGTTTAGGTAAACTGCAACGAAATTATTTAAGATATTCGTTATTATATAATTAATATATCGCTAAAACGTCTCTGACTCTGTAACCAGTTTACAATGGGTAATTAATTATTTGAATAATCTGAACCGCGTACGAAACGACGTTAGTTACTTTTTATTCGGGTGTAATCTGGATACGGTAAAAGGCCGTCCGAATATCCAAAGTTGTAAGTTATATCGACTTCGATAACGTACGTAAAGTCTTTTTAATTGAAGGTAAGGGAAAACTGTTTCATTCGGTAATTTTATTTAGTATTTCGTAGTCGATATAAAACTGTTATACCGCCCCCTCCTCCCTGCCTCGCCCCGATTTAGGAATAAGTAATACCTACGTTATATCTGATAACGAATTTACCCGGATTTAAATTTTATTTATTAATTTCGTAACTTGTCGCCGAAGTTTCAAAGGTTAATTTTGTGACATCGAAAATAATGGCTTTTGAAGTCGTTTTATTAAAAATCTACCCTTAATCAGTTTTATATAAATGTGTTAATCGAGTTTCCCTTTATATAGGGGTAAGGTTATAATTTTATCTTTATCAAATAAATTGCGTGATTTTCTTCACTTTGGTATGAGACGTAACTAATTCTTTTCATTTTTAACCGTAGGTGTCGCCGTCGTTCAAAAAATTCGTGTTATTTCGTAAAGGTATATACTAAAATTTAACTAAAACTCATCCCCTATATGTTATACCTCCCGATATAAACGTTTTGCTAAACTGATAAAAACCGATTCTATTACACCCCATATATCCCACAATCAAGACTTACTATTACCGTATTGATAATTCAGCCTTTTTAATTATAAACTATCAAGTAATTATCGCGAACGTTTAAAGTTACTTATTAATATCATATTCAAAGTATTCCAGAAATTATATCCCGCGTTATTTCGAGGATATTATATTTTAATATTGGCCTCGATTATTTATTATTATTTATACGAAACTAGGTTATTTGGGTAATACGCGTATTTTACCGTAACCCTTCTATCGTGCCGAGATATTGAGGATGTAACAGCCGAATTTTCTTCATCCTTAACCGCTATATTAAAGAATCGTTTATAACTGAATAATAATTATAATTATAATAGACTTGAATATTTAAAAAGTAGGTGTTATTGAGAAGTATGAAGATAAAAAAAAAATCTTCGTTTATACTTGTTTTGATTAAACTAACCTTTAAATGAAATTATATCTAAAAGTTAGGTTTCCTTCTTCTTTATTAATAGGTAACTTTTATTTACTTCTTCGACTTGAACCGTATATACTCGTGTGGGAAGTAATGCCGGACGGAGTTCGTAATCACATTAGTAATAATCCAATAATTCATAATGTATGTAACGCTCCGTAACGAGTTTGGCCTAATGTTTTTTTACCGTTATCTACATCGCTTAACATCTTTAATTTTAAACGCGTACTAAATAGGATTATTAAATTCATTATCCGCGTTATCGAAATAACTAATCGCGATTACCATAACCTTTTAATAAAGATGCCTAAAAGGTGTAAACCGTCTTTATAACTATATTACTATCCGGTCGTTAAATCTATACTGATCCCACTAATTCACGATGAAAATGTTGTTTTAACTTTAAGGATTTTAATTTGTTGGCAAGTTCGCGGTACTTTCTTAAGGCTACGATATAGTGTACCCGGTTAAAACCTGCTGTAATAAATTTGTGGTAGATACGTAGCAATATGTGGAAGCGTGTGTAGTTGTATTTTAAGACCGAAAACCAATTTAGGTCGCCTGTTTAAATTAAAAGTGTTTTCAACCTAATAGTAAATAGTGCCTAAAGGTCTTTATAGCTTATAATTAATCCCTTTAGTTCGACTAATACCTTATCCGCGCGATAAGGGTTACCAAAAGTAGTTTCGATATAATCGAAAAACTTAACTATATTATATATGCTCTTGTATCCACCGGCTTTATAGTACGTTGTAACCGCTTGCTTTACCGTCTCTATATAACAACACTATATGTCAAGAAATATACCTTTTCCAATTTAAATTTTATCCGCTTTTAGTATAAATTCGATTATTTAACGCGTTGCCGCCTATGGAAAAGCAAATTTTTCGAATTACGATTGGTTATGTCGTTTTCGTTTACTCTAAGCGACTAAAAAACCAACTCGGGTTATGGTTAATTCGGCTTCGAATTACTAAATCTTAGCTATAACTTAAACGAATTTTTACGTAAAATCAATGGTTAAAGTTGATTAATCCGGTTATTATAATTACTTTATAGCTAACGCGATATAATTTATGGTCTTTTGTGAATGAGAAATATCCGTTTAGGTTGGATTTAACAGTGTAGAAACTGTGTTTTTAAAGGTAGAAGACTCGGTATTCTCCGGCGGCCTATCCTTTTCGATAAAGTTAAAATGTAACGTAAAATGATGAACGTTTATTATCGATTCGTTTATTATAAATGATATTTTTTCGAAAAGATACAAGAAAACCTTACTAGTATATTATGGTTCGAACTACGATGATAAGCTAAGTAGATGCTAAATGTACTTTAATGTTAAGGTACGGTAAAAGATTAGAAGAGGCTACCGTCGCCTACCATACAGGACCTATGGGTATGGCCAGTGCTCAGCCCGTTACGTACCCTTATACATGCCGTATACGAACCGTGCCCGGTCCATGCCTAGTCCGCACCCGGATTGGACCCGGACTGGGTATTGCCTATCCCATTACGTACACAGTTACGTAACCTATAGACTCAATGGAAAATGGCCTGAGTCCATAACAATTACCAGGGAGCTAAAGATTCCTCACATCCCAGTAGTAATTTGTATTGACTCGAAAAGCATGTTCAAATGTCTTTCGAAGCTCGGAACCTCCAACGAAAAGTACCTAATAATCGACGTAATAATACTCTGCAAAGCCTATGAAGGTGGGGAAATTGAAGAGTGCTAGTAAATTAATGGGAAAGACAATCCTATTAATTCTATAACAAAAGGATCGCCAAATAAGGCCCTTGAAAGGTTTGTAGACAGCAATGGACTGATTATACGCATCGAGTGCTACGTTAATAGGCCGCTCGACACGGGTAAGTTACGTAGCAGCAACGTTAAAAACTGCTAGGGGATTAATAATAACAACTTATTTAACTGGCACAGCTAAATTGGAAGTTTGTATATACCTATAGTAAAAAAACTTTTTTTGGAAACCGATAAAGTTGAACTTCGAAGCCATGAGACAATTAGAGGTAAACGGTGTCGATTTAAGTACAAATAGATGCAATTTAATTTGGAAGTAAACTAGAATGAACAGGACTTTAGCTAGTTGATGAAGCCGCAATTTAACAGCTACCGGAAAAGATTGGTTAACAATACAGGCGTACGCGCACAAACTAAAAAAGCCGCCAGTATTGGAATAATCGTAATTGTAATTCAATACGTCAACTTTACTTATAGTAAAGTTGACTATATTGAATAAAAGTTAAATGTATTGTTAATGGGCTTATTGTATTAGCTACAAGTCAATTACAGTATGCACCTACTTTACACTAATGCACAAGCCAAGCAGTTGACTATATAAATTACTACGTAAACCGGCTAGCGGTTTGCCAAACCTAGAACAATACATCCATCACTTAACTACGCAATACTACTATTTCGACCAACCGAATCGACCACTTTGCAACGTTTAAAGCCCCACCAACAAAAACTTTATATTTGGTAATTGAATGCTATATTAATATTTGAAGTAAACCTTTCAATTAATAGATAGTGAACTATTCATTGGTTCGTTTCAATGGTAATAAACGTGTTCTTATATATCCAGCTCTTTGGTACTGGATTACTCCTATTTAGTTATAGTTATTAGTTATTACTTTTGGTGAGTAATATTCTTCAATACTTATTAAAGCTCAATAAGTATCTGTGATCCTATGTTATCTGTAACCCTGTGTTACTAGAATGAAAAAATCCGATAAACCCCTTTAATATGTTGAATTAGGCTTTACATAGTTCGGCTATCCTAACAGTCTATTTCTTATTATCACCGCTATCTGGGTCATAACATTCTGATAACTTTTTTTATTTATATAAGTAATACGGTAGGTGTTTGATGGCTTTGTCATCATTTTTCCGCTTAGTCATATCAATAAAAACTGAATTTCATTTCAAATCTTTACAAATGGCGTAAGTTAAAAAAGTCTACTACAAATTCAATGAAAAAGTCGGAAGTATTGAAAGTTATTACTTCAACGGCTGACACTAAAAAAAAAAATTAACCAACTTCAACAGGTAATCAAAATGCATTAATGAAGTTTATTTTGTTGAAGTTGAGGTTGACCCGTGAGCCGCACAATATACGTAGCATATATGCCAGATATGTCCTCGGCGGCTTCCACCGCTACCCCAATAGCTATAGCGTAGCTATAGTGTAGCCGGCATAGAAAGAAAAATCCATATGACGTGGTGATGGCTACTTCATCACGAAAAAAATCTTCATGACGTGGCCACGGCGTAGCCGGCTATGGAGAAAAATCCTCATGGCGTGGTCGTGGCCGGCCATGAGCCACACCATGAGCCAGCCATGTCATGGCTCTCATGTTGTGACTTGACTCCTTGTTGAGCGCTCGAGGACAAACGAAAACAGCGAGGCTGAGAGGATTTCTCAGATGGGTGACAAATAATACTGCAGACACGGCTGTGGAGTGCAAGGTCGTCTGCCCAGCCCACGCAGGCCAAGCCACCAATCTGTAATCATATTGATTATGGATGGCCAGTAGAGCTGTTGTTGGTCTTCAGTGTCAAAACTGGCCAGACGAGCCAAAGAGACCTGATTTATATAGCCATCAGTGGCTTCCCCTTGTGCTGCTGCCTACGCTGTTGGTGTACGGTGTAGGTCCGGCCCACTTGGCACTATTTTGACAGCAATGATCTGTCATGCTACGAAAAGAATGGCAGGATAACTGTGGGTGAAGGAAGCTGTGGGACCCCACTGCACAAGATGGTGCTGTGGACCCTGAACCACCTGTCCTAGAATGTTGCTGTGGGGGGAGCAACCCGAGTCGACGGGTGGAAGGAGGACGGACTGCCTTTGAAATTACACGAATTCCACTTCTTCACCAACCACGGGCCTTGCTCCCCTCTGGAAAATAAATAAGTGCTGGCGTTTCTCCTTTTCCCTGACTCGAGCCGAGCTTCCCCTTTCCCACTCGCCAAACATTCTCGAAAATAGCAAGATCTGTCTTGCACCTTGCCGAGACACATCCCGCATCACCGTTTCCCCCGTCAACGGCAGCCCACGCGATACTGCGCAGTACGTACTGTGGGTTCTGTCTCATTTCCAGGGTCGTTGTCGTACTGGCCTCCCCGCCGTGCGCCTGCCAGAAGCCCAAGACGGGAGCCACCTGGACCGCGTGGCTCGTGTGTTCTCCTCGCCCTCCGCCGCGTTGGTTGGACATTCAAAAGACAGCCCAAGTCCCACCACCAGGCGAGGATACGGCAGGACAAAGCGACAGAGGGCGACGTTGCGGACACCATCGCACACGAGAGCACACGCACACGCAGAAACACACAGCCGGGACCACGCAGCGACGCCGCCACCGCCGCCACCACCACGACCACCACGACCACCGGAGAGAGGCATCACGATCGTGCGTTCGGGCTGGATCTGCCCTCGCCCTGTCCGGTCCCACCCGTGGTGCTCCTGGCAGGCGAGCTGTCATGGCCTTGCACGCCGCCCCCGCAGACGACAGCAGCAGCTTCCAGCACCAGCCCTGGCGGGACACCATCTCCTCGAGCAACACGGACGGGTTCCGGTCCGATGCGTCGGCGGAGGGCGGCCCGGAGGAGCTCGACGACGCGCTCCACGACGACGAGGAGGAGGCCGGCATCAACCGCGCGCAGCAGCGGGACGAGGGGCACGAGAAGCATGCGAGCGACCTGCGGCCGACGGCGACCACGAGCCGGCAGGCCCCGTCGAGACTTCCAGAGCGAGTTGCCTCGCGCATGTCCACCTCCTCCTCAGCCCTGACGTTCCCGGAAGGTGGTCTGGCTGGGTGGCTGTCGGTGTTTGCCGCCTTCTGCGCCATGCTCTCCATATTCGGGCTCATCAATTCGTCCGCCGTGTTCGAGTCCTACTTCTCCACACACCAGCTCAAGGACTACAGCTCCTCTCACATCGGATGGATTTTTAGCTTGTATCTTTTCATGGTATTCTTCGTGGGCATCCACATCGGACCCATCTTCGACAAGCACGGCCCGCGATGGCTGGTGCTATGTGGAAATCTGTTGGTGGTATTAAGCCTAACGCTGTTGGGCTTCTGTACAAGTGAGTCGCAGTCGCACAAACGCCCCCAGCCAAAGAAAACAAAAGAAAAAAAATTTAGAAAAAAAAGGGCCGATTGGGCTGACCGTCCCACAGAGTACTACCAAATCATGCTCACCTACTCGGTCCTGGGCGGCCTGGGCGGCGCCCTCCTCAACTCCCCAGCCTACGGCACCATTGCACACCACTTCGAGCGGCGCCGCGGCTTCGCGACGGGCATCGCCAGCACCGCCGGCGGCATCGGCGGCATCATCTTCCCCATCATGATGCAGCGCCTGCTGCCGCAGCTCGGCTTTGCCTGGAGCACGCGCATCCTCGGCCTGATCATGCTGGCGCTCGCGGTGCCGCAGAACCTGTGGATCAAGTCGCGGCTCCCGCCACGGCGCGAGGTCACCACCACCACCACCACCAACAACAACAACAACAACAAACGCGCCGGCGCCGGCGGCAGCGACAGCACCGGGCCGTCGTGGCGCGCCAAGGCCGCGCGCGCCCTGCCCACCTTCCGCATGTTCCGCGACCCCAAGTTCGCCTGCGCCGCGGCGGGCATCTTCTTCATGGAGTGGGGGCTTTTCGTGCCGCTAACCTTCATCGTGTCGTACGCGGCCGCGCACGGGCTGGCCGCCGGCGCCGCGTACGCGGTCCTGGCGTGCCTCAACGCCGGCTCGGTGCTGGGCCGCTTCCTGCCCGGCGTGCTAGCGGACCGCTGCGGCCGCTTCAACGTCATCCTCGTGACCATCGCGCTGTGCTGCGCGACCGTGCTGGGCCTGTGGCTGCCCGCGGCCGTCGCGGCCGCGGCGGCGGCGGCGGCCGCCGCCGCCGCCACCGCAACCGCCGCCGCCACCACGCGGCCGCCGGCCGTCGTCGCGTTCGCCGTGCTGTTCGGCTTCGCGAGCGGCAGCAACCTGGGGCTCGTGCCCGTGTGCCTGGGCCAGCTGTGCGAGGCGCGCGACTTCGCCCGCTACATGACGGCGGCCAGCTTCCTGGCCAGCTTCGGGACGCTGACGAGCCTGCCGATCGGCGGGGCCCTGCTCGGGCTGGGCGGCGACAAGGGCTGGCTCGCGCTGATCTTGTTCTCGGGGCTCTCGTACGCCGTTGCGTTCGGGTGCTACCTGTCGGCGAGGGTCCTGGCCGTGGGCTGGACGGTGCGGAGGATTTACTAGGCCCGGCGTGGCTGGTTGGGCCGTATGGGCGAGAGCCGGTCGTGGCTGCGGCGTTCTTGGTCATAGATTCGGGGACACACGAGCATCCAGCACCATGCGAGTCGCCTCGGGGCATATACCGCATCGTGCGTTAGATTTGGTAGGGTACTTTTGCGGCAGCAGTTTTGGGATAAGCTTTGGCCAGGTACCAACCAGCAGCAGCATATGCAGGAGCATTTCGCATATCTCACTTCGGAAGTAGAGTCTCCGTGTCTTGGGCCCCGCGCCACGCTTGTCCATTTGACCCGACTGACTGACGTGTGGTTCGTGTCTTTTCTCTCGGCCCTTCAACCAACATCCTCCGAGACACTCTGGAAGGAGCCAGACGAATGGGGAGTGTGAACCCAGTCACCCGACGCTTTCCCCACCCGCGGGGTCCGGGGGTCGAGGAACGTCGCCGACCTCGCCGGCGCCATCATGCTCGATGCCGGCGCCAACGAAGAAGCTCGCCCCACTACCCACCCGCCCCTCACGCGGCGGCCCACGTCCTCTCCATGGCCCTCTTCTGCGTCCAGTACTCCAGGAGCCCGAGCGAGGCCACGTCCGACTGCGCCTCCAGCCCCGGGCCCGCCTTCGGCTGCGACGGTCCTCCTTCTCCTCGGCGCCGCCGCGTGCAGCGCTCCAGCAGCTGCAGCGAGGCGGCGTCGGACTGCCGCGCATGCTGGCGGTGGTGCTGGTGGCGGCGGCGGCGGCGGTCCTCCGGCGCGCCCGGCGTGGTGGCGGCGGCGGCGGCGGCGCTGGGTGGACGGGCGGCTGCTGGGCCGTCGTCGTCCGCAGCGCCCGCTTCCAGCGCTTCCTGGTGCCGTCCCGCGGTGCCCGGGTGTTCGTCCGAGCTCGCACCGGTACCGTCCAGCACGGTCCAATCGTCGTCAAGGGGTGGCGGTCCGATGGCTTCGGTTGGGAGCTGGTGCCGGCGCGCAGATTCGACTGCTAACCCGAGTGTTCGGAAGGGGGTGTTGATGTCCTCTTCCGTGGTGCCGGGGATGCAATGCAGTAGCTGATGCCCACGCGCAGGACGTGCTCCTGTGCTGGCAAGCATGTCGGTAGGGCATGACTCCATGTCCAAATCACCGGCCACAGGCTTTCGAAGGAGTGATTTCACGTTCGTTGTAAGCTGGGGTCAAGCTGGCCAGGGCCGTGGTGCTTGCTCGACACGTCATGCGACGTGATCCACCGGATCGGCTGGGCAGCAATGCCTAGTGTCTTGGTTTCCCCTTTGTTCTCCACATGCCCGCAGTACATCTCGCACAGTCAAGCTAGTGGAGCTGGATCCATGATACAACAAGACACGGCACACCCATCCAACGTTTGTGTGGCAGCTCCGAGAGCAGTGGGAGCTGAGGCAGTCCTTGCCACACGCACACGCACACGCACACGCACACGCACACGCACACGCACACGCACACGCATGGCGTGCGCAGCTGGGCTTCACCAGCACACTGGAGATTCCAGTCCGATGTTGAAGTGCAGCCGAAAGAGACAAGTGGGTCAACCATCAAGTCAGTATCGGAAGGCTGCCAGGCCACTTCTCTCCAATTCGCAGCACTTTTTCGCCGTCTCACGCACGGCTCCTGGTACATTGAGGACAGCGCTGAGCATGCAGTGCAGACCGGCCTCCATGAGATCTCGCCACGGAAGGCCGGCAGTTCCAGGCTCGTTCTGAATGGCGTCTTCGTCAATCACGGTTGCGATAAAGTCCAGCAGCTCCTCGACGTGCCTGCCACGGTCGTATTTCGTCTTCGTCGCCAGCATCTGGGCCACCGTCCAAGGGCTCCAGGCGATGATGGGCGATTGGTCCTTCACAGGCAGCACGATGGCTGGGACGTGTGTGAAGAGGTGGAAAGTGATGCGTGCCTCATTCGGGATCCGCGAGTGTGACCAGGCAGACTGCGTGGTAATCCAGCGGTACGGCGAAATACCTGTCAAGAGTATCGCCATCCTCCTGAATTTCGGAAACTCGACCGCCGAGTTGACAGACGCATCTTCCCACGGTATACCAAGTGGCGACACAATCGGCGTGTCCGACGCAACCAGACTCGACAGCAGCGCCGGCGCAATGCTCGCATCCGCCGCAAGCCTAGGCCTCAGCAACTGCGCCATCGCAAAGTCCGTGGCCCTCGCGATCTCAGGCTCCCGCCCAGAGGCATACAGATACGGACAGAACCAGCCCTTGGCGCAGGCCATGCGGTCGTCCGAGTCGCGCACGCCCTGGAAGACGAGCTCGGCGGCCTCGCCGATGAGCTTGTGCTTGATGCGCAGCGTGAGCGAGGTCATGCCGACCTTGCGCTCGACGGTGTGGGCGGGCCTGTTCCGGGCGGTGGCTTTGGCAAGACCCTCGTCGGCGGTCTGCTCGACGGTGGCGGAGACGGCGTGCGTGAAGGCGCTCTCGACGACTGTCACGGCAGACACGCCCAGCGCGTCCAGGCCGAGGTGCGCCACGCCAGCGAGAGCGAGATCGCGCTTGCGGAGGTTGGGCAGCGTGAAGGGCTGGTTGTCGCCCCAGGGAGACAGGTAAAACGGCAGGCGAGCTGTGGACTCGAGGCTCTGCCAGGACGCCCGGCCGATGCGGCTGATCAACATGTTGCCGACGAAGCGACTGGCGCGGTTGCTTTGAACCTCGTCGTGGGCGTGGTCTTCGTTGTGAGCTGGTGAGGAGATGGAAGCGGTGTTGACGTCTTGAAGGGACATGTTGCCCATGGGCTCTGTGGGCGCCGGGGGTAGTGGCGAGGGCGGCGAGGACTGCGCGAGTGGTGCTGAGGAGGAACCGTTGTGGGCACCGGGAGGTGCTGAGGAGGGTCTTTTGCGGGTTGGGAGGTCTGGGAGACCGAGGGTAGACGAGGACGAGTTGCGCGACATGGTGCGGTCTGCTGGTGACTGCGCCGATGCGGAGAGGGTGCCCGAGACGGAAGTATGAGAAGGAGGCAGCGGTGGCCTGGGGCTGTGTGCCGAAGACATCTTGGGGTGATATTGCTGGAGAAGAAAGCGGCAGTACTGTGGTATGATGGAAGTGAGTGTATTTGTGAGGCTTCCGAGCTGTCTATTCCGACCGAGAGACGGAGGAGTTGTCGTTGAGGAGAGGTCCGATCACGGAGCCAATCACGTGGGGCAGGCTGCGGGTAGGCGGCTTTACACTTTGTGAGCTGGGAAAAGAAATACTGATTTTTTTTTTTTTCTTTTTTCGTGTGCGTTTTACTATCACCGGGCAGCGCCCTCCGTAAAGTGTGGCGCTTGCTGCTGTGAAATAAACCTAAAAATACCGGCGGGAAAAATCGCAACCAGGGGTCCGTGTAATAGGCGTCTGGGCCCCTAGGACATTCTTCCAGGCAATATCTTAGTGTACTCTACAATTTAAGAACCTGTAGGCGTGTAAATTAGAACACTAATCGGGCCGAAAGGCATAACCTAATTAGTCACCGCCTCGTATCTATTTATGCCAAAGAGACAATTATATCGTTGGTTGCAAAAACGTCCCTATAAAATGAATATGTTAAAATATAACATATGACCAAATAAAGGTAAAACTCGTTGCAATCGCGTATACCGTTAAGCTCCATAAATGTTATTAAAGAACCTTTATTCGATCTATAGTCTATACATTATGTACCCAAAATAAAATAATACAAAAAACTTTCTATAAAATAAAACCCTATTAACATTTTTTCCTTTTACATTATATTAAAAACTAACACCGTCAAGATAAACTACTCTAATATCTTATAATTCGCCATTTACGTAGATTCTTATGGTAATTTAAATAGTAACGCTATTTAGAGAATGATAAATTCCATTGCGCCTTTACATCTCCCTCCTCTATCGTTCCCACCTTTTACTTACTGTTACAGGCTAGTGCTTAGCTAGTATTACCAGGGATCTAACCCTAGTAGTTCTATACGCTCTTGCGATGCTCTGGAGCAGGGAGGAAGCTGTATAGGGATACGCTTCCACACGTTACGTGACCAGAATTACATTATCTTAGCTTTATAGTAGCTTCCTAATAGGGACTTTTCCTTTCCATTTTTATCGAGGTTTATGGACAAAATCCGATTACCTTAAACGTTAACTTTGGCCTTAGTCTCTTTATACATAAACTTCGATTCTTTTTTGATCGTGTATTAGCTGTTTATTAACGGCTATAACTTAGTGTTATATTATCATTTTTCGATCTATCGAATCTAAAACCCGAGGACCTAGAGTAATTTCTCGACGCGTATGTTAGAAAGTAGTTTTCAAGCGTTTAAATGGCTTAATATAATGACCGTACGCTCCTATACGAACGTTTTACCGACGCCTTACGTGTAGAATTTATTAAGCGGAATTAAGCCGTTCGAAAATACGTTTTATATTTGAAATAACGGAGTATCAACGTATGAAATACGTTAACAAAAATAATTCGATAACTCGAAATTACCGATACGCTTACGTTTTTAGGATAATTTTCCTTTTAGATGGTTTCTGTTGGAATAGTATTACGTGCAGTGCAGTAGGTCAACTTAACTTACAGTAAAGTTGACCGTACTATAAGTGTATTGCTTTATGCGGACTTACCGCATTAGGCGTAAGTCGAGTGCAGTACGCTGCACTTCATTCTAGGGCACGGGCCAAGCAGTTGCCCATACAAATTACAGTGCAGACCGGCTAGCGGTCAGCTAAACCTAGAACAATACATCCACCATTTGACTACACAATACTACTATTATTTCGACCAATCGAATCGACAACATTACGACGTCTAAAACACTATCAATACTAAGTAATACCTATTAGCTTAAGCACAGATTAGCTAAGTAAAAGAAAAGGCTATTTTCTAGTTATGCTTTACAGCTACGGCGGTTAAGGTAAAGGAAATATTTTTATAAAAGACCTTTACTAGTATTACGCTAGTCCCTAACGGCAGGAAAACAGTGAAGACTTTTGGGTTGCGTTAGTCTCCAATGGCAATCTGGAAGTAGGCGACGGTATCATTATTGAAAAACACTAAAAAAATTCTATTAACCTTTTTGAAAGACGTTAAAATTAATTGTTAAAAGTCTTAAAGTTCAGCAAGTTATCAAACGCCTAAGTTAGTACTATTACCAGTGTTACTACTATAAAAACAACTAAATCACACGGCCTACAACAAATAACATTCGCTCTTCACCTATAACCTCTAACAACAAACGACCTCCGACCTTACCTTTTACACCAAACCTCTTCTCATACTTTACTTTTTTCACTCACCACGCCACCTCAATCGTCAAGTTCGCTGCTTTAAGCGAAAAACACTAAGAATTGCCAAGTCACGTTAAGAAAACCACGTCGCACAACCTTACGCCAAATCACCAAATCACCAAGTCGCCAAGCTTCCACGCGACTTTACGTTAAAACACCAAGTTTATACGCTTAAATTCACCAAATCTCTCGCCCTATACACTTTACATGTCCTACATAAGCCAAAAAGTCAAGATATCTACCGCCAGCATTCATTTTAAAGGTATTACCAACCCCGAGAGGAAAAAAGCAATCAAAGCCCTCAGAATTATTTTTACTCAGTTTTAAGACGACGACCTTTAGTCGTTAGATGTCGATAAAAACTTGACGGAAAAACACCTTACCAATTTCGTCGGTTACTATATTATTGAGTAAGATAGCGGTAAATAACGTAACCACGATAGCCGTACTTTCCGCAAATACCGTAAGTTTTTTAACGACCAAAGTATGAATATATAGAGAAATATCTAAAAAGCTATTAAGTTCCAGCTAAAAAAAGAATTTAAACGTCGAGGGATTTACGTACTAAAAAGAGTTTTACTAGGTTGGGAAAGACTTATTTAACCTGACCCAATATTAAAAATTTCCCCAAAATCTATAACCTAAAGAAAAGGGTATTAAGGAACCTTAACTCCCTTATACGCGATTTAAGGGACCTCTTTTTTACTTTTGGTTAAGTTAAGCCTTTTTATGCACTGGTAATAAGAATAGTAATCTGCTCGGCAGCCTATTACCACCACGTGACAACGCTAAGTACGCCTTTAGTAGTGGCAAAACGCGTAAAGCAAGGGCCGTTAACGTGGCCAAAGGTACTAACGTTGGTATTCTACACCAATCAATTAAGTAAGATCGACAGGCCTTCCAGAACCTTTAAGTACCTATCACCCTTTAGCAATTTAGTTGCTAAGCCCTTTAAAATCCTTTATCGTTTACGTTCACCTATATACGAAAGCCTATTAAAGGTCCTACCATAAGATTTTACCCCTTAGGTCAAGCGATTAGTAATTAACCTTAAAATTGTGCCTTAAAAGCTTTGAGGCTTAAATTGCTGGGAAATACTATTCAAAGTTAGGATAACTATCGCGACCTTTTCCCAAAATCTACCAGGATAATTAACATTAATTATAAGCTTTTTACGGACTTCGCCAAGATTTTTAACGACGTAAAAAGGTATGAAAGGAAGCCTTACAACCTTTTAGATTTTAATATAATGATTTTCTTAAACATTTATAAATAAATAGAGGTTTCACCTTTATGTTTTCACTTACTGTTCCCAGAAATCTTTATAAAACACGTTAAGAACTATTACATGACCTTCTTTACTAGGGTTACCACGTTTCGCGAGATTTACGATATCATAAAGGGCTGCTTCGAATACAACGTTCACCTCACGGAATACTATATAAATTGGGTGATCACATGGTGGACTATAATAATGGTAAAGAAAAAAGAGGAGGAAACGCCAATAGATGTCCTTAATTAAATTCCTGATAAGATGATATTATGCTAGAAAGTAACAGGGAAAGCTTACGCTGGCGAAGATACACTTTGCGAGTAGGTATGAGTAGAAGTTACGGGCGTTAACAAATTCAAATACGCCTTATAACATCCAGATGTCATTTACGAAGGCTTTTTTAGCCAGTTGTGCTGGCAAACTGAAATATTGTTTGGGGATTGATAATAGTGATCCGTTTAAATGGTACGGTTAAAGTAGAGGTTTTTAAAAGCCTGTAGAAGAAGAACTTTTTGTAAAAGTTGATAAACTCGGGTCTCGGAGCAGCGGAACAATTAAGGCCAAATGGGGTTAGTTTTTATGCAAATGGGTGTGATTTAGTATTGAAGTGAGCTGGAATCAATAGAGGTTTAACTAGTTAACAATGAGGGAATTTAATAGTAACCGGAAAAGATTAGTTAGCTACACTAATGTATACGTACAAACTAAAAAGCCGCTAGTGTTGGAATAGTATTACATTTACTGCAGTAGATCAACTTTACTTATAGTAAAGCTGACTATATTGCAAGTGTTTTGCTTTATACTGACTTACCGCATTAGTTTTAAGTCGAGTGCAATACGTTACACTTTACTTTAGGGCACGGGCCAAGTATTTGGCCATACAAACTACGGTGTAGATCGGCTAACGGTTTACCAAAACTAAAACAATACATCCACTACTTTATCACGTAATACTACTGTTACTTCGACCAATCTAATCAATAACGTCGCAACTTCTAAAGCCCTACAAATAGTCTCCCTTATATATGTTACGAACGATATAACTATTATATCGCTTTTTACCGACAATCGCATTAACTTTTTAAACAACTAAAACTCGGACTTTTTAATTTCGATTACGATGTTAGTACCCCTTTTAACAGACGTTAATGACTTGAACGTAAACTTTTTAATTAACCGGTTAAGTCTTTCGATACGAAATTACGATTTCCGATATAAAAAGCTACGATAATAGGTAAATAATGTCGAAACCGAAAGTTTATCAATATTTAAAAAAAATACTTTTACGTTATTTTTCACCAGTTAAAAGGTTTGATAAAAACTATTATAAATAGTTACTATACCCGTAGAGGCAATGACAATATCAACAATTTTAACGCCTTTATAACTACAATCTGTGCCTATTATTAAGACTTTAACGCGATTGAAATAATTATCGTTCGGATTACAAATATAAAATAGGGAGTTTACAAAAGATTTTACGGTTTTTTTAACATTTAAAAAGCTTTGTTTACAAAGACTAACGATATAACCTGGGAATCCGCCTGTAAAATTGCTATCTTAAAAAAAGATATTAAAGATATATTTTCTAACACGTTACTCCCCCTCGATATAACGGCGGATTATAACGAATAGTTCGCCCACTTTTAAATTATCGACGGATGCTTTTCTAACCTTTATATTTGTTACGACGGTACTAGTATTATTATTATTGAAGACGTTTTACGTAGTAGAAATAATAGTAGTAACGAACCCATTAGAAATGATTAGGGTAACTTTATTATAATTGACGTAAACGCCGTTTCAATTACTTTTAAATAACGCGTTGCCTAAGTTAACTTCTCGAAACTTTCTCGCCATCAGGACCTCGTATTATACTTATGTTATGAAACGAATAACTACAATATCCATACATATCCATGGAATTTGGTATAACGCCCGATCGACACCAACTTTAAAGCTGTTATAAAAACCGATTTCACTTAAACCAAAGATTTTAATAACTTTAAAAAAGTAAAAGCATAACTTTTATATATAATCGCCTATAAAAGTTAATAAAACTTAAATTATATTTACCAACTTGGTTTTAACTTGGAAATAACTTTTCGTTTGTAATAAATTTACTTTATAATTTTGTTCGTTTCATTTATACTTTAATAAATATAAGTTATAAATATTATAATGTCACGAATAAATAGGTTACTAATTCTTTAAAGTTACCGCGCTTTTTTATCACATTATAATGACTCGGTAAAGCTACATATTACCCGCTTGTTTTTTCTTACGACTTATTTTTATCACGTTTTTGAATATTGACCTTAATAAGTATCGTTAACAGATATAAACTTATATCTTCCCTTTTTTATAATATAATTTTATTTTGAGGAAACCTTAAATAAAATATTAGTAAGTTATTAACGACATTTCGAATTATATATTAGTTTTAAAACGAACCGGTAACTATCTCATTTAAAAGTAGAAATTCACACTCGTTTATAAAACACCAAAAAGGGTCGGCTCCATTACATTTTACGCTATTTTTCGAAAAGCTCGTAGGTAACAAACCGCTACTACGCGATTCGCTGTCGTTTTCCTCGAAAATATTATTGAAATACTTACTCCGAAACCGCTAATCTTTATTTATGATGAACTTCTCGACGACCTTACCAAATTCGCCCCATTATTCTATAAAATCCTTAACGATAAACTATCCTTTTACAGCATTGAAACAAATTACGAAATCATCTTTTATACCAATAACTAAGGTTAACCTGTTATGACCCAAGCACGTTGGCGGGTCAGGAAACAGGCCAGCATGCAGCTGAGCTACCGGTGAGCAGCCTCAGTGAGCACCGGTGAGCCTCAGTGAGTACCGGTGAGCCTCAGTGAGTACCGGTGAGCCTCAACACTGAAGATAGTATGAAGGCCATAGGATATAAGGACACGGCCATCACCACATAGATAGTATTTCCTTCATAGCTCTTGAGTTGTCAATCTAAGTATTCGGTCTCAGTATATTCTGAATAGCCTCACAGTTTTTGATCATTACTTGCACGGTTGCGATATTGCTCACTCAGCCCCTCTGCTACCTTCTTGATAACATAAACCTTCTAACACCTTCTATATACTCACAGGTATTTAGTGTTATCATTACATAACCCTTGGAAATCCCGTAAGTCGTTTTATACGATATATCGCGTAAAAATTTCATTATATTACGTAATACGTTAATCGAGTAATTTAACCAGGGTTATATTTAAACGAACAACTTTCTAACGAGTACCTACGTATTTTACATTAAAAACCCCGAAGGTAGGTTACGTTTGTAAATAGATTATCGCCGTTTGAATACCATTACAAAAACGGATCGTTACCCGTTTCTTTTTATTAAAAAGACGTTCACGAATATTTCATAAACTAGGTAGTTTACCCAAAAAAATGTAAACTTCTCTTTTTACAAGTTTTTTATTAAAAATGAAACCGAATATGAAATTATATTTCGTATACGTTTTGGACTTTTCGAATGACTTATTACTTATTTCGGTTTTTTTAACCCCTCCGCCACTTTTTAACAATGTATTAACAATTTGTTACTTTTTTCCTGGATATTTTCTGTTTTGTTTACTTTGACGATATCTTCGTTTATTTAAACACTACCTTTGATAATTATATGACCAAGTTTAAATAAGTTATTAATGATTTAAACGTTGCGAAACTTAACTTCGATAATTTTAAATACGAATTAGACGTTTAAAAAACCAAATACTTAGGATTTTTTATTAAGGTCAACGTAGACGTACGTATAAACTTACAAAATCTACACATTATCGGGGAAAAAACGGCTTTTATGTCGGTTTTAAAAATACAAGGGTTTTTTAAAGTTACGAACTTTTATCGGTATTTTATTTACGACTACTCGATTATTATTAAACTATTCTTTCAGTTAACCTGTAAAGACATACACTTCTATTAAGGGCCCGAAAAAAAGCTACTTTCGAACGACTCAAGTTAATTTTCTTTTCTAACTTATATTTGTTCAACAAAACCTTAACCGCGTTATTTTTTCAAATGCCAACTAGTTTAGTTGAGCCTTAAAATGCTTGTTTTTTCAACGAAACAACCATGATTATTTACGCCTAATAACGTATTACTCTCGTCGTTTATCTCCTATTTAATATAATTTCGAAATCCATGACGAAGAGTTCCTCAGGATTATAAATTACTTAAAAATATGGAATACGAAGCTTCGTAGGAAGATACATCCGTTTACGATATAATCAAACGGTAAATTATGCGCAACTCGATTCGTTATTCCAACGGAACCAAGATATTCTTAAATGTTTTTCTAATACACGTTCGTTTAAGTCGAAAACTTTAATTATTACGCCCCGAATACTCTGCTATCAAACTACTTCCACGTATTTATATCTTCCATTTACCGTTTCCAGCAAATTTATTTTGAAAGGCCGTAAACCTTTTATCAAAGTTAACTTTTAAAGTTATTAAAACGCTGTTATTACACGTAATACCATTGACCCCCGACTGATACGCATGATATGTATAAGCGATCTATATTTTTCAATGGATATCCGTACCGACGACGATCGGACGTTAAAAGTTTCAATTTCGAAATATTCGGTAAATAATGACGGGTTTTTCCGGTATCGAACCCGTATTTAGGTATTTTCTTATAAACCGTTTACTACCGCGTTAAATTAAGTTACTTATAACATACTTTCTACCGGTTGCCCCGGGTTACGACGTTATTATCGTTATTTTTAGAACCATACTTTTAACACGGTTAACATCGTATGGTCCGCCGTTTTTGCCGTATCTGCAACGTTTATAAACGTATAACCTATTATAAATACTGGCTAAAAGGTCTTTTCCAACCCTTTCCGGTTTTCCAATGGCTTTAAACGATATTTTTATCGACTTTATAATTAAACTACCTTTAAAACGCATTATTAACCCACATTACCTTATGGTTATTACGGACTGTTTAAGTAAAGCCGTTACTCTTAAGGTTATAACCACTATAAATATTAAAGCTTACGCAAAGTGGTTTTTAAACTACTATTAGCGATTTTATAGGTTTTTTAATACGTTTATTATGAACTATAGTTTGAGTTAGACAGATAAGTTTTAAAATCGACTTTATGACCTAATTCGAGAAACATAACGTTTAAGTATTATTTTTCACCTAAAAACCGACGACGTAATTTCACGCATAAATTCAAAAGTCTTGACGTATTCACGTTTCTTCTTCCTCCATACCTCATTCGTTTAAAACAGTTTATTGCTTAATTATTAATTAACGTTAAATTATAAAAATACGATTACCATTAATATTATCCCGTTTTTATAACCTACGGTTACCACATCGATTTTATATAAACGGTATAACGTTTTCTCGTCTTAATTATAACATTACGCGTAAATATTGAAGACTTTGTTTAACGTATTCGCGAAGTTAAGGAATTTGTATAAACCATAATAACGGCTATGTAACAGCGTATAAAAGAAGCCGTTGATAAACAGCGTTTTTTTAAAAATGATGTTTTCGGATCGACAACGACATTTATCTTTTTTAAAAAAATTATAAACCAAACGAATTTTCCAAAAAGTCCAGTTAACTTTACGACAAATACGGTAAAACGCGTATAATTGACTTTTACATTATTAAACTCAAAGTAACAGATTGGAAATATACTAATATAATATAAATTAACTTTTATGAGTCGTTTTAAATACGCTTTTTAGTTAGTAGACTTGAAACTTTTAACCGTAAGTAGTAAATATTATCGGCGACAACGGCGAAGCGAAACCACAATATTACGTCGAAATTATATTACGGGTTCATAATAAACCCCAATTCAGGCGTATTCCATTTTATAACCTATCGAAACGATAGGTTTTAATTAAGTGGATAGGTTATACATACCTAACGTAGGAGTTACTTTAAAACTTTTCCGACACTATAACACTTGATATTTTTGAATTGCGTTACGGATTAACCGAATATAACGACAGACCTTTACACCTAACCCGTAAGCGGGTCTAATAATTGAACATTAATTTACGAAATAAAGCTATGTATACGCAGTTAATACGCGGGTAATGAATAACCGTATTCGTATTAACAAATATGAAAAGGTAAATGATAACGAAGTTTACTCAAATATATCCCTAAACTCCCGGTTTAAATACTTACTTGGAAACTTCTTGCCCATTTTGACTAGATTACTTAACTTGACGTCTATATGACCTAACTTCGCATAGATATGCTCTGAAACCTTAACGAATTGTTGTATTGCTTTTAATAACGTTTCCTAACCACTCGTTAGTAACGTTTCCCACGTTTTCACCTTATTACGAGGAACTTACTAAAACATTACGTTTCTTATTTATTTGCTATACAAACTGTAGGCCACCGAAGTATATAAAGGTGACAGGAATTAAATCCGCCCCACCTCTGGTATTCACTTTCCGTTACATAATACGATATATTTTTATTGACTTTTTCGCGACAACTATCCAAGATCATACGCTTTTTAACCGCTTGTTAATACATATAAAGCCGGTAACAAAAGTATAAACTTACTCATGTTTTAAAAGTTAAACGATAAATACGCTTCGGATGACTCCTTCATTACCTCGTTTATATTAGGATTTAAATCTCAAGGCGTATAGGAATAGCTAAAGCTACGGTTTCTAACTTCGACGGAGTAAAAACAACATTGAGTACCAGAATTTAACCTCTTGTTAGCAGCTTTTTCGCGGCTATTTGAATTACTTACCTTCGATTTTCTAGCGAAATTTCCTTGAGTTATACGTTATCTTGTACATGTATTCGAAGCACGTTTACTTACAGGTTCCGTTAGAATATATATTAATATCCTGTAGGTAAGGAAATTTAAACTCGTTAATAAGGACCAAGTAATATTCGAATGAAAAAAATCTATGTCTTCAATAACCTTATCGACCTTAGCAAGAAGTTAAGAATTTATGATATAAAATTATAAAGTAAATAGAAAAGTAAACTTATTACATTAAACCGATATTGTAATATTAATGGCAAAAAGAGCTATAATGCCTAGTACTACACTAAAGCTTAAAAGTTAAAGGTTAAAGGCTAGAGGAACTCTTGTTTTTAAAATTTGAGTTTAAAGACTATTTATTAGGGGAGCGTTAGAGTACCTTTCACTTAACATTCTGGCCTAACACCTTTTACACAACACCACGACGTTCTTAAAGGCGCGCTTGCCTTCCTACGTACTTTTCACACCGCTTATAGCAAACATAAAAACCAAAAAAAAAAAAAAGGAGGGGGGGTATTTTTAGGGGTGATGTTACAGGCTAATACCTAGTTAGTATTACCAGGGATCTAATCCTAGTAGTTCTACACGCTCTTACAATAGTATGAAATAGGGAGGAAACGGCATAGGGACACGCTTCCACACGTTACGTAACCGGGATTGCACCATCTTAGCCCTATAACAGCTTTCTAGCTGAAACTTCTCCTTTCCCTCTTCATCGAGGTTTATAGACAGAATCCGACCACCATGAACAAGAGCTCCGGCCTCAGTTCCTTTATACTTACTTACTTCTACCTGTCACATTCTATCTTTATAAGCCTAACCCCATACGAATTGTATTGGATTACCTTTAACATAGTTAAATAATAGAATATAAATATATAAAAGGAGTTGGAAAAAATGTAAACACATTGCACTTATAAATACCCTCGTTAGTCACGTGTAAAAACCTGCAATAATAGTGAATAAACTGTAACCATTAAATGTAAAGGTGGGTGTATCCCTATCATGTACGCCTGCGCCATCGCCTCTGCTATCCTTCCGCCTACTGGTCCTTCCACGCTCCCCCCCCCCAGCCCTATCCCCCCCTAAATGGGCCGAACACAACGAATGATAGTCGTTGAAACCCTCTTAAACTCTGTAATAAAGTTATTAAATGTTTAAGATTAATAATTCAGAATAGATTGATACTGTTACGATTATAATATCGTTAACTTCAATAATAACGTTCATAATGTTAACGGTATATATATAACTGGCGAGTGTAAAACAAAAATGTTTCAGATAGGAAAACAACGTTAATATTGCTGACGGACATTAAATGTAAGCGTAAAGGGGCCTGAATTCAACCTATTATTGTTAAAGAGAAATAATTCGTTATACGGATAAAAACCTTCAAATTCACAAGATCTAAAAAAAAAAAACTTTGTGTTGATAGTTATCGCGTATTTAGTTATCTAGTGGGTTCTTAAATAACTGAAATTATAGTTTTTAAACCTTTAAAAAATCCGGGTAATACATTGAGTACGCGATACCCCACTGTTTTTTATATCGTACATAGCTTATATTCATGGTAAAAACATAAAACACTTATAATACAACGTAAAAGCCCGATATTTGTGCCTTATCGCGGAAAATCGATGTAAAAAAATCCGAGATTACAGTAGTGGGAGAAAAGACAACCTTAAAAACTATCTTTACTAAATTCTAACCTAGGTTTCGTTGAATACACAAACCTCTGATACGTATATAATAGGAACAACTTATCTTATTTTTGAGCGCATCATCATGTTTCAATTTACTTTTATTTGGACTTCAATATACATTGAACATTATAAACTAATAGATAATCGTCGTTATATAAACGTTTATTATCAAAAACGTTTTTGCAAGTAAGTTTCTCAAAGATCTCGTTTTCGGCAATACTCATATATATAAAGCTTCATTTAACCTTTAAAAATCCACGTGAAGTTTCAACTAGAATATGAAATCAGTTATACATATATTGAAAGGAAATAACAATATCGCTTCTCAAAACTTATATTACAAAAATATTGTTTAGGCATATTGTAATCGCTCCCAATAAGTTGCGCATAACTATTTTCAAACTCTGGAATAATAGAAAATTCTTAGTATTAAAAACATTAGTATGAAGTTAAAAACCGCTCAACTCGGTTGTCATAACGTTACCGTTACAAAAGACCATGTATTTATAACCGACACAACTTGATTATTTTCAATATTATTCCGAACTATCACTCAAAACTGCAATATAATTCGCGTCTAGATGAACGTATTATATCTTCAAAACAGTAACAATTTCATTTTTTTATGATTACTTGGTAAAAGTTTTAGTCAATTCATTAGAAAATCGCAAAAGAATTGGAAAAGATCATAAGAGAGTAGGAAACTTGCCGTTTGCTATTACTAAATACAACGTGAAATAACCTATTTTACTTTTTTTACAACTAATTCGTAATAAATACTTTTAATCGGAAAAACCGTATAACGGTATCGTAATTGTTGTACGAAACCGTGTAAACCGTCTAAAAAAAGTTCACATACCCCAATAGTATATGATAACAGTACCGCAGGGATCCGTCTGATAACCATTGACAATGAAGTAACTAATATATTTGTTGAAATAGTAGTAATTTGAGTGCAGTAGATCAATTTCAATTGCAGTAAAATTGACTATATTGACTATAAGTTGAGTATATTATTTTGTGTGAGCCTAATGTATTAGGTGCAAGTGAAATACAGTATGCGCCCACTTCAAACTAAGGCACGAGCCAAGCAATTAGCCGTACAAATTACTGTGCAGACCGGTTAGTGGTTTGCTAAACCTAGAACAATACATCCATCATTTGACTATGCAATACTACTGTTACTTCGACCAATTCGAATCGACAACATTGCAACGTATCAAGGCTCATTATTAGCAAGGCCAATAAACACTAATCAATGTTTATTAGGTTAAATACAAATTAGCTAGGTAAAAGAAGAAGCTACTGTCTGATTACGCTTTGCAAAAAAAAAAAAAAAGAGGGGTAGAGGAAATATTTTCGCGAAAGGTCTTTACGAATTATTTTGGTTTTTACTGCATTCAGTAGAGAAGACAGCTAGGTAACTGTGGTTTCTACGCTAAACTAGAGGTAGAGACGGTATCGCCATTCGAAAATATTCAAAAATATTTACCAGATTCCTTTTAAAGACGTTAAAATTAACTATGAGAAGTCTTGAAAATAGTTAAGTTAGCAATTGGCTAGGTCAGTACCACTACAGGTATTTCTACTGCAAAAACGACTAATTAATATGGATTTCAAATTTCACCACAAATAATAATGACAAACAACCTTCAACTCTATTTATTACAACAAAATTTGCCCTCTACACTACTATTTTTTTCTCCGTATCACAAGATCATGAAGCGGACATATTAAAAAACACTTTAAAACTATTGCTTCAAACTAAAACATTAAAAATCGCCAAATAGCGAAAAGAAAGCTACGTTGCGTAACTCCATACCAAATCGCTAAGTCTTTTGCCTAAAACATCGAATCCTTATATTTATAAATCGCCCACTTGCGTTCCCCGAACCACATGAATTAATGTTATTTTACCAGTCAAAACGTTAAAATAACATCGAGTTAAGAAAATCTAAAGGAACTCAAACTTCGGAAGTGTTCTTATTAATTACTACGATAAAGTGCTTTAGATTAAACATCCTAAGGATTTATCAACTGAAGAATACATAACTAATTATGTTAGTTATTATATTTCCAATACAAACGTTAGTAAAAATATTGGCCGTAACGCACAAGTTTTCAAAACTTCTATACGTTTTTCAACTGATGAGTAATAAATATATGAAAGATAATTTAACGTATAGTTAAGGTTGATTTAAATAAACAAGTTCATCGTCATGGGATTTACGTCATCAAAATGACTTATCAGGGTTGAACAAAACCTTTTTCCATTTGATGCAACATGAAGACCCCCCTCAAAATCTTAATACTTAAAACATACAAGGAAAAAGAACCAAATGAAATTAAACCGTCAACCTCCCCACTAATATTAGTTCTTTATACGCTGATGATAAGAAATCCATGAATCTAGTTAGCAGCTAAACAAATCCCCACGACAACACCAAGTACATGATCAGCAGGGGCATAACTCGTGAATTAGCGGTCACGAACGTAGAAAGAGGAATTAACATCGACGTTATTTACCTATTTCTTGAACAAAATCTTCAAATTGCTCAGAACCTTCCTCACAATTTTCAAGTCCTTTTTACCCTTTGAAACTTATCTTAAAATCGTAAAGGATTTTCTCAAAATATACAATGCGAAACTTCTTACGGTATATATGACTATACACGTGAACTCACTACAGGTCCTACCAGAGGACTTTACCTCTCAGGCCAGGAAATTGACAATTACCTCTACTATTACTAATCTGAAACACTAGGAAATATCATCGATAATTAAGACAATTATAGTAACCTTGACCCAAAACCTATCAAAATGATTAACATCAACTACAAGTTCCTCAAAGATTTCGCAAAAATCTGTAATAACATAGAGAAGTGTGAGGAAACTTTTTCAATCTATTGGATACGAAAATGATACCGTTTTTTAATATATATAAGTAGATAAAGGTTCTTTTTTCAGTTTTTTACTTAGTAATTCCTGGAATTCTTATAGATTACGCTAGGTATTACTACGTAATTTTCCCAACGAAGGAAAAAACGCTCTAGAAGATTTAAGATAATATGAAAAGTTACTTCGAATACAACGTTTACTCTATGTAATACTACACGATTTTGGTTACGATGGAGTGAATGACGATGATAGCGAAAAAAAAAGGAGAAAACACCAATGGATATTCTCAACCATATGCTTGACAAGTTAATTTTATGCTAATAATAAATAGGAGAAGTACATATTTATAAAGCTATACTTTATGAGTAGGTACGAATAATTATCACGGACGTTAACGAGTTTTCATACGTTTTACAACGTCTAAATAATACCTATAAAGGCTTTATTAACTAGTTATAGTTCTTGCTTACGATTATAATCACTGTACGCCAAGCTCTGTTGGAATATATCACCAAACTAGTAACTCTCGCGATTGGAATGATGAATCTGGCGTAATTATATACTATATTAATCTCAAATACGAATGGTCTTAGCGTTCAAAATATGATTCAAAGTCTTCGGATTAATGACCAGATATATATTAGCGACAGAAATGGGGATGAAACTTCAAAAAAATTGTTTATCGGCAATATTATCGTCGTGGTAGTGCTCAAATGTATTGAATTTATAGTAAATCCGGTTATTGATTAACTTGTGACTCTTCGAATGAACGTCGTAAATAATAGGTAATATATTATACCTAATAACTTAATGTTTTCAAGTAAGATCATTTAAATTATATATCTTATTTTGAAGGCCATGAGGCTGTTGATAATAATGATATGATAAAGTAAGTTATATATTATTAAAATATTATTTCTGAAACGGCTTATTAATTAGCTGAACACTTATTTTTCGTATAGTTTAAGTGGTGAAACCCCCTATATTTTCCTTGAAAATCAAGCATCTGGCCTATTATATACTTTTAATCTTCGCGATTGTTACGCGGACTACCCGTTTCGAGGTATCATTCCCTAAATAGGGGGAATGATGCACTTAGTAAGAGGCTATTCGCAGTATTTGATATTGTATAGAATAAAAACTATTATTACGGAAATTAATTGTTAAAATATCGGTAAGACGGAATTGTTTGGGTCTTAGTAAATCACCATCCGTACTAAAATAGACGATTAATTAAGATATTATTAGTCTAATCACGTTTCACATCATCAAATCTCATATATCGCTTCTTCTTGAAGAATATAAAGATTCTTAGCGTTAATGTCAATGTCAACGCTAATTAATTGGTTAAAAACGGCTGGGGATTCCTTTTTACAAATAATTGTTCCTTTATTTCCATTTTCAAAGTCTAAAAGAAACGGTGCTAAACCTAACGGAGTCAAATAATAGGTTAATTATAGTGGAAATTCAATCATCCAATCGTCTATAGACTATATAAAGCCCTGTAGTTTACGGTGCATAAAAATGTAGAATACTCTACTTTAAAAACCATTCAAAGACTTTACCACCATTCTTAAACGCATATATCAACCTCACAAACGTTTAAATTTATATTGAATAACCATAAGGATCGCAATTATGAGATCATCATAAACGTGTTTTATTCAATCAGCAAACCTATTTTCCTTATCGTAAACTTTGCAACTGTTCGCAGGTCATTAGATCGTTGCAATGTTGTCGATTTGATTGGTCGAAGTAACAGAAGTATTTCATTGATCAGGTGGTGGATTTATTGTTCTAGGTTTGGCAGACCGCTAACCGGTTTGAAATGTAATTTGTATAGCCAATTGCTTCGCCCAAGCCCTAGTATGAATGCAGTGTATTTCACTCGACTTACACCCAATGCGGTAAGTCCACAAAAAATACACTCAACTTGAAGTACAGACAACTTTACTGTAAGTAAGGTTGACCTACTATACTACCTGTAGTACTATTCCAACACTGGCGGCTTATTAGTTTGTAAGCGTACGCCAATATGGCTGACCAATCTTTTCAGACTACTATTGGATTGCCTCCAAGTTGACTGACCAGACCCCTATTAATTCCAATTGACTTTCATATTAAATAACACCCAAATTTATGAAAATTAACCCTATTTGACCTTAACTGGTCCGTCGTTCCGAGGTCCGAATTTATGAACTCCTACAAAAAGTTCTTCTGTCATAAACCTTTATAGGCCTCTACTTTAACCATTATAATTAAATAGATCCGTATCGTTAATTTCCTAGAAGCTTTCCAGTCTGCCAGTATATCTTCATTCGATGTTACGTAATACAGGTTTTCCGAGCGACCTATTAACGTAGCGTTCTATATGTATAGTTAACCTATTGCTATCCACAAACCATTTCAGGGCTTTATTTAATATTACCTTTATTATAGAATTTTCGGGGTTGATTTTGCGATTAATCCACCGAAATTACTTAATATCTCACTCTTCGTAGGCTTTATAGAGTGTTATTACGTCGATTATCAAGCGTTTTTCGGTGGTGGTTTCAAGCTTCGAAAAGCATTTAAAATGGCTTTTTAAGTCGATACAAATTACTACCAGGATGAAAGTAATCTTTAGATATCTGGTAATAAGGATAAGGGGTTTTCACAATGCTATACTTATAGTAAAACTTGCTATTATACTGTAACCTTTAAGGCTAATACATCTCGTATAATCCTCTTATACTTAATGGAGGTTTAATAGATAAGGCTACCGATAATATCAAACTGTTTTTCTCGTTTATCTTTATTAACTAGGGTTAAGGAAGTCGATCTGTAAAAACAGCTCGGTGTTATTTGTAAAGAATCCGTCCGTAAAAATTATTAACTTAGCCTTCTATAAGTTGATTAAAACTATTTGAATCCTTCAATCCAAGTTTAGCACTTACTACTCGAGTCTTTTATTTAGCCGGTTAAATCCTTCGTTTGCCGGATCCTGTACTTGTATTACAATGGAAAAGTTGTAAAAAGCTTTAAGTTGATATAGAGTAATAATATAAATACCTCGAGCATACTACTCCAAGTACTGTTAAGTCACAGCTACATTAACCCTATTGATTATGGTTTAAATAATTCTTTCACCCTTTTGGCGAAAGTTAAAACCGGTATTAATTTTAAATAAATGAATTTATAATTCGTTGAAATTAAGTTGGCTACCTTTCGTTAACATCGTTATTGGTTTACAATTCCAAAACTTAAAGTTTTTAATCGCTTATTATTCCAGTATTACAAAGCTCATTATTCAAAAAAAAAGTTATCATTAGTTTATATACCTATTACGCTAAAGTCTTCATCTTTCTTTATTAATAAATACAGGTCGTACGTTAAGAACTTTATCCATAACCGTAATTTAAATATAATTAGTAGGCTAGGAAGCAATAAACACCTGGTTTAACTAATATGTATAATAACTTAATATATCGTATTACCGTGATTAACTTATAAATTAAATGCAGATCTTATAGTAGTTTTAATAGTACGATATATTATAAATCCGTTGCTAACGATACATAGGCTTACGTTATGTTCCGGCTTTTGAAGCGTAAATTTACCTTTAATTTTAGCTTGAAAACTTGTTACCCAAACAACTACTAAACGTTAGTTAATCTTCTAAATCGTTAAATAATTCGTAAAGATCCAGGTTTTGCATTTATTACGGTATCCTTAAGCGATTAGGCGTGAATTTTCGTACGGGTACCCCATAGTCTTACCTTTAACTTCGCAAATAATCCTGGATTTGAAAATCGTAACGTTCAGGTTTTAAAAGTCAAAATTAGTTTTCGGCACGAATTATATAACTCTTCGAGTTAATAAACCGTTGATTTCGACTTTATCGCTTTCCTTAAAGGGTTTACCGGAGATTTTCATAATCCTTTACGTTCGAAGCTTTAATATTAGGTTTTTGTTATCTTTCTTTTTCTACTTACCCAAATAGTATTGTAAATACGGCTCGGTATATATTTCTTTTCTTTAACTTTTTTTTCTCTGGTGTCATTTACGATGATAATGTTTTATTAGTTTGTTGATAATAGTTCAAGTAGTATCGTGTTCATTCGGTCGATTAGCCTAAGGCTCTTTATTGTTAATAACTTCAATATAAGGCTTTACTTAAGGCATTGGAAAAGATATAGGACCGTTAGCAATTTTAACAACTACTTCAGAGTTCGTGATACTTAATATCTTATAAGAACCCTTCTATTTACGCGGCTTTTGCTATACGAGAACTTAACTTTATAATAGTAAAGCAAACACGGCGATTATCAAAAGGACTTTCCTAGTATTAAGGGCATTATTAATCTGACGATGTACCGATTTTCTTCGTAATCCCCTTAAAGCTTTACTATATACCATAATATGTTCCTAAATACTTTCCGAGTACAGGGATTCACTCGTCAAACGTAAGTACTCTACAAAAACCAATAATGTTAACACTAAGCCATTCGGTCTCACAATATAGTTGAGGCCTTTTACTGCTATTCATATGCGTGGTTTCGGACCCGTAAAGCTTTTAATTTCTAACATAAAGATATTATATACTCGGCAAAGTAAGGAGTTTACCTTTTTAACCGTTATCATACTTTAATAGGCTTTTACAAGTACCTATTTATACTAAATACCTCTTATTTTAACATCTTTTCAAAACTTTACCGCTGCAAAGTTAATACCGGTATCATAAACAACGACGTTAGGTAGGTCCGAGTACGTGTTAATCCCCAATATCCTTAAATCTTACGTTTCGTTTTCCTAAAATGATTTTAAAAATTTAGCCTCGTAAAAAAGGTTGCAGAATTAACGACGTAAATAATAAACTTATTATTTAAATAAAACACATGAACGAAAATCTTACAATCAAAATCCACATAGTTTTTTAATGTAAACTTAAATTTTCGTGGGGCTTAGGCATACGTTTAATAATAGTGTCAAAGTCTTTTAATAGGTTTCAGGATAAAACATTTTATATCTTTATGCTCTGTGTAGTTCAAAACTTTATATAGCCCATTAACGGCCAGATAATCAAAACGACGGTGTAGTTAACGTATTTCCGACTCCGTCCGGTTTAATACCAATACTTTTGGGCCCTCAAGATGAAACTATAGCTACCCCTATTTAAAGCCGAGTAGAAACCTGTAGCTGTTTTTAACCAGCTAATTTACGTTGACGTCAACGTTAACGCCGAGAGTTTTAATACCATTAAATAAATAAATGAAAGTAAGGGATTTATGGATAAAAATTTAATTATTTTGATAACAATTTAAATTACTGTTATCCCAAATAACAATAGTTATTTGTTTATTTTGAAGCTAACTTCAATCCTAATAACATCGTAATAATTAATCTAAGTGGTTATAGTGCTTTTCTTTCTGCAACGCTACGTATTATAAAAAGCTTCCTTTTAAGTACCTTATTGCCCCTACATCTAATATAATACCTGAAAACGTATAGTTCTCATAACGATTACGAAAATTAAAAGCATTTAAAGGGTCGGCGGCTTAGTTAGGGTAAAGTTAAGAGTCTTTACTACCTAAAGGGTACAGGAAGGCGTAGTCGGTTAGTTACTAAACCTAATTAAAAACAGTATCTTCGTATTACTTCATCTACTTAAAGATATTAGCGCCGTTACTAAGCTCGTCGCCTTCGAAGTCTACGATTTAACCTAAGTAATCCTATTTAAAAGTAGTGGGGTAATAGGTGTAATATATTGCCTTGTTGTTGTTAAGCTCATCAAGGGAGTACCGAGTTAACTAACAACTAGACTTACCACAAATTTTAAAAAAATTATCACTATTATGACGATAGTACTTACGGTAAACAGGTCCGCCTGAATCTTGGCCTTATTGGCGCCAAAGTTATCGTTACCTCCTGTTTATAGTTTGTAGGCTAAATCTGAATCGTTAAGACCACTTATAGCTGCACTTGTAAACGACTTAATTAGCTATAGTAAGGTCTTTTTAATTTAAATTACGAAAGTTGTCAATATAGGAGTACATATCAAACGAGTTTGGTATACGCTTTATCATAGCAGTAAATGAAGAGCTCAACTGGCTAAAACAGCCTTCTCAAGTAGCATTTAGACGTTATAAAGAGTATTCGAACTCGTTAACACCGGTAACTACTACTTGTACCTACTCGCGAAATGTGGTTTCACTAACGTAAACTTTCTTCATTGCTTTTTAATACAATATTAACTTTTTAAGCATTTGATTAAAGACGTTTATTAGTGTTTCCTCCTCTTTTTTCTTCTCTATTATTATAGTCCACCATATAGTATCCTAATCTATGTGGTATTACATAAGATGAATGTCGTATTCGAAGGAACCCTTTATACCATTAAAATTTTCGCGAAACGTAGTCACTTCAGTAAAGAAAATTAGGTAATAGTCCTTGATGTACCCTATAAGAATTGTGGGAAAAAATAAGTAAACTCAAAGGGAAACTTCCATCCACTTATAAATATTTAAAAAGGGTATTATATTAGTATTAAAAAGGTTATAGGGATTCCCTTAATACTTCCCTACGTTATTTCAAATCTGGGCGAAATCCATAAACAACTTATAATTAATATTAACTATTTTAATAGGTTTTAGGAAAATGTCGCAATAGTTATCCCAGCCTTAAATAATATTTCCCGGCAGTTTAAGCCTTAAAGTTTCCGAAGCACAGTATTATTTTGAGTATTAATCGCCTAGTCCGCGGGATAAAGTCTTATTGTAAGACTCATGGTAGGCTTTCGTATATAGGCAAATCTGAATGGGAAAGTTTCTTAAGGGGCTTAACGGCTTTGAGTAAAATGCTAAGGAGTAAATGGTACCCGACGACTCTAAAAAGCTTGACGATCTTGCTCAATTAACTGGTATAGAGTGCTGTCATCAATACCTCTAGCCGCGTTAGCGGCTACTGCTTCAAATGCTCTACCACCATTGAAATCGTATTCCGCGTTATTACGTACGAGTACTGGAATGCTGAGCAGTCTAACAGATTCCTTATCACCCGCACGTAAAGAGGCTCAGCTTAGCTAAGAGTAAAGGGAAGGTCTCCTAGATCGTATATAAGGGCGGTAAGATTTCTGAACATCCTTTTTCTTTGAGTACAGGTTTTAAAGGTGTTCCTGACATTATACTAAGGTGAAAAGTTCTTATACCAGCCTTGTATTACCCTAGAATGGTACATAAATTCCTTATCGCTTAAGCTCTAAATTCATCCTTCTTTAAATCACTTTTTAGAATAAAGTATATATAGCAATAGTTTAATCGTTAAAGAGGTTATAAAAGTTACTAAAAGTTTAGTCAGAGTTATTAATATCACAATTCTCAACGATAGAAAAGCCGAAGAAGTTAGTTAGGTATTCTTCGTTTAAGTTATCATCGATATTCTATCTCTAAATGTCGTAATTATAATGCTTAGTAAAAAAAAGTATCCAAGGGCCTTAATTACTTCTTTACTGGTAAGATCGGTGATAGTTTCAAAACGATCGCTTAAGACAGATATCTTAAGGTTCTGGCTTGCATAGAGAAAGAGACTTGATGATCTTTGGGAGTAGGGACTTGGCGATTCAATGTAGAGTCGCGTAACGTAGCTTTCTCGGCACTAATTGGAGAATTTCGGTGTTTTAGATTAAAATAGCGATCTTGGCGATTGAATTAACATAGGATCATAGAAAAAAAGTGAAATAAAGGCAAAAGTTTGGTGTAAAAGGTAAACTCAAGGGTAGTTTGTTATTGGTTGAGAGCGAATATTAAAAGCTGTTTAGCATAGGGACTTAGTCGTTTTTCTTGTAATAGTAGTACCTACAATAGTATAAACTTAGCTGTGTATAAACATGCCAAACTTTAAGATTTACAATAAACAATCTTAACGTCTTCAAAAAAGGTCAATAAAGATTTCTTAATGTTTTCAATAACGATACCGTCGCTACCTCTAAGCCACCGTAAAAACAGATGCAAAAGTAGAGGCCTTTAGCAAGAATTTTTTCTCTACCCTAGCATCAACGTAAAGCGTAACAACCGGAAAATAGCTTCTTCATTTGCCTAGTCAATTTGTAATTAATCTAATAAGCACTGATCAGTATTTGCAGGTCTTTAGATCATTGCAACGTTGTTGATTCGATTGGTCGAAGCAATAGTGGTATTGCATTTGTCAGGTGGTGGAAGTATTGTTCTAAGTTTAGCGGACCGCTAGCCGGTCTGCACTGTAATTTGTATGGCCAATTGCTTGGCCCGCGCCCGAATGTGAAGTGCAGCATACTGCACTCGACTTGTACCCAATGCGGTAAGTCAACAAACAATACACTCGACTCGCATTACAGTCAACTTTACTATAAGTAAAGTTGACCTACTGTACTGCATATAGTACTATTCCAACAGCAACTTTTTTTTCCCCTGAAGTTTAATTCCTGAAAGCCTGACCAGCAATAGACATAGAGTAAATACGCAAAATACTGTAGATTAACAAGTATTAAGGCCTACTAAACATCGTTATTTACAATATTTATATCGACTTTACGGTGGCTGAGTTTCTAACCAATATTAAAAAAAATAGTTATTTTATATAAATAGGTATTTATTCAAGCTTATTGAAGCATTAAAATGGTCCAAAAAGTATGAGAACTACTTTGAAAAAGGTATAATATCTTTACGTTCAATATTGAAAGCTTTACGAATTGGAAGACATGTTCTTAGATAGTGTTAAATGGCCTAAACGATATTATGTACCCTAACGACCTAGTACTAACGTTTCTAGTCTTTAAAGAATATCTTCGTTTCAAGGGTCAATTTCTACCATTAATGAATACGTAAAAGAAATAGCTGTATCGTACGGTTAGGCTTTGAAGTAATAATGAAGAAATCAACATCGATTTATTTTAATAATACACTGAATACTAAAAATCACTCAAAGATGATTAAAGTACTCTTTTTACTGGTATGAAGTAAAGGTTTCGTAAAGAGAGAGCCAGGAAAATGGGTTGACCCATTTGAAACCTAAAGTATCATCTACCTAAAAGTAATTATTAAAACTACTAACAGTTCTAGAAAGTTCCCCACAACTTAGTTAAAACCTATATTAGGGAAACTAACGATAACGATGTAAATAAAGATCTTTAAGCCACGAAAATCAGCTAATACAATCCTCTCCTTCACTTAATAGATAAGCAAATGGAACGTCGAGGGGGCAGCCAATCACTAAAGAAAAGGAATTTTAAGAACGTGGAATATACACTGGACCAGATCCCAAATACTATTTGAGCTAATAGGAAAGAGAATGATAATTAAGAATTAGCTATCAAACTTCGCGTACAAAAAAGCATCAAACCTTCAGGTAAACATTTTGAAATAAAAAACCGATAATGTTAAAATTAATAGACTCCTAACTCTAAATTTCTTACAATTTAAGCCTAAATATAAATTCAACCTCTGAAACCGAAATTTTAAGATTTTAAAGTTGATATTATATACGAAATTAAAGGAAAGCCCCCTGGGAGTCAATACAGAAGGTCATGCTTAATTACTCAAAAATACGATAATGAAAACAAAACCTAAATCCTCACGTAATCGTCAACTATTCAATCAATCAGTTAACGTTTAAAAATTACTTGAATAATAAGTACTCCAACGAAACCTAATAAGATTTTTAGCATTAATAAATATAATATAACTTAAATATACACGTCGTCAGGGATAAATCTAGAAAGAAATGTTTTATTAAAATTACGAAAAGATTTTCGTAATAGATACCCTTTCAAACCAATTATATAATATATCAAACTACTATACTAACTAGTTAAAGTAAACATTTATTGGTTCTTAACGTACCAATAGTTCATCAAATTAAAACTAGTCATAAAATCTTTAAATTACGATCCGTAATTACTAATTACACAAGAAAAATATTTTTTCTTGATAGGTATACAAACTGACGATACTCTCTTTATCGGTTCTATTAGCTTTATGGTATGAGAACAACAGGCGATTGAAAACTCAAATTTTTGGAACTCCAAGCTAGGGGTAACTTTAAATAAATGTCAATATTCAGATTTTAACAATTTGTTGATCCGAAAAAATAATATTAACGATACTAATATCCACCTCAACTTTTATCAATATGGTTAAAATGTCAATTTGGTTAAAATTGATAAAATTCAATTATCTAGAGCTTGATGTTATTTAGAGTAAGAGGCTTATAACAGTTTCATTGTGACTATAAGTTAACCAGAGGCTTGCTACGATTGTTCGATTACGGTATAAATTTAAAACTTAACGGATAAGAACAAGAATCTAGTAAACAAAAGGTTGGATTAACAAATGAAGAGCTTCAACAAAGTAATTAACATAATTCTGATTAACTCATGAAAAGATTAGTTAATCAATTTTACCAACGGCTTGTTTATGAAAAACAGCGATCTTTCGTTACACATATGATTCATTATAAGCATCATAAATCACGATAAAATTTAAAAAGAAACAGTTACAAACCACTGGATATCTGATTTATTACTCATTCGTTATTTCAAAATAATCACTCGAAACTTATTTACTACAAAGGTCTACGTCATAGTAAAGCTGATTTTGATATAGGTATAGCGATCTAAAAAAACCCTAACATCGTCACTAGGCAGTTGAAGATTCCACATATGCTGATGATCATTTGTAGCGACTCGAAAATCCTATTCGAATACCTTTCGAAACTCGGAATAACCAGCGATAAACGTCTTATAATTAGCGTAATAACACTTCGCAAAGCCTACAAAGACTAAAAGATCGAAGAGTTGAGGTATGTTAATGGTGAAGATAATCCAACTACTACTATAACAAAATCAATGTTAAACAACGCTTTAAAAATATTTATAAACAGTAATCAGTTAACTATACGCATCAAAGGCTATATTAAAAAGTCATCTCACAAGGTCAGGTGATGTGCCGGCGAGCAGGGAGGGTAACAAGGGTACCCTGGCAAACTGCAAGACTGCTAAGGAATTGAGTCCAGCAACTTGATTAACTAGCACGGTTAAGTAAAAGGTTTATAAAAAATTATTGCGAATGACTTATGTAGGAATCAATAAAGTCTTAATTTGTAACCTTAAAATGAAATGACGTAATTAGAGTTGATTTAACTAAGGAATTGACAGGGGTCTAGCCAATAAATGAGAGTTTAATTCAATAACGAACGGAAGTAATTAGTCGACCATTCTCATATATATGCATAAAACAAAAAACTACCAATGTTAAAACAGCAGTAATTATAGTACATTCAATCAACGTAAGTTAAATATAATAACTGCAAATTGATTATATTGTGTTAAAGTTCTACTATAGAGTCCAGTACAATATATATCCACTTTATGCTAGGGCACAGGCCAAACAATGAGCTATACAGATTAGTGCGCAAACCAACTAGCAATCTGCCGAACCTAAAACAATATATCCACCACTTCTCCACATAATATTACTATTACTTTGTTACAGGCTAGTGTTTGGCTAGTATTACTAAGGATCCAACCCTGGTAGTTCTACATGCTCTTACAATGCTCTGGAGCAGGGAAGAAGCAGTATAGGGACACGATTCCATACGTTACGTGACTGGAGATTGCACTATCTTAACTCTATAGCAGCTCCCTATCAGAGACTTTTTTTTTTTCTCTTTATCGAGGTTTATAAATAAGATCCGACCACTTTAAAAGATAGCTTCGGCCTTAGTCTCTTTATGTATAAATTTCTACTATATTTCCAATGGTATTTTAGTTATTCATTAGCGTTTATAACCTAGGGTTATATTTTTTTCCCTTACCTATCGAATTTAGACCCTTAGGTTTTAAATTAATTTCTCGACGCGCGCGTTAGAGAGTAGCTTTAAAACAATTTGGCGGCTTAGTATAATTACTTTACGGCTTAATACGAACGTTTTACCAACGTTTCATGTGCGGAACTTATAGAATGGGACTAAGTCGTTCGAAAATACGTTATGTATTTGAAATAACGGAGTATCGACGTACTAAACGCGTTAACTAATATAATTCGATAGCTTGAAGTTACCGGTACGCTTACCTTTTCGTGATAACTTCCCACTTAAGAGGTTCCCCCTACATACGTTACGAATAACGTTGCCGTTATACCTTTTTTTATTAGGGACCGCATTAACTTCCGAGATAACGAAAATCCGGATTTCGATTACAATGTTAACGCCACTTTTAATAGGCGTTAACGTCTTAAAGGTAAACTTTTTAATTAGCCGCTAAAGTTTTCAGGTATTGAATTATAATTTCTACTATGTAAATTTACGATAATACGTAAATTACGTTGGGACCGGAAGTTTATTGGCATTAAAAGAATTACTATTACGTTGTCTTTTGATAGTTAGACGGCTTTGCGAAGATTTTTATAAAACGTTACTACTCCCACGGAGGCGACGGCGGTATTAGCGACTCTAACGCCTTTATAACTATACTCTGTGCTTATTACTACGACCTTAACGCGGCTAAAGCTATTATCGTTCGGTGTATAAATATAAAATAGTGAACTTACGAACGATTTTACGTTTTTCAAAACGTTTAGAAGGCTTTATTCGTAAAGGGTAATGGTGTAACCTCTGAATTTGTTATTAAATTTTTTATTTTGAAGGAGGTTATTCATAATATACTTGTTAATACGTTACCTTTTATCGATATTCCCGCAGATTATAATGAATAAGTTGCCCGCATTCAACTTATTAATGGACGCTTTTACAACCTTCGCATTTCTTACGACGGTATTGTTATCATTGTTTTTAAGGGTGTTTTACATAACGGGAATAATAGTGGCGACACGTTTATTCAAGATAGTTAGGTCGATATTATTATAACTAGCGTAAACGCCTTTCGAGTCGCTTTTAGGCAGCGCGACGCCTAGGTTAACGCTTCGGAACTTTTACATTATAAAAACCTCGGGTTATATTTATGTTGCGACGCGAATAGTTATCGTATTCGTACCTACCCATGGGATCTGGTGTATCGCTCCAGCAGTTTTAATGCTAAAACCGCTATATAAATATATGTTACCTAAGCTAAAGATTTTATCAACTTTAAAAAGAGAAAAACGTAACCTTTATATACAGTCGCGCATGAGAGTTGGCAGGATTTCAATTCGATTCGGTAACTTCGTTTTAACTTTTAAATAGTTTTCTGTTTGTAGTAAATTTACTTTATAATTTCGTTCGTTATATCCACGTTTTAACAAATATAAGTTATAAATACTTGAATATAACTAGTAAATTTTTTACCGATAGTTTAAAGTTACCGTATTTTTTTTTATTTTACTACGACAACTCAACGAAGTTACGTATTATATGCCCGGTTTTCCTATACAACTTATTTTTTTATAACCTTTTTAAATTTCGACATCAATAAATACCGTTATTGGATATAAACCTATATCGTCCTTTGTTTAATGCTACGTTATTTTGTGTAAACCCTAAATAAAATACCAATAGGTTACTTATAACGTTTCGAAGTATATATAACTTTTGGGAAGATTCGGTAATTATCGCGTTTAGAAACGGAGATCTTCGTTCGTTTAGAAAACGCTGAAAGTGGTCAGCGTCGTTATATTTTTCGTTTTTTCGCAAAAGGCGCATAGGGATCTAGCCGCTACTATGCGGTTTGCCGCCGTCTCCCTTAAAAATACTACCGAATTACTCGTTTCGAAACCGCTCGTTTTCGTTTACGATAAACTTCCCGCCGACTTTAAGGAATTCACAACGTTATTCGATAAAGCCCTTAGCGATAAGCTGCCCCCTTACCTTCCCGAAAATGATTACCAAATCTTCCTTTATACCGATAACCAGGGATAACCTTTAGAAGTTTCGTAGTGCCTTTTATATGGCATATCGCGTAAGGAGCTTTTTATATTACGTAAAACATTAACTGAGTTACTTACTCAGAGCTATATTCTAGGGAATAACTTTTTAACTGGTGCCCCTAAATTTTTTCTTAAAAACCCCGAAATTGGGTTACGTTTTTGTATCGATTATCGCCGGCTTAATATTATTACAAAGTCAGATCGTTACCTGTTTTTTATTAAAAAAACGTTTGTAAATATTTCACAGACTCAGTGGTTCATTAAGTTACATATTAAAGTTGCTTTTTACAACCTCAGTATATAAAATGAAAACAAATAAAAAACTGTATTTCGTATACATTTCGAATTTTTCGAATAAATTTTTAATTTTTTTGGTCTTTTGAATGTCCCCGTTACCTTTTAACGGTATATTAAGATTTAGTTACGCCCTTTCTTCGATAATTTTTACTTTGTTTACCTCGACCATGTTTTTGTTTACTTAAATAACACTTTCAATAATTGTATAACCAATATTAAATAAATCCTTAGCATGTTAAGTGCCGCAAAACTTAATTTAGACATTTCCAAATCCAAGCTCGGTGTTTATAAAACCAAATACCTGGAATTAGTTATCTAGATTGACGTCTGCGTATATATGGACCTAGAAATACTGCGCGTTATTCAGTAATAGACAGCTTTTACATTGGTTTTAAAAATACGAAGGTTTTTTTAGATTCGCGAACTTTTCTCGACATTTTATCCGCGACTATTGGACGATTATTAAACTATTAATTCGGCTAACTTGTAAAGATACCTCATTTCGTTAGGGGTCAAAGGAAAAAGCTATTTTCGAATAGCTTAAGCTTAACTTTATTTCCAAATTTATATTCGTTTAATAAGACCATAATTGCAACAACTTTTTGGAAGCCAACTGTTTTAGTTAAGCATTAGAAATTTGTTTCTTTAACTCGACAATTAGGGTAACCTGCGCCTAATAATGTATAACTTCCATTGTTTATTTTCTGCGAAATATAACTACGAAATCTAATATAAGGAGTTATTTGGGACTTTAAGCTATTTAAAAGTATAGAACGCGGAGTTCTGGGGTAAGATACGGCCGTTTACGATTTTAATAGATTATAAGAATCTAGATTACTTTATAATCAAACGACGGCTTTTAAAACAATGAGGCCATTGATTTTAAAGCTTTTCATGTTTGAATTATCGGTTAATTTACGATAAAGAAGTAAATTATACCTGGCTTGATAAGTTATTACGACGAAACTGAAATATTTTTAAAGGTCTTTCCGATTTACGTCTTTTAGGTCAAAAACTTTAATTGTTACGTTTCAAATAGTCCGCCTTCGAACCGCTTTCATATATATATATCTCCTGGTTAATTTTCGTCGTCGAATATTTTCCGAAGGGCCGTAAACTTTTTATTAACATTGACCTTTGAAATTATTAAAACGCCATTATTACGTGCGATATTACTTACTCTCAACTAGTACGCGCGGTACGTATAGGCAACCTATATTTCCTAACGGATATCCATATTAACTAACATCGTTCGTTAAAATTTTCTATTTCGAAATACTCGATAAACGACGATAAGGTTCCATAGTTTAGTGACCGTATTAAGGTACCTGTTTACGAACCGTTTATTACTAATTTAATTTGAGTTACTTATAACTTATTTTTTACCGGTTTCCTAGGCCGCGACACTATTTTTACTATTTTTAAACGTATTTTTAACTCGGTTTATATTATGCAGTTCGCCGTTTTTTCCGTAATTTCAACTTTTGTAATCGTATAACCTATCAGAAATATTATTGGAAAAGAATTTTCAAACCCCTTTCGATTTTTAAACGGTTTTAAAGCGAGTTTTAATAACTTTATAATTTACTTACCCAAGGGACGTATTAATAACTTAAGTTACCTTATAATTATTACAAACTGTTTAAATAAAGCCAATATCTTCGAGGATATAACTATTATAAGCTTTAAAACTTGTACGAAGAGGTTTTTTAATTGTTATTAATAATTTTATAGGTTTTTGATACGTTTGTTAGCGACCATGGTTTAAAATGAACCAAAGGGTTTTGAAAACAACTTTGCGACTTAACTAGGGTAAAATAACGTTTAAATATTGGTTTTCACCCTGAAACCGACGGCGTAACCGAACGCGTAAATTAAAAGGTTTTATCGTATTTACGTTTTTTTCATTGTTTACATATAATTCGACTAAATTCGTTTATGACTTAATGATTAATTGGCGTCAAATAATAAGGATACGATTATTATTTGTATTAGTTCGTTTTTTATAACCGATACTATACTTTTTCGTCCTGGTTACGATATTATATTCGAGGGCCTAAAACTTCGTTTAATGTATCCATAAAATTACGAAATTCGTATAAACCGTAATAATAGTTACGTAATAGCGTATATAGAAAGTCTTTAATAAGCGGCGTTTTCCTTTAAAAAGTTTTCGAGTCGGTGACAATGTTTGACGTTTTATAAAAAACTAAAATTTAAATGATTTTTTAAAAAAGTTAAATTGTCTTTACCATAAGTACTGAGTAACGCCTTCAATCGATATTTATATTGTTAAACTCGATGTACCGGGCGGGAAATATTCCCGATTTCATATAAATTAAGTCGTACAATTCGCTTTAAATCTGCTTTCAAACTAATAAACTAATGACTTTTAACCGTAAGTCGTAAATGTTATCAGCGACGACCCCTAGACGGAACCGAAATACTACATTGAAAGTATATTGCGGATTCATAATAAACCCGAAGCTCGATTTATTGGATTTTATTACTTATGAAAACGATAAATTTTAGTTAAATGAGTGTATCATGTATACTTAACAAGAAAGCTGCTTTTAAGTTTTTTCAATATCGTAATACTTAATATTTCGAATATAATTACGAATTAGTTAGATATGACGATAGGCTTTTACGTTCAGCCCGTAGGCGAGTTTAATGTTTGTATTTTACTTTATAAAATGAAATCGCGTATAAGCTATTAATGAGCGTAAAATGAATAATTTTATTAATATAAAAAAAAAAAACGACGATAACGAAACTTATTCGAATATTTTCTTAAACTCCTAGTTTAATTCCTTACCTAACAGCTTTTTACTCGTTTCTATTAACTTATTTAACTTGGCTTTTATATGATTTAACTTAGTATTAATACATTTCTGAACCTTAACAAGCTTTTATGTCGCTTTTAATAGCGCCTTTTAACCTCTCGTTCGCCTCCTTTTCTACGTTTTCATCTTATTACAACAAAATTACTCAAATACAACGTTTCTTATTTATCAGTTATATAACCCGTAGGTCACCAGAGTGTATAGGGGTGGCAGGGATAGAACCCGCCCCGCCCTAAGTATCTACTTTTTGTTGCGTAGTACGACTTATCCTTATAGCTTTTTTTACAATAAATACCTAGGTGTGTACGTTTTCTAGCCAGTTTTTAACACTTATAGAGCGGCTTATAGAAACCTGAACTTACCCCGGTTTTAAAAATCAAACGCCAAGTACACCTTGGAAAGCCTTTTCACCACCTTGTTTATATTAAAATTTATATTTAGAAGCGTATGAAAATAGCTAGAGTTGCGGCCTGTGGCCCCAAAGAAGTAAATACAACACCGAATACCAATATTTCATCGCTTGTTAGTAGCTTTCTTACGGCTATTTAAATTACTTACCCTCGATTTCCTGAGAGAATTTCCTTAGTAAATACTTTATTTTGTAAACGTATTCGAAATATGTTTATTTACGGGTTTCGTTAGGATCTATATTAATAGCCTATAATGCAGAGAACTTTATACTTATTAGCAAGGACTAAGTATCTTTAAAGTAAGTAACTTACATTTTTAAAAGCCTTATCGACTTTATTAACGAGTTGAATATTTATGGTATAAGACCATAAGGTAGGTGTAAAAGAAAAATTGTTATATTAAGCCGACATTGTAATATTAATGGCGAAAAAGGTTATAATATCTAGTACTATACTAAAGATTGAAGGGTTAATATTAATGGCAAAAAGGGTTTTAATACCTAGTTATATACAAAAAGTTAAAGGTTAAGGTTAAAGGAAAAGGAAAATTTTGTTTTGGAATTGAAGTTTAAGGACTATTTATAGCAGGGGGCCGTGGAATACCTTTTATGTAATGTTCCGGCCTAGCAACTTTCACATAACATTATGAAGTTTTGAAAGGCGCGTTTACCTTCCTTCTTACTTGCCATATTACGTATAACAAAAAAAAACGGGGCGGGAGGGGAGGAGAGTGTCTATAGAAGTAATGTTACAGGTTAGTACCTTGTTAGTATTACCAGGGATTCAACCCTAGTAGTTATACAGGTTTAAACGATGCTTTGGAGCAGCGAGGAATCTGTATTGGGAAAAGCCTCCATAAGTCACGTAACCGGGGGTTGAATCATCTTAGCTCTATAGCAGCTCTCTAGCAAAGACTTCTCTTTTCTCTCCTCATCGAGGTTTATAGACAAAATCCAACCACCTTGAACAACAGCTCCGGCCTTAGTCCCTTTATATACTTCGACCGATTCAAATCGACAACGTTGCAACATCTAAAGCCCTATCATTGGCAAGGCCTATCAATAGAATTATTATATTGTTGGCTCAAGCCAACGTGTTTCGCGCGCTTTTTGTATTAAGTCGCACTTCTTCATCGAAAATATTTACCCACTATAGAATAGTATATTTGGTACCTTCCAAATTATTTAAGATGTCATCAATGATATCTTTATAAATGGAAAATTTATTCCAAATATTGTCTTATAAAACTGAAGTGAATCAAGAGAATTTGAAAATTAAATATCTATTAACTTCAATTAAAAGAACCCGTAAAAAGGGAGATTTATACTAATTAATAATTTTATTAGCTGTTACGAAGTCTGTAGTCCGATTGAATTTTGCTTTTTTTAAACCTATACGAGCTCATTACACCTCCGTAAATGAGGTTTTACGCTTAATGGACTCGACGTCTCGCGGGCGGATCGTATACGCCTTCATTATATAATGACGGAGCCGATTCAGTATAAACATACACTACTTCGCAGATTTAACATAGTCTATGTCAAATTTTCCAATCGCGTATAAAACGTTCGCATATAGTAGTCTGAAGTTACTTATTCATATATATACGAAAGCTACGTTTGTAATTTCAATTGTAGATAACAACACAGTTATATTGATAACAACTACAACGCGAAACCTAGATAAACTGGTTTTTGATATCGTAATACAGGTAATTGAAGCTGTGAAAGAATCTCGGATTGTGAAAGTAATGAGCAATACTTAAGAATTCGAACCAGTATTTGAACTATATCTTACTACCGTCCTATCACCAGAAATATTTATAAAAATAAATTCTAAAACATATTTCAAATGAAATATAGAAACTTTGACATTTTTCAAAAAAAAAAATATACCGATTACAATAACTTAACTATTTAAATATCTTCCCCCTTATACATTACTTGAAGTTGATTCCACCCAGTTGTATATGAGTTAGAGATTCTTGAAAATGATATTTTATTTCCTTATTACTTAAATTTCGATTTTTGTTTATATATTACCTGTAAAACGATTTCTATGTACGTTTATTATATCGATACCGTTGACTTCAAACCAAAAAACCTTCCTCCCAAAACTTAACCAAATTGGTACAACGGTTAGCAAAACTCTTCTCTCAATATAATAAAATACTCAGAGCCTCGTGGCCAAAAATAACTCGTAATAAACATTTCATTTAGAATCGTTTCCATTCCAATTTAAAAAGGGAGGAGGAAAATATACTTTAGATACCATTATATGAATTCCTGTCTACTATTTTTTTATGGTACCAAGGTTTTTAAACGTTAATAATATCAACATCCTTCACAACTTAACGTATAAGTAAGGCGTAATATATAATAACTGTTTTTCCAACGTTTACCTATGCGATTATAACCCCCATATTTATTTTCGTCGCTTCATAGCATTGAATCGCTCTAATTAAAGCCTAAAAGAATATATTTAACATCTGTAAACTATAGAAACGGTCGACTCCAAGCTTGCAAAACGGTTTCATTTAGAAACTTTACTCCAATTTATATGATTTATAAAACCGATTTCATCGAATGGCATAATAGAAAGGGAATGAAAGTCAAATATAAACTTAATCTTTTTTATTATCGGAATAGCCCTGGAATATGAGAGCTTCATTCAATTTCGACGATTTCGTCTTGTAATACGATCCTGAGGATGTTAGGATCATTGAAACTCGCTTTTGAATTTTTGAGATTTTTTAGCTACCTTTACGGATTTTGAAAAGCATAATAACTTTATCTGATAAAATATTTCGAATAGAACGGGCTATAATACCAATATCTTTCCTAACTAGTAAAACGAATTTCGTATATGTTACATAAGTACTAAGGCTTTTTATGAATGAAATAAGATCCTCAATGACGGTTATTATATTAATTAGATCCACAGAAATTAACTTGTATACCTTTAATGTTTCCTATATATTTATGGCGTCGTCTGTCGTATTCATATTAATTCCTAGCGTAGGTATAATATGTTAAATGGCAGAGTTGGTATGTATTACCACAGGGCTAAAAGAACTGGGGCCAAAGGTATAACTTACAAATCGTTTTACGTTCTTGCTTCTAAATTATTATCGGATATTCATATCATTATGCTCTATTTTTATACCTATATTTACTGGGAGGTCATTCGTCATAACTGAAACGGACGCAATAAAGTTCTTTACCAAAGCCTCCATTACCACCTTCATATCATATCAAATCTTACCAAAAACCTGTATTTTTTAACCGACAACTTAAAAGTCGAATATAGGTTTTCCTTTTTTGCTTCGAAAATTTGTAATAAGTGGCGTATGTCAAAGAAAAAGGGCTACAATAATTGTAGCATTAAGTCATCTATTTATACCATCCTAGTAATCATTTACTGGAACCGCATAATTGAGTCACTAGATCAGGAGTATGTATTATTAATCCACGTACTATTATAAACAAAAATTTCCGTAGAACTATAACTTGTATCGTTTATCCATTATTTTCTTCCACCTACCATTTCGAAATAAATGAAAAATGTCGATAAGCTTTACAATCAAAACGATTTAATTTATCAAATATGTCGCAACACTCTATCTATTTTTTGACAAGTAATCGTCAATTATTATAAACCCAGCTTAGGCAATGATTTCGTTTTTAATAAATTGAAGTACTTTAATCAGTGTATTCCAAACCAAAAAAATATGAATTTTATGAGTGATTCACTTTACTAGGGAGATATATTACAACCAATTCAATGTAATAAACATTACAATAAATTAGAGAAATAATGTTATCATAGTTTCTTGAAAAATTAGTTTACTACGAACCGAAATATCGATATAATGATTAAAAAACCCTATAAGGGTTTTTCTCATCGCCTTGATAATAAAAGTTTTTGGTTTAATATGTTTAACGAGTGTATGTAGAAAGATATAACACTTGACATCACGTTTAATACTACTTAAAACCTGAATAAAAACATATATATTCATTTCCTCTACCCCTCTTCAATGATTGATTTTTTAAAAGTATTTCGGGCGGTTGCCAACTACGCTTTGTAACTCCTGTGTAAATGACGAAAATATTTTCAGTATTGGAAGAACCGTTATTTTATTTCAGCCCATTGCGATAACGCCTATAATCGTTTTATAGTCCTAAAAAATCGTTCGAAGCGAGATAAATAGTCAGCGAGATGTAAAAAACCGATAGACTGGCGGAGGATATCAGTGTAATTATATAATTTAATATGATAGGAAATGACGTTTGATTAGGCTCATGAGCCTTTTTGTTTTATGTTAGGGAAACCCCTTTTCAATAGAGATAGGAGCCCCCATCCGCGATATTATCGGTCGCGTAAACCTCGATATACAGTGTTAAGGCGGATTATTCGATAAAATTGGGTCTATCGAAACGAATGATAAAGGTGTTAATAGCGTATTCGTAAACTTGGTATACGGACTCACAAACTTTTAGATCACGCTTTTACGCGTTAAACGCCTAATAAAAGGCCTGAACAATAAAGCGTAAAGGTCTATACACAATCGCATCCTTTCCCGCCATAGGTGAACTAATTATCTGATGCTTTTACTAGGGTCTTTGGCATTTTTAGGTGTAGTTTCTTTTAGAAACGCGTTGGGTAAGTGTGTTTTTGATTTAGCCCTCATGAATTCAATTAAGGAAAAAATCTTTTGGAAAAAAATACAGCGATATTAAGAGATGAAATAAAAATCTGTTAGTATTACTAACAAATGTTGGAGCCGCCTGTAAATGTGTCAGGAAGGATAACCCTCGGTATTTAGCTGAATAATAATTTCCCCAACAAACAAGTAACGAGTACTGCATTCTCTCTTATCTCTATACTTGTATTTATAATTTTATCCATATATATATCTATACATGTATAGATACTTATATTTATACTTACATTTATACTTGTATTTTTACTTTTTTTTTTACTTGTATCTTTATTTGTTTCATGCTTATATATAATATAATTATCAAAGAATACGTATATACATTAGAATTATATTCAATATACTTATATATAGTATATTTCTATGCATTTTCTTCGTTTGAAAAGCAGTTTTATCATGACCCGGACAGCGGTTGGGTCAGGAAACGGGCCAGTATGCAACTGCGTCACTGAGAAGCTTGAACTCTAATACATCAGGCGTAGAACATCTCTTATATCAGCCACGATGACTAAGCAAAGTCACGTGATGAATCATGAAGGATCATAGCGATCCAAGATGATCCAGAGAGTGGATGATCATAGCGATCCAGTATGATCCAACCTAGGACGGTACTAAAAACAGTATGAAGGATAATGAATATAAGGACACGGTCAGAACCACAAAGATAGTATTTCCTTCATAGCTCTTCAGTTGTCAATCTAAGTATTCAGTCTCAGTATATTCTGAATAGGCTCATAGCTTTTGACTATTACTTGCACAGTTCCAATATTGTTCACTTAGCACCTCTACTACCTTCTTGATAACATAAATCCTCTAACACCTTCTATATACTCATGGGTATTTAGTATGATAATTACAAGTTTATTCATTACAATCAAGTTGACTGTGTTTCTTACAAATCAAGTTGACTGTGTTTCTTACAAATCAAGTGCCAAGTTCAATGTGGGGCACCGAACAAGCAGTTGAATATACAAAGTAGAATACAGACTGGCTAACGGTCTTCCAAACTTAAAAGTAACACACTACCACTTTTAATACAATATACCAGTTACTTCGACCACAATTTCGAATCGAATACGTTGCAACGATAAAGACTTACCAATATTGATCAGTGCTTATTAGGTTAAATATAGATAAGTTAGGTAAAAAAAGAAGCTATTTTCCAGTTGTTGCGCTTTGTAATTGCGTAAGGTATAGAAATGAGCTTAGTAAAGTACCCCAGATTTTTTACTTCTGTTAACAGGTAGAGAAACAGCGAATTTTCTAGTGTGTTATTGTTTTAATATACCTGAAAGCGACGATGATATCATTAGAATAACAAGAAAATATATCATTGGTTTCGAAACTTAAACTTTAAGATCGGCTGTTAAGTTTCCAAACCATCAAGAAGCGATTACCAACTTGTTACAACCTTTAAATTTGACAAACGGCTAAATTTTTCTTACCACTACTACTATAAATCGCAGATTTTCAACCTCTAAGTCTAAAAACATTTCAAAAGAAAAAGATTTAGCGGCACATACATCATTTATATCTTCTACCAATTATAAAAATATTTTTTCCCTTTGACCGAAAAATGGTTATTTTAGTCTGTAACCATTGACGTGGCTATTGAATACACCAAAATCAACATTGGTACCGACTCCGTTTGAAAGGAAGCAATTAAAACCTTCGGAACCATATTCTCCAACTATTTTGACAACAATCTGTGATTTACAAAGGTTGACGAAACCTTTACCATGGAATATCTGATTAATTACATCGGCCACTTCATCCTCAGTAAAGAAGAAGACGTATAAGACTTCATCATCAAAACTCTTAACACTTTTGGTAAGTTTTTAAAGGATTGAACCTGTGATATCTGGAACAATATAAAGAAATCGATTAAAGTAAATTTGAAAGCCGACCTATGCAAACAAAAGATTACATTTTCAAAAGAACAGAAGAAAGAAAAAACATTCTTCAAAGTATATGCCAAATGTAATATGAATGAAGACTTTTAATATTTATGCAAAGATAAGGGTAAAAGGATCGCTAACAATAGCGTTTAATACCAACTTATACGTTCGCAATATTTTGTTCAAAATCAAGATTTGATAGGTTTTGCGAACACATACCCCTTAGTATCTCACATTGTTAATATTGTTTTTAACTACGAACACTTAATTTATTTGTATACGGCAAAACTTTTAATCCATTAATACATTTAAGATTAATTTTATTAAGAAGTTTTGATTACTAGTAAAACTATTAATAAGTTCATGAAAGTACTTAATATGTTGTTCAATACTCTCAATAACCTCAGTATATTTTTTTACAAATGTTGATTAAGCAGGTTCACCAACAGTACCAGAATTAATAATAGGAAATGAGCGGCTTTGCGCATAAACTCATAATGTGTAATATTTTTAGCTTTTTCCTCTCAAAATCTACCAAAGGTTACTACTTTCCCTATCAACACTTATATTAATATTAGAAACACTAGTTAACATATTCAAAAGAGTCTTATAACTGGTACAACATTTTCCTCATATGATATTTTGTTATAGTACATATGGATTAAGTAGTGATTACGGATTTCGTAAATATCTGAGGTAATGAGGAAAAGTATATGATTAAGTAAAAAAAAAAACGTGTTAATATTAATTTACAACCGTTTTCAATATTTTCCACCAGTTAAGATTTAAATTACCAGGTTTTTATTCGTTCTTTTACAATATCTTTACCGGTTTAATCGAGGATTATTACCTATTACCCAATGTATTATTCATCGTTATAGGAGATTTACGAGAGTCTTAAAATTTATTTCGAGTACGATATCAACTTCGCCTAGTATTATATACATTGAAATATTTTTAACATATTCTACATATTTGAGTATAAAAAATAAAACGATCCAGAATAAATATTTTTGACTTAATTAGTAAAATATTAATGTGTTACTAATAGATAATCAATAATAGAGAAATTGGAGAAAATATATTACGCTAATAAATAATGTATACTTTCACAGAGAAAGAAGACTTTAAATATATTTTAGTTCTTCAACGGTACTTTTGAAAAATTTCTAGTTGGTTTCGTTTCTTGTTCATGACTGTAATAATATGAGTGAAAGTTTTAACAGGTATGTACCTTTAAGTTTATAATTTCAACGAAGACGGTAAAGACCCCGTATTTACCATGGGAAGCTGATACAACTAGATATAATACGGTTGTATGCCAGAATGCTATTTTTGATTTGATGAATAAAAGAAAGAGTAGGAGCACGCAATAAGAAGTTACATAACTAGGCTATTTATATCATATATATAGTTCGAAACAGTTACGAAGCTATATAACAAGGTATAAGATTATAGAATTTACCCTCCATATTCTACTTTATTCGTTGCAGTGACGAAAAAAATCAAAGGTACGCACATACATATGAAAAACATATTGACAGCGCTATACTTGCTTAAAAATACTGTTATAAAAGTACACTCTGAAACGCTTGGTTTCTTTACCAGTAAAACAAATCAAAAAGGGTTATCTATAAACAATAACGCTGGTCTCCCTTTCGAAAAAAAGTTTACTATACATACGGTTATTCATAATACGCTTCTAAATAAATACATAGCAGTTGAAATCGTACATTCTACACTCAACTCCGCTTACTTATAAAAAGTGTTAAGTTTCAACATTAGAATCCTAAATAATGTTTTTCTATTATTTAAACCTTAATTGATATATATATATATATATTCCCAACCGGAACGAAATAGCTATACAGTTGTTAATTTTCTTTTTTCCAACTAAATTAAATAATGCAACGCATCATGTTTCTCTACGTTCATAATTATGTGTTTATGCTCACAATCGCCTAATTATGAGCTAAAATTAACTCTTATTGAGAGGTGCTTACGAGTCAGTTTACCTAAGTTTTACCGAAATTGTCTCTATATTAATGGCGAAAATCCTCGTAATCATCATGAAGACAAATCTATTACCATTTTCGGTATTAGTTTCTATTTAACGTTTTTACTCAGTTAATACTTAAATTTAAAGATATCTTTATTCGAAAATGAGTTGTGAAAATGCAGATTGTAAAACGAAGACTATATTACCTTATCGGATAAAAACTAAACATAGTATATACTCCATTAGCTATATTTTATAGTTGAAGAGTTGTTTAATAATTAAATTTACGCTATTGATGAGTACAAAAATATTTGCTTCATTGGTTTATAATTCTTTTTGAATCTTATTAAATGTTTCTTTAATGATTAGAATGTGTTTGAGAACTAGTCGATCGGTGTTGGTAAGCCTTAGATGTTGCAATGTTGTCGATTCGATTGGTCGAAGTAACAGTAGTATTGCGTGGTCAGATGGTGGATGTATTGTTCTAGGGTTGGCAGACCGCTAGCCGGTCTGCATTGTAATTTGTATGGTCAAGTGCTTGGAACGTGCCCTAGAGTAAATTGAAGCGTACTGCACTCGACTTACACCCAATGCGGTAAGTCTATACAAAGCAATACACTCAACTTACACTTCAGTATAGTCAACTTTACTGTAAGTAAAGTTGACCTACTGCACTGCATATAATACTATTCCAATAATCAGTGTATTACCGAAGTTTAATTAAACTTTATTCAGATTTTCAGTTGTTATTTAGTGTTTAAATACTAATAACGATTAAATCAATAAAAAAATATACTTTCTTGGTAAATTAGATGAGTATAGTATGGAACAACTTAATAATCTTTTTAACATAAGTAAACGAGATTTTATGATATACGGTGTTAAAAGAACGGTAAATATCGTAAAGCTACAAGTAAACATGAAGTTATACATTGTAAAACTTTCTTTGAATGTCGATTTACCACGTATTGAGATTGATAGAGCCTCTTAACTCTTTATTTTTGGTGAAGAATTTGGTATTATTATTAAGAATTGTAAGGAATCGCTATGTTTAAGCTGGGAAAAAACAGCGATAAAGCAAAACCTAAACCAGTAATACATTTCAACAATATACATTATCATTAAATAAGGGATTAATCTAAATGTAACGGGTTGATACAATTGTATATTGGACGGTATTAGGCTAGAATGCTGTCATGAAACTGATAAAGAAGAGAGAGTAAGACTAAGAAACAAACAGTAAAATGATAAATCTGTTTTTACTACACATATACTTTGGATTAGTTCTGTAGTTACACAACCGGGTACAAACCTGTTATACTTACCCATTACATCGATTGTAAATAGGGGAGGCCTAGGTAGTTACATTGAAAAAACTTGGATTAGAAGCCTTAAAAGCAATGTATACAAAGATTCGGATATTTTAACTTAAGTCCAAGTTAACTTTGTGAGTTTCTCTATCAAATTAAACCCAAAAAGAGTTTAATTGATATAAAATAAGGTTATTGATCAATAATATATATTTATGGTTAGATTCAGGTTGAAAATTATAATATACTCTATTGAATATCCCGTTATATTTGATTGGGACTACATTTCATGCATTGTAAAATTTCAAAGCACAGAACATAAGAAATGAGGAAGAAACACCTGAAATGATTGACTAGTATAAAGGCACTAGTTATAGTCTTTTCATAACGAAATAACTAGCTAACCACGTATTTTCGTATTGTAGAATAAATCAAAACCCTTATTATACTTACCACGATAATAATCCCAAACCTGCCTATCTGTTTACCATTTGAAATCCTTACACGAAACAAGTTTTTGAAGGTATTATACCAGAATTTGGGGTAACGAAATATTTTGTAGAAGGTCATTTATAATATATCGTTTTACGAAGGGATATTGATACTATTATAGAACTTGACTTTCCAAAATCCTATAAGAAAACGGTTGGATAGGGTTTTAGGAAGAAAATCACATGATTTAGGTCTCAAAATATGAAAATAGTCGTTAAATTTATTATTTTTCGTATCCGAGAATTCCCTACCCATTTTTCCTTTATTTGGAAGATATGAAATATAATATCATCACCGTCTATATTCAAATTTGCGAATTGGTTACAAGTGATGATCGAAGGCTCTATTTTAGTTTTCAAAGAGGAAAATTATGATTTCATCTTTTAGGGCTAGTAATAATGGTTTTTAATTTAACGAGAACGGAACTTTTTTTATTTTTATTTATTATTTAATCATCACGAAAATAATAAGTTGTATAAAATTCTTGGTACAATCGGTTTCAAAGATGTGAATCTATCCGTATAAAAAAGAATTAAATGGTTTTGCCACTATGACTAAATATATTTCCAAAACTTTTCTAGGTTCAAGTTGAGTTTTAAAGAAAATTCACTTTTTATTTTGAATGTTTTCGTTGATATGTTTCATTTGAACGATAATCCCATATTTCACTTCGATGATTCCGCAACTTCGTTTTATAACATGAAGTTCCTAGATACTATAGCGGCAAAGGAAACATGAGAGGTATTATATAATTAATAGATTGAAACATAATTGTGATTTTTTAACGTATTTGTTTACAATATAAGTATCATTGTTGTTGCTATGAAGTTTCTGATAAACGTTAGGTCGATAGGAATTAAGTTTAGATAGGTTTTTATTAAAACTTACCGAAGCATTGGTAAAGTCCAAAAGGTATTCTTTTTCTATTTAAAGCTTAAGATATCTTTATGCTTGAAATTAATAGTTTTATTAACTCTATGATAAAAATCTTAATAGTAGTTACAGGCTTTAACAATATTATTAGTCCTCCCAGAGTCGTGTTAATTTTTCCGGTATTCAGTGTATACCTATGAATAACAACTGAATCTCCTGTATTTAAGAAATATTGAGAAAAGAGTTTTGATATACAGTAAAGTTTTCAAATGATTGAGAAAGAAATCTGTACAACACTAAATTAATAAAGTTTTCAATATTAGGAGCGAATCATTGATAATAAATGTTTTATCTTAATCTTTTTGAAGTAAGGATTTTATGTAAAGAGATCCAAATAAATGAAACCTTAATTTCGTAGGATACAAAGATATTAAATCCTTTGCATTAGAGGGTATCAACTAGTTTTACCACTGTTGCAAAACCTAGGTGCAAACCCCTAAAAGATCTAGGTTGATTTTGAATAATAATAAGGATTTAAATTATAAGATTTTGGCTCACGTCTTTTACTTATATAAAAAAACCTACTTTTTACGTTATAAACTCAGTAATTACTTCTTATCGAGTTATATTCTTTAAGTTTTTGTCAATAAAGAATATCTAGGAGGCGTTGACTATATTATGAATTAACACATATTTTGAGCCACCCAACGTTATGGTCTATAATACCGAAACTATTTCTACTACGGAAAAATTCCAATTCAATAAAAAATGATAAAGATTTAATGAAAATAAGTTTTTATCAAGGCTCATTGAAGTATCAAAAAGATTGAGAAGAAATACGTGCTACTTTGCAAAGTGTAAAATATCCTTATTTTAGAGGTTGGAAGCTTTATAGACTAGGAGACACGTTTTTATACAGCAGTAAAAAGCCTAAATAACACTGTGGGCAGTGACCGTCTGGACCCAACGCTGTTGGATTTTGAGACATATTTTTATGTAAAGAATGAATTTTCACTATTAATAAGTATTTTAAAAAAGGTTATGATATATGGTAAGGTTTTGAAGGAATTAAGGGAGGGTTTATAAGTTGTTAAATTAATAACGCTTTAAACACCAATAATAGACTTATGACGATTAATATACTAACATTATCTTTATAAAGTAAATTCGTGGTATAGCGAAAGTAAAAAAAATATGATGGTTCATTTAAAATCTAAAGTATGGCTAGCCCAAACGTAATTATGAAAACTGCTAACGGTCTTGCGACATTCCTTACAACTTAGGTCAAATCCCATATTACTATTGGTAGGGCTTTAGACGTTGCAACTTTGTCGATTAAATTGGTTGAAGTAATAGTATTATTGCGTATTCAAGTGGTGGATGTATTGTCCTAGGTTTGGCAAACTGCTAGCCGGTCTGCACAGTAATTTGTATGTCCAACTGCTTGGCCCATACCCTAGTGTGAAGTTGGTGTATATTGTAGTAAACTTGCAGCTAATACAGTAGACCCATATAAAATACACTTAACTTGCAGTCAGTATATTCAACTTTACTGTAAGTTAAGTTAACCTACTACATTGAAATTACTACTATTCCAAAACTAACAGCTTTTTATTTTGTGCAGGTACATGATTGTGGTTGACTAATCTTTTCCCGGTTACCGCTAAATTACATGCTTCTCAACGGGCAAGACTCTTGTCAATTCCAATTTACTTTCACACCTAAACTAACTTTATTTGCCTTCAATTGCCTTACAACTTCGAATCCGGTCTTGACCTACTCCCGTATATAAATTTTCCGCCATAAACCTATGCGTATTGGCCTATTACCACCATTAGCCTTTTTAACTCACCTAGATTAAGTCTCTTTCCACTTTAGTTAACATACGTGGGTTAATTGGGCTATTATTAGCCCTCTTATCCCTTTAGTACTACTATTCCTTTAGTAATACCAACGCTATCTTTACTACTATTAACTATCTTAATTAATAAAGATTAATTAATCCAATAATGTCATTAATTTATCTAGAATACTTAAAGAAGTTATCCTAATAGTCTTTCAATTCGCTCGTATATCCTTGTCCGTTGGTACGTAACTTGCCCTTACCAGGTGATCTGTGAACGTAACCCTTAATATATATATTCAGCCTATTGTTATCCAACACGTCGTAATAATTAGCAAAACAATTCCGAAAGATTGAATTACCTTTATATATTTTAATTGGATGCTTCCTTGACGCTTTGGCGCATTGAGAATCTAGAGGATGAAAGACATGAAGATTTGGGGTATGGGGTGTTGTGTTTTAGCGTAAAGTCGTGTATAAATTTAGCGACTTGGCGATTTTTAGCGTTTTCGATTGGAGCAGCAATTTTAACGATTGAATTAATATAAGTAAAGTGTAAAAAGTTAAATAAGGGCAAAGGTTTAGTGTAGGAGGTAAAGGTAAAGTTTATTTTTTATCGTTGCTTAGCCGTATAACTTAGTCGTCTTTGTAGTAATAGTACACATAGTTATTCTAACTCAGCTATTTACTAGCTTGCCGAACTTTAAGACTTTTAACAATCAATTTCAAGGTCCTTAAGAAGGATTTTAAGTAAAGATTTCTTGGTATTTTCGATATCAATACTGTCGCTACCTTTAAGCTTCCATAAAGACAGACTTAGCCTAAAAATATTCTTAACTTATTGCCTTGGAAACCGACGCAATAGTAAAAGCTCTTCGTAAAAATATTTCCTCTACCTTGGTATTTTACAAAGCGTAACCGGAAAGTAACTTCTTCTTTTACTTAGTTTATTTATACTTAACCTAATAAACACTAATTAGTATTGATAGAGCTTTAGGCATTACAACGTTGTCGTTTCGATTGGTCGAAGTAATAGTAGTATTATGTAGTCAAGTGGTTAATGTATTTTTTTGAGGCTTGGCAGACCGCTAGCTAGTCTGCACAGTAATTTGTATAGCTAACTGCTTGGTTCATGCCTTAGTATGAAGTGGGCGCATACTATACTAGACTTTCGGTCAATACAGTAGACCCAAAAACAATACACTCAACTTGCAGTCAGTATAGTCAACTTTACTGTAAGTAAATTTGATCTACTGCAATGTAATTACTACAATTCCAACAATACCATAAATATTAATGAAAATACTTAAAATAAGCGAATCAGCCAATAAAACATTTCCTCTCCTATAATGAATGATTCTATAAAGAGACGGCAGCGCATTCGACTATTAAAGACGAGGAACATCAAAGATAAGAATAAAGAATACATAAAAAAGCGCATCTATACAACTGCTTAAGTTGACAGAAAAAAGAAGGATGATCAAGACTTAGCCGTTAATCCCCGCGTATAAGTAATTATGAAAACCCTAGGCAAACCCTTTAGAAAAGATATAGGTTTGAAATTGATAGATTCCTTGTTCGAAAAGTCTAACAATTTCTATCACTATACGACTTCAACCTTCAAAATCCTAGTCTCACAATTTTCAAATCGAAGATTATTCACAAGGTAGAATAAAAGACCACGGATAATCCGCACTAAAAGTCACATCTAATTGCTTAAAGATACAGTAATAAGAGCAAAAAACTAGATACTTACGTAATTAACAACTAATTCACGAAGAATTATTTTATTTAATATATTTCAAGAACTTTGTAATAAGTATGTAATAGGAAGGTTTATAACATACGTTAAACCACAATATAAACTAGTTAAAGCAGGTTTTTATTAGTTTCTGAACTATCAGTCGTACTTAAATTTTAGCATACACTTGAAATCCTTAGTGCATGACTAATATATGTCGATTGAGTATGTTTATGAGGATTTCTATATAGTGGGATTATTAATTAACGATTATCTTTTTGTTGAAATTGCTGACTTTTTGATAGCGGAATAGCGTGCGATTGAGGAGTTCAAGGTTTGGAACCGTAAACATATTATAACTCTTATTGAGGATATATATTTAGAATTTTATAGATTGTGAGCACATATATGGTATCAATGACATTTAACTTAATCTGTGTGAAAGAGACTAAGGTATTGAATGAGTCAAAATTGATAATATTAACGTTGAAAAAGATTGAAATATTTGGAATAAGGTATTTATAGCAGTTTTATCGCAACTTCATATCAATGGGAGGTATCGTATGATTTTTTAATTGCGTTATAAATTTAAAATACAATTGATAAAGATTGATATCGATTTTATCAACAATTTCAATGTCAATTGAAAAATCTGTACTGAGGGATTTACATAGTTTGTTGGAATAGTAGTAACTCCAGTGCTGTAAATCAAATTTACTTACAATAAAGTTAACTATACTGACTGCAAGTTAAGTATAATATACACCCACCTCATACTAGGCTACAGGCCAAGCAATTAGCCATAGAAATTACTGTGTTAGCCGGCTAACGGTTTGTCAAACCTAGAAAAATACATCTATCACTTGACTATTGCATTACTACTGTTACTCCAACCACATCTTGAATCAACAACGTTTCAACGTCTAAAGCTTTACCAACACTAAGCAGTGCTTATTAAGTTAAGCACATATAAGTTAAGTAGAAGAAGAAGCTACTTTCTGGTTGTTATGTTTTGTTTAGGCAAGGTAGAGAAAAGGTTTTCATGAAATTCCCCTATACGTTGTATAGTTGTTTGCGGCGGCAAATGGGGCAGACTTATAAATTGTGTCGTTATTAAAGACAAAAAAATATTTATTGATCCTTTTTGAAGAAAAGAGTTGAAATTGACCGCTAAAAATCTTAAAGATGATCAAGTTAGTAAACAGCTAAATTAGTATTACTTCGGATGTTACTACTCAAAAAACGACCAAGTCCTCCATTATTTGCCCACCAACAATAAACGACCTGAGACCTTACCCTTTACACCAAACTTTGTGTTTAACACTAAGTGTTTTCATTTCATATTACTTTTTTCCTTTTATTACATAAAAAAATCGGTGGTTTGAGCGAAAAATATAAGGAATCGCTAAGTTGCGTCAAGAAAGCCACGTCTCGCGACTTTCCACTGAATTGCCAAGTCCCCATGACCCCGACTCACCAAGTTCTACACTAGGTAAAACGTCAAAATGACTACCTAAAACACTAATATTGATATAGTTAATGACTCTGTTAGGAAGAAGACAATTGAAGGTCTTAAATTCACGTTCGTCAGTCACTTTAACAATGACTTTTGGTTTACAGACGCCGATGAAAACTTTATCCTCAAGTACCTAATTAATGTAATCGGTTACTTCATCTTAGATTAAAAGCCTACCAGAACTGTTCAAGGGTATATGCCATTTAAAAACTTTAAAACATAATTTAATGATTGGATTTAAAATATGTAGAAAAAGGTAGAAAAACAGGTTAAATTGAGGTTAAAGGTTAAGTTACTGCATAAAGGGGTCAACCTACCTATGGGAAAAGAGAAAGAAGGCAATTTGACAAACGTATTCTACGAATTAGCAATAAATGAAGACCCTTAATAAACTGAGGCTAGGGGTAAAGTTGTCGCTAGCGGCATCAATGATTAACACCCTTATACGCGTTCGCAAGGCATTGTTCTAGCCAATATCAGTTCTTTGAATTATATTGTCTAAAATTCGTAATGAGTTAGTACCGCTGGCCGTAAGAAATAAATTTATTCGCGTAAGGTAAGTCTTCAAGTCTAACAGTTAATTGAATAAGAATCTCGATGAGTCCCTTAATATCATGAGAATTATCGTTAAAACCTTTTCCATTATCTGCATCTTTAGATCCCTTAACCTTAAGTTTTCTATCTTTAAGTCCCTTAATAAGTCTGGTTTTAGCAATTAAATTAAGAAAGAAACAGCTTTAAACGCATGCTTACTACAGGTTTTACTACAGGACTTTACCATTCGGGTTAAGCGACTGTCAATTACCCTTAAAATTGCGACTTCAAGGGTTTAAGGCTTGAGTTAACAGTAGGAAATACTATTGAAGATCAGGAAAATTATCGCGATCATTTTCTGAAACCAATTAAAATAGTTAATATTAACTCCAATTTTTTACGGATTTCGCGAAGATCTGAAATAACGTAAAGAAGTATAATAGAAAGCTTTAAAACCTCTTCTATACCAAGATAATGCCCTGTTTAGATATTTGTAGGTAAATATAGTACTTTTTCCTGGTTTTTACTTACTATTTCCTAGGATTTTTACAGTTTACAAGAACTATTACTTGGTAATTTCAACGTGATTAAAAACTTTTCGCGGGATTTACGACGGCATAAAGAAATGCTTCGAATATAACGTCTACCTTACGCAATATAATACGGATTGGACTACAAAAAAGTGGACGAAAATGATGGTTAAGAAAAAAGAGGCGGAAAAGTTAATGTATATAGTTAATTATATGTTTGATAAGTTGATATTTTGCTTATAATTAATATGGAAAGTTTATACTAGCGAAGCCATATTTAGCAAGTAAATATATGTAGTAGTTACAAGTGCAAGCGAATTCGAATTCGTCTTATAATGCTCAAATGCTACCTGTAAAGACTTTCTCAGTTAAATACGGTCTTTATTTTCAACCTTAATAGCATATACACAGAATTTGTTCGGTATGTACTTTTAAGTTGATGACTTTCGCGATGTGGATAAAAATGCTCGAGTAATGATATATTATATCAATGGTAAATACAAGCAGTCCTAACATTTATGACCTAGTGTAAGATTTTCGGATTAGAAGTTATGACTATACTAATGTTAGTAACGATGGTAAGATTTGAGTGTACTTGTTAATTATAAAGATTATTGTCGTAATAGTGGTAAGAGGTGTTGGATTTATGGCAAGGTCGGTTATTAGTCGATTCGCTACCTTCCGGCTAAGTGTAATAAACAATAGGATATGTACCATATCTAGTACTTCATTAATTCTAAGCAAGATTATATGGTTTGTATTGAAAACTGCAAGGGTAAAAAGGATGCGTATAGTATATTAAAACAAGTAATATAATAAGAATAAAATTGTAGGTAGAGGTACTTTGACAAACTTGAAGGCTGCAAGGCTATTGAAGTTGATGACTTTATTGATTGACATAGCTAAGTTTGATTGGCACGACTGAGTTTGAGGTTTGAATAAGTTTGTGACGACAGATTTGTTTGTGCAAATTGATGAAGTCAGAATTCGGAACCATAGGGCAAATGGAGGCAATTGGGGTTAATTTGAATGTAGAACTAGCCGGGGTCTAGTTAGTTTACGAGGGTATAATTTAGTGATAACTGGAAATATTGGTCGATTACACTGACGTACACATACAAAACAAAAAGCCATCAGTGATAGAATTGTAGTGACTGTAGTGTAGTAAGTCAACTGTACTAATATTAAAGTTGACTGTATTGATTGTAAATTAGGTGTATTATTTGGTAGGTTTACTCAATTAGCTACAAATTAAGTATAGCATACGCCTATTTTACATTAATGGGTGGTTCAAGCAATCGGCCATAAAAATTACTGTATAGACCGGCTAACGGTCTTCCAAATCTAGAATAATATATCCACTACTTTATCATTGTAATACTACTATTACTTCAACCACATCTCGAATCGACAACGTTGCAACGTTTAAAGCCCTACTAACATAGTTCCTAGTAACTTATTGAAGGCTAAATTGATGATTTTTACGAATGGTTTCGCCGCTAATAATATCAAACTATTGTTACAAATGAGATTTTGAATAATAATCGTTAACGTGAATAGATTGTAGGACAATCTATTCGCAGTTATTTGGAATTCTATCTATTGAACATCTGTTCAATGTGAAATGATTACGAAAAACATATTTTCTTCCAAAGTTCATGGCATAAAAAAAGGCTTCAATTTAAGTATATCAATGTAGAAAAAACTTAATATTTTTACTAGATAGTTAAAAATCTTCTCTTTTCTAGTTGTTATTTATATTAATTCAAAAAGCCTTTTGGTTTCATTCTTCAAGCTAGGAATAATTCATTAAACAGTTTGATAATCAACGTAATAACTTTCTAGAAAGCTTAAAAAAGTATGAAAATTAAGGAGTTCCGATGAAATGATGATAAAATCAACCTGGCTAATATTATAACGAAGGTAATGATGAATAAGACCTTAGAATGTTTATAGATAATACTAGACTAATCTTACGAATCATGTGATACTTCAAGAGGCTATTTATCACAATCTTAGGTAATGAAGAATAGAGAGAAAGATAAAGGTATATTATTAAACCCCAAAAAAATATCGAAAGTTACAAACTGTTGTTAATACGAATTTAATTTATCGGCACGGTTAAGTTAAGTATATAATTGTGTTTATATAGATGAATTACAGTGAAAAAGTGATATAGTACCTGTTAGTGAAATTGCAATTGATAGGAAGTAAGGCGGCTATACAATTGCAGTGGAGTTAACATAGTAAAAAGTTCAAGTGACTGAAAGTTATATAATAAGACGTATTGGCACTGATACTAGCACGGAAAACAAAAATTCGTCAGTGTTATAATGGTATTAAAGTGTAGTGCAGTCAATTGCAGTAGAGTATTCAATTCAATATGGGTTATAGTCCAAGTAATTAAATATATAAAGAACTGGTCAGATCGTTTATCGGTCTGCTAAACTTAGAATAATATATCCAACACGTGACTACTGCAATAATATTATTACCTCGAATGCGATTCGAATGAAAAACTTCTCAAAGTCTAAAAACATATCAACAATAGGCTATAATAGCCTATAATCGTTTGTTAGATTTTGACATATATGTTTATTTGATAAGTACATTTTATTTACGAGAAAATACTTACTAAATGGTTACAATATACGGAAGAATATTAAAAAAATTACGCGAAGAATTCTTAAGGCGTTAATTTGATAATATCTTTCACACTGAGAAGATTTTATTGACAATTAACAAGATAATCGTGTTACTATAAGGTAAAGTCTTTGTTTGGTGTAAACTAAGCAAATAAAATGGCCTATTTAAGATATAAAGTAAATTATTAGTAGGGATTTAGACTTTGTTACGTTGTTGATTTGATTGGTTGAAGTCACAGTAGTATTGCAATAATTAAGTAGTGGATATATTGTTCTAGGTTTGGTAGACCGCTAGCTGGTCTACATTGTAATTCGTTTGTCCAATTGCTTGGCCAGTGACCTAGCGTGAAGTGAGCGCAAACTGTAATTGACTTGCAGCCAATACAGTAAGCTCACACAAATCAGTACACACAACTTGCAGTTAGTATACTTAACTTTTACTGTAAGTAAAGTTGAACTACTATACTGCAATTACTATTATTGTAATATTAGTAGCTTTTTATTTTGTACGCGTATACTAGTGCAATTAACCAAACCTTTCCAGTTACCACCGAATTACGTTTTCTTTAATTGAGTAAAACTCCATCAATTCCAGTTGACTTTTACACACAAATTAACCCTAATTACCTTTAATTTCTTCACGGCTCCGAGTTTCAACTTTATCAACTCCCATAGTCAAGTCTTTCGCTACCAACTTACGCGTATTAATCTATTAACACTATTAGCCATCTGAACTCACATAAGTTAAACCGTTTGCCACTTTAATTAACATACATGAGTTAATTAGTCTACTAATACCCCTATTACTACCAATGCTACTTACTATGTTAACTAATATGGGTGAAGCCACTTGTTTATTTCGTTTAACTTATGTGAGTTAATTGATTCATTGCTTCATTCAATTCAACCGTGCTATTCTTAAAAATCGCTATTGCCGGCTTTATTCTCTAGATAATCTTCGAATTTAATAGTACATCCCTATCCGTTAGCATATGATTTAGCCTTAACAAGTGACCTATTAACGTAGCCCTTAATATGTATAATCAGCCTATTGTTATCTATAAATCCCTTAAAAGCTACATTGAGCAATGTTTTTGTTATGGCGTCAGCAAGATTATCCTTACTATAGATCCATCGAAACTTTTCGATTTCCCTACCTTCTTAAGCCTTACGAAGTGATATTACATTGATTATCAGTCTTTTTTGACTAATAATTCCGAACTTTAAAATGTATTCGAATAGATTTCTCGAATCGGTATAAATTACTACTAGGATAGAGAGAATCTTTAGTTTCTTCATGATAACGTTGAAGGTTTCTTATAATATTGTACTTATATCGAAGTCGCCTATTATAACATAGACTTTGAAAGGAAGCACGTTACGTGTAATCCTCCTATATTCAAGGAAAGTTTAGTAAATCAAATTTGCGATAATGTTGAACTTGGATTCCCACTTATCTTAATTAATTAAAGTCATTAGAAAACCTATTTGTAATAATAATTGTATGTTGTTCACAAAAGTTAGTTTGTAAAAATCATTAATTTGGCTTTCGATAAGTTAATTGGAATTATATTAATCCTTCGGTTTAAATTTCGCATTTGTTTTTTATACCTTTTTTTATCGTTTAAAGCCTTTATCTATTTGTTCTCATGCTTATACTGTAATCGATAGGTTATAAGAGGCTTTTAGTTGGAATGAAGTGGCAATATAATTATTAAGGGAGCGTTATTTCAAGTACGATTAAGGCTTAACCACTTTAGCTTTGTCAACTATAATCAAGTTAACGCCTTAGTCATTTCAACCAAATTTTAAACAGGTATCAACAATACGTATACGAATTGACTATCCGTTAAATAAAATTGGTTTATCTTCGCTAAAGTTGAAACTAACTTATAATTAGAAAACTTTAAATCCTTAATCTTCTATTATTCTAATACCACAAACCCAACCATTTTAATAAAAAGGGTATTATTAATTTATAAATCCACTAAGCCGAAATCTTTTTCTTACGTTGGAAGTAAATATAGGTCGTATATTAAAGACTTTATAGCCAATTTTAACCTGAAATGCAACTAATAGTTTAGAAAATTATAAATTTTTACAACAGCCAGTCTATATAATAACTTAATATATCGAATTAACGTTTCTGAAGGGTACGTAATACGTAATTTCTGTTATAATTCTTTTAATACGATCCGTTGTAAATTGGTTGCTAACTATATGTATACTTACTTTATATCACGGCTATTAAAGGTAAACTTTCCTGTAGTTTCGGCTAATAAACTTACTATTGACACGAGCACCTAACGCTAACCAATCCTTTGAATTATTAACAATTATGTAAAAATTCAATCCTTACCTTCTTTACCGTATTTTTAAACTATTACGTATAACTTTTCGTACGATCATCTAGTAATCATACCTTTAACCTCGTGTATAATCCTCAACCTGAAAACTGTAACATTTGGGCCAGAAAGATCAAAGTTAACTTTAGGTACGAATTATACAACTTTTGGAATCAAAAAAACGTCAATCTCAATACTATTGTTTTCCTTAAAAGGTTTACTTAAGGTTTGAACTATATTTTATACTCGAAGACTCAACGCCCAGTTTTCGGTATCCGTTTTTCCTGCTTACCAAAGCAGTATTGTACATACGGCCCGATATATATTCCTTATCGTTAACGTTTCTTTTTTTAGTTGTTATCCGCATTAACGGTATTTTATTAGTTTATCGATAATATGGAAAGTAGGATTCTATTGGCTTATTAGCTTGACTTAAAGGTCTTCATTAGTAATGTCAATCGCCTTATTATAAGACTTAACTAAGGTAATATAAAGCGTCGCAAAATTATGAAATTTTCAATGATTAATTTATTATTAATAATACTTAAAATCTTCTATAAACCATCTCATTTAATCAATTCTATCATAAGAGACTTTAACTCTATAACAAAAAGATAAGCATATCAATCATCGTAGAACAATTTCTGGTATTAAATATATTATTGAATTAACGCTGTACCGATTCCTTTCATAATTCTTTTAGTATCTTAATGTAATCTATTAATATCTTTTAGTTACTTGTTAATAGCAGAGAATTACTCATCAGGCGTGGTTACGTTTTAAAACCCAGAAGTGTTGATACTAGACTGTCAGGGCCTACGGTATTATTCAAGCCTTTTACCGCTATTTAAAGGCGTGTTTTTTAGTTTATAAAGCCTTTGATTTCAAGTGTAAGGATATTATAAACTTTGCGACGTAAAGCGTATATCTTGCTGACCTTTCCAATACTCTGGTAGGACTTGATAAACACTTATTTACACTAAATTCCTATTATCTCAACGTCTATCCACAACTCCACCGCCGTAAAATTGGTACCAGCATTTTAAACGACGATATAAAATGAGCCCAAGTACATATCAATACAAAATATCATTAACATTTCCCATGAATATTTCGCTAACAGTAACTTTAAAAACTTGACAATGTAAAAAAACTTACAAAATCAACATCATAAAAACGAGCTTATTATCTAAATGAAATACGTTGACAAAAATATCGAAATTGAAATCCTCATCGTTTTTTAAAGTAAGCTAGAATCTTTGAGTGGTGAAGGCATACATATTCCAATGGTAGAAAATTTTTCAATAGCCTCCAAAATAAAGTATTTTACATTGTCGTACCTTACGGACTTAAGAACTTTATACAAATTATTCACAATTAGTTAATTAAAACATTGGCATAATGAACGAGATTTTAACTCCTTAAAATTCAACACCGTTACCTTTAGGTCTTAAAGATAAAACCACAAATACTCCTACTTATAAGAAAGGAGAAACCTTGAACTATTTTCAACTAGATTATAAATATTAACATCAACGTTAACACCGAAAGTATTCATATTTTCCAAACGAAATAAAGGGGTAAATGAATCAAAAATACAAAACGTAAACAGTCTAACAATAATCTAAACTATCTTTATCCCTAATAACAATAATTTTTTTGCTGGGTTAAAGCCAACTTTAACCTTATCAATATCTTAGCGATTAATCCCTGTAACAGTAATACTTTTCCTACGCAATATCCTGTATTGCGAATAACCTTCTATTAAATACGTTACTACTGCTATATTTGGTATAAGACTCTAAAACGTGTAATCCACGTAACAATCGCAAAATTTAAAGGAATATGAAGGTTTTGAAACTTAGTTAAAGTGAAGGAAAAACTCTTTGATATTTAAACAATACAAAAAAGCGTAATCGACTGGTTACGAAACCGCGCTAAAAATAACATTATCATAGCACGTAACGCGTTGACACGAATCGTCGTCGTCAAAATCCTTTTTACCTTCGAAATCTATAATATGATCAAAATAATCTTATTTAAAGGCATTGGGGTATTAGGAGTAATACATCGCCTGCCATTTATAATGCTCTGCCGAAAGCTGAAGAATAAACTAATAATCGGACATGACCTAAATCCAACACCTTTTACTACTATCACAACGATAATTTTTATGGTTCAGAAATCCACCTAAGTTTTACCCTCATTATTAACGCTAATGTAATTGTAGATTATAATTTGAAGGTATTAAACCAAATTTTACGCGTTAAGGTCAGCCGTACTTGCGATCAACATAACATACCAATGCGTACTTTTTTTATCTACATCGCGAAAGTTATTTGCTTAGGTATATATACCAAACAAATTTGACGTACGTATCATTGAAATCGCGAAAGAAAACTTTAACTAGCTGAAAAAACCTTCATAGGTGACATCTAACAATGTAGGGTGTATTTAAACTCTCTAAAACCTGTAACAACTACATGTACCTGCTCGCGAAGCGTAACTTAACTAATGTAAACCTTTCTTATCACTTACTAACATAACATCAACTTATCAAATATCTAATTCACAACATTTATCAGTATTTCCTCCTATTTTTTCTTTACAATTATCGTCGTCTATTCAGTAATGACCTAATCCTTATAACATTATACAAAATAAACATCTCACTTGAAGTAACTTTTTATATCTTCGTAAATTTCACGTAAGGCTTTTACCCGTATCAAAAAGGTCACTTAATAATCCTTTATGTTCCTTATAAAAATTCCGGGAAAAAATAAGTAAAAAAAAGATAGAGAAACCTCTATTCACTTACGAATATTCAAAAAAGGCATCATATTTGTATCAAAAAAATTGTAAAACTTTCCTTCATAATTTTTTACGTCGTTCCAAATCTTAGTAAAATCCGCAAAATGCTTATAATTAATGTTGACTATCTTGATAGATCTGAGGGGAAGGTCTCGATTATCATTTTAATAGTTATTGATATTTTTTATCAATTTAAGCTTTAATGCTTCCAAGTTATGATGTTAAGAGTAATTAGCAGTCGCTTAGCTCGAGGGATATAGTCCTACATTAGGACCTATAATGAGCTTATGCGTATAGACATATATACCGTAGCGAGCTTTGCTTTAAAGAACTTGACAATTCTCAGGGAAGGATTAAAAGGCAAAATAGGCTTAACCGTAGGAGAGATTTTAAGGGACTTCACTATTTTATTTCATTAAGCAAATTACACCAATGTCAATATCTTTTACCGCATTAGCGACTACTGATTTACACATTCTACCACCTCTCAAAGTACACCCTACGATATTATGTGAAGGTTATAAACTGCTGAACAGATTAAGAGATTCCTTATCATCTGTACGTAAAAAATTATGTTTAACTAAAAGTTAATGGAAGGTACCATAAAGCGCATATAAAAGCGTTAAAGGTTCTTAACGCCCTTTCTCTCAGGGCATGTGTCTTAAAAAAATCCTTAAGTTGGGCTAAGTCGAAGAGGGTTTATGCCAGCTTGTAAAATCCTTCTTCTAACATATAAACTCTTCGTCTCTCAAGTTCTGACTTCAACCTAAACTCAATCCATTTTTAAATTGCCTTCCACATATCAATAATCCAATCATCAAAATAGTCATTATACTTATAAAAAACACGTTGGCCGCAATGAAGGTCTTCACTGCAATCTTAATCGAAAATATAACTACTAAAAAAGTTAACCAGGTTTGTTTCCGTTAAATTTTCTTCAACATCTGAATCTCAACGCTCTTTATCATAATAATTGGTAAAAAGGGGTCCGAGAGCTTTAATCGCCTTCATTCGTTTCTAACTCAATGATATATTAAAGTTATAGCTAACGTAGGACTTAGTAGATGAGCGTGAAGTAAATTTATCTTAGTAGAAAAAGAACTTGGCAATTTTACTTGAAATATCACGATGTGGCTTTCTTTACGCAACTTGACTAGTCTTAGTATGTTCCGCTCAAAACAGCGATTTTAAAGATTACATTGGCGTAAAGGAGGAAAAAAAGTAAAATAAAAGGAAAAACTTAGTATTTAAAGTAAAGGTTTCACATAAATGATAAGGTCGAAAGTCGTTTATTATAGGCCGTATAATTTAGTGGTTTTTACAATAATAACACCTTTAATAATAATTGTTTAACCGCTAGCCTAATTTTAGATTAAAGACTTTTAACAGTTAACCTCAATGCTTGTCTTCAAAAATAATCCGTAATAATTTCTTAATATTTTCAAATAAATATACCGTCGCTTAATCTCAAATTGTAGTTGTAAACTAACTCAACCCCAAATTCATCTTTGTTTTGTTTTGCTGTTATGGACTAACGCAGTATTAATAAAAACACTTTGTAAGAATCTTTCCTCTACTATAACCGCCGTTTTCAACGTAAAGCGTGACTAGAAAATAGCTTCTTTTTTACTTAACTTATCTATGCTTAACCTAATAAACACGAGTCAGTATTGATACGGCGTTGAAATTTACAACTTTGTCGATTCGATTAGTCAAAGTAACAGTAATAATGCAATGGTCAAGTAGTAGATGTATTATTTAAGGTTTGGCAAACGAACAGCTGGTTTACCCAGTAATTTCTACAGCCAATTGCTTGTGATGTACCCTAGAGTTAAGTGGACGCATACTGTATTTGACTTTCAGCCAATACAGTAGGCATATACAAAACAATACACTTAATTTACAATCAATATAATCAATTTTTACTGTAAGTAAAGTTGACCTACTGTGCTGCAATTACTACTATTCTTAATATACATGTAATTTAAAAGTAATTTATGAGACTTTTAACGGTTTTGAAATAGTTTGTATGATTCACGTAGAAAATTATGCTGTGTCGATTATTGATAAGAATCATTAACTCAAACGAATCAGCTAGAATAATACGCCGCTGTTAGTAATAAAAAGTTAGTAAAACAATAGAGACGTAAAAGACTATTAAAAAAACCTAAAACAAGAATGATTGGCAATAAAATCTATGGTATACATAAGCAATAAATTATGTTAGTAAAAAAGAATAATTCAAATCCAGCGGTTCAATGACAGATATAAGAAATTATTAAATTCCCGGCTAAACCTCGTTGAAAAAGAGATATGGTCGAGATTAATGGAAGTTTTCTAAAGAAAGTTATTGGATTTATAACTAAACGCAAATTTAATCTAAACAACTAAAAATCACAATTTTGAAATTGAAAACAATTCATGAAGTTTAGGGTAAACCCATAAATAACTAATGCGAGAAAGATTAAATTAATTGTTCAAAGATACAAAGATAAAAGTTAAAACAGAATACTCATACAAACCATAAAATTTATAAGATTAACCAATATTTGGTAGTTGTTTTGGTAATAATTTTAATGCCAAATATTAATAGAAAGTCGACTCTTAATAACCATAGTATTACTTAAAAGTATATGTAATCTGGATTTTTTTTTATATAAATAACAGACTTATTAAAGTTACTTCTGGAACTCTGTGGAAAATACCTATTAGAAATAGTTATACAATACGTCAAATGATTATATGTATTGACTTAATAAGGTTTCTACTAGTGTATAACCTATTTGTTATACAACAATTTAAAAACATATATGAAATGTTCAATTTACGACTAATGTTCATTGATTTCATAACCTCATGGAAAATTTGCTATAATAGGTATACAAATTAATAATATATTTTTCGTTGAAATTGTTTAGATTTATTGTAGTAGAATAACATACAATTAAGGAGCCGAATTTTGGAATTATAAGACGATTATTATATTTAATAAAAACATACACATAAACTTTAAAGAATCATGAATTTGTATGTATGGTGCTAGTGATACTAATATCAGATACTTTAGCTTTCGTGAAAAGGAGCAAAGGATTGGTTTGAATAAAATCAATGAAATTAATACCTTCAAGGCTTAGCAATATTTAAAGCAATAGGTTTATAGTAGTTACATCGCAATCTTATAACAGTTGGAAATATTGTACAACTTGTCAGTTACGGTATAAACTTAAAACCCAACTAATAAAAAATTTGATTGTTTGAATAAGCGATTAAAATAATAAATAAGTAATGTGAACCAAAGAATTATACGGTTTTTGTCGACGTATTGAGGACTAAGTTATTAATTTTTACGAATAGATTTTTATAAACAAAACTTATTTATCGTTAAAAATGAAATTCATTATAATAATCGTTAACCAAAAGAAAAGAAAAACTTATTCACCATTATTAGTAGTCTAATTTATTGAATCTTTATTAAATGCAAAAAAAAAAAAAATTCATATGACATACACTTATTTCCAAAGTTTACAATATAATAACCAGTTTTAATATATATGTCTTTATATAGAAAACCTTTAACATTATCACTAAATCGTTGCAGATTCCCCTAATTTCGGTCGTTATCTGTACCGATTCACGAAAACTATTGGAATAGCTTTCTAAACTCGAAACAACAAACAAAAAAGCCTAATAATTGACATAATAACTCTCCGGAAAGCCTACAAAAGCAGGGAGACTAGAAAAAATCGATAAATCGATGGCAAAAATAACCCTTTTATTGGCATAACGAAAACTACATTAAATAAAGCTCTGAAAAGGTTTATAAACAACAATTAACTAATTATACAAATTGAGGGATATATGGGAAGACTACCTGGCAAGGTTGACTAACTTTATTGATTGGTACGGTTGAGTTGTATATGTATGAAGGGATAGGAGTACAAAAGTGATAAAACACTTGTTACTAGGATTACAATGGTAGGATGTGTAGCTGCTACGTAAATGGCAATAGGAAAGGTAAAGGGAAACACTTGCGTTACTGGCTGATGATCCTGTAAGACGCATTAACACAACAAAATAAAAAGCCGCAAATGTTGGAATAGTAGTCAATTGCAATATAGTCAAGTTGACTGTATTGATTGCAAGCTGACTGTATTTACTACAAACCAATTGTAGTGGAGTACCCAATTCAATGAGGGGCATGGACTAAGCAGTTGACCATATAAACTAGTATGTAGACCGGCTATTGGCCTGCCAAACTTGGAAGGAACAACAATGCACCACCTGATCTTTGCAATACTACTTGTTACTACGACCACGATTCAAATCGATAAACGTTGCAACATCTAAGTTCCTATCAAGAATACTCGTATATAGTATACTTACATACAGTATACATATACATAATATACTATTACCCAGTACTGATAGCCTAAGCTTACTCATGTATTAACGTAGTAACAAGTCGTTACTATATAGACTTGGGCTTTCCCGGTGAAGATGTGGTAGGAGTAGTCGCTATGGGGCTGATAACAGGGAGGAAGGACCCTGAAACTCGCAGCGGGGCCATCCCTGTCTGCTGACAACACGCAAACCAGGCACCCGGCATTATTCACACCGCCTAAAACGCCCAAAACGCCCAAAAACTATTGCTACCCCACACCACGAGTCTCCGCGATAATCACAACACAACACAGCACAACTCAACACAACTCAACACAACTCAACCCAACCAAACCCTATAACATGTGATGCGATGGCTGACAAATTGATGGCGCCGCCAGTCCTCGCGACCCCTGACGACTACCTTTTCGAGTACCAGAAACCAGACAAAACGTCACCGACTCAGTCGGACGAGCAGCTCCACGCAATATACGAGGTCGAACGGACGGCGCGAGAATGTCGAGAGGGAGGCTACAGAAGGATTGCGCTGCAATTTCCAGACCACATGCTTGGCAATGCTTCCAGGCTAGTTGGCCTCCTGCAGAAAGCGCTGGCCAAGACTCGGCAAGCCACAGAGCCAACGCAAGAGAAGATCTGGATCTTGGCCGACACGTCCTACAGTGCCTGCTGCGTCGACGAGATTGCCGCTGAGCATGTGGACGCCGATGTCGTCATACACTACGGCCGATCATGCCTGTCGCCGACTTCAAGGCTTCCCGTCATTTACGTCTTCACAAAGCACCAGCTGCATCTGGACAAAGCGGCAGACGAGTTCGAGGCCGAGTTCCCGGCCAAGGAGGCCAAAGTGGTCCTCATGGCAGACGTCGCCTACCAGGATCACGTGCCTGAATTATACCATCGCATCAGGGATCGGGGATACAAAGACGTGCTTTCGACCAGGATACAGCACAATCCCCTGGGCAGCATACCAAACAGGACCATCACGAATGCACAGGACAGGGAGGTCAAGTTTGGTGACCCGGAAGAGATGGACCTGACAACCTATGCAGTCTTCCACATCTCAACACCACCAACGGCCCTTCTCCTGGCATTATCTTCTCGCATAGCCTCCCTCCACATCTTTCAGACCGCCGACGCAGATGCATGCTATTCGCCAACGCGAACCACGCGAGCTCTTCTCGGCCGCCGCTATGCCAAGCTGCTTAACTTGACCAGCGCCGGCGTCATAGGCATCCTTGTCAACACGCTCTCGGTTGCCAACTACCTGTCATCAATTGACGCGATACGGAAGCAGATCACGGCAGCAGGCAAGAAGAGCTATACCATCGTCGTTGGCAAGTTGAATCCAGCCAAGCTGGCAAACTTCGCCGAGATCGACGGCTGGGTCGTGATCGGGTGCTGGGAGAGTAGTTTGGTGGAAGAAGACGCCAACTTCTACCGACCAGTCCTCACGCCATTTGAGCTCGCGGTCGCGTTGATGCCCGACGAGGAGCGGATTTGGGGGCTCAGCTGGTGGGGCGGCATGGAGAGCGTCCAAGCCCCGCAGCAATTGCCCCGCAACGGCGAGAATACCACTGCTGATAGCGGTGTCGAGCTGGAGCAGGATGATTCCGAGGTACCGATATTTGATCTTCGCACCGGCAAGCTCGTCTCGACATCACGGCCAATGCGCAGGTTTGCTCAGCCAGAGGAAGAAGGCGGCACAACTTCGAACCAGGACGTGCCAGACAAGCATTTAGAGGCGTTGACGCTGCGTCCCAAAGCCGAACTGGCCACGCTCCATGGTGTCTTCAGTCCCGGTGCGGAATATCTTCGCTCACAACGGACTTGGCAAGGTCTAGGCACTGATTTCGACGGCGAACGGGCGGCGACGATAGAGCAAGGCCGAGGCGGAGTGGCGAGGGGATACCAAGTTGGCGAGGCTGACGAGAAAAGATGACGTTGTCACGTTGGAAGTAGTCATTGATATCCCTTTGCTGCGTCATGTTGTCGCTCACTGCGAGATCAACCGGGACATACATAGGTAAGCTGATATGTTAGAAGCGACAGAGCTGCCGTGCGAATTTAGAAAACAATTATGTGTCCCATGCTGACGATCCCAGGACATCGCTCGATATCGATGCCTAGCTCACCTTCCAACACCGCCACACCTCCATGCGTCTTGAGCTAGGCAGTAGCAGCTTGTCACTTGCCGTCGACGCTGTCCTTCTCCGTCATGCCGAAGAGCTGATCCATGGCCTCGAGCGACATGCCCTTCGTCTCAGGAATAAAGAACCACACGAAAAAAAACATGATGAAACAGAAACAGCCGAAGACCAAGTATGTTCTTGAGAGAGTGTCAGTGCTTCGATTCCAACCACAAAAGGGTCGCTTGTTGGTCACGTATAGTGACCAGGACATTGTCGATTACTTACCCGTACCCGTGAGCGCCAACGGTGATCAGCATATTGGGCACGGCCCTTGAAACGACGAAGTTAAAGAGCCACTGTGTGGCAGCTGCGTACGCCACGTTCATGGACCGGAGACGCGCCGTAGGGATCTCGGACACATAGATCCAGCATGCAGGACCCCATCCGAATTGGAAGAACCTGGAATGCAGTGTCAGAACACCTGTCTAGGGCCACTGCCAGAAAGGACACAGACACAGACACAGACAAACGCCTAGCAGGAGAACTCACATTGCGAAGACGAAAATGCAAACCAGCGCCACATAGCCCTGCGGAGTCACTGGCTCGTCCTTCCCAGGCGGACTGATGCGCACATACAACCCAATGAAGAACATACAAAAGCCCTGCCCCACCGAACTCAGCAGCAGCGATTTCCGCCGACCGAAACTGTCCGCCAGGAACAGCAGAAAGAAAATACACGAGCACACCTTGACAATGCCGTACACGCCCGTGCTGAACAGGCTCGTCGACGTGCCCGTGATTCCCAAGTTCTGGAAGATCAACGGCGCATACGTATTGATCGCGTTAGTCCCCGTCATCTGCTGGCACACCATGAGTGTGATGGAGATCAGCGCGCGGTTTCGGTTCCCCGCGATCGTCCACATCTCCTTCTGCAGGTTCCACGGCGTCGCTTCGCCGATCAGCCGCCGCTCGTGCTCGAGCTGCGCGACAATCTCCTGGAACTCCTCCTCGAGGTACGGGTGGCTCGGCGCGAGGTTGCGCAGGCGCGCCAGCACGCGGCGGGCCTCCTCCCAGCGGTCCTGGCGCGCCAGCCAACGCGGCGACTCGTTGCACAGCAGCATGCAGCCGCACAGCAGCGCGGCGGGCAGCGCCTGGATGGTAAGCGGGAAGACGTAGACGGCCCTGCCCGCGAAGCGGATCGCGACGCTGTAGTTGATCCAGAAGGCGATCATGCCGCCGGTCACGATGAAGAGCTGGTACATGCCCGTGAGCAGGCCGCGGATCGCGCGCGGCGCGTTCTCGCTCACGTACAGCGGGTTGATGGCGCTGGCGGCACCGACGCCCAGCCCAGCCACGAAGCGGCCCGCGTACAGGGGCGCTAGCCGGCCCGACGAGGCGGCCTGCATGGCGACGCCGGCGAGGATCGCCAGCGAGCAGCCGACCAGGCACCACTTGCGGCCCCACCTGTCGGTCAGCGCGAAGGCAGCGATGGCGCCGACGAAGCAGCCGGCCTGCAGCACGGAGACGATGTTGGCGGCGAGGTTGGCCTCGGCGACGGAGCCGGCAGTGCCGAGGTGGTAGTCGGCGATGAAGGGCGGCAGCGTGATGACGCCGCCGATCACGGACGAGTCCCAGCCGAAGGACATGGCGCCGAAGCAGGCCGAGCAAGCGAGCAAGTATACGCGCCAGCCGTATATCTCGTCCGGGTCGTGAGCCACTGCGGGATGGTCAGCGCTGGGAGAGCCCCAACTGTTGCGGGGGCGGTGTCACGAGAGGGCTTTCGTCCCTCGTGCCGAAACCGCGGATGGCAGGTTGACTTACTGGCATCATTATGCACAATCTTTTGCAAGACCTTCGTGGTGACACCCATCTTTGCATACGGGTCCGGCGTGCGCCGTTGCAACCCAGTGTCACAGGTTGTCTAGGATGAAATCAATGCTCAGACTTGCGGTTTGGCCTCAATGACCCAATCGGTTGCTGCGACTCACTGAGAAACTGTGGCCAGGTGCGACTCGCGAGGGATCAGGGCTTGGCCGGCAATAAGGACCGAGAACTTGCAGCGATTCTGACAGGAGAGCTTGTCGCTCCTCAACATCAGTTTATTCGTTTGGCTGGCCATTCGCTGCCTTCAGTGCAATGAATACCTGTTTTTTCAGGGACAGACGATCAGCCTCGGAACACAGTTCCTCGTAGTTCAAGGACGCGCAGAAACACAGCGAGAGCGCGCCGCATGTCGTGGAGGGCCCCCAGGGGACGGACCTTTTATCATTCATCCATGACTGCTCATCAGAGACCTCAGAGGTCAGTGGAACCGCGCGACATGCACGACGAAGGACGCCGCCGCACTCCGGGTAGATTCCCCACACGAGGCCTACCAGACCTGGCTCAGACTAGTGCCGCGGCGGAGGGGCTCCATTCAATGTGTCACTGTGGTACAAAAACTGGGCGGGTGCTCCACGCAGCACGCTCATGGGTGCGGCTCTCCCGCCGGTGGGTTTGGCCCTCCTTGGCCGCATGCTTGCTTTGGAAAAAAAGGTATCCTGTGAGGGGAGGAGGGTTCACGAGAAGGAGCTTCCACAGCTGCATGCCACCACCCCCCTGCTTGGGCCCGTTTGGCGTGTGGGCTGGCTGTTCGTCCGCCAGTTGTCTCACGTGGATTGCAGAGACGAAGGATCAGGGTGGCGCCGGCGTGGCGGCACCGCCATGGGGCGCTTCTCGACCTCGTGGCTTGGCCTCGGGGTCCACACGGCGACGGTGCCGAGCGAGGTGGCTTGTGGGGATCATGGAGGGGTCGCTACGCTCTGGGTTTTTTTTTCTTTGGCGTGAACGGGGCCGAGAAGGTCGGGATGTAAGAGGGAATGCCGATCCGTTGCGTAATGCTCGCTATGACACGGTGGAGCAAACGAACCATTAACCAGCTGATACTGGCAGTCCTTGGATAGGACTGTCGATCTGATACGCAGTATATCCACTGATAGTCTGTAGATCATAATCCATCAGTGGATAGATCCCACTAATAGTCTGTCCATCTAACCAGTGTTTGTCAATCTATCTAGTGGCCTATCCATCCTTTTGTGTATTACATACAGACCTTTACAGTGCAGCCCTAACAGCCCTTGAATTGATCTTTATCGCACACAACTTGTCAGTTTACACACAGGACCCTGGCAAGTATAGACTAATCATTTTGGGGAAAAAAATCCGGGGAAGCAAAGCTGCAAAGACAGTAAACATGCCCCGTATTCCAGGGTCGCCCATATCTTCACTGGTCGATGTG
>JASMMZ010000001.1:34128163-34415648 GCA_038502455.1 Anisogramma anomala
AGCTATCTATATTTTCATTGATCAAAAGAATTTGTCGTATAATTTCGTTTTGTTCCTGTGTTTATCTTGATCTTGTTACCTTATAGCTCGTTCATGAGTTGGTGTTTTGATTGAGGTTCCTATATACCTAAACTGTTGTGGGTATACATGTAGTGCAGTTGACTGTATTGTCAACTGTACGTTTGCACATTCAACATAGTCAGTCACATGCAAAACGATTGACGTCAACAATGTTGACGTCAAGACTGACGACTGTTTTGCCGCTTTGACCTCTAAAAATATTGTTATCTTATGTGGACACGTATGCAACTGTATGGAAATGGGGGTGAAGAGAGTAACCAGAAACTGGATATCAAAAAGGGTGAAAAGGTCAATATGAAATTGGTTTAAATTTGATTGGTTTAGATAATGTAAAGTGTTCATATAAACCCGGTTTCACCTAGAACACCACCGATCGATACCATATAATACTATTTTTTTTCTTTATAACCGACCCTATGAGGTGCATTCAGCCAAAAAAAAAAAAAAAACATCACAAATAAAATATGAGTTTTAACAACCCAATAACTCTACTTTGAATGACACATATCATATACCCACCAACATCCTGATAAATGGAAGCTGTAAATTTTGATTATTCAAATGACATCTAATGCATTGTTTTTAATTAAGCAATATTATTAATACAATATTTAAAATTCAAGCAAATTAACCATAGCGCGTAACAAGTTTAGAATCCCCTTACCTACACCAATAATTATCTCCATCCTAGCTATTAGTTGTTAATTGTCCACTTTTTCCTACCCCTTTATCGTAGATTTTTATGATGAGTAGATAATTTCAAGCATTGTTAATCAGCCAGCTACTTTTTTTATACTGTTACAACGAACTTGAGATTAGCAAGTATCTACAAAAGCTTCGAATTCAAGCCTAATTATAAAAACGTGATAATCATTTCATATTCCCCTTTTTGTCCTGTTACCACATTTATTTCGCTTTAATATCCCTAAGTAACCTATGTTTGAAACTCGAGCAGATTATAAATACGTTGTTAACAATGGCGGACTTTCTTTAAAATATATCCGTAAAATAATTAGTTGTTTAATCAATAAGCATTTTAATGATGTAGATAAATGCTTTAACACCTTGGACTGTCGTATTCAAAATATGGTTGAAAACATAGTTAACAACATTACATATTATATTACCGCTAGCGTTGCTATTGCGGTAGCCAGCTTACTTCGTGAGCTATCTCGATGTTTTCTTTAATTTTTCTATTATTTTTAACATCCATGCTATTTTTATTTCCCTCTTTGTAAGGATGACCATCCACTCCGCAAGGATAACTGTTACCTTCATAGGGATAATTGTCAACTTCATAAAAATAATCGTCAAGCTTGTGAGGATGATTGTCAACTTCATAAAGACAATTGTCAGCATTGTAAACATGATCTTCGATTACACAAAATCAACTACAAATAGTGATCTCCTAGAAGAAACCGTAATGTCTGATAATCCAGCAAAAATGGTTCATACGAAAATAACTCTTACGACTGCGAGAACTTATATAATACTCGATAATAGGGTTTATAACTATTTTCTTAATATTTAGTGAGGGGAAGCCGTTTGAAACAAAAAGAGATAGGGGTTTTGAAACCAGAATATCCCGAATTATTTAATTTTAGTATTGTAATAGTAGGTAACGATATCATATTTACAAACATACGAAGTTTCTAGCAACACCTCGATTATTTCACTAACCTAGATGCTAGAGCTAAAAGTTAATTATTTGAGATGTCTTCGACTCTTTTTGAAAGATAAGTTGCTTATTAGTGGAATTTAAAGTTGAATACTTACGACCGTTACAAAATAATCTTTTTGTAAATATTATTATATATCATTATAGTTAGCAAGCGTGAAGAAGTACATTAGCGGAGTGTAGGGTAGAGTATTACGCTTCAAGTAAGAGCTTATGAGCCATTATATAAAGCGTGTACTTTCTAAATCCTTTTTCTAACACTTACATCTATTAACTACCATTATTAAACATTATACTATTTTTTTTTACTTTGACATAAAAATTAACTACTATTAATTAGTGGCCGATTCGGTTTCCTATAGACAGTTCAAGAAAAAAAGACGAATAATAGTTGAACATTTATAATATGATGATATTGCGGTTTCAACTATTTTGTGTTTTAACACTACGATTTATTAAAACTATGCGGAAGTATTGAGAAATCATCATTTCTAGAGTGGTTTTGAAAAAGAAAACTTTAATACGATATCATAAATTCGATTGATTCCTTTTAATTATCAAAGGTTCTATTATGTTACTATCAACTCGATTGGCGATTTAGACATATCTGGGTACTTTTTAAAAAGCGTTCTATTAAATATCGGCTACGTAAACTATGAAGTTTTGAACCTCTTCGCTAGAATCTATCCGAATAAATCATTATATCATACGAACATCAAAACCGCTTACACACATTTTGGGAATATTTAAAATAGTTTGCAAAGCGTTTATAATTACACTCGAAGCGTTCAAAATACTACCCAACGTTTTTACAACAAAACTAAAAGCGCCTAAAACAACACTTAAAACTCCTATACAGAACCATAACTTTTATACACAACTTCCTACTCCAATATCCGACACCTCACACTTTCACTTTACCTTCATTTGCCTTACCGTATACAACTGGTTCAAGTTAATACTTTCGACGTTTGAGTTTATTATCTGCTTGGTTAGTATAGAATTTATAAGTGTTTAATAACTAGTTTTAAACATTTGATTCCATTTAATTTGCCTTTTATTTTTATTTGTAAGCGTTAAGCATTTAATTTACAACGTTTTAGCATATTTTATTTATTATAGTTTGGATTATCACCCGGTTTAATTTTTGTTTTTTTATTTGGGAACCCTTTTTATTATATTATTCTGAACATATTCTAACTAAATTACTATATTAAATATACAATAGTACATTGTACATGACGACCATACTTCCGTAATTATCATATGATCAAAAATGAGTGTAGATTAAGCTAACGAATATATAAACATCCTATCAGATCATATAATGATGTGAAAAAGAGATATAAATTTTATTGATTATAATCTGTAAAACAATATGGTTAAAGTATTTGCAAATGACTTAAACTTTTCAGTATAAAATATATACTTTATAAATGTAATTTCATGATATTGTAAGAAGACAAAAAACTTAGGTATTCGATATATTTGATAATGTTCGGTCTTAAATTTGAAAATAAACGTTGTAAAAAGAAGGTATCATATAAAATTGAATTTCGAATGTGATGCGAGTGTAAATACAAAATAAAAGCATTAATATACCCGGTGATAAAGGTAGTCATATCGTAAAAAAGTTAGTTGTTACAGCTTAAATATACGACATACTAAGTTGTAAAGAAAAATAAGTGTTGGAAGTGGACTTTGTCAATGGATTTTGGTTGGTAGAGCGTAAGGAACAGTTTATTTAGGATATAAGTAATATGTTATAACGCGGTAGCACTCTATAAACGTAAATTATAAAATATTCCAAGAAATTGGACGCACTCCGAAAAGGGTCATTGGAGTTTAAGGAAATATTTACGAAGAATAAAAAAAATCCACGAGGAATATCATTGACTTAAGTTCAAAATTTACCCATTTCAATGAATATTTTCTAAACAGAATATAGATCGAGTTAATTTCTAGTTGAAAATAAATCATCAATCTTAATGAGACCCTTCCAAACCAGGGATATGGCGTTTCTAAAGGAAATATATAAGTAGATAGGAAGCTATACAAATTTACGAATGAATGCCAAAAAATGATGATCTATACCACAAATTTATACTTCATTTATTTACCACTGATAGAGGAGATTTTACTAAGTTTGTAAACTTCGGTAAACTATGTAACAAAAGAAAAAATTATAGTGAAGAATTATACAATTTATTCGATAATAGAACTCGTACGATATTCAATATTTGTAAAGGACTAGATATCAAATTATTATGATTTAATATTATTTTACCCTGTATTTTCATTTTTGAAGTTGAAGAGGTATTTCTACATTATTTTTTATCGGTCGATATATTTTTAAATCATTATGCTTGTTTAAGAAAGTATTTCGATACAGATATTAATTACTAATCATACGATAGGGATTGAAGAGACAACATAGGTTAATTTATTATGAGTTACCTTTATGATACGAATAAATAGTTACAGGAGGTATTCACAATTTCGTTAGTAAAATTTAAAAAGTGCTAGACAACTGTTGGATCGGAGTACAAAGGCGATAAACCGTTTATTGAAATAATTACAAAAGCTTGTTGTCTAAAGTCAGGTTTTAACTTTATGTTACTTAAATCGGAAAAATATTAGGACGTTTTTTGTATGATCATTGAAATATTATAAAAAACTTTGATACACTAATAAGCGAACTTTAAATCAATATTAGTAACCGATAAGGGTAAGAATAAAAGCCTGTAAATTATAAGGACGTATCTTATGAAGAGAATTCACCATGTTTTGAATCGATGATTCAAAGTGTATCCTAACAATAAATATTTTAAACCTAGTAACAAATAAGAATTTAGGGGTGACTTAAACTAAATAGTAAATTTCTAAAACTTCGAATAAAATGGACATCAACGCGGGTGTTTTGAAACCTAAGGATAAAGATTTTCATGTGGATTGGGTTTACCATACACTTTTAAAAGTATACAAAGGATTATAAGTCCTTAAAAACAGTTTTTTCTTTAAAATGAAATTGGCTATTAATCGATAAATTATCTAGTATACAAACAAATACGTATTAAATGATGATTTGTGGTTAATCAACTATATAAATACTAGATCAAAGGAGATGTTATAATCTCGATAACCAATTGCAAAGATATTGAAGAGGAATTAGGCGTTTAACTAGAAAAAAATATTTTAGAGGAAGAGTATTTAGAGGAAACCGAAAAATATATAATTGCCTATAACAAAGAAACAGATAAGCGTGTATTAATAAGTTTACAAAATTCTTTGTTATTATACAACCTTTTTATCAATGTAGGTGACAACGTATAAAATTCCTATATAACGTTGTAATTAACATTGTTAGATAGATATAGTTGCCTATTTTAAGGTATTATGTCAAATATCGGCGCGACGGAAATTTCAACTATTAGAAAATGTTAATTGGGTGTTTTTTTAGGTACAATTTCCCAAATTTGAACTTGACCCAAAAAAGGAGTACCGCGAAATTTCATTTGGTCCAAGTAAAGCGTCTTTATTCGAGATAATAATAGAAATTTTATGATGAGAGCCAATTAAGTTTAATATACGAAACTTTGAGATATTAGTTTTATTTTCGTTGGTTGATGGAAAAAAAAATTGGTATCAAAATAGAAAATACGATACATTAATTCGTCTGCATTTCAAATAACATATTTTTTTCCGTCACAATTAAAGTTTGGTTATTTTTTTAAAGTAAAAATGATTCACATTAGCCTTTCGATATAATTTGAATGGTATATATGATATTAACGATTCGGGTACCCGGTTAGAAAACGCCTTTTGCATTTCATTTTTACTGCGGCCTATATCAATATGGGAAGGAAAACTTTAAAGGTTATAAATAAGTTTGGTTATAAATATCATCTATATGTACAATCCCTTCAATCATTCAATGATATCAATTTTAATTACGAGGTTATTGTCAATATTATGTACTTTGATAAACAACTTGTGTTTTATATAGTCAACGTCCTAACATTTTTTCAAACCTTTAAATTTACGTCAAAGGTTTTCGAAACGTATTATTACAATTTGGAATATTATTGAATAAATATCTATTATAGACCTCAGGCCTGAATTCCCTACGATATAGGCATGGTTTTCAATTGGAAAGAATAACGAACAAAGGTGAAGAAAGTTGGTAATGAATAGAATGAAATATTAATAAAGGCGTTTTAAGGTATCGGTAAGCCTAAACAATACTATAAATTATTTGAAAAGAATATACGGTATTTGACAGTGAGTTAAAGGGAATAAAGTCGAATAACTTAATTTTCCAAATAGCCGTAAAAGTTATGAATCACAAATCTGATTCGAGTTAATTGATTCTTATACTTTTTATTTCTCGTATTTACCCGAACATTTTTATGTATTTGATATCGTTATAAATTACGATTCAAAAAACGAATGTTAAGGTAAAAGTTAGAGTAGCACTATATTTTTTCAAAAGCTAAGAACGATACTTTTAGGGATTTGTCGACGAAGAACAGTCAGCGGAATACAAGCCTATGAAAGCTGACTTTACAATTCGAAATTTGAGTTTTTTTTAAAAAAAAGAAAAAAGGTGGATGAGACTTCAGAATATCAACGACATTTATAAAAATAATGTATTTAAAATTTATCGAACAGTATGATTTTTTCTTTTCATTTAATGATACGGGAGTATAAGAAGAAAAAAACTTAATGAAAACGTTTTTAAAGCACTACATGCCGTGTAGAGACAACTATTCTAATCCTACAATAATATAAACACCCTTTTATTAACATTTATAAACATTTCACATTCTCGTATATATCTTTCGACACTTTAATTGAACAAATAACCTAAATCATTGAAATCCCAACGACTTCGAAGGGGATTTTAACTTCGTTTAACAAATAAAATACGTTCCAAAGCTTTTATTTCTCATTCCTTTATCATTAAAAATGGAATGAATCATGGGTCAAGCATAAAATTATGTTATAAAAGTATTATTATAGCCTTGTGTAAACCTTTTAAGGAGTCGATCCGAAATGAAGTTATTCTATCAATAGAGTAGAGCGTTTTTCGATTTGAAGATTTTGGAATAGTGGTTAATTACAGTATATTAAATTTAAATATACTTCTAATTAGTTGATTGTTCTGACTGCTCATTGACTGCAATTTGTGGGATTAACTGCAAGTTTAGTGTAGTAGGTACTCACTTCAATGTAGGGTACGGACTAAAGCATTTGACCATACAAATTAGTGTGCAGATCGGCTAGCAGTCTGCCAAACTTAGCAGTAACACATCATTACTTTCAATTCAGTACCAGTTACTTCGACTCGAGATTCGAATCGACTATATATTAACGACAAACGCCTACATCAACAATCAGGCCTACTAAGACTGATTAATGCTTATTAGGTTAAGCACAGATGATGTAGGTAGGGAAAAAAGCTACTTTCTGATTACGTTCTATTTTGATAAGATAGAGGGGAAAAAACTACGAAGTGCCTTTATACGTTATAAAGTTATTCGCGGTAGCAACGAGGGAAGGCTTCTAAATTGTATAGCTATTCGCGGTAGTTTATAAATAAAAATGATATAATTATTACTTGTGGATATTATTATATACCTTCATAGATAGTATATTGAGGTAACAGTACATTACGCTGTAAGCTACACTCCTGTAGCATGCACGATCACGTGTCATGCTACAGACTGTACTCTTGCAGCGTATATGATAACGTGACACGCTGCAGATTACACTCTCATGTGTGGAGCGGTCTAGAAGCAGGTATTCCAGTGTAGTACGCTTTGGGCGAGGGCTTATAAGCCCTCACCTGTAAAGTACACCTCTGGATGCTTCTTCTTGATTATCTTCACTTACTTTATTACAATACCAATCTTTGATTACACTTCTACTTGCTTTATTTCACGTGAATACTAAGGCTTGAGACCCTACCGACATTACTAAAAACATTGAGAAATTTTTATTGGAATAGTTTTAAGGAAAAAGCGTTAAATTTAATAGCTCAAAAGTCTTCAGTATCGCTTAGTTAGCAAATGAATAAGTTGCTTGCGGTTATAACTTTTATGGGTATAATTATTGCAAAAGATGAAAATCGTGAAAATGATTAAGTTTTACAACCTTTAATTATAAATAATAATTTTAACAGTATACTCATAACATTAATTTTCTTTATACTACTCTTTCTTTCATTTTATCCTTGAATTTTCCTTATGATGGCTTTCAAAATCCTTGAAATGAACATTTTTATTGACTTTTCACAAAAAAAAAATTAAAAACCTTTGGTTTACATTTATCAAATACTTTGATAACAACTTTTGACAAAAGAACGCCGGTAAAAAAATTGCTTCCAAGTATTTACCAAATTACATTAGTTATTGAATCTCTATTAAGAACTTATCTGACGTAATAAGTGATTGATCGCTTTCGACGACTTTAACCAATAATTCAACGAGTAAGCCTTGCATATATAAAAAGAAATGAATAGGTATATTAGAATCAGGCTGAAGATTGACTTATCGAGTGAAAGAGATAAAGTTTTCGTAGGAATTAAGAAGAACAATAATTTAACTATCCTGTTATATAAATATATCATAGATCAGAACCTTTAATGAATTCAAGAAAAGGGTAAGGATATCTTTGGCGATAATATTCTTTCATGCCTTCTCCCGCTTTTGTAAAGTTTTACCTTAGTTCATATAAGTTTTTTGAATCCTATTACATAGAAACCTTAATGTTCTAGTACCACCGATGTTAAAAGAGAAATATTTGGGTAAAGTAAGTCCTTAAATCTACCACTCAATTTAGTAGGAGTCGCACCAAGCCTCTTAACTCTAAAAAGATTATTAACAAGTTTACCACAAAAATTATCAAATGTTTTACCCCTATACCCCTTACCACGTCCAGTTTTAACAAGCTAATTAAGGTACAAGCGGCTTGATGCGCGAGTTTATTATAGTTATAATTACTACCTTTTTTCATTTAAACTCTGTTCAAGGTAACTATCTTACCTATCAACATCAACACCATTTCTAACATCGGTCGAAGAATTGAGAGTATTTTTACGGCAAAAAAAATTAGTTTTCCCTTTCGAAATATTCCCATAATGCATATATATTGCGCATAAATTATTACTTTCATTAAGATTAAAATAAAACGGGAAAAAATATAATGGTAAGCCGTATAATTCTTTTAACGTCAAATTACGCCCGTTTTTAATATTCATCGTAAAATAAGGATTCCATTACCAAAACCTTTAATATTTATTTCTTTATATATCTACCGGTTAAACCAGTAATATTATTTTCGGTATTTAACAAATTGTACGTTGTCTCAAAATCTTTACAATGATTCTAAAAGTGATTTCGAATAAGATATTGGTTTCGTTTAATATTGAATGAATCAGAATACTATGAAGTAAATTTAAATATCAGATTATTAAAAGGGATCAAAAAATAAATAAACCGTTTTAATTATATATTTGATAAACTAATGTTTTATTAATTATCAATATCAAATCGAGAAGTTACTGAAGATATATTACATTAGCAAGTTTACGAAGCAATTAAGAATCACAGAAAATTCGAATATATTTTATAATATTTTAACGTCACCTGCGAAATGTTTTTTTTAAGTTATGATGGTCTTCGTTTACGACCATAATAATATGGAAACTGAATTCGAGTCAAATGTATCCCTAAGTCTCAAATTTTAACAACGACAAAAAAAAACCCTTTGTATATGTATTATATCAACCATAAACACATTAAGCTTTATAATATAATTAATAAAAATCCAGTATCATATTACGTAACTATTATATTACGTAAGGAAAAGTATATTTCTCATCTTTGAAATCATAAAGTTGGGTACAAAAATTCCATTGAAACGTAAAAATATATCGAATATATAACAAATGAAACTATTAGTTGATACGTTATATTACTGTTCAATATAAATTAAAATATGCAATAAAATTGATGTAATTCCTTTTTATATTTAACTTTAAATATGTTGAGTATATTACGAACTTTGAAAGCTAAGAGGTTCCAAATGGAGAAAATGGGCTTAATATTATTAGTTCGTATCAAAACACTAGTATTAATTCGTAAATAATAGAATAATTGGATACTACACCTTTTTATTTTATTTGCTGAATTAAAACCCCTATTTTCGTTGACAAGATAATGATTTTTACCCTACGTATTTTTTTTTTTATGATCGTTATACAGAGTAAATATTTTAAGTTATTATACAAAACATTTGGGTAACACAATACTTAATAGTTGTCTATTAGTAAGATTTTTCATCACAGGAGCTTATTAATATTATTTTTAAATTGAACCATTAAAATGTCGGTAAAAAAAAAATAGGCGTTAACCTTAAAAAGAGTATTTTTTAATAATATTAACAATTATTATTATAGTTGTTGGATTCTATTGGTGGGCCTTAGACGTTGAAACGTTGTCAATTCGATTGGTCTTCCAAGTAATAGTAGTATTACATGGTCAGATGGTAAATGTTTTTGTTCTAGATTTGGCGGACCGCTGGCCGGTCTGCATAGTAATTTATATAGCCAATTGCTTGGACCATGTCCTAGAGTAAAGAACAACGTACTTTACTCGATTTACACTCAATGCGGTAATTCTCCACATAAAGCAATACACTTGCAGTACGGTCAACTTTACTGTAGGTAAAGTTAACATGCTGCACTGCATGCAATACTATTCCAACATATTCATTATTTTTTATATTTTAGAATCCTTTACGTTTTCTTTTCTTTTGCTTAGAGATATAAATAACCTCGAAATTAACTTTGATATTAAAATGAATAAATTAGTTAAGGTTAAGGATGATATAAAGTTTTTCATTAGTTTAAAATGCAGATACTTTTGGTTTTATCTTTCAGTGTTGAAGTTGGTAATATTAAACCTGAAGAAGTTTTAGTTTTATTGATTATATTAAAAGTTTAATTTTCCGACGACCAATACATTATTTTTAGGTTTCGAAAACAATTGGTTACGAAATCGTTGGTTTATTAACGTTTTTAGTAATGAAACAAATTTTCTACTACTCGAAAACATACTTTCAAACTCACTTGAAATTTGAATTTACATTAAAGAAATATTAAAACTATAATTTTATAGTTTTCCTAAATATATTCTACGTTAACCGAAAACTAATATCTTATATCATTATCTTATTAAGGGTTTCCCATTATATTAAGTTTTTCAAATTGATAATAACGAAAAAATATAAATTGTATTATGTAATTTGGTGATGAATATATATCTGAGATCTTTGAACGTATTCATATACAACACTAGTATTCACTTTATCGCGATGAAAATTTTAATTAATACTAAATCAATAAAAATATCGTATACATAGGTTTTTATCAATACTTAATAAAGTATTGATAAATTTCTGGAAGTTTACATAATTCAAAAAAAGCTTAAAATATTCTTACTTGGTAATTGAAAGTTTTGTAAATTAAAAGTTACGACTTTAAATAACTGTCAAAGTCTCAACTATGGTATTAGTTTTAACGGTTTTTTTAATAATTTGATTGGTATTCTAAGTGCATTTACATATAACGATTCAATATCTATTATTGTTAAATAGGTTAAAGCGGATGATGATATATGAATAAGCCATAAATTAATATAGTGAGGAATCTTTACGCCGCCAAATTAACGATACCTTGAATTCTACTAAAAAGTCTTCCAAAATAAATATATTGTTTTTACTTTATTAGAGTAAAGTTTTCACGTAACGAAATTTCGGTCAATGAAATAGATTTTACAGGATTTAAGATATCGTTAATTTAAATATGGTGCTTCAAACCATTCCCAACTTTATCATTTTCTGCATTATACAAGTGAAATTGTATAACAAAAACCTCTAAATTAAACAATAATACTTGAATCGAAGACTTTCCAATCGAGCGGATTAATTAACATAATCCATTCAAATCTATTTTTAATGAGGTAATAAAATGTCAATGGTGTGAAAGATCGCCTACAAGAAGTATATGTATTAAAACGAAAAAAATGATAACAAATGGTATATGCTTAAAAGGGTATATATAAAGGCGTGAGTATTTGAAAAGAAAAGTTTAACGGAGAATTGGCCTTGAAGGTACGTATAAAATACATTACTAAAATATAGAATAAACCTTATGAGAAACAAATATCAAATAGAAATCGATAACTTTCCAACAAAAACAGATTATTTAACTTATATCTTTAACTTTATTGGAAAGTTGAAATCTTATGATCATCAAATCGAAAATAACCCATGAATTTGAAGGTAAAATTATTAATCGATTATATAACAAGTTACGGTTGATTGTTTAAAAATACGGTGATAAATGTAATTAGTGGATTATTATTTAATCGTTTATTATGAATTTTTTTTGTTAACGTTCAATAATTGTAATTTGGGTTAATTCTATGATTATAGTATATGGTAAGTTTACCCCTAATGGTTGTTATATAACATCAACGTATACATAATCAGTAACCAATTCTCAACCAATTATATTATGAAAATTTCCGGAAAACCTCAAGAAAACAAGTTCCATATTAGGAAGGTAATAGAATATATGACATATTTGTATATATGAGCCAAAGTTGAAGTTTATTGGTTTTTAAAATATCATACCTCTTTTAATAACAAGTGAGATAAGAAGTTTTAACTTTGAATATATTTTTTTAATGAAAAATAATTCATTCGTTATATTTATATTTAAATTAACGACATAGTTCTTTTCGGAAATATTGTGTTCAGATAGATATTATCATTTGTGTCTATAGTTATGAAGAATTCATGCTGAAATTTGCATCCTTATAAAGTTTACGGTAACGTACTATTATGAAAGGTTCATTATTGTAGAGTGCATGATAGCGTATCACTTCCCAGACGGAATATTGACAAAGTTTATGGTAGAGTGTTACTGTGCAGAAGAGAGATTGTCAGAATGTATAGTGAAGTGCTACTACTCAAGCAAGAGCTTATAAGCTTTTGAATAAAGTGTGCACTTTCCGGATGCCTCTTTTTCCTTTACCTTAACTATATATCTTGAATATATATTACAACTCTTTTACTATTTTTTTTTTAGTAACGTATCCGGTATAATAAAGCTTACCGATACTAGTAAGTTATCGGCTAGATCGACTATAAAGAACCTAGGGGGAAAATATGAACTTAAGTTAAATACATATAGCGAAAAATTATAGCGATCATGATTAGACGTACTTTGACACTACGTTTGATAAAAATATATACGGGAGTATAGAAAGACTATAAAATCAAGGTGACTTTAAAAAGGATAACTTCCATACTATATTATTAATTCGGTTGGTGCCCTGTCTACTGAAAGCCTTCTTAAGCTACCATCAACTCATTCAGCATTTTGAAAGTATCCGAGTACATTTTAGAAAGCGTCATATTACGTATTATACTATGTAAGTTAAAACTACCAAGTTTTGAAACCTTCTGTTAGAACCCATACAATTTAAAAGCAATATTCGAATCGTTTGCAAACTTCGGAAGCGGCCAAAACACAACTTTTAAAACGCCCTTATAATCACTTTATACCCTAAAAGCAATATCTAAACCGCTAACCAAAAACACATCACATGATTAACGCATATTTCGAAACGCTTCGGCATATTTTACGAAAAGACAAATATAGTATTTGAGGTGATTACCATACCAAGTAACATATCATCTCACCACCACTTTATCCCCATTTACCCTATCACATTTATCTTCTTTCGCTTACCCTAAATTTAACCATTTACTTAAATTTGCGACGTTTCAATTTACTAGCACCTTTTCTAGTAAATCACTTATAAGGCGCTAAACAGCTAATTTAAAACGCCTGACTAATTTATAGTTACACCTTATTTATATTTCATTTATATTAGTCAACGCTTAACGCCTTACTTACAACTCTTTATTACATTTCATTTGTTTTTTCTTCACATATTATACACTTTCATTCAAACCATACCATTTCATGTATTTTCATTTGTTATTTTATTTCACAACCTCTTTTAATACTATATTCCGAACAAATCCTCATCTTAACTATTACGCTATATTAACTTTTCTACCGCTACAGAAATTCTGGTAAAGACTATATCATCTTGCAAAACATCTTAATACAATTCGTACTTTCATAAGTATAAACTTACTAATAACAATCCAAAATGAAGCTACCGCATATATAAACCTCCTATTTCAATGTGCGGGGATAAAAAAACCTTTTTATAAAAGATAAAGTGAAAATTAGAGGACAATATCATCTATACGCCGGTTAAGGAATCAGACCCTAATATAACTAATATATAGATTATAATCGTGATTTTTGGCTATTGTGAGGAAAAGACCTAAATTCCTAATATATTAGATACTTTTCCTGAAAAATATTCAAATTGAACGATAAGAATGTGACATATAATACACAAATCGATTTTCAAAGTATTATAAGAATCACGATTAAGCAGAGACACTAATATTACAAAAGATAGAAACGGTTGTCTTACGAAAGCCTTATTTAATACGGCCCAGCATAATGACTTGTTAAAATAGTAAGATAAAAACGTATATCAAACCAACTTTGTGAAAGAATAATATATAAATAAATAAAGAAAACATATTGTTAGAGATATACGGATAAAATAATAACCCGAAGACACTATGCGTATGTAAAGTATAAAACGCTTTGAAAAAAGTTCTGCGCCTCAGGTAAGATATAAGGAACTCGAAGAATAAAAGGAAGGACCGCGTATATTATTTTCCATGGGGGTTTAATACAAATCCACCTCTATATGTACATTAGAAAAAAGGAAAAAACCAAACCACTCCTCGAATACGATTAACGTCTCTTTCGGCCGCAGCAAAACCGGCCAACATAATAAGAACGATACTTTTGAAAACAAAATAAGCGGCTTAAAATGATAATACGAGCCTTAAGGACCAATATACACTAACAACAACCCTTACCACCACCTCCCACCATACCGTTTTCACATTCATAAAAATGACTCTACGAAACTTATCAACTCCGCTAAGTTATAAAATAAGGACAAAAACTATAGAAGCAAATAGTACAACGTCCTAGACAATAAAATCCGTGTAATACTAAATACTTTCAAAAAAATAGATATTTACCAAGTACACTAGTTAAATAAGCTAAAAAGTGGTATCTATACTAACCTGCGTAAATATACATATTTACGAAATATTACAACCGTTTGAGGATATTTATATATACGGAAATATACTAGGAGTTTTACGATGGTAACTAGATAGATACCACTTGGAAATCCGTAAGGAATCATCGTAAGAAAGCTAACAATACCCCGTAAAGATTTACCGCCTTGTTAACGAAGTTCCGAAAATACCAGGTGATTAAAAGACCGAAGTATAAGGGAAATAAATTATTTATCTAAGGAATTACAAAAGCGTACCATAGAAACTCTAGTTTCAACCTAATATTATTTCAACCAGGTACAAACTTAAGGGCTTTTGATACAAGGCCTAAATATTACTTAAAACCTTGATACGCCAATAGGAGAGCTTAGAATTAGTATTCGTAGTAGTCGAGAAGACCAAAGACAAAAGTTAAATCACTAAGGTCAACCTCATGGAAACAATTTATTGCGTTTTAAACTTACGGTTTGAAGTATACCCGAAACCGAATAAAGGCTCTAAACACGGATATAAAAGCGAAAAGTACCAAAAAAGAAGCCCCAGAAACCGAGAGTAAAGTAGTTACTAACAATGATGATCTTACATCTAAGAACTAAATTTATAAAGTTTATTATGATACCTATTAAAGACCATACAAAACTTTGAAGATTTTTTATAAACTATATATTTTATATAGTGATATTGGTGTTTAATGAACTAATTATCCGGTATACGAATAGATTCGAACTAATCGATAATTTTGAACTAATTACTTACTCGAACACTTAAAGAAAGCTAATTATCCAACTTTTTGAACCGATAACGAAGGGGTGAAAAAGAATTTCGACGTTTACTTTGACGAGTTTACATCTAGAAAATTCTAGTCGGAGAAATTTAAGATATATAAAATAATCCAGGATAATAAAATAGACTAGCGAGTATTTTCAAGCTTATAAAAATCCTTATTATTATATACCGCATGTTTAAATAGAGAAAACAACGTGTTAAACACCTCCACAACGTCGTAATTCTCACTTTATTACAAGTAAAACAACCGGTTTGAAGGTATTATATAAAACACTAGTATAATAAAAATCTCGACCGCCAAAAAAAGATAATTAGACGCTTTTACGGCGAAATTTCCTAACTTTTAACTCGACCGGATAGGAAAACACCGCAAGGTTTTATTTGGTAAGATTAAAGCGTCATTATTTAATGAAATCGTTATAAATACACGATTCGCACCGGTTAAATTTTACGTAATAAACTTTGAAACGTTATTTTTGTTGTCATCAAGTAATATTAATAAGCTTAAATTAGGGTTAGAAATAGGATCAACTAACTTATTCGCATTTCAAATAGTATATCTGTACTATTCCGTTTGAATTTGAATACCTATTTTTTCCTTCCAGAAGTACGTATAATGAAAACTGATTACCTTAATTAACCGAAAATAAGGATATTATACCAGCTATTTAGATATCCGGTGACGAAACGCCTTTTAAGACTGTTTTACGTAATAAGACACACAGATATATAACAAATATTAAAAACTACGAAGAAATTCTGCAACGAATACTAGCTATACTTGTAAAATTTACGGCCATTCAAATTCAGCTTTTAAAACAACGTCGATTTAAACTACGAAGTTATTATGAATATAATATACCTTGACGGTCAGCTAGTACTACATGACATTGATGTAAGAATAATATTTCAAGCCGTGAAATTAATGCGAAGCGCTTTCATTATTAACTATAAAAATATTTTAGTAAATTACTAGTCAAACATCTATTGAGGACCGCTGGACTGAATCACCATCGATATATTTACAGCTTTCCACTTAACTGAATAGCGTAGTCAAGCTAAAATTGACGGTAATAAAAATGAACAAATCCGATAAAGGTATCATAAGATATTGAAAAATACGAATAGTATTTCGAAGCATTTGAGTAAGCGTATATGTGATTATCTAAAAAGTTAAAAGGTATTAGCTATAAGGAATCAATCCTATAAATAGTGGTAAACGCTGTAAATAACACTTTTATCCCGGGTATTCTAATCTTAAAACTCATTGTTTTCGGTATTTACCTCAAAGTCCATGTAAATTTATCTTCTTTAACAACTATGGTATAAAGAGCGAAAGTGGTATCGAAATTCATGGCTGTATTAATTTCCCTACGAAATAAGAATTATATTTTCAAGTATTTGTTACAAGACACTGACTTCATAAAACGTGCGTTTTGAACTTGTTATTATAGTTTAAAGTTCTAATTTGAAGAATGATGAACAGATGGAATGGACATTTAGCAAATGAATGGTTTTAAAAACTATAATGTATTTAGAGGCTTGCCCAATGAAAACAATTTATTTTTCTAAATGATGGTATAGAAATACAAAGAAAAGTAAAAGATAATGGCTAAAAAACGTAATCCGAAAAGTTTTGATAACTAAACCACTACCATAATAATGAATTCAGACTTTCTATGAAACCTATATATCCCACAGATTTACCATCGTAATTTTCTTCGCTTTACAAAACCAGCTAATTCATACAAATAGAACTAGTACCACGACGTTAAAAGCGTTTGTTTAAATCGAAGAATAAGAAACGCTTTAAAGCCTTCGTTGTAAGCTTTTTTATTACTTAAAGGGAAACGGAAAACCGTAAATTAAATATAAAATTTCGTAATAAGGCCATTATTACAGACCCAAGTAGTCGTTTTCAACAGTGATCACTAAAAGAAATTACCGCCATAATCTAATAAGGCGTCTTGAACTTTAAAATGTTTGACACAGCAATTTAAGGTGTTTACAGATTTTTTCCTACCTGTTTCGTTTACGAGGTAAAGAATAAGACAGTAAAACCTTATAAAAATACCGCTTGATAATTACAGGGTAAAATAATAATAACAAATAAATATTATAACCCAATTTCTTACTTTACAAAGAGCGAGCAATTGTTTAATTTTAACGTTTGCCGCCTCTTGACGTACCCCCTGCAACCTTTATATTAAGCTTAGTAATACTGTATACACCCATTTACAAGTAGAAAAGCAAGTTAAATAATATATATACGTTTGTATAACTAGAAAGTTCTAAAAATAATATTTAACGGAAACGATTCTACGTATTTTAAAACTACTTGAAGAATTCAGTAAAGATAGGGTATACTGGTATAATATTTACCAAAATTACTATAATGAGTAGCTCAGAATACCAACTCTATCTACGACTTATACCTATTCATGTCAACTCCATGTTTTAAAGTCTTTACACTTATTGCAATACAAACGGACGATATACTTTTGTTGTGTAATACGTCTTTTTCGGCTTTTGGAAAAAAAGTTCGAAAAGACCAGCCTAAAAGTAAAACCAAAAGTGTTTCTGATGGAATTACACCTGATTAACTTTATCAGTACAATAATTACGCTTTGGAATAACATTCTGCACCTTACACAAAAGAGATAATCAAATAAAGTTGCTCTTATTGACCCACCAATACAAAACAAGCTAACGAATATAAATATCAAAGTATATATAATGCTTAGGTTATAGTATTTATATAGCCCAAAATCCGCATTTAACCTTTTCGTCGCCGCATAATGCTAAATGGGCCTTTCGGATAACGTATGAAAATCGTTTAATAAACGCCTAAGGTAGAAGATAAGTAATCCGAAGTTCGGCCGACATTTTGTACTGCTTAATATACTTATAACAGAACTTTAAGTTTTTATTAACGAATTTTTCGCGAAAAATACCGATTACAGCTCGTAAATGAAATTCGTTCTTATCATGAATGACAAAATACCAGCTCGGAACGAATTTACCCTTTACAAAAATATTATTTATTGGAACTTAACAAAACAAAAACGGGTTACTCGAAGTATCCTAGCTTTAGAAAATTACTGTATAGTTGGAGGATTCGAGTTTATGATCTCTATAATAATAACGGTCCAGATAATTATTTCAAACCTTGATTTGTAACCGTTTACTTTGGTGGTCTATACTTATTCTTTTTTTTCTCTTTTAAAAATACCTTGTTAAGCTCGGCAGTATAAACGAAAAGCGTTTCTAAACCAATATTATAGCTTTATACGAATCGTACAAGTGACACTAAATAAAGGAAACAATGTAAAAGAATAGAAATTCAAACTCGAAAGATATAATAATTCGAAGCGTACCGAATTCAAGGTGAAAAGCTTTTTTATTTATGAGTATTATTTTTGTTGGCATTGCTGAGAAGGTTTTGCAACTTTACCTCAGTTAGACATTCTAAACCTCGTACTTATAACTTTCTATTTGAATGCTCATTTATACCAGTTTTAATATTTTATCGCTTTTTGGATTTACTATTCGCGCTGATTCTAGTTTATTATCGATTTTTACATTTACTAATTACAATAAGTTTGAAATATTATTTCTTTTTTTTTTAATTTTTTAAAACGTTAATGAATTTATTTCTCTTGTTTATTTCACAGCTTATATCCCTACCTTATATTAACAGAATCTATCGTATAATCTGGTCCTTGTATAAATAAAGAGTTCCAAATACTTACCCTTTACCGTTCCAAAGCTATATTGCCGAATCCTTGCAGGAAAAATAGTAAATCACAGTAGTAAACGTTAGTAACCTATTCTTTAAATTGTGAGTATATTCTTTATAAAAATATACATTTACTATTATAATCTATCGGAGATGAAAACATTTTATGGTCACAATTATAAGCTTTTCAAACTCTCTGTCATATATGCCAAAAAAAAAGAATTCTCAAGCCTTTTCGTGATTTTTATAAAGCCTTTATTAACTATATAATTAATTTCTTTCACATATTATGAGAATAGCTCATATATTTCAAAGAAGTCTTTGGCTGATTTTTTTGGAAAAAGTTGTCATTTTCTTCTTTTTAAAAAACACTTTCCACATCGACTTGAAATAGATAGAAACCTTATAATTTTACATTAACATATTCGGCCTCAGAACTATTAGGGAACAAATCAATGGTTTTTGTAAATTGTTAGTGTCTATGAAATTTAAAAGCCTTGAAAACTTATTTAGATATAGTTAAACCTCTTAAGTTAATCATTTCACATTATGCTTAATTTTTGATTGCTATTTAAAAACACAAAACCAACCAACTCATTTAATGTAGAAAAGAAGACTGATTTAACGTAAGAAACCGAAGAAAACTACAGTATTTCATGTAGTCTACGAGAATCAAACGTACCTTTAAATAATAATTGTTGGAATAGTAGTCATTGCAGTACAGTAGGTCAACTTTACTCATAGTAAAGTTGACCATACTGATTCCACGTGGAGTATATTGTTGGTGGGCCTATTTTATTGGATGCAAGTCAAGTACAATATGCGCTTACTTCACACCAGAGCATGAGCCGAGAAATTGACTATAAAAATTACTGCGAAAATCGGCTATTAGTATGCCAAACCTAGAATAATACATCTACCATTTGACCACGCAATACTACTGTTACTTAGACTAATCGAATCGACAACAACGTTGTAACGTCTCAAGACCTACCAATACTGATCAGTGCTTATTAGGTTAAGTACAAATAAGCTAAGTAAAAGAAGAAGCTACTTTCCGGTTATAATTTATAAAAGACCAAGATAGACGAAAGATTCTTATAAATGGCCTTTATTTTTACATTGGTTTTTATGGTAATAAGTAATGAAGATGTCTAAACTGCGTCGGTTTTTACGGAAGCTTAGAGGTAACAATGGTATTGCTATTGAAAACACTGAAAAAATCTTTACGGATTTTTTTTAAAAAGCGTTAAAATGAACCGCTAAAATTTTTAAACAATAAGTTGGCAAACAACTTAGTCAGTACTACTATGTGTATTACTAATATAAAAACGACTAAATCCTACAGCCTACAACCTTTAACCTTCGACCTCTACTAATAACAAACGACCTGTAACTTTACTTTTTATATTAAATATTCGCTCTTATATTACTTCTTTTTTCTTCCTCCAAGTAAATTTTTAGTCAAGATTACTATTTTAAGCTAAAATCGTTCAATCGCACCGAAAAAGCTACATCGCGCGACCTAATATCGACTCGCTAAAATTCAACACAACTTTACGCCAAAACATCAAGTTAATATGCTTCCAAATCGCCAAATTTATTCTACTTTATACAATCAAGTTTTATATAAATTGAAACCTTGAAATAACACCAAATTCTAAATATATAAAGACAGTTAAAACTTTCAGATTTATTTTTCTCTAATAACGACAACTAATAACTCTACATTATAAATATTGACGAAAGCTTAGCTAAAGCTTATCCAATTAATTTAGTTAACTGGTATAGTTTCGACGCAAACTTTAATATCGACTACAGATGCAGCGCTCGCGATTTCTAGGATTTTCTTAAGTTTTTAAATGATTAGATTCTTAATATATAGAATTTAATCTAATGTACGATTAAAGCTAAACTAACAAAAAAGGTTACCCTCTGTGACATTTACATCTTAAAGAAAACCTTTATAAGATTAGCTAAAACTTTTCTTAAATTAACTTAACAAAGAAAAACCCCTTTGAAATACTAATCCTTAAAACCCTCAAGGAAAAAGAAAAGACTTTAAATTTAAAGATCTTTAACTCCACTATATACGATTTAGGAGACCTTCCTTTTACCTCTCATTACGTTAAAACTCTTTATACGTTAACGATAGGAAACCTGTTAATTTGTTCGGTAACCTAACAAATTTACGTAATAGCGCAAAATACGTTCTTAGCGGCGGTAAAATACGTAAAATAGCAGTTACTAATCCAGTAAAAGGTACTAACGTCAATGTCCTTTACCGGTTAATTAAGAAGGATCGTTGAGTCTTTTGCAACTTTCAAATCCCCATTACCCCTTCAACTTACTTTAAACCACCAAGTCCTATAAAACTCTTCCTAAAACCAATATGTTCACACGCGTAAACCTATTATAAGTCGTATTACAGGACTTTATCCCTCGGGCTAAACGACTGGAAATTACCCTGAATATCGTAGATCGACGGCTCTAAGGCTTAAACTGTAAGGAAATACCAATAAAAATTGGGTCCATTCTTGAGACCTTCTCCTAAAACTTTTTTAAATAATTAACATTATTTTCAAATTTCTCACGGACTTAAACAAAATTGAAAAAAAATCATGAAAATGTGTATTGGGAAACTTTACAACCTCTTCGATACGAAAATAATACCCTTTCTAAACATTGACAGGTAAATAAAAGTTCCTTTTTCTAGTTTTAACTTATATTTTTCTGAAATTCTTACAGGGTATATCAAAAACTATTACCTAACCTTTCTAACTCGAGAAATTACCTTTCGCGCGATTCATGACAGTATAAAAACTTACTTCGAATATAATGTTTACCTTACGCAATATTATATAAATTGGGATATTATAAAGTAAACTACAATAATCGCTAAAAAGAAAAAAGTGTCAATACTTATGGATATATTAAACCAAATGATCCACAAGCTTATATTATGCTAACAACCTATAAAAAAGGCTCACGCTAGCAAAATCATACTTCGTAAATAGGTACAGACAACTATCATGGGCGTCAACGGGTTTAAATACGCCCCATAACACCTGAATACCATTTGCAAGGACTTCTTTAACCAATGAAATTCTTTGCTTAAAATCGTTATATTAAGTACACTAATTTCACTGAATATATTCTCCTAAACTGGCGACTTACGTAAAGTGAAAAAAAAAGACCGTTTAACAATAAACTAAATCGACTGAAAAAACGTTTATAAACGCTTTTAACGTTCAAAATATAATTTAATAGCTAGAAACTAAAAATAACAATTATGATAACGTTAACAAGTGTGATATTGAAACGGTTCTATTAACTACAGGAACTATTGTCATAATAGTAACAAAGAAATTAGATTTACGAGAAACCCGACTGCTAGTTAAATTAACACTCTGCTACTAAACGTAATAACAAAAAGATAATATACTATATCAAATATCCAATTACTTTCAGGTATAATTACCTAAATTATATTATAAGCTTCAAAAGTGAAGAAATTATCAATGTCGATAATGCCTCAAATAAATTAAGTACCATTAATATATTACTTCTAACGCGGCCTAATAACTAACCAACCATACCTTTTCATACAGCTTAAATAGTAAAAACCCTCATTTTCACCCTAATTCAGCCACCAACCCCTTATATATCTTTAATATTTACCATAATTATGCTGACCAAACGTTTTAAGGTATTATACCAGATACAATAACAATGAAGTACTTAATAAAAAGCTATTCGCAATACGTAATATTAGGGAGGGAAAGCATTATCACTATTGAAATTAATCGTTGAAATTCCAGCAAAGTTAAAGTTAGCTTTATTATAAGCAAACAACTATCGATATTAAAAATAATCGTAATTTAGAATATTTTATGCCAATCACGTTCCTTATACTTAATTTATCTACATTTTTCGTTATTTATTTCAAGAACATAAGAATCCTTGACATTAACTTTGATATTAACACTGATAAACTGGTCAAAAATAGCCAAAAATTCGCCTTTAAACTGGGGTACTCATAATTTCATCTTTAAGATTTAAAGGCCATGATATTAAACCTAATGAAGTTAAAAATACATTAATTATATTGACGTTCCAACCACCTAGTTTTCAATAGGCTATAGAAAGTTCTAAAGTACGTAAGGTATAAATAAATGTAATATTTTATTTGAAAAACTATGAAAAAACTTTACTATTACTGTCAAAAGTATACCAAAACTTTTCGGAAATTTAAATATAAACTCAAAAACAACAAATATTTCAACTACAAAGTTTTCATCGATATATTTTACTTAAACAATAAGCCTGTTTCTCATGTCGTTTACTCCGCAACCTCTTTTCATAGTGCCAAATTTCGAAAGTATTTATCTGCCAAAAATAAGTAAAAGAACATTAAAGATACCACGAATGAAGAAGTATTTGGGACTTCCTGACATCGTTGTCCACGATACTAATACCAACTTTACGGCAATAAAGTTTTAAAAATGCCATGATAATAGAGAATCAATACGAATAGGTGCCTGTAAAAGCCCACTAAAGTATTGAAAAGGTCGAAAAGTTGCATGCCTTACTTTGTTAAATGTAAAATATCTTCATATTAAAGATTAAAATTTTTACGAATCCAAAGGCACGTTTTAAAATAGAGATAAAGAGCCTAAACTACATTTTACGCCCTAACTATCTCATGCTAACCCTACCAATCTTTAAAGTGTACTCACGCCTAACTATTGAATTTCGACCATCAGTAAGTACTTAGAAGTTAATTATAACCTATGAAAAAACATTAAAGGAATTACTAAAGGAATCGGTACCATGCTAAGTTAACGATTCCCTAAACACCAAAAACGGCCCCACGATAATATACGTATTTTTTCCACCGTAACAAAGTATAGTACTCGTATAGCGAAAACCGGGAAAATGAAAGGGCTTATGAAAAACCTTAATTATTGCAAACTTTAAAGTAATTATTAAACCTGCTGACGGAATTATAACTTTCTGTACTACGCAAGTCAAGCCCTATATCAGGGTAACTCATAATAAAGATATTCAAGCCAAGTGATAAAATCAATATGACTCTTCTTCACCCGTCATCAACAAGCCAATAAAACGCTACCAGCGCGGACGACCTCTAAGAAAGAGGAATATTAAAAAGAAGGAATACATACCAGGCCACATCTTTATTACTATTTGAATAAGCAGTGAAAAAAGGATAATAAGAAACTTGGCACTAAAACTCCAAGTATAAGGTATTATTAAAACTCCCAGTAAACTCTGCAAAGAAAACGATAAGGTCGAAATTAACGGTCTTTTAACTCGAGGAATTATATCATTCGTATCAGAAACCGAATTTAGCCCTTAAAACCTAATTATTACGATCTTTAGGTTGCGGATTATACATGAAGTCCAAGGCAAAACCATGGGACAGCCGTACAAAACGTTACGCCTAATAGCTTCAAAATACAGTAATAAAGGAAATAATTGGATCCTTATACAATCTTTAACAATTTATAAAATCAAGAAACGTTTAACAATCGCATTAACAACAGATTTACCAGCTAAAATTAAAGGTAAGTTTACAATTAACAACCGCAATATTACACAAATATATATGCTATCGGCAACCAATTTATAAAGTATCGTTTTACTAGAGTTACTACAGGAACTACGTGCTATATACCCTTCAAATACGGTAATAAGATATATGAAAACACCATACGGGATAGCCAAAATAAGTGTCTAATGATTCTGTACCTATTAATTGTATTTTAAGCTACAACTAAGTATAAAGACTTTTAAAAACGACATGTATTTGATATTAAAGTAATGGAATGATTTCGGTCTGGTAGGTATATAAACCAACGATACCCTTTTCTTTAGAACGAATAACTCTAAAATATCGGAGTAGTAAACGATCAAGGACTCTATGTTCTGGAATTACAACCCGGTTATGAATTTAACGAAGGATAACCAACTTGACTTTAATGGATAGTTGATTCTCATACCTTGTATTAATATCAATCTCAGTTTTTATAAAGAAGGTCAAGGTATTGATTTAAGCCTAATTAAAAAGATGAACGTAGCTAAGGCTTAACGGTACTTCAAATAACACACCCGTAGCAGTTATATCGACAACCTATAAAAACTGAAAGCTTACTACAAAGTATCTATTATAATATAAAGATAAAATCCATCAAATGAAGATATTAACAAATTAAAAAAAAGGCTAAAGTTAAAAATACAAGACTTAGACCGAGGTGTTGAAATAGTCCCGATAAAATCATTAAAAACCAAGTTGATAATTTTTAAAAATATATCCTTTACAAATAACACCGTCTCATTTTTACAAATCAACTTTTTAATAATCCTTGTTACTATAAATAGGGAAAAAGATGAATTTTATGTTATCGGTAATTAAATCCATGAAACATCTATCAAATATTAAAAAACTCCACGAAGTATGTTAACTTCAAAAGTTTACGGTATAATAGCTGGCTTTAATAAAAGTATAGAACTTTGAAAAACCCTTAATAATATCACCAAGAAACTAAAAAAATCTCTCATCTAGGTGGTAATCTATATCGACTCGAGAAACCTATTTAAATACCTTTTAAATCTCAGAATCAACAGAAATGAACATATGATAATCGACTTAATAACACCTCTAAAAGCTTACAAAGGCAAAAAGATTAAGAATTTCCAGTAAAGTATTAAAGAAATAACCCTTATAATGCTATAATAAAGAAATTCCCGAACAAAGCTCTTAAAAAAACTTATAAAGAACAATAGACTAACCATACGCATCGAATTTTACGTTAATAGGCCACCTAGTAAAGCTGAATCATATAATGGTTGCGAAGAATATACTTACAAACTAGGAAACTACCAAAAAATTAACGATAATGACTTCTTTAATTAATACAGCTAAATTAAAAGTTTACGCAAATCCGTAAGAATTTTTTTATAGAAACCGATAAAGTCGTACCTTGATGCTGTGGGGCAATTGGAGGTGAATAGGGTTAACTTAAGTGCAGAAAGGTTTGGTTTTGTAAAAGTCAACTGAAATTCAACGAGATCTGAATAGTTAATGAGGACGTAATTCAACGCCTACCGGAAAAGATTAGTCAACTACACTGGCGTACGCGTATAAAAAAAAAAGCCACCAGTATTAGAATAGTAATAATTGTAGTGCAATAGGCCAACTTTACTTAGAATAAAATTAACTATACTAACTGCGCAAGTTAAGTGTATTGTTGGTGGGCCTACTATATTAGCTATAAGTCGAGTATAATATGCGACTACTTTATACTAGAGCATGGGCCAAACAATTGGCTATAAAAATTACTGCGTGAACTGGCTGGCTAAGGGGCTACCAAAACTAGAACAATATATCCACCACTTGACCATTAAATACTACTGTTACTTCGACCAATCGAATTGATAACGTTACAACATCTAAAGCCACACCAACAACAATATTTATTCTAGAAGCTTTTAAACAAGTTATATGCAAGTTTAATCCTTTATTATTTTAACTCAAAGGGACGTTTTCCCCCTTCAGATAGATAGTACTCTTAAATATAGTTTGAACGTTATGCTGTTTGAATAAGAAAAACTATGTTTATGTTTTTACCAAATACATTCTAATGAATGATATGAAAATTGTTATATTTGAAGCCTTTTTTTTTACTACGATAAAACTATATTAAGGGCGTTTCAAACATAAAGTCGCTTACTTTATATAGGATCGCCAATATCTTCGTATTATTCTTATCAATAATACCTACGAAATTATTGTTTTTACGGATCACGAGTTTACAAAATGGATTGTAAATCAAATATTACTAAATATTACGTTCATAAATCGAATGGACAAAGAATCAATAATATTTTTATATACTTCAGCGCCTATAGATTGGATATCAATTTGTCCCTTGAAGTTTCAACTTTGTTCCAAACACTTTATTGAGGTTGCCGATCTTACAGAATAAGTTTACTGGTGTAAAAAAAAGACTTCCTATCTTTGACTGAATATTTGATGTTGACTCTATTTTCTTAAATGAAGCTAATATAGCCATTCATATAAATAAATCAAAAATATTAAATCAATTGAATATTAGCCTTATTTCAAGTCATGATTATAATCCTATCTAAAAAACCATACTCTATAATTTCAATAATTAAGACAACCAACACATTTTTGCGACTTTAAAGTTTGGGTACACTCGTCTTCTTTTAGATCGTTCATTATTTAATGGAGATACCGTGAATCAACAGCCTTTGATATTTGTCATTTATTATGATTCATGAATTCCCCACCAATATTGAGAATGAGCGGTCTCAATTTATTCTCCAACGTATAATAGAAAATTAAGAGAAACTGCATTTTCGATTTGAATATAATTTAATTGAAATTTATTACGGTGATTATACGTAATACCGTTAATTGAAAAATAATAACTAAATACCCGCGTATAACTTACAATTCAAATAGGCTTTCTATGAGTTTGAATAAATCATTTTCATGGATTTAATCGTATATCTGTAATCAATCCCTTGACTGGAAATATTACGGTATTTATTAATATGTGATAAATTCGATGTTATTATACTGGTAATTTTTAAAATTTCCACAAAAAACGCTGATTTTCCTATAATATACGACCTATCATACCTCGGAATATTCTATGGTTTTATTATAATAGTTACTATTATACAACTGGTTATACCTGAACAAACTTATTCCGAATCGTACAAATTCGTGCTTTCTAGCTTTATGATCGAAATTGGTAAAAATATATAAATTTAAATTGATAATAACAATAATATATTATTTTTAACTATATGGTCAATTTAAGAGAGAAAAAACAGGCAGTTAAATTCGTTTTAAAATAGAATGTAATGAAAGACTTATAATAGCTTAATATGAACTATATTTCAATATTACAATGAAACTAAGATGATTTTTAGTCTCGGATTATCGATATAAACCTTTACAAAGTTCTTTTTGCTTTAAAGCTACGATTTTGAATTGACTATATAGTTTTTTATACCTTGGTAACGACTTGATATACGTTTTATGCGTAAGATTTTCAAACGGGATACAAAATTGATGATGGATATTATAGTGCAGAAGACTAAAAATACGATATGAATTATTGATAATATGAATTTGAAATTACTTATGGATTTCACTTGGAAACTTGGTGAACGTTAAATCTATTTTATTGTTAAAAATAATTTACGTTTACTCGTTTGGAGTTATTTACCAATCTAATAAACCTAAAAATTTCCTTTAACATGAGACTTTCCTTTAAATTCTAAAATTTATCATTCCGTTTTTATTTTTCATTCAATACCTACTCGGGTAAAAAAATCTTCCAAGGAATTATTTCTATTTTTATACTAGTTGAATGAGATAATGATGAAGAACAATGAAAAGCTGAGAGAATTTTGAATGAAAGATTCGAGTAACGTCGTTATTTTGGCAAGAAAATTTAATATCTTACAAAATGGAAAGAGTTTACAGTTGAGAATGACGCTTGTATGAGTTTCGTCAATTTAGAGTATTATAAGGATTTGGTTGAATATTTCTAAAAGAAGTTTTAAGAATAATGTAAGTGATGGTTATATACTCTATATAATTTGTATGAGTTAGATATGAGAAACTAGTATGACTTGAGATACTCACGAGTAGTTTTCTTTTTACGAATACGTTATTTTACAAGTTCTTTATTTTACTACTACATTCTTTAATGAGTATTTAGCAGAAATATTTTCGGTTTTTTGTCCTCGGGAATTTATTCGACTTGAGTACAGCACCTACCCTTCTTGCTCTTCATTTCCTTCAAACTTACTTATCTGCTACACTCCTTTCTGAAGCAATTAAGCCTTAGACTTTTCATCTTCAATACTACACTTGCACAAATCCACCAACACTATACAACAAAATTGTAGATAAAGGTTCGTAGTCGAGGAATTTTCGTAACAGGTAAAATTACGAAGAGATTGGTAACAATCTTTTTGAAATGAGCATAACGAGATAATTTACCTTAAGATCCTTAACCTTAACATTTACGAGTAAAAGGAAAGAGTATTACTAACAAATATCAACGTTCTTATACAATTTCCCAAGAACTACCCCCTAATTCTAGGTTAATTTAAACCTTTAGCACCCCGATAATGTTTTTTACAACCTAACAATAAGGAACCTATTGATTTTCTGGGCAATATAACACTTGTCTCCACCTGAAGTAATACGAAATACGCGTTCAGAGGAGAAAGAGTACGTGAAGTAATGGTTGTTAATATAGTACAAAGAATTAACTTCGGCATCATTTAACGCTTAATGATGGAAAATCGTTAAGATAGCTAAGTTTTCCCTTAAGGTAAATCATCGCGTAATAAGATTATATCAAGTCAAGATAGGTATGTTCATACACTTAATCTTATTATAGGTCATATTTCAATACTTTACTCTTCGTGCGAAAAGACTGGTAATTACCCTCATTACCGCGATATTTAACGCTAAAAACTTATATTAATTCTAAGATATATTATAAATGATTAGAATGATAATCGCAACATATGGTCTTTCATGGTAAAAATAGTACACGTAAATTAGAAGCTCTTTACAGATTTCATTTCAATATAGAACAATGAAGAAATTTATAACAGGAAACCCTATAATTTGTTATTTACGAAAATAATACTATTCTTTCATATTTGTTAGTCGATAAAATTTTCAACTTAAGGTTTTTAATCAAGATTTCCAAAAATAATCACGGGTTATACTAAAGTTTATTACCTGTTCTTTTAAATGAAGCACTAGATAATTTAATGCTGAGTAATAACGTAATTAAGAATATATATATTGTCAAACTAACACTTATCGAATGGATTTAAACGGTTGTTAATAGTGTTAGCAGGTTTCAATACGCTTTACAACACTCAGATACCATTTATGAAGTATAAACATGTCATATATAAAAAAGAACGAGTTCAAGCAGATTATATAACATAAAAAATATTATTTATAAATTAATCAAATAACTAGTTGACTAAGCTTTTTATACTGTTCATAAGCAAAGACTGTAACCCTCTCTATTAAAATCGAATCTGTAAATTTTTATATACCTGAAAACATTTCAATCGTTACGAGATGTAAACATTTAAAGAAATTATTCCAGATATAATGTTTATATGTTATAGGTTATTACCTAAACCAGTAGTAGCCAGTGATCTAGCTTTGGCTATAACTATGCTCTCGTCCTGCTCTCAAACTGATTCTGAGTATCCTCACTTCATGTGACCAACCACTTGACTATATCACTCTTTATTAATAGCTATATAGTAGCTTATTAGCAAAGGAAGGTGGGGTGGGGAGGGGGGTTTTCCCTTCCTTATCAAGGATTATAGACAGTATCCGACCATATTAGGCGATATATTTGGCGTAGTTTCTTTGTATATAATCTTCGATTATTTCTACGATGGTATTCCGGTTGGTTTTGAGTAGTTATAACTTAAAATTATATATTCTTCCAATTCAATCCTCAAACCTTAAGCTTTAATGAAATTCCTTCATGCGGGCATTTATAACCAATTCTTAGGCGCATTAGCCATATAACATTACAAATTACACGATCAATATGAATAGTTTACCGAAAACATTCAATTGGAGCTTGTTAAGCGGAATTACACCGTTTGCAAGCATATTTTTCGTATAACACAATACGACGTTAAAGTATTAATTACGTTTATAAATATGATTCAGCATTTCGAAGTGGATTTTGGTACGCCTACGTCTTTGGATCAAACTATTCCCCAAGGGGGAGCCGCTTCCACGTAATTTACGAATAATATCAATGCGATTTCACCGCCCCTTTACGTTAAAGATCGTATCAAATTACCCGTCCACAATGATAAATCCTCAAACTCCTCTGGTTCCGATTATAAAACCAACGATTAACCTAACAACATTAGTATTTAACGAATCAAATATTGAAATCTTTTGATTAACTGGTAAAGATTTTAAGTATTGAGTTTCGCATTCTAGCATAGAATGTTATGGTATTAAATAAATTACATGAAAACCAAAAGTTTATTGATATTCAAAAAGAATTACTTTTACTTTATATTTCAATAGTTAGACGGGATAACGAAAATTGTTATAAAAAGGGATTATATTCATCACGGCGACAGCGATAATAGGAACTACGACGCTTCTCCAACGATATTTTGCATTTATTTTTATAATACTAACGCTGTAAAAATCTCTATAACTCGGCTTATGAATTTGAAGCAAAGTGTTAGTAGGCGGTTTTATAACTTCTTAAACGTTTGAGAAGTTTTGTTAACCGAAGTTGGTAGTATATACTGATAATTTGCTGCTACGTTCGTTGTTTCGGAAAGAATTATTAAACATACATTAATTTATGTGTTGTATTTCTTTCATATACTCGAAGAATTTAACGAATTTGTTTCTCATATGTAACTTATTGATAAATGACTTTATAATATTTAAATTTGATATAATTATATTATTGTAAGCTGTTTTAACATAAATAGTAACGGCGGTATTATTTACAGCAGAGTTCGTGGTAATAATATACCTGCGCTTAATAATTATAGAAATTCTATTACAATAATAATAACGTTTTGTAAACCGGTATTAAACGACGGGTTACTTATGTTAATTCAATTGTGTTTTTACATTGTAAATACTATAAATTATACGTTATATACGACAAAAATAGTTGTCGAATCCGAAACTACCTTTCAAATCCCGTTTTACACCCAAACAACTTTATTAATCAAGATAACACGTGCAATAACCTCATTACCATCAATAACCCTATCGACCTTTGGAAAGAAAAAGTATAACTTTTATATATAGTCGTGTATATGAGTTAAAATCACTTTCATTCGACTCAGTAACTTACCTACATCTCATAAATGATTTTTGTTTATGATAAATTCACTCTGTGGTTTTTTTTCATTCGTTAACGTTTTAAAAAATATAGTTAATTCGTATTATTATAGATATTACTAGATATCACTATAGTTAAAAAGTTTGAAAAATTACGTTTGCATGGTTTATGGTAGATTGTCAAGCCTCAGAGAGCATATTAGTAGAGTATATGGTAGTGTGACACACCTAAGGTGAAAGCTTATAACCTTTTATGTAAGGCATGCACTCCCCAAGTAGTTTCTCTCTCTGTTATATATATTATCTTGATACAATACTTGAAATACTCTATTGTTGTTTCATACGTTAACGTCAAAACCTAACCAACGCTAATTAGTAGCTGACTCGATCAATACATAATAACCTAAGAAAAAAAAAACCAACATTAGTTAAACACCAATAATGGGATATTATAGGGGTCCCGAAATATTCCTGACTTCAACGTTATAATTTATAGGAAATACATGGAAACGTGAAAAGATTGTAAAACTAAGAATGGTCTTCAAAGAGATAAATTTAGTACGATAATATCAACTGATTTAATGAATTTTGTCTATTGAAAGTCTCGTTACGTTATTATTTACTCGTTTAAATATTTCAACGTATCCGGGTTCTTTTCAAATAGCGTTTTAGCACTTATTAGCCACGGAAAACATTAAGTTCCGAACCCTTTTACTAGGACTTATCCGCGTACGTACATTTCTAAAATGTTCAAAACAGCTGTTACAACGCTTATACCACCACTTTAAACACTTAAAACCACACCCGGCGCTTCCACACAATATCTCAACTCTCATGTTTACACTGTTTCAGATTTTATACATAATATACTACTCCGAAAACCATCCTATTTTTTTATATGCCATTAATCAAAATTGATACTTACAAAATTTTAGTTGACAAAACACTTAACTAATAAAATACTCATAAACGTTAAACAACTGATTTAAAACGATGATTTATATTTCTTTTGCATTTTATTTAAACTGACAAGTGTAGAACACCAAATTTCAAATGTTTTATTATATTTCATTTACCTTACATTTGCATATCATAGGCTTTCATTTACCATTTCATTTTAAACCCCCTTTGATCAAATCATTTAAAACGCATATAAAATTACACAAAGATACTAATTTCGAAATAACACTTATAAACAAAGAACTGACTTCTATAACTCTAACAATAACAAATATTGCTAAATCCAACAAATATATAAACGTCATATTAAAGTATGCAACTCTCTAGAATAGTGTTATAAAGTATATTAATATCAATCTATAGAATAATATAATCGAAACTCCAGTGGAAAGTTGGATCCTTGGATGGAAATTACGTACGTCATGAACGTAATATTTTGTTACAAAGAAAAAAAACCTCAAAGGCTCAATATATTTAATAATTTCCAGATATTATTTTTGGACTCGACGTTGAAAATGTGGCGCACTTTCCACAACTCAATCTCGAAAGTATTACGGGCACCACTATGAAAAAATAGTATGAATAAATTAGGCAGAAAAAACGGTTGCATGGCAAAAGTATTAGTTATTACAGCATAAATTTATGAAATACTAGGTAAGAAAGACAAAGAGGTATTTGAAGTAGAATTTGTAAACATACATCAATTGGCGAAACACAAAAAACAATTTATTTAACACATATAAAATAAGTTATAACACGTGAGTATCCTATTTACGAAAAACGTAAAACTTTCAGCAAGATTGACTACATCTTGAGAAAGTTAAGAAAAGCTTAAGAAAGAATCCGCGAAGAAAGAAAAAAAATCCTTAGAAATTATCCTTCACTCGAGTTCAAAACTAACCCGCTGCAGCAAACACCTTTGAAAAGGGGTATAAATTAAACTATTTTCCAACAAGAAAAACACTACATTCAACTGTACCAAAAACGACTTAAACTAGGGAAACAAATTTTCCGGAGAAAATATAAAAGGAGATAAAAACTATATAATATTTACGAACGAATGCCTACAAACTACGACCTATACTGTAACCTTCCACCTCAATAATTTCCTACTTATAAAAACGACTTTACAAAAGTTCCAAACTTCACCAAATTATAGTACAAAAGCGAAGATTATAATGACAAACCATGACGCACGTAATAATAAGATTCGTTTGATATTGAAAACCTATAAAAAACTAGATATTAAACCCTTATAATTTCATATTTGTTGGATTAGTACTACATATAGTGCAATAGGTCAACTTTACTTATAGTAAAGTTGACTGTACTGCAAGTTGAGTGTATTGCTTTGTGCGGATTTACCGCATTGGTTATAAGTAGAGTACAGTACACTAAACTTCACTCTAAGGTACGGGCCAAACAATTAGCCATTCAAATTACAGTGCAGACTAGCTAGCGGTCTTCTAAACCTAGAACAATATATCCACCACTTTACCAATGCAATACTACTATTACTTCGACTACGATTCGAATTGACAATGTTGCAACGATCTAAGGCCTTACTAATAATAATTAGTGCTTATTGCGTTAAGTACAGATTAGTTAAGTAAAAGAAAAAGTTACTTTCCGGATCCGCTTTAAGTTAAACGACGGCTAGGATAGAGGAAATATTCTTACGAAGGGCTTTTATTGCTACGTCAGGTTTTATGGCAGTAAGTAGAAAAGAATTTGAGATTACGTCGATTTCTACGGCAGTTTATAGGTATCGACGGTATCGCTATTAAAAATGCTGAGAAAGTGTTATAATCTAAAGACTAACTACAGGTCATGGAACAGGCCAGCGGTTTGCTGCGCCATCAGAAGCCTGATGTCCAACACATCAAGCTAGGGATCTCTCTTATGTAAGCACCCAAGGTTATGGTTTGGACCGACAGGACCGCCTGCGGTTCAGTTGATAACATTGGGACCGAAGGAAGCAACATTGACTTCAGTGGTCCAGTACTGAAGATGGCATGAAGTCTATAGGATATAAAAGACAAAGCTATCACCACATATATAGTATTTCCTTCATAGCTCTTCAGTTGTCAATCTAAGTATTTAGTTATAGTATATTTGGAATAGCCTCACGGCTTTTGATCATTACTTGCACGGTTGCGATATTATTTATTCAGCACCTCTGCTATCTTCTTGATAACATAAATCCTCTGACACCTTCTATATACTCACGGATATTTAGTGTGATCATTACAGAAAGTTTGACTAAATCTTTTTTAAAGACATTAAGATTGACTGTTAGAAGTCTTTAAGTTCAGAAAGTTAGAAAAGAGTCAAGTTAATATTACTACGAGTATTACTACTGTAAAAACGATCAAGTCTTTACGCCAAAGAACTTTTAACATTCGATTTTTACTAATAATAAATGATCTTTGACCTTACACTTTATACTAAACCTTTGCCCCTACTTTACTATTTTTACGTCCCCTATGCTAATTTAATCGTTAGGTTCGTTGCTTTATGCGAAAACACCAAGAATAGTAAAGTCTCGTTTAAAAAAACTTCGTTGCGCAACCTTACGCTAAGCTATCAAGTCGCTAAGTTATCAATTTCCTACGCGACTTTGCGCTAAAAATACCAAGCTTTTACGCTTTAAGATTACTAAGTCCCTCACCCTACATGTTTAATATATTCACAATAGGCCAAACCGTCAAAATAGCTTTAAGTTTAATATATACGGAGAAAGTTAAAGCCATTGAATCAGTTTTCACCAAATATTATAATAATGACCTTTGGAAATACAAAGTTGATAAAGAATTAACTGAATAGTATCTTACCAACTTCGTTGATTGATTTATTTTAGAATATAACAGCGGTGAAAACTTCAAGCGCGCTTTTCGTAAGTATCGCGAATTTTTTAACGACCAAAGTATTATAATATAAAAAGTAACTTAAAAGACCGTGAAGTTTGAATTAAAGGTTAAATTTAAGGATTAAGGGATTTTCGAGTCAAGGGAAACCTTCATTAATTTGGCAGAAACGATTTTTGAATTAGATTAGCTTAAAAAATACCCTTAAGGCTTACGGCTTAAAGGAAAAGGTATTGAAAAACCTTAATGTTCCTATACGCGATTTAGAGGGCCTTTCTTTTTTCTTTAGCTAAGTTAAGCTTTTTTTACGCGCTAGCGATAGGAAACCTGTTAATTTGTTCGATAGCCTAGCACTACTACATAATAACGCGGAGTACGCATTTAGCGGAGGTTGAACACGTGAAAAAAAAGGCTGCTAACGCGGCTGAAGATATTGATGTCGGCGTTTTACACCAATTAATTAAGTAATATCGTTAAGTTTATTTGAATCGTTAGGTATTACTTCCCCCTTAACATTTTACTTAAAACTGCCTAGCCCCTTAAAAACCATTTCCCTTTAAGTTTTCCTATGCACGAAATCTCACTATAGATCTTATTATAAGACTTTACCTCTCGAGTTAGGCGACTGCTAATTACTTTGAACATTACGTTTCGAAGGTTTTAAGGTTTAAATTACCGGTAAATACTATTTAAGACTAGGAAAACTTTCGAGACCTTTCTATACGACTTGTTAAGATAGTTAATATCAACTACAAACTTTTTATAGATTTTTCTAAGATTTACAACGACGTAAAAAAGTATGATGGGAAGTTATATTACCTTCTTGACACTAATATAATGCTTTTACTAAACATTTGTAAGTTGATGGAGGTTTACTCTTTAGGTTTCCACTTATTATTCCCTGAAATCCTTATAGGGTATACCAGAGATTACTACCTAACCTTCCTTACTAAAGCTTTTACATTTCGCGAGATTTCTAACGGCATGAAGAGCTACTTCAAATACGATGTTCATTTCGCCTAACACTATACAAACTGGGCTATTACGTGGTGGATTACAATAATAGTAAAGAAAAAATAAAAGGAAACATTAATAGATGTTTTTCATCAGATACTTAATAAGTTGGTGTTGTGTTAGAAAGTAATAGGGAAAGTCTACGTTAGCGAAATTACACTTCGCGAGCATGTAAGGGTAGCAGTTACGGGTGTTAACGAGTTTTAATACGCTTTATAACGTTCAGATGTTATTTACGAAGGTTTTTTTAGTTATTTGCGTTTTTCGCTTGCTATTATAATAGGGTGTAGACCAAATTCGCTTGGTATATACCTTTAAATCGACAACTTCACTAAATTGGATAAAGAAGACCTTGTGGTGGTTAATTACGTCAATCGTAAGTACGGTTACGGGCGATCTTAACGCTTAAGGTCTAGCCCACCGGTTACAAACCGGAGGCAATAATTATGCTAACTCTAATAAGGTTAAGATTTAGGCAGACTTATTAACCGTAAGTATTATCTTCGTGATAATAGCAATAGATATTGGATTTATAGTAAGGCTGGATATTAATTAACTCGACACCCCCCTGCCAAGTATAATAATAAGAAATTAGTATATTACGTCTAATTCCCTACTATTTTTAATTTAAATATTTGTATTAAATCTTAGACTTCGAGGGCGATGAGCTAATTGACGGTTTTAACGCTTTTAAGTAGATTAAATAGCACGAAAATATTGCTTCTGATGTGGCTTAGTGACTAGCCGATTTCGTTTCCTGTACTGTTTGGGTAGTGAAGACCTTTATCTTTGCTCTAACCAAGTCCTTAACTCTTTATATACCTTCAATCTTTGCGATCGGTACGCAGATTACACGTTTTAAGATATTATGACAGATATAATGGCAGTAAGGCACTTAATAGGAGGTTATTTATAGTATATGGTATTGCAGAGGGAAAGAATTATAACTAATAAAATTCATCGTTAAAATACCGACAAGGATAAAATTGGATTTAAACTAGGCGAATAAGTATTGTTATTAGGGGTAACGGTAGTTTAAATTATTATCGGAGCAATTACGTTCCATATTTTTAAATCTCTCACCCCTTTTTTACTTTGCTTAAAGGATATAAAGACCCTCGGAGTTAATATCGACGTTAATGTAAACGAACTGGTTGAAAACGATTAGAGGTTTCCACACGCCTTTAAGAAGAAGTACCTATAGTTTTATCTTTAAGATCCGGAAGTAGTAGTGTTAAACATAACAAAGTTGGAAATACATTAATTACACCGGCACTTTAACTATTTTGCTGTTAATAGGCTATATAAAGTCCTGAAGTCCTTAAGGAATAAAAATGTGGAATACTTTAACCTGAAATATATTAAAAGATTCTGTTACTATTATCCAATGTATGCTTAAGCCTTTCGAAAATTTAAGTTTATATTGAAAGACGACAAGGATTTTATTTGCGAGATTTTCGTCGATTTGTTTTACTTAGATTATAAGCCTATATTTTACGTCGTTAATTTAGTAACATTTTTTCACGTGGCTAAATTTTTCAAATCTTTTTCAGGAAAGGATACGTAGGAAACGTTAAGGATATTATGGATTAACACGTACTTGAGCCCACTTAATATCGTTGTTTACAATATAGTTACCAACTTTACGGTGGCGGAGTTTTATGAAAATGTTAAGATAATAGGTATCCAGTATAAATAGATACTTGTAAAAGCCTACTGGAGTATTAAAAAGGTTGAGAAAACATACGCTTTACTTCTCCGAGTGTATAATATCCTTACGTTAGAAATTGGAAGCTTTACAGATCTGGAGGTACGATTATAGATAGTAGTAAAGGCCTGAACGATACTGTAAGCCCTGACGGCTTAGTATTAACATTGTTAGTCTTTAGAAAGTAACTATGACTACTAAATGAATCTTTACCTTTAATAAGTACTTAAAACATGTTGCGACTTACGGCAAAGCCATAAGGAAACTATAAATAGAAACGGCACATCTTTAGGTTAATAACACCCTTAATATTATAAACAACCTATTAATAATCTAAGTACTTATTTTTCCATTGTAAAGTGAAGTCTTCGTATGGCGATAATTGGGAAAATAAGAGAGCACGTATAAGATATAAAATATCGCAAACTATGAAGTGGTTGTTAAAACTGTTAACGGTTCTATATCTTTCCGAATTACTTAGGTTAAGCCTTACATTAGATCTATTGATGATAAAGACCCTTAAGTCAAATGAGTGAACTAATACGATTTTTTTCCACCCGTTATTGATAAGCCGATAAAACTCCACCGACGTAGACGACCCTCAAAGAAGAAGAATACTGAAGAGGAGGAATATATATCGGGTTATATTTATAATGATGTTTGGGAAAGAAGAAAAGAAAAGAACGACGAAGACTTAGTATTAAAACTCGAATCGTTAGATACTATTAAAATCTTTAGTAATTCTTTCGAGAAAAATGTTCAGGTAAAATTTGACGGCCTATTAACCTAAGGGGTTATATAATTCGTATTGAAACCCGATTTTAACCTTTAAAACCTCAACGTTACGATTTTTAAGTTGATGATTATTTACGAGGTTAAAGGCAAGACTACGGGGCGGCAGTACGAAAAGATATGTTTAATCAATCAAGGATACAGCGATAACGGCAAAGACTGGATTTTTACGTAGTCGTTGACGATTTGAAAGATTAGCTAGCGTTTAGTAGTCGTTCTGCCAGTAATTTTACTAGCTAAAATTAAAGGTAAGTTTACGTTTAATAGTGCAGATAAAACGTAATCTTATATGTAATTTATAACGGACTTATAGCGGATCGTACTATTAAAACTACTATAGAAACTACGTGTTATTTACCTTTGAAAAATGGTTTTATGGTGTATTGAACCATTATACAAACTAGCTGAAATAGGCGTTTATTGGTTTTTAAGCTACTAGCTGTATTTTAAATTTCGGCTAATAATAAAGTCTTCAACATACGATTCGTGATTATTGGTCAGGTAAAAAAAGGAATTCGGCGTGGTGGGTATACAAACTAACGATACTCTTTTCGTCGAAACAGCTAGCTTTGTAATATTGAAATAGCAGACGATTAATGACTCTAAGTTTTAAAATTATACGTTAGTAATGACATTAACAAAAGGTAACTAACTTAACTTTAATGGATCGTTAATCTATATACTTAATATTAATACCGACCTTAGTTCCGTTAGAAGGTTTGGAGTGCTGTTTTAGCTGTAATAAACAAAACTCATGGAGCTAAAGCTTAATGATATTTGGAGTAATATACTTGAGGTAGCTATATTATTACCTTATGCTAACTGGAGGCCTTTTATAACCTTTTCATTATGGTATAGATATAAGATCTAGCAGATAAAGACTTTAACCAGCTAAATAAAAGGCTCGAGTAGCAGATGTGGAACTTAGGTCGTAGGATTAATATAATTCCAATCAACCTATTGAACGCTAAGTTTATAATCTTTACGGACGGATCTTTTACAAATAATACCTATATATTTCTACAAATTGGCATTTTAATAACCGTCGTTAACGAAGATAAGCGGGAAAACCAATTTAGTATTATTGGTAACCTTATTTATTAAACCTTCGTGAAGTATAAGAGAATTATACGAAGTATATTAGCTTCGAAAGTCTATAGTATGATAGCGGGCTTTAACGTCAGTATAGAACTACGGAAAACCCTTAACCTTATTACCAAGAAGCTCTAGATTCCTCCTACTCCGATAGTAATTTATATCGACTCGAACAGCCTTTTTGAATACCTTTTAAAACTCAGAACTACCAGCGAAAAACGCCCGATAATCGATGTAATAGCACTTCATGAAGCTTACAAAAGGATGAAAATTAAAGAATTCCGGTGAATCAACGGCAAAGTCAATCCCGTAAATGCTATAACGAAGGTAGTGTCAAATAAAGCTTTGTAAAGGTTTGTGAATAACAATAGGCTAAATATACGAATCGAGGTCTACGTTAATAGGCCGCCCGGAAAGCCCAAATTACATAACGGCGGTTAAGGATATGGTGGCAAACTAAAAAACTACTAGGGAATTAACGATACTGACCTATTTAATTGACACAGTTGAAGTGTAGACTTATAGAAGCTTGTAGCGAAAGAACGTTTTATAGGAGGTAATAAGCTTAGACTTCGAAGCGACGGAGAAATTAAGGTCAATTGGGGTTTATTTGAATGCAATTAGGTATAATTTAGTATGGAGGTCGATTGGAATTAACAGGGGTTTAGCAAGTTAACGAGGCCGCTATTTAACGTCAACCGAAAAACATTGGTTAACCACACTGACGTACACGTACAAGCTAAAAAGCCGCTAGTATTAGATTAGTATTATATTCAATATAGTAGGTCAACTTTAATTATAGTAAAGTTGACTGTATTGAAAGTTGAATGTATTGATTTATGTAGACTTAATGCATGAGTATAAGTCGAGTACAGTATGTTGCACTTTACTCTAGAGTACGGACCAAGCAATTGGCTATAAAAATTACAGTGTAGACCGGCTGGCGGTCCACCAAACCTAAAACAATACATCTACTACTTGACTAATGCAATACTACTGTTACTTCGACCACGAGTCGAATCGACACCGTTGTAACAATCTAAAGACCTTATCAACAATATTATTTTATATGAGATTGTTGTGAACTGAACCAATAAATAATCCATATACCATATGACAAAGAGAAATATATTAGTTAAGTATTATAAACATTTGAAAACGCGCTTTGAAATTGAATTCAATTATGAATCATTTAATTTGAATTGAGTGGAATTTTTTTAAAAACCCGTTAGAAGTTTTCTTAACCATACAAACAAATAGTTACATAAGGTATTGATTATCCTATTAGCGAAGTCTATGAAATGATAAGCAACATTTCAACGTGAATACAAAGACGATAAAGCATTTATTGAAATAATTACAAAAAACATACTGTGAAAATCCGAACCTTGACCTTATATTATTTAAACTAGAAAAGGACTTGAAAACTTTTTATACAAACTCTAAAACATTAGTGAAAACTTTAATAAGTCAATAAAGAAGTTTTAAATTAATATCCGTAACCGAGATAACTGAGGATTAAAGCTCACAAATTATAAAGCCAGAACTTACTAAAATAATTTCCGAAAAAAAGTTGATAATGTGTCCAACTATCCAAGAAGAAAAACAAAACGAATGGAGAATAAACACAAGGTTATATTTAAAATACCGCTTAGGTTGGTAGTACAAAAAGATAATTAAAACTTGGTTGCAAAATTACGGTTATAAGTAATCATTAAAACCTCCGATAGTTTTTTTAAAAAGAGCGATAAGGTTGGGATTAATGAACTCCTTACTAGAAGAGTTGTACAATTCGTATTTAAACGCGATTTCAACCTCTAAAACCCAAATATTACGATTTTTAAGTTAAAGATTATATATTAAATTAACGGTAAAACACCAGGGCAGCTATACTAGAAATTACCTCCAATCACTTAAAGATACGATAACAAAAGCAAAAACTAAATCCTTATGCAATCGCCAACGATTTATATGATTATCCAATGCTTAATAATTTTTTTAGTAACACGTTTACTAATTAAGACTAATAGAAATTCTACTTTTCATAAGCATGATATTACGTAAATATATATACATTGAACATTGCTTTAGTATGATGTTAACTAATTAAGAACAATATAAACTTTATTTGGAGTAGCTATGATAATACATGAATATACACACATTAAAAATTGATTCGCAAATGATTTCCTTGTTCAAAATATCATATAAACCCTTATCAAATACCCTTTGGGAATGGTTATACAATATAATAAATCATTATATAGACTATCCGAACTAGGCGTTTATTAGTTTCTAACGTAATAATTGCACTTTAAGTCGGAATTGGGCATTAAATATTTAATCTCCCACTCGCATTTACTTATCACGAAAAATGAAGTTTTTGGTTTAATAAGTATTCAAATTAACGATGACATTTTTGTTGGAAATACTAACTTTATAATATTAGAATAACAAACGATTGTGAACTTGAAGTTATTGAATTATTAACTGATCGCAACTTTAGCAAAAGGTAACTACTTTAACTTCAATGAATCGATAATCCATAAATATAATATTAACTATAATATTATATACTTCAACTTTTATTAAAAAGATTTACACGTTAACTTAATTGTAACGGATAGAACTAACGTGACTAACAGTTAAAGATATCTAGAGTTACACGCTTATTGCAGCTACATCGCCACTTTATATCAACCGAAAGCTTTCTACAATCTCTCTATTATAATATAAACATAAAGCTTAATAGATGAAGACTTGAATAGATAAAATAAAGGATTGAATTAGCAAATAATAATTATAGACAAAGGAATTAGTATAATTCCGATTCACCTGACGAAAATTAAATTCATAAATTTTGAAGATGTTTTTTGTAAATGACATGTACTTGTTTTTATAGATTGGAGTCCTTATAAATATCGTTAATTAAACTAAATTGCAAAAAAAAAAAAAAGTTTAAAATCACAAAAAATCTGATTGATTAGATTTCTATGAAGTATAAAAGGATTATTCGAATCCTGTTAGCTTTCAAATACTACTGTATCATGATCAGCGGCGATATAGTTATAATAATGTGGAAAACCCGTGATATCATTACCAAATAACTAAAAATTTCATCTATTCCGATAGTAATTTATACCGATTCAAAAAGCTTGTTCGAATACTCTTTGAAACTCGGAATTACTAGCGAAAAACGCTTTACAATCGACTCAATAACAAATTGCAAAACCTACGAGAGTAGGAAGATTGTAGAGTTTAGATAAACTAATAATAAAGATAATTCGGCTAATACTATGATAAAATCAATATTCAATAAAGCCTTTAAAAAGTGTATAAATAGTAATCAATTAACTATACATATTGAATATTATGTTAAGAGGCCACCTGATAAGGTTAAGTCATGTGCTGGTGAATAGGGAAGGAATCCAGGATATCCTGACAAACTAAAGGATTATTAGAGAAATAAAGCTAGGTATTCAATGAACTAGTATGGTTAAAGCATGGTTTAATGGAAAATTTACATAAATTTATAACGAAAAACGTTTTTAGAGGAATTGATAAAGTCGAAATTCGGAAATGTAAGGCAATTGATGTTAATTTGACTGTGTAATTGGCAAAGGAAAGGCTAGTTTACGAGGAGGCAATTCGGCGGTAACCGGAAACAATTGGTCAACTACACTAACGTGCACGTACGAAACAAAAAGCCGTTAGTGTTAAAATAGTAGTAATTACAGTACCGTCAGTCAACGTAAATTGACTATACTGACAGGAAGTTGAGTGTATTGTTTTGTAGGTCTACTATAAGTTCAAGTACAGTATGCGCCTACTTCACACTAAGACACGGCCATACAAATTAGTGTGCAGCCCGGCTAGCGGTCTGCCAAACCTAGAACAATACATCCACAACTTGAACACGCAATACAACTGTTACTTCGAACGATTCGAATCGACAACGTTGCAACGTCTAAAGGCCTATCAGGCAAGGCCTATCAACAAAATCTTTGTTTTTGAGACGTGGTCAGACACTTTGATGGCAGATTAGGGGGTAATGCATGTGGGACCACGGCAATGGAAGCCGTGTCTGAAAACTGTGATGGATGAGGAGGAAAAAATAGCTGATTCTACAATGGCTAGAGGCTTGTCTAAGTGACCGTGGGACAGGTAGGTCCTGTAACCAAGCACGTGACCAGCTGGCCTAGCCTGCGGTCGTACAATTCAAGTGCGAGAATGGGTACATTTGTCGTACTAAGTCGAAAAGAATAGATAAAGTTTTGCGGAAAGAAGAAATTTGAGGGGGCCTTCATCTAGTTTATAAAGATCTTGGTAACTGATCAAAAACCTAAGGATATTCATCACAAGTTGAAGTATCGTGTTTTACACGGAATCTGTTGGAACAATATTGGCTGCTATTTTTAGCAGGTCAATTGCAGTACAGTAAAGTTGACTGTATTAACTGCAAGTCAGTTGATTGTAGGTGCCACTTCAAAGTAGGGCACAGGCCAAAGCGTTTGGCCATACAAATGAGTGTGCAGACCGGCTAGCGGTCTGCCAAACTTAAAACTTACGACGTACAATCAACCAACATCAACGCAGCACCAGTTACTTCCACCACAGTGATTCGAATCGACTACATTGCAACGAGAAAGGCCTACATCTATAGGCAGGCATACCAACAGAATCTTAAAAATTAGCTATAGGTAGCAAAGATTTCGTTTCCCGGAATATATTCTTATATACCGGATCGTTCCAAACCGCTTTGCCCGTATTCGGAAGCGAAATCCAGTGATGGCCATATCAATAACCACAGTATGTAGGGAGATAGGTCTATTTGAAGAGGCAGTGAAACATGGACGTTGAACGGAAAGATTGATTCAACACAGCTTGGGCAAGGTCCTTGCGTGAAGCAATGAATGGTGTCTCCACCAGTTGATAGCACTGAAGATTGTATGACGAGCCAAATGAATAAATTGATGATTTTGGGGAGGAAAGACTGCTGCCAGAAGCTGTGGGCATGTGCGAGGGGCACGGGTTTGGCGGGCAATAGAACAGCTCCGGGCTCCCGCAGTCATTCTGACTATTCTTTGAAGAGGCAAAAGAGCTTATCTCCTTAGCAACATCCATTTATTCGTTTGGCTGGCCATCCGACGGCTTCAGCGCCATCAAATCGCTGCTACTGAAGCTTTCTTGTTTCCAGCCAAGCCCTCGCCCGTCCTTCGCACCTTGCTACACCGTCCAGACAAAGTTTAAAAAAGCGAAACTAGTTCAAAATATCTTTCGTTAAAATCCTGAAGGCGATGAATAGAATCTGTATAAGAAAAAATGGTCGGTGGACAACATGTTTGCCTTGCTTTAGCCGGGAGATATCGTAGAAGATACTGGGACTGATTCTGAATGACTTCTGGTTATTCTACCCAAGGCTTTCCCACTTGTAGCTGCCCCAGTGCGAATGTGCTATATTTAGTAGTCAAACTCGGGTATCATTCCAGTACGTATACCTTCTCCCGGTTTGACGTTCGCTACACATGGGCTTATGCGCGTACCTGAGTCGATTTACAAAGTCCTTATGCGTCCTTCTGTGGCTTGATTTGTCCAACGATCCAAGTGCACTTCGTATCGGCCACCTGATTTGAGTCACAGTGTGCTTGCCACCAGCCTTCTCTCTTTCCTTTGGAATATTGTCAAGCCTGGCATTCCTCTACCACTGAGCGCAGCTGTCAACATGGTTCTCCTGCTGGACAATCCCACGGTCACGGTCCTTGGCCCGGACCCGACCCAGCGGAAGAATGCCATCAACGGCTACGCCTACCAGCAGGATGCCATCACCTCGTTCAAGGGCTGGCAATACGCCGTGTTCTACAGCAGTCTCTCCCCCGACGCAGACCCAGAGCCTCTGTATGTCCACCTTGGCAGGAGAGAGCTTCCAGAGGGGCGTTGGGAGACGATTGTGCTGGAGGACTATCCGCAGACGACCGACGACGGCCACAACACAGTGCAAATCGGCATATGTCATGGTGATGGGACGATTCACCTTTCGTATGACCACCATACGGACGTGTACGTTCACCGAGTGCCACCGGGAGCCACGGAGCTACCTGAGATGGGCTGTCGCCATGAGTAGATGGCCTTGCTGACCCAGCCACAGTCTTCGATACCGCCACTCGATCCGCGGCGTTGCCCTCGACCCCACAGCCCACCCGTGGACCGCGTCGCTGTTCACCGCGACCCTGAACCACCTCCCCGGGCTCCCCAGCGGCGACCCGCACTTCGGCTACGTGACGTACCCCCGCTTCGGCAGCCTGGACCACGACACGCTCTTCCTGTCGCTGCGCGACGGCAAGGCGGGGCTCGGGTCCGACCACCTGTTCCACTACCGCGCGGGCTCGGGCGCGGGCGCGTGGGCGCGCGTCGGCACGCCGCTCACCGGCATCGCCAGCAACCCGTACGTGCACGGCTGGGACGCCCGCGCCGGCGTGCTGCACGTCACCTGGGTCTACCGCGGCTTCGTCTGGTACGAGGGCTGGGACGACCCGGCGGACACGAAGCACAAGCAGCAGGCGGGGCCGAACGGCGCCGAGAACAACCACAAGTGAGTCCGACCGACCCATCTGCCGCGCGGGGCGCGTCGCTGCGCGGACGAGGGGGGTGCAGGACGCGAAGCTGAACACGACTCGCCAGCATCTGCTATGCCTACTCCAAGGATTTGGGCTATACTTGGTGCAACGGCAAGGGCGATGTGATTGCCGACTTGAAGACGGGCGGGACGATACGAAACGACACAGATGGCATCGTGGCGTTTGAGATCCCGAAGAGGAGTGGGTTGATGAACCAGGAGGCGCAGGCTGTGGACCATGCGGGGGGTGTGCATGTGCTGAACCGGGACTCAATGGACGGGACACTCATGTGGAAGCACTATTACAGGGCGCCGTGCGGTGAGTCTCGACGGAGCCGTGATGATTCTGGATTCTCCCCGAGTGTGGCTGATGATCGTGAACTAGGCATGTGGAGCTCGACCGCGATCCGGCCCATCAATGGCACAAGGCGGGGTCGTTTGGCAGTCACCAGAAACAACGACCTCCTTCTCATCCTGCCCGAGACCACAACGCCAACCATGAGGATACTGAGAGCGACGGAGGCGAGTGCCTACGCTGCTTACGAGGAGGTTTGGCTCGGAAGCGGCCTCACTGGCGAGCCACTCGTCGACGGTGCGAGACTCGAAGTGGAGAATGTCCTATCTCTGATGGTTCGGAGAGACGTTGCCGAGTCAGCTGGGAAACGAGGTGTTGCTGTCCTGGACTTTCGACTATGAATCGCACGACACGGTCTTGATGAAGTCGGCAAGGCTGGACGGGGCGGCACGGCGGCACAGAAGGAAAGGCCGTACAACGCTCCAGGTCAACAAGCACGTACATGTAGTTCGTCCTTGTTTTTGATATCGCAATCAGAGCTCCTTGACAAGTATGCTAACGCGTGAAGATGCCCTTCTTGTTCCACGCATCTGAGTAGTGGACCCCGAACCAGGACACACCCAAGCTGGAAGCAGGAAGCACAAGCAAACTGTTTGATTACTTCGCTCTGGCCAGCGTTGTCGCCACCGGCCAGACCAAGTCGAACTTCCCACCTCTCGCCTCGACCAACTCGGAGAACTTCCGGAACGCCTCCGTTTCCCAGAGGCTGCCGTCCATGACAAACGGCTCATACCCGAGCGTCTGGAAGAACTCCTTCAGTTGATCGATTTGATAGCCTCTCCTGACGTAGTCATCGTCCTCCTGCACGTGGATGTACTCCTCCTCCTCCCTTACCGCCACCTCTGGCTTGCCGTAGCGCGACCAGGTCGAGTCTCGGAGCGGCCACTTGCCGTCCTTGGGCAGGTTCGCCGTCCTCCGGCGCACCGCCGTCCACCGCGCCGGATCAAACGGCACGAAGTCGAGGCCCACCGACAGGTTCCTGTACGCGCGCGCCCGGATCGCCTGCATGGCGCTCTCCGCATCCGCCGCGTCCTGGAAGCGCCGCCGCTGCTCGAACACCGCGCCCAGCGCCGCGGCCACGGCATCGGCGTCGTCATCGCCGCCGTCGCCGCCATCGCCGCCATCGCCGCCATCGCCGCCGCGGCGCCCGGCGGCGGCCGTCGGCTGCGGGTAGACGACGGCGCCGAACGTGCCGCCGGGCCGCAGCGCGGCCGCGAAGGCCGCCGTCGCCGCGGCGGCGTCCGTCCAGTGCAGGCTCGCGCACGCGACCAGCATGTCGACGCCGCGCGGCGGCGCGCCCGCGAACGGCGCCTCGGCTGGCCCGCAGTGGAAGTGGAACGCGACGCCCGGGAAGCGCGCGCCGCGGAAGCGCGCGCGCGCCGCGGCCAGGTTGGCGTCGTTGGGGTCCGACAGGTAGACGTGCCGCACGGGGCGCCCGCGCGCGCGAGCCGCGGCGAGCAGCCCGGCGGCGCCGACGCCGCCGCCGGTGCCGACGTCCATGATGCTGTCGAGCGGCCCTTGGTGGTAGTCGAGCCACGTGGCCCACATCGACTCTGGGTAGGAAGGCCGGTACTTGGCGTAGTGATCCCACGAGTCTGTCTCGACCGAAAAGGCAAAAGTATCGTCTGTGGTTGGTCCCATGGTGATGATAGGGTGGGTGCCTAACGGTGAAACAAGTGTCCAAGTGTATGTGTATGGGTTGTGATGCTGATATGGGAAACCAGCCGTGTGCTTCAACGGACCGGTGGACGCTCGAGGTTTTACTCCAAGGCTGGAAACAGTGGGTGAATAGTGAGTGGTACATAACCAAGTCATGCATACGCCCATCGTGACTAACAGCAAGTCCGTGTGGACTCTTGAGTGACGGTGTCATGGAAATGTGCTCACCACGGATGATCAGCCGCTGCAGTGATTCGTGAATGGTGAGTGAGGCTCGCCTCGTGGGCTTGAAACCTCAACAATATGCTCAAACTGTTGCCATACAAACATACACAAGCTAACCATAGTAGGACTGGTCAAACTCAGCCTGATAGGAATGCCTTCCGTTAGAAAGGTTATCCTGAAGGAATATTCCCCGGAGTCATGATCATGACAACATAAGTACTATGTGAAGACGACCCAGTCAACGAGTATGTGTTGAGATGGTGCCGACTTGCAATGACAGTAGGTTTACACGATGGATAGACTTTTTTATTTGCTCGGCGCGTTACATGCTCGCGACTTCATGCCTAGGCCGTGCCATTGTTGAGGTGACACGGGCTCCTTTTGACTTTTTATTTTCGTGGAGCCCAACATTCGAACCGTCCAAAACTATTCGCTGCTCGTAAGAGTTACGCAGCACAACTATAGTAGTAAACAACACAACACATCATTGTGCATGCAGCATTGTTCGCACACCTCTCAAATGAAGCTACGTACCGTGGTAGGAATACGATATGTGAACCAGTACGTACACCTTCATTTATCTTGGCAAGACTTCAAATCTAGACTATAAATAGAGGCTGCTACATAGAGATATCAAGCTCTTTCTCCAAGATATGGAATCTTGACCAACTCACGTAACACACCAAATCATGCGTTACTAAAACAAAAATGACTTAATTATTCTACTATATATTGAACAATGTATGCTTATTTCGTGACATTGTCATGTTTACGAAGTTAGAGATTTGATTTTTTTTCTCAACAAATTACGTAAACACGAAATAGAAACAATAAGTGTAATAACACAGCTTTATTCTTACATTAATTAAGCAGAGATGTTTTAATAAAAATATTCATTTGAAAGGTTATAGGAACATGTAAAAATGGCTTTAGTATATATAGGTTTGTTGGATTAGGTATTTTCTGTAAATGGACTGAGCTAAGGCTGTTGCTTAAGGGGGTCGTATACTGTCTATAATCGTCAATGAAGAGGGAAAAAGAAAGGAAGTCTGCTACGAAACGACTATAGGTAATATGTAGACGAGGGCTACATATCTCGCAAGTATAGACAAATGTAGTGTATGTTTGCGAGTAGAAATAAAGCTAGTAATGCGTATGCCAAAGCTAGCTTTCTGACAGGAATTAGGCAAACATCAGCTTGTAATATTACCCTCGGTCTATCCGTCGTCGGCGTCTGTATTTTTACGGTCAATTACACAACCACTGTTTTTTCGTTAACGTACTGTAAAAATATCGATGGTAATAACGTTAGTGCCGGTGATGATGTTAATATTACTCCACACAAATAAATTCCCCTCTGCGTATATGCTTAACTTTTATGAACTTTTCTCTTCACAAATAGAGATTTTTTTGGATTAGTCCGCTTTCCTTTTCCCCTCTTTTTTCTTCTTTCCTCCTATTTTAGCTTCCCATTGTATTAGAAATTAAAATTATAAACGTTATGAACACTAACATAACCGCTGAGGTAAATAAAACTATTTTCAATGTAATATTATATTATTAAGCTGTGTGAGGGTTTATCAACAAGTAGTTGATTTCTATATATTAGGCTGATTGATACCTATTTAGATAGTGATAGTACCCAATACGTTTATTAAATAGCGTATAATCCCTATAAGTTTTACTTAAATATTAAGGTTATACGTGTTGTAAATATTCTATAAAAATTAAGTATCTATTAATAAATGATATAAACATTAGTATTGTTAGAATATTGACTGGACCAACGCATCGACCAATGCAAAGGCCAACGTATGGACCAACTGAATACGCTGAAATATTAACAATTCAATTGCAATACAATCGTTTACAACTAACGCCTAATTTAGTTGTAACTTACAAAAGTTACAGTCTTGGCTATCGAAACCAAAACTAGTTATTATACTAGCTAGTTGATAAATACGGCTAAGAAAAGAGCAAATGTCTACGACTTGTACAACTTACTAACTGACTCTCTAAATACAGAAGGAGTGATCTTTATAAATATCTAAAAAGATCAATATCTGAGCCATTGACTAACAGTAGTCTAACTTTGTTCTCTTTTAATACTATTGACTTTTGATTTATGAATTGCGCTTGTTTTTACTATACTATCTTACTATTAAAAGAAATGGTATGATTTTTTTTTACCTGACAAATAAAGTCATACCAACACTAATTAGTGGTTAACCAGATCATAAATTCAAATGTGAAAGAATAAAACGATTTTCAAAACTCACAAAAGAGAGTTTTATGAAACGTTTAAGTGATTAAAAACCTTTAAAATCGATAATAGTCTTTAAAAATATTCTTAAAAAGCTCTCAAGGGTTTAACTACCCTTAAGATCGACAACAACTTTAACCCACAAGAGAAACTAAGGAACAAATTAATATACACACGGAATGAACAGATATACAAATAAAAGACTAGTAAATCACAAAACAATAGTTATATTTTCCGACGAATACTTTGACAAACAAACATACCATATATAAAACACCTTACCAATTACAATAACAAACGAGAACTTAGTACATAAAAATGTTTGTATATTAGCCAACATATCAAAAAAAATCTTTAGAAAATAGCAAACGATGAATTCAGAGGGAATTGAATCTCAGGATAAAAATTTAAAATTTTTATTATAAATATAAGAAGCTATGTTAAATGATAATAAAATTACAACTGTTAAATTACGAATGATATATCAAAATCCTTAAAGAAAGTATGAAGATCTACATTAAATTATTCTTTGTTGACTATAATAATGTAGAAGATATGTTGTATCTCTAAGAATATCAATATTCCTTGATAAATGAAAAAGAAATTATGTTGAAAAGAATAGAAAAACCAATGAGGGTTGAACTTCCAACATACATAGAAAACTACAAATCTACTTATGTAACACTGATACCTTAATGACTAACGTTCAAATTTTCTACAAATATACACAGGACCATAAAGTCAATAAATACTTCTAACTATCAAATACTGATACAAGAATAATTGGGAACCTTTTTTGGGTTCAAAACCAAAACAAGTTAAATCAAATACACATTTCTAAGAAGAAACAATGAAACGAGCAAAAGTTCAAATTTAATAATAGCTTAATTGATTTATTACACCACCAAAAACAAACTAATAAATAAAACACGCTTCGCGTATACAATGATTACGATAATGGATAACTGTTAGTTAGGTATGTATGTAAACGTATAGAGAAGACAGTATTCAAAATAGTAAGATTGATAATATTGATGATCGATAGTAAGCAAGAGGGATAAAAAGTATCCGGAGAGTGCATGCCTTAAGTGAGAGCTTATAGATCTTACTCGGAGTGTGGCATTCTGTTATACACTTTGCCAACGTCTCTCTTCGGGCGTGACACGCTATCATACACTTTGCAAACATGGTCCCCTAATTTTACTAACTATAGTAATATCTAATAATATCCATACTTATAACCTTGTCTTTCTATTAGAAGCTCCATATCCATACTTTACTAATGAAAATGAAATATAGGTTGTTATCAAAAAGTTTGGTATCCATAACTTAGTGATATTAATAGTATATGATTTGTTAAATTATTTTAGAAGGTTAATAATTATTGTAAAGGTATAATCATAAAGCTATAATTGTAAAAGATCAATAATCCTTATAGCGATGTGATGATTGATATTACGTATTTTAAAGTTAATAAAAAAGGTATATCGCTATTAGTTTGGGTAAAAATTCTTTTCTTTTTATATTATCAACACGTTACTATCTATAAGGTAAGCCTCTAATCAAATATTTGACGCTTATACGCACAAAAAAAAGTTTTCAATTAACTATTCGGCGTTCACATAGATTAATCGTTTAATTAATACCGTATTCTGATTACTTCAAACAATATGTCGCGTAAAAATTGCTTCGAAAAACTTTGTTTAGCGCATGAACGGCGCTGCGACAAGGCTGCCATAGCCGCTGCACTAAGGCTACCGTAGCCGCCGCACAATATCCTGCTAACGATAATAGCCTGTCGCCCATCATCTTCATCCTCCTCTCCTCCCCACCCGCCGCCACCGTAACCGCTATACTGTTACAATCCAAGTATGATGGCGGGTCAGAAAGCAAGCCAGTGTGCAGCTGAGTCACTTAGTACCTGAAGTCCAACAAATCAGGCGGGGAACACCTCTCCTTTGTTAGCGGAAATGACTAAGCCAATCACGTAATTAGGATCAGTGAGATCAGTACTGATCCAAGGGATCCAGTACTGAAAATGGTATGAAGGCATGGATATATAAGGACACGGTCAGCACCATATAGATAGTATTTCCTTCATAGCTTTTCAGTTGTCAATCTAAGTATTCAGTCTCAGTATATTCTGAATAGCCTCACGGCCTTTGATCATTACTTGCACGGTTGCGATAGTGTTCACTCAGCACCTTTATTACCTTCTTGATAACATATACCCTCTGACACCTTCTATATACTCACGGGTATTTAGTATGATCATTACATATACCCCTTTTTCCTCCTCCCATTCTCCCCCCTTTCTTCACTGCCTACCCTTCAGGGGCAGGATCAGGAGTCTCTTAAGGTTATAAATTTTACCCACTCGCTATAGGTAAAAACTCACCTTTATCTATAATACTCCCCTGCCAACGTAAAAGTAATATCGCGAAGTTATAACGCTATACGTAACATTTATACTTTCAATTATATTATATTAATATGGTTTAAAGGAGGCGGACATAATGGAGCGAGCCCGCCTCCTAAAAGCGCGGCTTGTTAGTGTACGCTATAAAGCCTCTCTAGTGCGTAACACATTAAAACGGCGCACCCAGGTACGAGTTTCTGACCCGCCAATAAATACGCCCTACGTTCTATACATACGTCCCCCGACGCGGGTAAGTCTACTAGCGAATACCGGTAAAGAAGGAGTGTCTTATCCCGTTACCACCGTTACAAATAAAGCAACAACTGGTATACCCCTATACTGGTAATACAATAACCGTTCACCAAAATCCTATTACATGCCCACCGTCTCCACAGTTAATTACGCCACTAATACGTAATCCAAAACTTAATTATCTGTTATACACTTTCCTAATACATCGTTTAAAGCTTCTTCATTCAACATATACTCTTTCAATATATTATTTAAAGCTTTCTTATTCAACATCCTCTATTTTAATATGTAAAACAAAATTATAGTTAATTTCTCATTAAATATTAACCCGCGGCTGGCGAAAACGACAACTTTTATTACCGTCTAATAGGTAGGCTTACGCATATATTACGCAAGTAAATTCGACCGTGTTTTCGTATGTCGTTGTCAAATTAATAACATTACCCTTTGTGATCTACCTCAGAGCATATAATCCAAAGCGCGGGGGATACCTAACTCTCCTTGTGATGACGCCGCCGATAACAACGTTAACGATTGTGGTAACGCTACCAATGATAACAACGACAATTATAACGACGAGGGTAACGGCGAGAACTAAAATAACGTTACCATCTACCCTCCCTTCTTTAACAGTAACTAGATACCCTATCTTCATTATAATTACCAGTAAAATCAGACTATATATAGTTTATTACATAATAACAATACATTAATTCAATAATCGCAATAAAGGTAACATATAATAAATAAAAAACATAAGAATATATTGATAACACGGCAAAGAAAAGATGAAAAAAGTAGTAACATATAATTAAAACGGAAAATGAAAAATACAGAAAGAGATAGTATATAAGTAAAACAACAATTTCTTTTTTTCAAAAAGGACAAGGCAAGTGATGGGCGTAAAATACAAAAAGAGGTATGAAATAATATACTTGTTTTGAGCTAAATCGTAAACCTTCCCAACAACGTTAACGAAAAGGTTTCTTATAAATAAAAACGTTTCTAATACACTATTCAGGGTGCTTTTAGTCATGACATCCGCTAAATTTAATTTCCTATTAATTCATCTCGTCTCTTCAATTTCGCGACCTTTATACACCGCGTATCAAACCATAATATCGATTATAATACGCTTTTCGTTTATAATACTGAGTTTAATAACGTATTCTGGAAAGAAAAAAATTTTCATATGAACTACTAAAAAAGTATTTCAACCTAATATTCGAAATAATTATATAAATCGTTATAGCCATGTTAATATCAAAGTTAAATCCTCTAATTACAACATGAATTTCGAAGGAGAAAACGTTTTATATAACCCGTTTACACTAACTCAAGCTCTAATAAATGTTATTATTAAGAAATTTAACATATTTCGATTCAACATTTAGTTACCAAAAAAAAATACAAACTCTATTCACAAACTATAATCTCTGTTATTTGCAAAAACACGAAAATGAAAACAAATAACTTTATTATTCGTATATCAAATGATATGAAACGTAAATAATACTTTGGGTTCTAAATTACCACTCGAAACTCTTATTCAACTCCCTACCTACGTCATCCGATGTGTTTCTTTAATATTACATAACGACAAAAAGGTCAAACACCACTTCTAGTTATAAAACTAATATAACATAGGTTTAACATACACATTAATATTTATACTGGTTAACCCGTTTTATACTGGTAAAATTAATAAGGGTAACTTCATCTAATTATCCCTTTTATATAACCTTGAAAATATCATTTTAAAATAGAATCATCGTTCTGTTAAAGTTAATTAAACTATACTCCATCAAACATATATTTCGATTTGCTTTTAAATTAGCCTCTCAAAGCTTCCCTTCTTTTGAGACAATCAATACATATTTTATTTCTATTCCTACGAACGTAAAGGCTTTTATATTCAATATCGAAACCAATAAATAGGAGTCGAAGGTAAAGTTACTCATATCGAGGATTTCCTTGTATTGTCTTCAATAAGTATTGAAACAATACATACCAGCCTCAACCAAAAAGCTAAGTGGTTTAAAAATTCATAAAATAATTTCGGATAAATGGTATTTCAGGAATTATTTAAACATATAGGCGTAAATACATGGTTTAAAGTACATTTCTAATTATATAAATGCCGGTATAATATTTCGAAACACAAACCTAATGTTATAATGAATATTTTCAAAAACAACAAACGCGAAACTTAAATAATAATTGGATCGTTTTTAAGTGAAAAAATCATTTTTTATGATGTTATCGTACTCTTCAACCACAAAACAATGTTTCATCTAGTTTTATAACATTATCTTTCAACTTGTTAACTAATTGGGTAAAAATTATGTTGTAATAGATGTTAATTACTAAATTAAACTTTTCAAAACGAAAAACACCCTACTCGATAAATACAAAAATTTCTTTTTAGATTAATTTTTCAAAAAAGCCACCCGAAACGTTAATAATACACTCACGATGGAACTTCATACTTAACTCGTAGTTCTCCGTCTTTTTATAAGTAAAGAAGAAGAAAAAAGGTTCTAACCCATCTTTTATTTTTCAAGTCAAGTAAACGCCCTTATTGACATCGTTTTTACTTTATCTATCTGGAGTATGTAAAGTAGCAAAAGTTATAAAGGGGTATTCGGAAGGTGTATAGGTATTGAGAAGAGGTTGTTTAGGTTATCGTAAAAGTAATATAGTTATCACTATTTAGAGGGTTATGCTTTAAAAGGTTTATCATTAATCTTTTCCTTCCCATAATTTCGTATTATCATTCAATAGAACAAAAACAAGCCGTTTGGCAAATTGATAAATATATCGCATTTCTAATACCTATAATATTCCTAAAGCCACTACACATTTTTTATATTTTCCAAACTAAAACCTCCAATTATAACGGTAGTTTTAAAACTTCTCCCGCGGGCAGTTTCATATTAGGAATAAATTGAAAACATCGTTGTTAATCCTTAAAAACATAAAGTTACCATAACCTTCGCTATAACGTTTACTCTTTTAACCGTGATTCGTGACGGTACAAAATACGTATAAACTCTATAGTAAGCACCGAATACAAAAAGTATGAAAATCTGTCTATTCGAGCTAAAAGTATTATTTACAAAGTTTATTACAATTTATTAAATTAATTATTTTATTATAATTCATTTGTATGCTTTTATCGTTACAACATAGTCGGTTCGAATTATTGTAGTTGAAGAAAATGGTGTTGCATTAAAAGTGGTTCATAAGTTGTTAGTTTTAAGTTTAGCAGACTGCTAGCCGGTTAACACTCTAATTTGTAGGGCTAATTGCCTTGGCCCGTGCTCCACTTTGAAGTGGGTACCTACTAAATTAGATTTGCAGTCAATCCCACAAACTGTAGTTAATTTTCTATCAGTACAATTAACTAACTGTAAGTATAGTTGACTTTATTATACTATATTTAACCGCTATTTCAATACTAGCAACTTTTTTTTTCGTGTCTGAACGCTAGCTTAACTAGCTACCGATTGATAGCAACCCCTGAAATCCCTCCTTGATCCACAAGCCAAACCCCTATCAATTCTAGTCAATTTGCACTAAAATCAACATCAATTACAGTCCTTCATTCCATATTTCCGAGCCATCTGTTCCTTAACTCCAGTATATAGGTCTTCTGCCACAGACTTGCGTGCCTTACATATTCCACCAATTGCTTACCTTTTACCAGTAGTTCCACCTATTGCTACCGTTACTATTACCATCGTTACCATTATCCTGGTAGTTTTCGAGTTTCACAGGACATCACTACTTATTCACGTTACGTGCTTAATAGTATACGTAGCCTTCGATTCGTACGGTTAACATATTGTTATCCTCAAACCATTTTAGGGCGCGATTAGGTGTCTCTTTAGTTATGGCGTTAGCGGAGTTATCTTTGTCATTAATTTACCGGAACTTATCCATTTTTCGGGCTTTGCATTTCGATTTTGAAGTTATTACATTTATTTTTAAAATCTCTTCATTTATTATGCCTAGCGTTAATTGATATCCGTAAAGGCTTTAGAAGTTCGTATATACAATGATAGGTATTGGAGGCAATTTTAAATTTTTATTAATAAATCTCAATATTTCGTTAGTTATTATACCGATATTAAAACTTGCCATCATATCATAAACCTATAAAAACCTCACGTTTCGTGTTACTCGTTTACATTGAATGGATATTCAATGAACAAGGTTTCCGGTTATTATAAAAATTCTATTAAACTCTTTCTTCCTAACGAATATTATGAAAATTCCTATTTACAATATGAAGTTAGTGTCATTGGCAATAGAGCTATTATTAAACCATTGAGTTTTCCATGATTAAATTCACCAAAAATATATTAATACCCTTTTCCAATTATATACTTATACTTAATCCAGTTATTTAATTTCATGAAGTCATCGTTTTCAAGTTCTTATCCTTATACTATGATCGATAAATTGTACAATACCACCGGTTGGAATAGCTTGACAATATAAGCTGTATGGAGTTTTTACTTCAGGTAAAGCTATAATTTTCCCTTATCGGACTTATCAATCGTTATTAGACTCGTAACTTACCCTTTTTAATATAGGTTAATATAGGTGCCATTAGTGTTTTTCCCGTTACTACAATAAATATGTATTATATTGAAATATCAGTCAAATGAAATATATTCAAGTCAACTATACTCATAGTTAGTTAATTGTATTTAATTCAAATTGACTATAGTTTGTGGGATTGAATTCAAGTGCAGTGCAGTAGGTGCTCACTTCCAATTGAGTCATGGTCCAAGAAATTAGCTATACAAATTACTATGCAGACCGGCCAGAAGTCTACCAAACTTAGAACTTATTACGTAAAACAACTAATTTCAATGCAGCACCAGTTACTTCAACTACAGTTATTTGAATAGACTACGTTGCAACGATAAAAGCCTACTAACACCAATCAATACTTATTAGGTTAAGAACAAATAAGCTAGGTAGAAGAAGGATGTTATTTTCCAGCTACGCTTTATGTCAAACAATGGCTAAGAGTAAAAGGATTTTGTAAAGAGCTCAATTTTGTTGCGTCTACTATTTATAGGTAGAAAAAAGAATTAATTTTTAATTTCGTTTGTTGTTTATAGGTATTTGAATGGCAACAACGGTATCACCACTGAAAACACTAGAAATTTCTCATTGTAACAATTTCAAAAACGTGAAGATTAGCTGCCTAAATGTCTTAAAATAGTTAATTTGGCAAAACGGCTAAGTTAATACTATTACGGCTACTATTAATGTAGGTATTATTATTGAAAATCGTAAAAACGACTAAATTCTACGATCTTGAACTTTAAATACTAAGTTTGATGCTAAACTTATAACCTACTCCTTTACACTACCTTTTCATCTTTTACTTGTTAAAGTGTTATCAAGATGGCTTTAAAATATGTTAGAATTAATACCGTTATTAATTTTGTTATGAAGGAAGTAATTATAGCCCTCGGTGTCACCTTTCGAAAAAGTATTACAACGAAAACCTTTGGGTTAACAAAGCGAACAAAGTCTCCTTAATCGAGTACCTTATCAATATAATTAGCTCCTATATTTACGATTTGAATACCACTGAGACCGTTCGAAACCTAAAGGCGTACGAGTATTTTTAAAAATTCTTTATTTAATAGAATCACGATATATGAAAGATACCTAACAAAACCTCAATATTAAGCTGTAGGTTAAACTCACAAATCAAGGCATCGACCTTTTTGTACAGAAAGGAAAAGGAAGTAAGCTGTCAAAATTACTTTTCAAATACATTAATAATAAAAGCCTTTAATAGATCATTGAAAAAAAAGGTAAAGATATCACTAGTGATAGTATTTCTCAAAGTCTTTATACGCGTTCTTAAGGCCCTACCCAAACCCAGATAATTTTTTTAACCCATTTTACCTACGATGAGCGGTTCAATATCACTGAACGTGAGGAATTGATTAACCTATACGCTTTAAGCACTTAAGGTTACTATTTAATTAAATAAATACTTCGACGTACTGCTAAATATTAAGAGGAGTATTACTTAATCCCTCACTGCGGAAACCCTTAAGTTCGTTACCTCTAGGCGCCTTAATACATCCAATTTTAACAGCTAAATTAAAGAAGGACCGGATTTATACGCGAGCTTATTATAGGTACAGATATTGGATTTTTACTTTTAAACTCGGCCAAAGGTAATTATCCTTCCCACCAACACCACCTCCTCAAGTACTATTCAATGGATTTGAAGGGTCTCGACGATTAGTATATCACTTTTCCCTCTAGATACGTCCCTATAGAGGATACAAATTATACGGTAATTATCATGTTTATTAAAATTTTTAGAGGGAAAGAAAAGTATAACGGTAAGATATATAACCCATTCAATATTAATTTACGCCCTTTTTTCAATATTTGAAGTAAAATAAGGGTTAAATTGCTAGATTTTTAATGGTTATTTTCCAGTCCCTATACCAGCCAAGTTGAGGATGGCTAATTATCATACTTAACGAATTACTCATTTTTCCGTGAAATAGACTATGATTTTAAAGGTTACTTTAAATACGATGTTGATTTTTCCTAATATTAGAAAACTGAAATATTATTCAATGATTTAATATTTGAAATTATAAGAAAGAGACGTAAAGGAATATAGACTAATTTAATCATATGTTTAATAAGCTGATTCCTTTCCAAAAGTAATAAATAACGTGGGAACCATCCAGGCCTATATTGTATAAAAAAACATCTTGAAGGCTTACAAATCCTTACTTATATGTTTTTTTTTTTTTCATTTTAAGTTATTATATAAATATTTGTTTTTTCTATTCGTCGTTTCTAAAGATATACCCGTACGGGTAAACTTCGAAATCCTTTGAAAAAACTTTGTGGTCTGCTATAGAAGTTGAAAATCTACCTTCTAGCTAGTATTTCGATAGGTAATTAGCCCAAAATTAGCGTTTAACAAAAATTTATTTATATACCGAATAGTGGGTAGACTAACAACAAACCTTATTAAAAGGAAATACCATTCCATAAAGCCTATAAGTTCTCGTATCCTTTTACGTGAGTATAAAAACCTAATACACGAGATAAAGTTCGTTATTCACTACAAAGGCGCCTACATTAATTTCTTTCTTATCTATAGTTACCGAACTTTCACCATTAATACCTGTCGACCCTATCACCGTATCTGAGGCTCGTGTTGGGGTCTTTATTCGATCAATACACTTTGAATAGTCGATCCAAAACATAGTAAATTGTCCCATTAAGGTCCGCCTTTATAATTTACGAATTCTCTTTTTCAACCTGCTCGTCCACGAATATTAATCCAAAACTCGTTTATCGACGTATCAAAGTTTTGAATAATATTTAAAAGCTTTTAAAAAAATCTTCCAAATTCTTTTCCGGTTTAAACAACGAAAAATAAAATTTAGAATTTCTAAGATATACTTTGATAAATATTGAAATAAAAGAATTATCGCCCTAATAATCCGATCCAAATACCTCCTAATACTTATTGAACTTTGCCAAAAATGATTAACACTTCTTATAATGATTCATCTACATTCTCATAATAGTTTTCAATAAACGTTCATATAAAACCTTTTTAATCCCTATCATATATTTTTTATTGATCTCTATATCGAAATACAATTCCAAACAGCTAAAATACTCTGGAGATATATCCACTTACGTTTAATAATACGTATACCATGCTTACGTTAGCTAATAAATATACTGAGAGTAATTATATAAAAATTAAAAGGCTCAATATCTAGTCAATAACCAGTATTTAACATTATACGAATCTTTTAATCAAGTATATCGTAAGATTAGACACTGTAGCTTTTGATCCTATTCCACAATTTAATAAAACGTATAAACTCCTTAAAGTCACTTCTGTTAATGGGAAACCGATAAGGTAAATGGTTGCGGTATAAGTCGTAATTGGTAAACATTGGTCCCTACAATTCATATATATTCTTATCCTCCCTTTTATTTACTCTCAAAAGTCTATCTCCCTGGTTTGAAACTCTCTTGCTACGTTTCAAAAGGTATTTTCTCCGGTTAAAAAGTGTCTTAGCTTATACCCCTTTTCCAAAACATATAAAGCGGGTATATGTTCAACTCGAGTAGAACATAACCTTTGTAACTCTTTCTTCTATTCTGTCAACTACTTCAACTTCATATACACATCGTAGGACGCGGTCAATCATATTAAACGTCTTATGCGATACATACGTAAGGTATTTTTGCGTTGTAATTTATTCAGTATATCCTTCATAAACTATTTCTTACATTCCGTCAACAAATATCTTTCCATAAAATCCACTTCCAACACCTCTTCATCTTCCTAATTTTACATTTCGTTAAGTTATACCGTATAAAACAATACTTATATAATACGACCATTCTTACCACCTAATATATTTATTCCTCCGCTTCGAAACTATACCCGTAATACTTTGCACATCGAATTATACACTATACGCCACATTTTGAACCACTGATTTAATAAATCTTCCTATGAATCATTGAATATACCAAACCCTCAAATCTTTATTTCTCAATAACGAAAAATCGCGTTTATAAAATACATATTTACCGCTCAAGATTCAAATCCTCTATATACGCTGTAATAATATTATCCCACAGATTCAAATCAACAATCTACAAAACGTTTTTCCGGAACTTTTTACTCTCAAATAAAAGGTCCATATATTTGGTAACTTCAACTAAGCTCGTAATTAGTAATATCACAGGAATATGCTTGTTGTATACAAGGGGGTATTAAAATATAATATAATAATGGGGTTTTAGGAACGCATAAAATTTAATATTAAAAGAAATAGAAACATAAAATGGCAAATCACAATATATAATACGTCGATGAAATATAAATGAAATATAACAAAACGTCCTAAATTAGGCGTCTAACGATTTATAATGCAAATTAAGTACAAATAAAACGTAAGTACAAACAAGTAAAACTTTCAAAATAAGACGTAATCACAAACTAGTCAACCATTACAAATAAGGAAAAGCCACAAACTAGTCAAACATGGTATACTAATCATTTAACGTTTGCAAACGCTATACTTATCAAGTAACTAGTAAACTCAAACGTCGCGAATAACACTTCAAACAAGCGGTATATAACAAGGCGAACAAGGGAAAAAGTGAAGTATTCGAAATATTAATGGAAAACTGGGTATAAGGCTAAAAATGATATATAAAAATAAGTTAAACTAATATAGGAACGCCGAATATTACTTTGAACAATTTCATTATTTTTTTAAACGATTTAAAAGCTGTCTTGAACGCTTATAAAATTTTCTGAAACACTTCAAAAGTTGCTTTGAGCGTTTGGGATACGTTTGGTAAGTATTTTGGAAGTTGTTTTGGGCGCATGTGGTAATGATATGTACGCTTAAGAAGATATTTTGGTCGTTTTCGAAGCATATATAAGCGGTACAAACACTACTTTTTGCCGCATGACTGCTAGTAAAAGGATCTGAAACTTCATAACTTACGTAACCTATACATAATAAAACACTCATCAAAAAGTACACAGATAGGTCTAAAATGCTAACCAAGTAGATAATAGCGTAAGATGGCTTTCAATAGTCGAAATGCACTAACCAAGTTAATAATATCATGCTAAAACTATTCATTTCAAAGTTACTCCGAGTTTTATAATACTTTCAAACTCACTTATATTTTATATTCATCGAAATATTCATACACAAAATTATGAAAACTGTGATAATATCTCGCTATAAGTCTTCTATCAATGTTCATCTCTTTTTTCCTCAGCTATCTATCGTAGACCACATTAAATATCAATTAATATAGATGAAGTTTATATATTATTGTATAAAAACACAATATTCAAAATAATAAAATTGATAGTATTAATGATAAATAATAAGCATGAAGAAGAAAAAGTAACCGGATAGTGCATGTTTCAGGTGAAAGCTTATAAGCTCTCACCTAGAGCGTAACACTCTATCATGAACTCTGATAATATCCCTCCTAGGGTATGACACGCTATTATACACTCTTCAATAGTGTTTACTACAGCATAACACGCTATTATATACTCCGCAAACGTGGTCCCCTATTCATGCTAACTATATTCAAATCTAATAATATATATAATAATCTAGAGACTTTATACTTGGAAATAATAAATACAGATTTGAATCTAAAAAAACCGCTTTAAACTTAATTATTACTGTATAAGAAACAACATTTCAAAAAGCTTAAAATTATATTACAAAATTAATAAAACTACATTAAATGCTAATCGTTAAGCTTAAAACCATAGACTCATAGACCTGATTGATAATGAGGTCCGATAGGTAGAAATTTAAATATAGAATTCAATTTAACAAACGCTGAGGAAAACATAAAAGGCTTTCCAAACTTGTTAAAATAGAAAATTACACTTGAGAACGTACCAACGATACAAATTAAATTACATCGGAACGAGATACAACGACCCAAAAAGTTCCCAGGAAAAAAACCTCGAAAACATTTTCCCACTTTAGTTGATATCATTATAAATAACCTATATATTGGTAGGCCTTACCTATTAATAGGCCTTTAGACATTGAAACTTTGTCGATTCGATTGGTCGAAGTAACAGTAGTATTGTGTGGTCATGTGGTGGATGTATTGTTTTAGGTTTGACAGATTGCTAGCTGGTTTGCGCATTAATTTGTAATGATAATTGCTTGGCTCGTGCCCTAATGTGAAGTGGAAGCAGACTATACTTGACTTATAGCTAATATAGTAGGCTCACACAAAATAATACACTCAACTTACAGTTAGTATAGTCAACTTAACTGTAGGTAATGTTGACTTATTGCATTGCAAGTATTATGATTCCAATAATAGCGTCTTTTTAATTTATACGCGTACGTTAGTGTAGTTAACCAATCTTTTCTGGTTACTTCCGAATTGTCTCCTCATTAACTAGACAAAACCCTGTCAATTTCAAATAACTTCTACGTCAAATTATACCCATCCCCAATAAAATTAACATCTATTTGCTTTTAACTACTCTATAGATCCAAAGTCTAAATTTATTAACTCCTATAATATTTTTTGCCACAGGCCTATTTAACCCTTCATTTTAGCTCTATTAGTTAAAAGAGTAGTTATCGATAATCCCCTGTCCGTTTTCTATTTCACCAATACATTTCTAACCGCCGTCACGTGATTTGGCTTTACCGGGAAGCTTATTAACGTTGCTCTTGATACATATAGTTAGCGTATTACTGTCTACAAACCTTTAGAAGACCTTTTTTGGCGATACCTTTATTATAACATTAATAAGGTTATCATTCCTGTTAATACACCGGAACTCCTCGATCTTCCCCCCTTCGTAAGCTTCACGAAACGTTATTAAGTCGATTAACAAGCGTTTTTTGTAAGTGGTTCCGAGCTTCAAAAGGCATTCGAATAGGCTTTTCGAATCGATACAAATTATCACCGGAATAAGAGGAATCTTTAGCTTCCTAATAATAACGTAAAGGGTTTTCTACAATATTATATCTATATTAAATCCTTTTCTTATACCATAAATCTTTAAAGCCAATACGTTTTATGTAATACTCTTGAATTTAACGGAGGTTTAGTAAATCAAACTATCGATAATGCTTAATGAATCCTCCCGCCATTCATTATTAACGATGGTTATTAGGAAGCCGATCTATAAATATAGGTCGGTATTATTTAACAAAGTTCTATCCCTAAAGATTATCAACTTAGCTCTCGATAAGTCGATTAAAATTATATTAATCCTTTGGTCCAGGTTTCGAATCTGCCACTTCTGCCTTTTATTTAGCTAGTTCAAATCGTTATCTGTTTGGTATTGTGCTTGTACCGCCAGGAATAGGTCGTATAAAGCCGCCGGTTAGCATAAAGTGGAAATATAATTACTACAGGCACGTTATTCCAGGTACCGTTAGGCTTTAGCTACTTTAGGTTTATCGATTATAACAAAATTAGTACCTTAGCCTTTTTTACAAAGCTAGAGGCGGTAATAACACCAAATATACGGATTAAAGATTTATTAAAGCTATGTTAAATACCCTCCGTCAACGTCGTTACGGGCTTACAATTTCAAAAGTTAGAGTCTTTAATCGCCTGTTATTCCGATACCACAAAGCTAGGCGTTCGAACGAAAAAAAGGTATCGTTAATTTGTATTCCCACCAGGTCGAAGTTTTGCGGTTACGTTACCAGCAAATACGGGTCCTATATTAAAGACTTTATATGTATCCATAATTTGAAATAGGTTTAGTAAATTAGGAACTAATAAACGCCTATGTTAACCAGTCTATATAATTGCTTAACATATCTTATTATCGTTCAAAAACTATAAATAACACGTAATTTATATAGAAACTTCAATAGAACGATCCTTTATAGATCGATTGTTGACTATAGTATACTTACGATATATTTCGATTATTAAGTAAAAACTTACCTTTAACTTTTTCTAATGAACTTACTGATAAAACAGCTACCGAACATTAAATAATCTTTTAAATCCTCGGAGACTACATAAGGATCCGGTTTTAAACCTTATTGCTATATCCTGAAACGATTAAACGTTACTTTTTGTACAGATGCCAAATAGTCTTACCTTTGATCTCGTAAATATTCTTTGTCCTAAAAGAATGAAATTTGAGTTTTAAAGGTTAAAATAGGCTTTCTGTACAAATTATATAACCACTCGAATTAATAAGTTTTTAATTTTGACGCTATCGCAGGTTTACCTAAGGTCTTAATATTACCTTTTGTTCGAAGCTTTAATACCATGTTTTCGTTATCTTTCTCTTTTTTACATACCTAAGTAATACTGTAAATATGGCACGGTATATATTTCTCATCTTTAATTTTTTTTTCCAGGGTTCTTCTGTACCGGCAACATTTTATCGGTCTATTGAATATAGATAAAGGTAACTCGTATTGATTCAGTTGTTTAACTAGGGTTTTTATCGTCGACTACCCTAATATGAGGCTTAACCTAAGTAATCCGAAAGGTTTAAGGGCCGTTAGTAGTTTTAATAACTACTTCAAAGTTTAAGATACGTAAGGTTCTATATAGGCCCTCCTATTTACCAGGTTTCGCCACATGAAGACTTTACTTTATGATGGCAGAGAAAACACATTAATTGATATAATTCCGTTTCTGATATTAAGGGTATCGTTAAATTGGCGAGGTGCCGATTACTTTCGCAGTTCCTTCAATACTTTCCTGTAGGCCGCTGCCCGTTTTCAAGTACTTACTAATAACAGAGATTTACTCATCAAGCGTAAGTACGCTCTAAAAATCAATGGCGCTAAAATTTGGCCGTTAAGGCCTACAATATAGTTTAAACCCTTTACCGCTATATAAAGGCGTGCTTCCAAATCCGTAAAGCTTTTAATCTTTAGTGTAAGGATATTATACGCTTAGCAAAATAATACGTATTCTCTATTAACCTTTATAATGCTTCAGTGAGCCTTTACTGGCATCTATTTACACTAAATACCCATTGTTTTAACATCCTTTCAAAATTCCATCACCGTAGAATGGGTATCTCCATTATAAACGACGACGTTAGGTAGACACAAGTATGTGTTAATTCACAACATTCTTAAAGTTTCACACTAATCCTTCACTAAAAGAGACTTCAAAAACTGAATTTAGTCAAAAGGGTTTGCGAAGTCAATAACCTTTAAAACAAGCTTATTATCTAAATGAAACACATTAAAGAAAACCTCGCAGTTGAACCACTTATCGTTTTTCAATATAAATTTAAATCTTAGAAAGGCTTAGGTATGTATTTAATAGTAGTAACAAATGTTTTCGATAGTTTTCACCTTAACATATTCCACATCTTTATACCTGACGAATTTGAAAATTTATATAGCCTGTTAACAACTAATTAATTGAAGCGTTGATATATTTAGCGTATCTCCGGCTTCATTAGGTCCAACAATACTACTTCAGAGATTTAAAGATAAAAACATAGATACTCCTACTTAAAAATAAGGGAGAACCTTCAGCTTTTCTTAACTAGCTCATCGACTTTAACACTAACGTTAATATCTAGGGTCTTTATATATTCTCAATGAGGAATGAAAAGGGTAAGTGTCTAAAATATTTTAAACATAATCGAGCCAATAGCAGTTTAAATTACCCTTATCCCAAGTAACGATAGTTTCTCGACTAATCTGAAACCAACTTAGACTTTTCCACTATCGTGAGGATTAATTTAAGTAGCTGTAGTTCTTTCCTTCCCCAGTACCACATACTGCGAATAGCCTCATATAAAGTACCTTACCGCTCCTTTATCTAATATAATACCAAAAAATATGTGGTCCACGAACCGATCGCGAAAATTAAAGTTTTATAAGTGGTTAGAGGTTTAGTTAGGACAAAAGTAAAGGCTTTTACCGCTCATGGGGGGTAGAAAGGTGTAATAAGCCAGTTAATAAGCCACACCAAAGGTTATATCCTTATTTCACTCAATTTAATTAGGGGTATTAACGCCGTTGATTGGTTTATCCCTTTCAAAATATTCTATTGAATCCATGTAATCCTATTGAAAAGTAGTAGTCTACTGGATATAATATATTACTTTACTGTTATTTCTTTTGATAGGGGGGTAACGAATTAACCAATAGATATATTTACTATAAATCCAATATCTTTTACTTCTATTACGACGATGATTCTTACAGTTAATATTTCTACTTAAATTTTAACTTTATTGGAACTAACGTAATGGTTGTCTTTAATCCAAGGTCGATAAAGCGTATCTTGAGCGTTAAAGATGCACGTAACTGTATTTACAGTCGACGTAATTAACCACTATAAGGTTTTATTCATCCATTTTAGGGAAATTGCCAACTTGGAGATATATACTAAACGATTTTTGTATACGCGTTATCACAGTTGCAAACGAAAAACGTAATTAGTTAAAAAAAAACCATCGTAGGTTATATCTAAACGTTATATGGCGTATTCGAATTCATCAAGACCCGTAACGACTGCTCATACCTGTTCTCAAAGTATGGTTTTGTTAATGTAGGCCTTTACTATTGCTAACTAACATCATATTAAATTATCAAATATTTAGCTTAACAAATTCATTAGCGTTTCATCATATTTTTTCTTCTCTATTATTGTGGTTCACCTAATGTTGACTCGATCTATATAATATTAGGTAAGGTAAACGTTGTATTCGAAGTAACTATTTATATTATTGTTAATTTCTCGAAAAGTAGTTACTTGAGTTAAAAAGGTTAAGTAATTGTCTTTGGAGAACCCTTGAAAGATTTTAGGGGAAAGGAAATAAAAATTAGAAGGGGGAATATCCATCCACTTACAAATATTCAAAAAAGGCATTATATTCGTATCGAAGAGGTTATAAAGCTTTCCATCATATTTCTTTATATTGTTTCAAATCTTAGTGAAGTCAGTCAAAAGCTTATAACTAATATTAATCATCTTGAGTGTTATTAGGGGAAAATTGCAGTTATTAACGTAATATTTATTAATATTTCCTAGTAATTTAAGTTTAAAGCCTCCAAAAAACGGTATTGAGGGTAATTGCCAGTCGCCTAACCCGAAGGGTGAAGTTTTGTGATAAAACCTATAGTAGGCTCGCGCGTATATACAAACCTGGAGTGGAAAGGTTCTTAAATGGCTTATAGATTTCAATTAAAGAACTAAAAGACAATAGAGGCTTGGAGGTTTTGAGGAACTCGAAGATCTTACTCAATTAATTGATGTAGAGCGTCAACGTCAATTCCTCTGGCCACGTTAACCGCTGTTACTTCATGCACCCTACTACCACTCAAGGAAGACTCCGCGTTATCACGTAAAAGTGTCGGGCTACCGAGCAAGTTAACTGGTTTCTTATCGTTAACGCGTAAAGAGACTTAACTTAGCGAAAAAATGAAGTGAAGGCCCCTTAAAACGTTTATATGAGCGTTAAGGTTATTTAACACCGTTTTTTTCAGGATGTAGATCTTAAAGGCATTCCTCAAGTTGAGCCAGATCAAAGAAGGTCTCTGCAAATTTGGTGGAACTTTTTTTTAACATGTAAATCCCTCGTCGTTAAAGTTTTTACTTCAACTTTAACTTAACACTCTTTTAAACCTTCTTATATATATCAATAGTCAAATCGTTTAAGAAATTACGGTATTTTCAAAAAGCAATTTTGCTGTCGCCTAGTTCCTTGCTTCTATCGTAATCGACGATATAATTGCTGATAAAGCTAACCAATTACTTCTTCGTTAAGTTTTTTTTAACATTGTATCCCCAAAACTCTACAGCATAGCGTTTCAAAATTAGAGGTCTGAAGGCTTCAATTGCCTATTTGCTTTTAATTGGGTGTTATCTTAAGGTTTTGTATAACCTAGGGCTTGGTAGCGTAACGTGGAGTGAATTTAGCAATTTAAGGGCATAAGAATTTGGTGTTTTGACGTAAAGTTACGTGTAAACTTATCGACTTGACGTAAAGTCACGTGACGTGTCTTTCTCGATGCGACTTGGCGATTCTTGATATTTTCGCTTAAATCATCGATCTTAACGATTAAATTGACGTAAAGAAACAGAAAAATTAAAATAGGTGTTGGTAGGCCTTAGACGTTGCAACATTGTCGATTCGATTGGTCGAAGTAACAGTAGTATTACAGTGGTCAGATGGTGTATGTATTGATCTAGGTTTGGAAGACCACTAGCCGATTTAAACTGTAATTTGTATATCCAACTGCTTGATCCATGCTCTAGAGTAAAGTGTAGCGTACAGCACTTGCCTTATTTTCAATGCAGTAAGTCTGTATAAAGTAATACATTCAACTTGTAGTACAGTTAACTTTACTTATAGTAAAGTTGACCTACTGCATTGTATTTAGTATTTTTCTAACACTGACAGCTTTTTAGTTTGTACTCGTAAGCTAGTATAGCTAACTCATATTTTCCAGTTACCACTGAATTGCTTCTTTGTTAACTGGCTAGACCCTTATCAGTTTCAGTTGACTTTTATTTTAAATTTTATTTACTTGTATGCATATTGATCTTATTTGACTTTCATTATTACATTGTCCCGATGTCCGAATTTATTAACTTCTATAAAAAGTTTTTTCTTCATAGCTTTTTACAAGCTTTTAATTCAACTATGTCACGTAAATAAATTACTATTATTAATCCCCCGACAATCTTCCAGTTTGCTAGCATATCCTTTTCCTTCGTTACGTAGCTTAGGCTTTTTAGGTGGCCTATTCATGTAACCCTCGATACGTACAGTCAGCCTATTACTGTCCACAAACCTTTCCAAGGCTTTGTTTGGCGCCACCTTTGTTATGGAATTTGCGGGGTTGTCTTTGTTATTAATTTATCCGAACTCCTTAATTTACCTCCCTTTTTAGTCTTTATAGACCGCCATCACATCAATTATCAAGCGCTTTTCACTGGTGGTTCCGAGTTTTAAAAGGTATTGGAAAAGGCTTTTTAAGTCGGTATAAATTACCACCAGAATAAGTGGGGTTTTCAGTTGCCTGGTAATAAGATTTAGGGTCCCGTATAATGTTATGCCTACGTTAAAGCTCGCCATTATACCGTAGACCTTTGATATTAGCACGTTTTGTGTTATCCTTTTGTATTTGATAGAGGATTAATAGATTAGGCTACCGGTGATATTAAACTGGTTGTTCTACCTGTCTTTGTTGACGAGGGTTATTAAAAAGTCAATTTGTAAAGACAAATGGGTGTTATTTATAAGACTCATCCGTAAGATAATTAACTTGGAATTTGAAAGGTCGATTGGCACTATATTAATCCCGCGGTTCAGGTTTCGTATCTATCACTTCAACCTTTTATTTAGTCGGTCGAAGTCTTTATCCGTCGGTATCTGTACGTATACCGTAATAGATAGATCGTAAAAGGCTTCCGGTTGACATAGGGTAGTAATATAGCTACTCCGTGTACGCTGTTCTAAGTATCGTTAAGTCCTGACCTCGTTAGTCTTATCGATTGTGGCAAGAACAGCGCCCTAGCCCTTTTAACGAAAGCTTAGGCCGGAATTAATATTAAGTATACGGATTAGCGATTTATTAAAGTTAAGTTGATTGTTTTCCGTTAGCATCATTACTGGCGTATAATTTCAAAACTTAAAGTCATCGATCGCTTGTTATTTCAGTGCCATATAGCTAGCCGTTTCGACGAAAAGGGTATCGTCGGTTTATATACCATTATACCAAAGTCCTTTTTTTATGTTACCAATAAGTACAGATAGTATATTGAAGACTTTATCGTCAGCCGGGATTCAAAGTGTAACTAGTAAGTAAAAAAACAATGTATATCTATTTTAGCCAATTTATATAGTAGTTTAACATACCGTATTAATGTTCATCAAGGGTAAATAATACGTAACTCTTATGGTAGCTCCAGTAGTATAATCCTTTGTAGATCCGTTGAGAATTATATATAGTTGTGCGTAATATTCCAGCTATTAAGTGTAAACTTACCTTTAGTCCTAGTTGGTAAACTTATTACTAGGGTTACCACTAAACGTTAGCTTATCTTTTAAATCGTTGTCTATTGTATAAAGATCTAGTCCTTCCCTTTATCGTCGTATCTTTAAATGATTAGTCGCGAATTTTCGTATAGACGCCCCGTAGTTTTACCCTAAACTTCGTGAATAATCCTCGACTTCAAGATCGTAAAGTTCGGGTTTTAAAGGTTAAAGTCGGTTTTCAGCACAAATTATACAACTTCTCGAGTCAACAGACCATCGACCTCGACCTTATCGCTTTCCTTAAAAGTTTTTCCAAAGAATTTAATAATGAATTATATCTTAAGCTTTATTTCCAAGTTTTTATTATCCTTTTCTTTCTGTTTACCTAAGCAGTATTATATATATAACCCGATATATATTCTTTTTTTTTAACGTTCTTTTTCTTTAGATGTTTTTCTCACCGGCGACGTTCCATCGGTTTATCTATAACTGATAGAGGAGGTTCGCATTAGCTCGGTCATTTAACCTAAAGAGATTAAGGGTCTTTATCTTTAGTATCCCTAATATCGGGATTGACCTAAGTGGTTCGAAAAAGTATTTAACCGTAAGCAGTTTTGATAACTACTTTAGAGTTTATAATACTTAATATTCTATATAGCCCTTTCCATTTATCCAGCTTCCGCCATACAAGGAATTTACTTTATAATAGACAAGTAAGCACTTCGATTGTTAAAAGAATATTCCTGGTATCAATAGCATTATTAATCAGGCAACGTGCCAATTTTCTTCGTAATTCCCTTAAAATTTTGCTATAGGCCGCAACACGTTTTTAAATACATGCTGAAGGCGGAGATTCACTTGTTAGGCGTGGATATGCTCCAAAAATCAAAAGCGTTGGCATTAAGCCATTAGAACCTATAGTATCGTTCAGGCCTTTTACTACCATTTGTAAACGTGCTTTCGAATCCGTAAAACTTCTAATTTCCAATGTAAAAATATTATACGTTCGGCGAAGTAAGGTATATACCCTTTTAATCTTTTTAATGTTTCAATAAGCTTTTATAAGTATTTATTAATACAAAATACCTATTATTTTAGTATCTTCTTAAAACTTTGACGCTGCAAAGTTGATACCGGCATTGTAGACGACAACGTTAAGTGGATCGATGTATGTGTTAATCCACAACATCCTTAATGTTTCCTACGTATCCTTTTCCAAAAGGAACTTTAGGAACTTGGTTTCATTAAAAAAGGTTGTGAATTTAACGACGTAAAAAATAGGCTTATTATCCAAGTAAAACACATTAATAAAGATCTCGTAATTAAAGTTCTTGTCGTCTGTTAGTATAAACTTAAATCTCCGGGGGGCTTAGGTATACGTTTAGTAGTGATAATATAGCCTTTGAATGGCTTTTAAGGAAAGTATTTATATCTTTATACCTTACGGACTTTGAACTTTATATAATCTATTAATAGTTGTATAATGAAAAGGCTGGTATAGTTAACGTATCTCTGGCTTTATTAGGTTTAATATTACTACTTTCGGGTCTTAGAGATAAAACCATAGGTACCTTCACTTAAAGGCGAGTGAAAACCTTTGGCTATTCTTAAATAGTTAGTTTATGTTAACGTCAACATGAACATCAAGAGTCTTTATATTTTTCAAGTAAAGAAGAAAAAGGTTAAGTAACTTAAAGATGTGGAACATAATTATGCCTATAATAGTTTAACCTACCTTTATTCCTAGTAACGATATTTATTCTCTTGTATTAACGCTAACTTTAGCTTTGCCCGCGTCGTAACGATTAATTTTAGTAGATGTAGTACTTTTCTTGCGCAATGCCACGTACTACGAATAGCCTATTATTAAGTACCCTATTACCCCTATGTCTGGTATAATACCTTAAAACGTGTAGTCTGCGTAAAGATCGAGAAGATTAAAGGTATATAAGGGGTTAAGGGTTTGGTTGTGGTAAAGGTAAGGGTTTTTAATACTCAGACGGTATAAAAAGGCGTGGTCGGTTAGTTACTAGGCCGTATTAGGAGTAGTATCTTTTTCGTGTTATTTCATTTGCTTAGTGGCGTTAGTTCTGTTAATTGGCTCGTCGCCCTCGAAGTTTGAGATTGAACTTAAGTAATCCTCTTTAGAAATAGTGCGATATCAAACGTGTTATACTATATTTTTATTATTGAATACAGAAAGAAAGTGTCGAGTTAACCAGTAACCAAACTTACCACAAATCTAACATCTTTTACCATTATTACGATGATAATATTAGTGGTTAGAAATTCCGTTTAAATTTTAACCTTATTAGCGTTAGCATAGGTGTTATTTTTAATTTGAAATCAGGGTCTATAAGCCTAACCTTAGATGTTATAGGCTCCTGTATTTGTAATCAACGTAATTGATTATCGCAAGGTTTTCTTTATCCACGTTAAGGAAGTTATCAACTTGGGAGTACAAATTAAGCGATTTTAGTATACGCGCTATCACACTGGCAAACGAGGAACGTAACTAGCTAAAGAAGTTTTCGCAAGTGGTATTTAGGCGTTATACGGCGTATTAAACTTACTAATACCCGTAACTGTTACAAGTACCTATTTATAAAGTATAGCTTCACCAAAGTAGACCTTTCCTAATACTTTTAAACATATTATCAACTTATTAAGCATTTAATTCAAGACGTCTATTAATAATTCCTTCATTTTTTTCTTTACTATTATGATAGTTTACCTCGTGATAGCCCAATCTATGTAGTATTACGTAAGGTAAACGTCGTACTTGAAGTAGCCCTTTATATTATGGTAAATTTCGCGAAAAGTAGTAGCGTTCGTTTGGAAGGTTAAGTAGTAATCCTTAACGTGAACTGTAAATATTCTGGGAAATAGTGAGTAAAAACAAGAAGGTGTAACCTTTATCCATTGCCAGATATTTAGAAGTAGTATTATTTTATTATTAAGAAGGTTGTAAGGCTTTTAATTTTACTTTTTAATATTGTCTCAAATCTTAGTGAAATACATAATAAGTTTTTAATTAATGTTAACCATTTTGACATGTCTTGGAGGAAGGTCGCGAAAGTTATTTTAGCCCTAAATAGTATTTCCTAGTAATTTAAACTTCAGAGCTTTCGAAGTACGGTGTTAATGGTAATTTCTAGTCGGCCAGCCCGAAAGGTAATGTTTCATAGTAGGACCTATGGTAGGCTTTCATACGTAGGCGTATCTAAAGGGGGAAAATTTTTAAGTGTTTTAGCGATTGAATTGCTCAGGGATGATGGGTATTTAAAAATTTTAGGAAGTTTAACGATTTTGTTTAATTAACTGGTGTAAAAAGTTAACGTTAATATCTTCGGCCGCGTTGGTAACCGTTGTTTTACTTTCCCTACCGCCGCTTAAAGAGTATTCCGCGTTGTTACGTGGTGGTACTAAACTATCGAGAAGGTTAATAGGTTCTTTATCGCTAGCGTGTAAAAAGGCTTAAATTAGTTGAGGGTGAGTTAGCGGTCCCCTTAATCGCATGTAAGGGCGGTAAGGTTCCTAAACATCTCTTTCTTTAGGGTGTGGTTTTTAAGAGTGTTTTTTAAAGCTGGGTTAGGTTGAAGAGTTTTTACGCTAACTTTATAATTCCTTAACGTGGTACGTAAACTCATTGCTATTCAAGCTTAACTTTAACCCTTAATTTGAATCCTTTTTAAACTAAATTCCAGATATTAACACTTTAATCGCCAAAAAAGTTATCGAAGTTGTTAAAGTCGTAGTTAAGGTCTCTAGTATTACTGTATTTAATGATATAATAGTCGATAAAGTTGGTAAAGTGTTTTTTCTTTGGTTTTTCGTTAAAATTTAACGCTCAAAGGTTTTCGTCGTAAAACTTCGTAAAGGCGGTTTCAAAGGCATTAATTACCTTTTAAATCTCTAAGGTAAGTTTCATCTTAAGGCTTGTAGTGATGAATAACTTAACGGGGCGTGTAAAACGAAGGACTTGATAATTTTGGGCGTAGGGATTTGGTGTTTTGATATGAAATCTCTTGAGAACTTGGCGACTTGGTGTTGGGTCGTGCGACGTGACTTTGTGTCTTGGCTTAAGGCAGCTATTTTGACGATTAAAGTAACGTATGGAGTAGAAGAGTAAAGAAAGTTAAAGGTTTTGGTGTAAAGGGTAAAGTTGAAGGTCGTTTATTATTAAATTTGTAGGTAAAGAGCTAAGGTAATTTGTTATGTAGTTGTAGAACTTAGTCATTTTAATAGTAATAACACCCGCAGCAGTATTCAATCAGTCGTTTGACAACTTTCCTTACTTTGAAACTTCTGACAGTTAATTTCAACGTCTTTAAAAAAGGTTTAGTAAAGATTTCTTCATATCTTCAATAAAGATACCGTCGCTAACTTCTGGATTTCCATCGTGAAACTGATATAACCTAAAAGTCTTCTCTGTTTTCTTACGGTTATGAGACTAACACAGTACTGATAAAGGCTCTTTGTAAAAATCTTTCCTTTACTCTAGCCGCCGTAGCCGTAAAGAGTAACCGAAAAGTAGCCTTTTCTTTTACTTAGCTTATCTGTGCTTAACCTAATAAACATTGATCAGTGTTAGTAGACCTTAGACATCTCAACGTTGTCGATTCGATTGGTCTAAGTAATAGTAGTACTGCATAGTCAGATGGTAGATGTATTGTTCTAGGTTTGGTAGACCGCTAGCCGATCTGCACTTTAATTTTTATGGGTAACTGCTTGGCCCGTGCCCTAGAGTGGAGTGCAGCGTACTACACTCGACTTACATCCAATGCGGTAAGTCCGCACAAAGCAATACACTCAACTTGCAGTACAGTTAACTTTACTTACAGTAAAGTTAACCTAATGCACTGCATGTAGTACTATTCCAACAATAGGATTCAAGGTTTAGTATAAATAATAAAGTCAAAGGTTATTTGTTATAGTTATTTAGTTGTAAGACTTTGTCGTTTTTATAATAGTAACACTGCCAACAGTACCAACTGAGCCTTTTACCAACTTGCCGAACTTTAACACTCCTAACAGTCAATCTCAACGTCTTTAAGAAAGATCTTTGGTAAATATTTCTTAGTATTTTCAAATAATGATACCATCACTACCTCAAGTTTGCCGTAAAGACTGGCGCAACTTAAAGATCTTCTTTACATACTACTGTAGAAACTGACAAAATAGCCAAGACCCTTCGCAAAAGTCTTTCCTCTACCCTAGCTACCGTTTGACGTAAAACGTAACCGGAAAGTAGCTTTTTCTTCCACTTAGCTAATCTGTGCTTAACTCAATAAGCACTAATTATTGTTCGTAGGTCTTGCCTATAAATAGGCCTTTAGAAGTTGAAACGCTGTTGATTCGGTAGGTCGAAGTAACTGTAGTATTACTTGGTCAAGTGATGGATGTATTATTCTAGGTTTCTCAAACCGTTAGCTAGTCTTCACAGGAATTTGTATGTTCAATTGCTTGGCTCGTGCCCTAGTATGAACTGGGTGCATATTGTACTCCACTTACAGCCAATACAGTAGGCAGACACAAAAAAATACACTTAACTTGCAGTAAGTAAAGTTAACCTACTGCACTGCAGGTATTATGATTCCAGTTCTACAAATAAAATAAAATTCTCTTTTTGGTAACCTTACGAATGTAAGTATATATGTAAGCTTATGGTAAGTCTAATAACATATCAATACTCGTTTAAACAGGTAATATTATTATACCAATAACTTGTAATAGTTTAACTAAGAACATTTTAATTATAACGATACAACTACTAAAAGTACGATTTATATAAATCACTCCCTTGAAAACATATTCAACCTGAGGATATAGATTTTAAACTCATTGATAACTTTACCAAAATATGGAACGCAGGCCCAAAGTAAACCAGAAAACTATTCATAAATCCATTGATGAATAAAAATGAACCTTTTTTAGCTTCCACTCCTGTTTTTCATAAGTTTTTACTAGAACTAGCTTATTAATATACGATATACCTATTATTTACTAGAACGTTCGGATATATATATGACTAAAGAAAGAAATATTTCAAAAATATAGTTTCATTAACCCAATAATAGATTAGTTGCACAATTGAAATATTTTGATAATAATGGCTATAAAAGAGAAAAAGTGATAAATTTCTTTGAAAAAAAAAAATTGAAAAATACTGACTTTTAAAATAGGTCATAAGATAATTGTAATGTAAAAGATTTCAAATTCTTGAGTAAGTTTGTTGAATAATAATTAAAATTCCCGAATCAACATATATAGTTCCACGATTTTATGAACATAAAAAATATGTTTCAATAAACCAAAACAAATACTGCAAAAAATTATATTAGATATAAACCACTCTGACATAAACTAACAAAATAATAATTTTGACCAAAACTCCACATAATGTATTAATTCGAGATAGAGTCATTTGATAACTGATATGTCAATAAATTGAAGGTCTAAAAAATTAAATTGTAACACAATTTTGAAAAAAGAAGTACAATAAACTAAATAATCTATACGGTTAAACTACAACATAAAATATTTGATTTATGAAAAAAATGGATTATATTTTACCAAACACCTAAAATACTAAAGACAATATGTTGAACACGTGATTTGATTGAACAATTGCAACGTTAAAACGGAGTAATACTGCTAATACATGATAGATTTCAAGGGATTCAACAACTTGAAAACAATAAAAACTCCTTGGACAAAAAAGTTCCTGATAAAAAACGTGATAAAGCATATGAAATCGGAGTTAATACCGATGTAGCTAGAACCTAATAATCTGTAGAAAAATTACACTTTTATAAGATAACATGGAAATAATTTCATTACAATAACAACGTAAAAAGTTTTTAATTGTTCGTTTATAAGAATATATATAGTGATAATATCTCACATAGGATTATATCTAACACTGAAATGATCAAACATTTGATTCAAGGCTATTTTGGTACATTTCTTAGCGAATATAGAAATAAGCAATATATATAGACGGTGGAAAAGTCAAAGCAGCTAAAGTTAGCTTTAAACCAGGAAAGTAAAAGTCTTAGATCCGAAAACCCATTGGTACGATTATTATTGAACAAGTCAATATTTGCATTTAAAATATCTTTATACTGTTTCTAATATACTTCTAAATTATGACAGAGTTCAGGATCAATATCGACGTTGTTATCAACGGAATAATTTAAGATCATAAATTCTTCCACTTCACTTGAAAATAGGGACACCAATGTTTTTGTCTGCAAGTTTTTAAAGAAACAATTTTGAACCTAAATTAAACAAAACTTCGACAACAACAATAAGATTGAATTGATAAAACTGAAATAGACATTACAAACTGATAGAAATTTATTGATATACTAATATGGAACAATGCATCCCGGATGATAGAAAGTATAATATCACTATTGTGAAATTAATTCATTAATATAATAAATATTTAGATTGTAACTTCAACATAAAAAATATCTCAACTTTGAAATTTTTATTAGCGTATTTGTCTTCGATAAATTACCGGGTTTTCCTATTATATGTTTGGTAATATTTTTCAATAGTACCAATATTTTCAAGGTCATATGAGTTGAAAATACATAGGTAAGTTCACCGAATTTTAGGGTTGAAATAGAAATCGAGGTACCAAATAAAATGGTTTATAAAGCTGGGAAAAACTTGACAGCTATGAGATTCCAAATAAAAGCTAATATAATAGAGATAAAATATTACCAAATCCATCTAAAAATGAACGAAGAAATGAGAAAAGGAAGAAAATCATATAATATAATTTCTCGAGAATATTGAATGCTTGAAAGAAGATTAGAAAATTCATAAACAAAAAAATATCTTATAAATTAAAGTAGAAGAAATTAACTTTAGTCAAACTTAACAAATAAGTCCTTATTATACATATTGTCGAATGAAACAAACGTCTAACGAACTAATATTTACCATTTGTATGTACACCAAAGAGTGAAGGACTTATAAAAACGCAAAGAAGAAGATAACAAAATTAAAAACACAAGAATAAATTAATGATATTCAATATACCGGAAAATGATCCACCACAAAGATGTACAGATATTTCCAATAAAAACAATGATTATTTTATAAAGTTGAAACTTTAACAATGAGGAAGAACACATCAAAATCATCAGAATCATAAATTTAGAAATTATCGTAAAAACTACCAACGCATCATTAGAAATTTGTATAATGTGAGTAAAATCATACTATAGGGAACCAAACATAAATATTCAAAATAAAGATATTTAGATATACAACCAACCCAGCGAAAATAACCAACCAACTCAACACGACTCATATACGTCTATTATTGGTAAATGTATATAATAACTACATCGAGAACAACTTCAGAACTAAAAGACATTCGATAACAACTAATATTAATTAAGAACCATAGAATATAATGATAAGAACTTATCTGATGCTTAATACATGAACTTCATTCATAGGAAAACAAAAGGCCAACTAAGAATCAGCAATAAAATCAAGAGCCGAAAGTTCCGTTGAAACGTCTGAGAACCTATTGAAGTAAATAGATAAAACCGATACCAATGGTCTTTTGAAACGAAAAATCCAACATATCATTCCTAGAGCCAAATTCAAAGGACTAAATGATATAAAACGGTTTAATTATAAAATCTTATACCAAATGAAGGGCTTTATGTCTGGCAAACCTTTTGAAAAATTACGTGTTATTACCCGAGTCTACAATGATAAAGAGAGGGGGAAAAATATTTACATAATCACCATCAATCCAGGGAATTCGTTAACAGCTAATCGTTTCTTCTATTACTAACTCAATATAGGATAGGATAATAACTCTTAGAAGATGTGATATCACACTAACATATATATTATTGGATAGAAACCTTTAACATACTATACTTGTAGAACTTCTTGAATGACTTCAAGATCAATGAACAATAATAACAATAATAAAATGTGTAAAATCATCATACGATATTTTCAAAACCAGTACTTTCTAGTTTGTAACATGAGAAAACTAGATTAAAAATTGACATAATATCCATAAACTCGAACTCATATCTTCTAGTCAAAAATTAAAGTCATCTTATCATCGTAGGTATAAAAATAAACGATATGTCTTTCCTAGTAATACAAGAATTCGTTAAGTTAAAATTTGAAATGATAAAACCATTTTTTATGGTTCGACCTACGATAGTAAATTAAATAGGTGCCAAATGAGGTTTACTATTGAAGTACAGGCGGAAGACTAGAAGAGACTGCAGTGGCCCTTCATGCAGGACCTATGGGCATGGATAGTACTTAGCCCGTTACGTTCCCTCGTACATACGATATACGGACCGCGTCTGATCTGCGTCCAGACCAGGCTTGGACTGGGTACTATATAACATGTTACGTATATAGTTACGTAACTTATAAACTTAATGGCTAATAGTCTAAGTTTATAACATACCCTCTTTTTCCTTAAACATTATAGGGGCCGCGGTATTTTACTAGTTAAACGTAAAACGCGGGCATCGCTCGCCTAATATGTGAGCTAGGAGCGAACCAGGCGCGGGTCGGTAACGTGACTTTTAACGCGCCATTTAACGTATCGGCCGATTTAACGCCAAGATGCCGACGCTGTATAATGCGCCCTTTAACGTGTCGTATAACGCGCCCTTTAACGTACCGTATAACGTATAGCCTTTGTCGATTCCAGTCCGCCTATACCTATAAATACGGACTTTAACGTAGCCTTTAAAACTTTCCTCCTTTTCTTTTTACTCCGCTAACCTTCCTTCTACATTTTCTACCATATTATAACTTTTATGACAGACTTAATTCTATTGATTATATATCAACTTTGCTTAACCGCTAATTACTTATTAATATTCTATAACCTTTTAGCCTTAACTTCATTTTTACAACTAATATTCATGATAAACTTAGCCTAACCTAACTAATATAAGCATTCGTTGTAAAGACAATTAACTGCCGCATAAAATACGTCGTCCCTATATATATAAATACCCCATCCTTAAATATACTGTATAGTCTTCTCTTGTTATAAGCGAAATACTTATCTTCAGCAATAATGAGGATAAAAACGAACTCTCTCCCCTATAGACGAAAGATGTTTACATATCTAATATTAATTACCTACTAAATTGCGGCATACCTTTTATCTGGATTTGAATTTATTGTATATAGGGTTACGGTATGTATTGAAAGGTTTTCAATAAAGTAAGTTAAAGAAATTAATTTTATAAGAAACCTAATATCAAATTAACCTATTTTAGTGATATACTTTAAAAATAACCTTACTTATAGTGTCACCTGATTTATATGCCTCATGATAGCAGTTAGTTACAATTATTGAAAACGAAGGTAATATTTTATCCCTTATTCGTTAACGGTAAAAATCTATTTCAGGCCATCGACCCGTTTTTACTTTTGTATTTATCAAATTAATTCAACCCGAATTTAAAGAGTCCTTACCGTTCCGGTAATACAAATTGTTACCCCTTTTGTTATACGTTTCCGTCGCCTCTTCCTCACGGGCTCGCTTTTTTTCAAAAGTTCTCCGTCGCTTTTGACGATTTCACCTTTTTATCGTAATAGATCTCTTTCGGTTAACTGTATGTTAATACATAATATTTTGAAGCCGGATTTTTTTGATACCCTCCGTATATGTTTTTATAAATTAAACTAGAATAGTAAAATAATATAATCGCGTAAGTTATGTTTTTCATATCTAACATAAGTTACGGTTTATTAAACGTAACAAAAGACGTCTAAAACCTCGTTATACGAGTCCTGTTTTCACCCTTATTTTATTCATTCACCTTAAGCAAAAGCGAATTAATTGAGTTAACTGAAAACAGGCGGAAGATTGAAACAGGGCCGACTATGTCGCCCATGTCCAAATTAATATGTTACAATCTGTGGATATTACTACATACCCTCATAGATAGTATATATAGCGCAAGTAGCAGTGCATTGTATTGTAGGGTGCACTCCTATAGAGTTCTCCACGCATGGATCGGTTTGGAATAACTATTCTAAATCGAACGACAATGCATAGATCGATCTGGAATGGCTATACCAATCCGAACGGCAATACATGGAGCGGTTTAGGGTAGCACGATTTAGGTAAGGACTTATAAACCCTCACCTGTAATGTATACCTTTAAATGCTCCTTTGTATTATTATTATCTTTACTACAACTTTACTAATTTTAATGTTAATCTTTTAAATACATTATTTTAATTTAATAGATTCTAAACCCCATAGAAACTAATTAGGAGTCGACTCAATTGATTAAAGATAACTTAAGAAAGAAAAAACAAATATGCATATCGTATCTATAGCAGGATATTATAATAGTCCCGACTAATTCAGTTTTCACATTTGGTTTTTACATAAAATACACGTTAACATGTATAAAAACTATAATACGATATTATTCATTCTTATTTAGCGTTTTATCTATTAAAAGCCCCATTACATTACCATTAACCCTTATTTGGCGCTTTGATATACCCAAGCACTTTATATAAAGCGTCTTATCATGTATCAAGCCACTAAAGCAAGAACCACCAAGTTTTGGAAACCTTAATAGAAATATATCCGATTTTTGATATATAAACCACTTTCTTAATTTGAAAGCAGTTTCGAAATTCCCATTCGAATTAATCGCTCTAACTAGAGCAGTTATGTATAAAGTAACCAAACCGATTCTTTCACTAAATCCGGTCACGATACACTAATCCGGATCGACCCCCAAACACCAGATGACATAATACACCTCCACAAAATTATACCACTTATTTTTCCTATTCTTCTTCTCGCGTTTACCATACATATTCTAAATTTAGTATTTATAACATTTAATATTTTATAGCCTTTTGGCTAACGTAACATTACCAAACGTTTATAAAATTGATTCAAAATGCATAATTAGTGTATAATTGCGTTTCATTTATCGTTTGAAATTTATTTAAATTAATAAACATTAGTAATCCTTATTACAACCACTTTGATTACTTTATTTACTTCGTATTAAAAACGTATTACTATAAACGTTCAAATCCCAATGAATCTAAATCTTACCAAGGAGCGAAGTTACGAATTTAAACCGTTTTAGCATACCAAGTATATATAAAAACCACCCGAAAATTCCAATAGTTATCGACCTAAAACCAACACTACTAGGAGAGGCTAACAATAATTTGGACCTTTCAATCGAAAATATAGGAATTAGGAATGCCATAGTATACGAAATCTAATTAGGCCTTTGGGATAACACCATCGATTCACTAGTTAAGGGACTTAAATTATATACGGTATACATATACATTTTAAACTTTATTTTCCTCTATTAGGAAGAAAAGGCTTAGAGATCAAACTTAAGGAATAAATTGTATGAAAACTTTTCGAATTAGATGTTAGATATATAACAAATAGTAAATCCTACTATTACCAAAGATTTACGGATCTAACTATGAATTATAGTTAATAATACTCTAAGAAATAGGAATAACTGCTTTGTAAAAGCCCTATTCGAAATGAAACAACTCATCGACGTACTAAACTAAAAAGAAAAAGATTTATATCTAACGGAGTTTGTAAAAAAGTATTACTTTATAAAGTAAAAGAGACTGTTATTGGAACGAAGAGAACGAGGCGTAAGACGAATTCATCATATATCTATATTATAAGTTGAAAATAAAGATTCTGGGGGGAACAAACGACTACAATCCTTATTTTCTACGTAAGTATAATATACACTTACGCCGACACACACTACGAAATAAAATAGAATACTAAACCACTTTCCAAATACTAAAAATAACCTGTTCGACTATAGCAAAAGCGACCAAAACTCCGAAAATAGCCCGATTGACTACGGAAGGATCGGCTAAAACAAAAAGAACAATCCAATCCAGGAATTGAAAAATAATGTAAAACGCTAATACATTCCCTACGGACCAATATCCAAAAACCATAATCTTTACCGCAACCTCCCAACACACCGCTTCCCCATGAATAAAAACCACCCTATAAAGTTAACCAACTTTGCCAAGTGGTAAAATAAGGATAACAATTATAAAGACGAGCCGTACGACGTACTTAACAACAAAATGCGTATTACACTTCATACGTATAAGAAATTAGATATTAAGCTATCTCAATTCAATATTATTTTACCCGGTATATTTTCCAAATAAGCCAAAAAGTAGTATATATATTACCTTATATAGGTCAAACCATTTATGGAGTGTTACAACCGCCTAATTTTCTACTTAAATACGAAAATTAACTATAAACTTTACGATAAAATCCATACCAGAACGACTTAAAAATCCGTAAAAAACCTATAAAAAATCCTTACCACCCTATTGATTAAGTTTCGAAAGTGTTAGGTAGCTCTTAAATTAAAATATGAAGGTAATATTTTTTTTTTTCAAATAATAATGAAAGTTTACTACGGTAACCAGGATTTTAACCTTACTCTTTTTAAACCGGAAAACAAATTGAAAACCTTTAAAATAACCCTTAAAACTGCATTTAAAACCTTTATACGCCGATAAGCGAGACTTTTTTTTTTTTTTAATTGATGAAACAAAACCTGAAGAATAAATTACCAAATTAAACCTAGTCAAAAGAATTTACTACGTTTTGGATGAAGGATTTACGGTTTACCTAAGGTAAAATAAGCTCCTAAAAGACGAGTATTAAGGAGGAAACTTTAGTAATAAAAGATAGGGAAGATTGCTCGAAAATGAAAGAAATGTAACGAAACCACAGTAGTACTTACATAAAGATATATAGAGCCCTATAGGTTTTTAGAAGCGGTGTATAGTATGCAGCAAAGTCGGCAACTGGTTTATAAACCACTCCTATTACGAGTAAATTCGGATTGTACTATAATTTTAAGCGAAATATAAGTTTTAAAATCGGATAAAAGCTAATTTGACAATTTAGGTAATCAAGTGCGAAGTTATAGAAAACGAATTCGACGTATAACCTTACAAAAATATATCCGGAAAAGACGATCTTAAACAAAATGATATATAACTATTAACTTACAACGATAAAAACGCCGAACATATTTTCACCAGCCTATAAGACGCCTTCTTTAAATATATTATAGGTTTGGAATATGTAAACTAAATGCTTAAAACTTATATAGCATCGTAATTCACCCTTTTTAATAGATACGAAACCAGGTGTTAGGATATTATATCTAATACTAACATAGTCGAAATTTCGACAGCCGGGAAACGGCAATTCGATGTACTTACAGCAAAATTTCCGAAATTTCAGTTAAACCGAATAGAAAAATACCGAAGGATATTATTTAATAAAGATAAAGTGACATCATTCGAAACGGTCGTTATAAATGCACGTTAAGAATTGATTAAGTTTTACATAACAGATTTTAAAACTTTATTTATGCTTTTATTCGCTAATATAAACAAGCTCGGAAGTAAAGTCTGGAATACGTCTAACTATCTTGTTTACGCTTTAAATAGCGAATTCGTATAGCTTCCACTTAAGTTCAGTTACTTATAGTTTTTCCTGAAAACACGTATAACTTAAGCTATTTACTTAACTTCATTAAAATTGCGGACTTTACACCGACGATTCGGATATCCGGTTGTAAAACGCCTTTTACGCCTATTTTACGTCGTAGGTTATATAAATGTAGGGAAAAACGCACTGAAAACCATGGGAAAGTTTTATTACAAGTGCCAATTACACTTGTAAGTTCCACAACAGTCTAAATACCACTTTGAAAATGATATAGATTTCAATTACGAAGTGATTATTAATATTATTTATTGAAACAGCCAACCGTTCCTTATCATCCTCGATACGGAAATATCATTATAAGCTGTTAAAATTATACGAAACGTTTTTATGACAAATAACTAAGACGTTTTAATTAATTATTAGCTAAACGTTCATCTCGGAATTTTAAATTGGATTACGAACGACGTTAACACGGCTTTTGATTTTATCGAGTGGCATAAAAAGGCTCGGATAGCCGGTAACGAGTGTAAATAAATTTGAGTTGATATTTTATAAGTTATTGAAAGGTGTAAACAATATTATAAATTATGAAAAAACGAATATAATTTTATTAAAGGAACTATAAGATATAAGTTTTAAAACATGTGTCTTTTAAATAACTGTTCTAGCTATTAATAAACTTTTAACCCTAATATACTTATCCCCACGTTTTTTGTTTTCAATAACTACCCGAGGATTTATATCGACTTTACTCTATTACTATTTATAGTATAAAAGGATAATGTTATAACTAAAGCCATAGCGGCATTAAGTTTACAACGAGTAAAGAACGATGTATTTGGAGCGTTGGCTATAAGAATTATCCTACGTAAAACTGGCCTTACCTATAGTATTATATTATAATAGTAATAAATTTCCTTTTTTTATAAACATTATACTATTTTCAAGGTAAAAGCGATTCGACTCACGTAGGCTACTTAATGTAAATGCGATGTCGACGTTGAGATACCGGCTTATTACATACCCGAAAGTTCCTTTATTAAGCCTCGAATTTATCCAAAATTACAACATACTAATAATTTTCCATTAATTCTCATTTCGACTTGTTGTAATCTGTTTATTTCAATAATGTAAAGTCAATACCGCTTCGCCCCTTCTTTACCAAGAAAATTTCATAAACTTTAAATTCCTCGTCTATAACTTTATTTATATTATCTGCAACCAAAACTCATTCCGGGTAAATATCGAATAAATGTTGGTAAGGTCTCAAACCTTGATATTCACATGAAAATAAGGTTCTCAAAAGAGTAATAGTTAGATTGGTAGTCGTAGAATAAAAGATTATTGGTACGAAGGAACATTGTAATGATTACACTAAATACCCGTGAGTATATAGAAGGTGTCAGAGGGTTTATGTTATCAAGAAGATAGGAGAGGTGCTGAGTGAACAATATCGCAATCGTGCAAGTAATGATCAAAAGCCGTGAGGCTATTCAGAATATTCTGAGACTGAATACTTAGATTGACAACTGAAGAGATATGAAGGAAATACTATCCATGTGGTGCTGACCGTGTCCTTATATCCCTATCCTTTATACCGTCTTTAGTACTGGACCGCTGGAGTCGCTGTTGGTCACATCGGTCCTTCCCTGTCTGGGGTTGCTAACATAAGAGAAGTTCCCCGCCTGATTCTAGACTTCAGGCCTTCTAGTGGCGCAGTGTTGCATACTGACCTGCTTCCTAGCCCAACCTCTGTCTGGGTTATAACAAGCATCTAGAAGTGCACGCCACACGTGAGGGTTTATAAGTCCTCACCTAAAGCGTACTACTTTAGACCGCTCCACGTATCGCCTTTCAGTCTGGTAAAGTCATTCCAGACGGATATATGCATTATCATTCGGTTTGAAATCGTCATTTTAAACCGACCTATGTATGGAGCACTTTACATCTTACAAAAGTGGAGCCTGTAATGTAACACGTTATTGTACACTTTGCAGGAATATACCCTATAATACAGTACATTGTTACTTGCCCTTTATATACTATCTATAAAGGTATATAGTAATATCTACACAAGCAATCTTTTTTTCCCTTATATACTTCGTACTCATAGCCCAGTAGTAATAGTGTATTTATAGTTACAAAGGTTCAAATCAGTAGGTTTTGTAGTGACAGTATTATTGCCGTATTAATTGCAAAAGGTCCAAATTATCAAGTTTTCGTAGTAATAGTATTGTTACCTTATTAATTGTAAAAGGTCCAAATTAGCAAGCTCGACTAGGATTAGTAAAGTCCAACCGAGGTGGTTTTTTAAGTTCGGTTAGGATTAGCAATATCTAGCTGATGTGGTATTTGTAATTCGGATAGGATTAATAAAGTCTAGCCGATTTATTGTTTATAGTTCGGATCTAGTTGGTATAGTTGAATAAGGGCGATATAATTAATAATAAAGTATTTCGAAATTTCTAATAGGGGTGATTATATAGGGGTGATTACGTAAGGGTAATTGCGTAATTACGTATTAGGTTAGTATAAATAGATATATTGCCGTCGGTCTAAGTAAAAAACTTCTTTTATTTTTCTTTCAAAGGCACGTAGTCCAAATAAATACAAGTTCCTGTTTTATTTTAACACTTATCCTTATCAAAAAAACCAAGCCATTCCTATAAGTATATCATTTAACCAATACATATTACTAACCTTTCCTCTAAATAAATAACGCGTAAAAACCGAATTGCAAAGCGCCGTTTAACACGTAAATGGCGGCCCGCCGCCGCCGCCGCCGCCGCTATCGCTGACGCCTACAACACCACTACTATCAACAGTAACAGTCCGCCCTTTTCGCGCACTATCTTTTCCATCGCCGCCATGCCGCCCACCCCCGCAACCTCGTTCGCCACCATGCTATCAAGTTCCACTGCTACTATCGCTACGCCATCTAGTCTCTTTATCGCCACGATGCCTAGCCTTGTTGCCGCCACGCTATCTAACTCTGTCGCCGCCTTCGCCTCGCCCCCTTCCTCCCCCTCCTCTTCCTACCTCTTCCCCAGCTTCCAATGGATGAACGAGAGGTTCCTAAGGTTATAAATTTTATGTTCTCCCTACAGGTAAACCCATTATTACCCGCAAGGCCCCTTTTACATCGTGAACCTAACTTGACGTAATTACGTTAAAATTCATATACTTTTAATATATTCGTTTATATACTTTTTATTTAATTTATTTTTAATAAAAAGTACAAGAAGAATTGATTTCTTTGCTTCGAACTTCATATCGTTAAAGCGTTACGGCGCCTTTTTAATGCGTAAGAAGTTAAAACAACGTACATGAATCCATAGATTTGGGCCGCTAATGAAAACGCCTTACGTGTCATATATCGTGTTCGCAGCCGCTAGCAAATCCGTTGGCGATTGTTAAGAAAATAAAGGTCGTTAGACCTGTTACTACCGCTATAAACGGACCGGTAATTCGTATGCCCCCGTTGCAGTAATCCTAAAACCGTAAGCCGAAACCGTATTACGAGGCGATCTTCTCTTCAATAAGTTTTAACCAAACCTTGAAAATTTACTATATTAAAAATGTACCATCCAAAACGATTCGAAAACATTTTCGGTCGGAAATAACTAAAACAAACCGATAATGATTAGTAACAAGTGCCAAGCGGCGGATGAAAAAAATGATAGTCGCCATCGTCGCTTGAAAATAGGGCGTAAGTATATATTATATATGTAAATTAAACGACGTTATCGTACGCCACCGTAAGAAGAGTAATTCTTCCCTTAGGCATTTACCTAAAGGTATAACCAATAAGGCGTAGGGATATATCCTTATTAGCGTTGATAACGTTAATAGCGGTGGTAATTGTGGCGTTAGTACAAAGGGGGAAAGTGGCGGGAAGGATAATGGGGACACGACAACATCGCCCTCTCTTTCTAATTATTGGATAAATACCCCTTCGGCTGGGCTGGCGTACCCGGCTATAATACAGTATACTATATAGTAATGTTATGGCTCTTCACAAAATAAACGTTTAGAAATGACAAGCGTAATATAAAGTAAAAGAAAATAAAGGAGGTATAATTGTCAAATTTGAGCGATAATATAATATCAAATAGAGAAAGAAAAAGAATGGTAAATTACGTCGAGTCGAGGCCTACAAAACACAGAGTCCCAGAATCTCGTGAGCGGTGTGAAATAGTAGGGTTAAACCGAGGAAAAATCGATGATCGGTGTAAATAGTATACCATGGGCCGATCCAATTGGCTAAAAGTGGTATAGCGTCCTAATATGGTCGTAAAACCTTTTTAGCAACCCTAATAAATGGTGTACGTATCAATATAACTACTTCCAGGGCTTCGTTAGGCGTAGCATTAGTTATCGTATCCGTTGGATTGGAATTTCTGTCGATCTACCTTATTTTCTCGATTTTACAGCGTTTATATAACTCGTGTAAAGTCATAATATTAATTATTCAACGTTTTTCGTTCGTAATACCTAATTTTACCAAAAGCTTATAAAGCGTAAAGGAGTTAATATAAACGATAAGAAACATAGGTTATAAATTAAGGTTAGAAACAATTATTCGGATCGTTATCATTATAGTAATTCCTAAATCGAAGCCTCCAACCATATCATAAATCTCGAATGTTAAGACGTTTTTCATAACCCTTTTACACTTAGTAAAGCTCTAATATATAATGTTTCCTCGAAACGTAAAACAGTTTTAGGCCGACATTTTTTTGCAACAATTATGAAGAACTCTATTTATAAACTATAATCGTTAATATTAACGAATGTACCGTTAGTAAAAATAAATAGCTTTAAAATACGTATATTTAAGTGTACAAATTGTAAATCCCGTTTCAAATTATGTATTTTCCACGAAAAACGGTTGTTAAACGCTTTATATGTATCGTTCGTTATGTAGTTTCAGCATTATACGGCGACCAAAAGGTTCAATTCCCCCTCTGGGTATATTATAAAAGTAACCTAAACGTCACGTACACGTTAACATTCATATTAATTGGTTCTTTTCACGCTATTTAAAATCATAATGGTAATTTTTTCTAGGTACCCTTTTTACGTAAAATCTAAATTACCTTTCCAAAAAGTTATAGTAATGTTATTAAAATCTATTATGTGGTTATATATTAGGTACATCTTAGGCTTAACTTTGAAACCAGCGTTTAAATTTTTTTTTTTAAAAAAAAGAGAAAAACGAAATGTTCCATAACGTTAATGTATCGTTCGTCTATGTACCCGTTAATGTAAAGCCTTCCGAATGCGCTATAGATACTAATAAGTATTAGTCGAAAGTAAAACTAATTATTTCGTGTTTTTTCTTATAATATTGTTAATAGGTATTATACCAATGAACACCAGCTTCAATAAAGCCGTAAAGTGGTTTTAAAATACTTAAAATCTTCTTGGACGGGAATGTTACCTAAGGTCCTTGTATATATCATCGTAAATCCGTCGTTTAAACCATTCCTTCAATTAAATATATACCTATATTATATTTCGAAACTCGACATACAGGTTAGATATTACGCTAAAAAAGCTAACGAATACGAAAATCAGGCGATAATTAACCTGTTATAACGTGGGTAATTAGGTTATAATATATTTTTTACCTTTGTAATTATATCCCTTAATGAATAGGTGGATCTTTTCGTAAGGTTTACCCGTTTTTTCTTTAACTTCGTAAAAAAGGTAAATAGGAAATTTTTTACATGTGCCATAAATAACTAGGTTAAAACATTTAAAATGGAAGACGACTTAATCTATTAAGGTTAAAATTTCTGTTTAGGTAAATTATACAAATAAGCTACCTAAGGTAGTAATAATATCCTTTCAATGAAGCTTTAAGTTAATTTCGAGGTTTGTCATTTCCTTTTACATAATAAAATAATATGGGGCAAAGTTTCTAAAACATTTTTTAGTTTTCGAGCTGAAGGGACGCCCTCAGCGGAGAGGTTTTGGTAGGGTTGATACAAATAGACCGCTTTTGATTGGCGTTGTCGAGTTGAAATCGTATTTTAGAGGTAAGGCTGAAATTTTATTCGGTTTAATTTCGATGTTTAAGATAACTTCCTATAAGCGGTTTTATTCGTTTTAAGGTTTTGGGCCGTTTTCATTTTCATTTTTTTTTATATTTACGTACTATTATTTATCGAAACGAACTTGTATCGTTAGGTAAATCGACGAGCTTATTATATACCTTAAACCCATCAATCTTTTAAGGTCTAGTCTATCTATCTTTTGTTTTCAAACCCAAAACTTCAAATTACAGCAATAGGTTCAAAACACTAGTTTTTCATAAACTATTTTTTATAACCAACGCTCTGAACACCTTGTTTTCATCCCGTAGTAAAATTAGGGCCACCATAGTTTTCGTTACAACATTAGCTATTTATATTATCAACGGTAATAAGGCAAAGTTTATACAAATTCTCGCTTAAATACCAGAAACAAAAAGCGTAAGAATAAGCCTACTTAGGCTAAAAGTATTATTAATTACGCTAACCGCTATCTAAAAGATAAATTTCTCAAAACTAAAGCCTTTTAATCCCTTTCATAATATCGTATACAATTTTTTAATCGTTCGTAATATTGCTTACATTTTCCAATACCCTATAAAGCTTTTATTGAAATTTATTTACGCTTATTATCGGTTATCCAAGCCTTCTTACGCCGCTCGGTAAAATTAAAAGCTATGCTGAAGTCGTAAGTAATACAATTTAAGAGCCTAAAGTAAATGATTAACCAATAATTTACCAAAACGTTTTAATTATCTATAATAAAAACGTTTCGTGTAAATTTAACCGTCTAAAACGACGTTACCACGTCGACAATGTGAAAAACCGGTAATTTATCTAAATATATAATATCAACAATCACTTTGTAGTTAAAATTCACATCGTTTTAAAAGTGAAACCTAAACCATCGCAGTGCTTATAAGTGTGCCTAACACTTATAACAAAACCTTTCGATTACTTGATATATGTTCTTTCCTATATTTATATAGTCTATAGCATAAAGTAAACGTAGAAGGCGTTTTACAGCCAGATATACGAATCGTCGATGACAAATCCGTAATTATGACTAAGTAAAGTAAGTAACCTTAATTATACGTTTTTTTAAGAAAAATAATAAGGAGACGAACTTAAGCTAAATCGGTATGGATACGTTATTTAAGGCGAGGATAAGTTGGTTAATCGTATTCCGAACCTTCATTTCGAATTTATTTATATTCGCTAATAAAAGAAGAAATAGAGTTTTAAAGTCTATTACGTAAAACCTAATCAGTTCAAAACGCGTATTGATAACAACGGTTCCGAACAACGTTGCTTTACCTTTACTAAATAAGACTTTTCGGTATTTTTTTATTCGGTTCAGCCGAAATTTCAGAATATTCGCCGTAAGTAGATCGAGTTACTGTTTTCCGGCCGTTAAAATTTCGATTACGTTAATATTAAATAAATAACCTAAATCCTGTTTTCATATCTGTTCACAAACATAAATTACAACTATATATAAACATTGAATATTTCATTTACATAATCCAAGCCTATAATAAATAGAAAGAAAACGTTTTATAATCCGTTAAAAATACATTAAACGGTTTCATCGTTGTAATTTAATAAATAGGTATTATTACCTTCGGGCTCGTTATTTTCACATATATCGTTATAAGAGTAAACGTTGAGTCTATTATTTATACATTCGTCCTCGATTACGTATATTATAAAGTTAGCTTCTATCCGTTTTTTAAAATTGAATTCGGTTTGAAATTATCGTTCAATCCGAAATTACTCCTAAATGTGGTAATTTATAAACCAATAACCGACTTTACCGTATATTATATACCGCTTTTATAAACCTCAAAGGCTTCATATACCTTTTTACATGTACTATTACGGTTCCGGCGCGTTTCCTCTTTTTTCGAACGATCGGTCCTAACCTTCGTTACCAGGGTTTTCTCCTTAATACCTGTATTTTTGGCGTTCGTTTTTTTTTAAGTAAACCTTAAATATTCGGTTTAAAACATAATAAATAGTCTTGACATGATTTAATTTAGTAATTTGGCCTTAGTTTTTGTTTTTTTCAGTTATATTTATTAATGTATAACTTACTCATCTGCGTATCAAGATTTTAATTAGTATTTTTAAACTTATATAAAAAGCTTTGAAATATTTTTTTAGTTTAAAGGGTATAAGGTCAAAATCTCTGTTTCTGCGGAAAGCTTTTATTACTACTTAAATAACCAATTTTTCCCCTTGGTATTCCGGTTTATGGGCTGCCTAATACTTTTAGAATTTAGTTAATAGATTAAAAAAAAATCCTATAAGTTTATATCGGCGTTTTTTTTTTATAGTTCTTTACGAATTTCCAAATCGTCCCGGTCCAATCCTTAACGTAAAGTTCGTAATCAGTTACCGTATCGAAAAAGGAATCAAAACGATCATAATATGTTACAAATATATCTACTTATATAAGGTAATATATACGTCACTCCTTAACGTATCTGAAAATGATACCGAGTAAAATAATATAAAATTGAAATGACTTAATATATAGTTTTCTATACGTATAAAGTATAACACGTATTTTATTATTAAATACGTCGTACAGCTCGCCGTTATAATTATTACTTCTTTTTTATAACCTGAATAAATTAGTTAATTTTATCAGTTTATTCCTATTCATAGGGATTCGGTATAATTGAATGTCGCGGTAGGTATCGTCGTTTATAAGAATTAATTCGTACGGTATGTATTAGCGTTTTACGCCACTTGTTCATTTATAAATCGAGTTGTTTTGTATGTTTTAGCCGATCTTTTCGTAATGGATCGGGTTGTTTTTGGTATTTCGGCCGTTCCTGCTATTACCGATCGGGTTATTTCTAATATTCGGGAAGCAGTTAGATATTAGGTTTTATTTTACAGGATATACCGACATAAAGGTATATTATATTTTTGTAGTAAATAAGGATTATAGTTTTTTCTCTTCTACGGGGTGTCTATTTCTGGCTTGTAATATAGGTATAGAATTATATCGTCTTACGCCTCGTTCTCATCGTTTTAACAATAATCTCTTTTACTTAGTAAAGTAATACCTTTTTATAAATTCCATTAGATAAAAATTGTTATCCTTTTATTCTGGTATGTCGACGAATTGTATCATTTTGAAAAAAAAAATTATAAAGCGGCTATTCCTACCCCATAAGATATTAATACCTTTAATTTATAGGTGGATCCATAAGGCATTAATAATAGTAGAACCTAATATTTATTATATTTCTAACCTCTAATTCGAAAATATTCTTTCAAAATTGTGCAACAAGTTAGGTTCCTAAGTTTTTCCTTTCCAGTAGCGGAATATAACGGCTAAAAATATTTTTTTTCCTTGTATAAATCGAATTATTCAATTGGCGAATCGATGGTGTTATCCTAAATTCTCATGTCGATTTCGTATATTATAGTCTTTATGATTCCCATATTCTCGACGAAAAGGTCGAAGTTAACGTTAGTCTCCTTTAGTAATGTTGATCTTGAGGCTATGGCCATAGTCGTTTTAGGATGGGTTCCATACGTACTTGGAATACTGAAACTATACAAATTGGCTATTTCACGTCGTAATAAGATTTAAGTACTTTCGGATTTCTTAGTTTAGTGTAATACGTTTTAAATACAAAGTAAATGAAGTAATTAAACTGATTGGAATAAGGTTAACTAAAGTTTTCTAATATAAATGAATTTTAAACGATAAGTAAAACACAATGATAAACCAATCAAGCGTTTAAAATTAGTTTTGTTAACGATTGGTAACATCACGTTAGCCAAATTGTTATAAAAACTTAAACGTCGTAAAAACTAAATTTAAAATATGTAAGGCGAACGCGAAAAAACAAATAGGGTAAAGGAAGTATGAGGCGAATAGGGTAAAGAAAAGGTGTAATTATGGGAAGATATATTACATAATCCGGTGTTTGGTAATCGGTTTCGATTAGTATATTTTAACCTAACTTGGTAAAGTAATTGGTTTGGTTATTTTATACGTAACCGCTTTAGCTAAAATTATCGATTCGGATAGGTGTATCTCAACCGCTTTTAGATTAGGGGAGCGGTTTAAATATCGAAAAATCGGATAGGTTTTAATTAAGGGTTTCGAAACCTAGTGGTTTTGGCTTACATAGCTTAGTACGTAATGAAAGGCTGTCCAGAAAGTACACAGGTACGTTAAAACGCGAAACAAAGGTTAATAATAACTTAACGTGGATTTTAATAAATAAAACGTTAAATAAGGACTAATAATATAGTATTAAAGTTATTCTTTTTAAAGTAATCTAATTTCTATAATTTTTGTATACATTGGAGTGTTAATTTAAATCTTATCACCTACTTGATATCATTTTACCGGACGTTTTCGACGATTCGTTACCATATTCATTTATTATTGAATATGTGTCATCGCCGCCTAAGCTAATTCTATACCTTCACATAAGTGTACTAAAAACATAATACTTCGCTCCGCTGGACTAGTCGACGACTTTTTATTTACATTGAACCTTAAAATGTAGGGTATTTCATACACATTTACCGACTGGCTTAAATTAAACCCGATAACCGTTGGTTTCCGGTTATTTAATATAAATTAATAAAAGAGAACAAATGATATATAGTCGTATTACGAAGAGTGAACGACGTTAGAAATATATCGAAATTTTTAATCAATACGTTTTGTACCATCGTTTGTTTATAAGTAATATATAGTCGACAAGAATTATTTAACTTTTGTTAGAAGTATGAAGTCGTATTAAATACGTTTACCCAATTAAAATTACGATTATTGATGGTTAAAATCGGAAATCGATGAAATATTCATCATAAATTTCAGAAACATTTTATAAACCTATTGGCGATTACGAAATATATAGTATCGAGTTAAACAAACTTAAAAAACCGGATTGTAAAAATTAATAAATACCAAAAGCCGTTATCGGTAATTAGCAGGTCTATTATAAAGTTAATGAAAATATATATCTAATACCGATTCAAAATAAGGAGGGGTCAAGGGAAACCTTATCGTAAAGTAAAACGAAGTATTGTATTATGAAATTACATATATATTCGACATAAACTTCGAATATGTACAATTATTTTCTTTTAATAGTAATCCCGTCAAAATATTTGAAATCAACCCTTTTTACCCGAATTACCTATAATAAACGAATCGTTGGTTTATTATGTAATTTTTGTCGTGAATGATTTGCAATTTAACAGCTATAACCGGCTATAGTAACGTAATATACCGCGTGGATTAATTTTACAATCCGTAATTTATACCGATTATCTTACTTTAACCGGGAAACGTAACGCCCTCGAAAACTGCTAATAAAAGAAATTTATATAATAGGTCATTTGTTACTCTTTAGTTTTACAATTACGCGAAAATACCCCGCCCAAAAACAAGGTTACCATCGGTGCTACCGAAATTAACGGGTTTAACGCGGGTCGAATCCACGGCGATGTTACCAATACCAATGTCTTGGTATCTCTCGGCATTATACCGGTCGGCAACCCGGGCACAGGCCAGGCCCAGAGCGATCCCGCCAATGTCGATACTCTAAAAACCTCCAGCTTTCTTTTAGATGGTATATTATCGCGATTTAACAACTACGCCTCCATTTTCACAAATTTATCTGTATATGCTGCCGCAATTTACGTTTTCGAAACATATAAGTTTATTATTATACCATTTAATACGGCAATAGAAATAAGCTAAAAGATTTGCGCGCGGCGTTTCTTAATTTTTTGTTTATTTTACCATTTAGTGGTTAATATATTAGGTCAAGCGTTTTAAGTTACAGGCTGGTATAGTAAATAATATTGGAAAACGAAATAACTTAGGCTTATGGAGCATGACGTTACGAAATCAAAAGTAATAAAGAAAAATATTTTAATTCCCAGTAATCCGTTAATATCATAAACGGGGTACAGACGTTACGAAATTCCAAAAAATACATTTTTTAAATAAAACACTGCCGCGAAAAGCTTTTCATTGTAAATAATATAATTACGTTTCGCTTTCGTTAATTAAGTAAAATAATAAGATATTAGTTTTAGGACATTTTTCTCATCCCGTTACGATGAATACTCGTTTAACGTCGTTTTCGAATAATTGGTTTTCACTACCATTAACCCATTTAAATCTTAATAAATTAAAATTGGGGCCGTAATAAAGGAATTTTCAAGGTTTGGAATACTTATTCTTCTCAATTTATCTAAGCCTAACCGATTCCTTATTTGCTTAGTAGAATATGATACTTAGTTAATTAGGAAGAATTACTGATAAAATCCCGATAAAAGTTGGCAAAAACTAAAAAACTTCGAACTTTTCAAATAATACGTAATAATATTTGTTTATGTTGTAATAGTACTACATTCAGTTCAATAGGTCAAATTTACTTACAGTGTAGTTGATTTTACTACAAGTTGAGTGTATTGTTTGTGGACTTACTGCATTTGGTGGAAGTCGAATGCAGTATGCTGCACTTTACACTACGGCACGGGCCAAGTAATTGGATATACAAATTACAGTGTAGAGCAGCTAGCGGTCTGCCAAACCTAGAACAATAAATTCACCACTTGAACAATATAATACTACTGTTACTTCGATCTCGATTCGAATCGACAATCTTGTATCAATCTACGGCCTTACTAATACTAATCAGTGCTTATTGAGTTAAGTACAAATTAGCTAAGTAAAAGAAGAAGCTACTTTCCGGTTGTTATGCTTGATGTTATTGCTAGGGTAGAGGAAAGATTCTTGTAAAGGGCCTCTATTAGAACTACGCCAGTCCACAACGGCAGGAAAATAGAGAATACCTTTGGGTTACATCAGTCCACAACGGAAATTTGAAAGTAAGCGACGGTATTGCTACTTGAAAAACACTCTGAAATCTTTATTGATCCTTTTTGAAGACGTTAAGATTGACTATCAAAAGTCTTAAAGTTCGGTAAGTTGGTAAACGACTAAGTTAATACTACTACGGATGCTACTACTGTAATAAAAACAACTAAGTTCCACGGCCAATATTAACAATTAACATTCGCCCTTCACAAATAACCTTTCATAACAAACGACTGTCGATCTTACCCTTTATACCAAACCTTTGCTCATACTTTACTATTTTCACTTCCCATGCTAATTCAATTGTCAAGTTCGCTACTCTAAGAGAAAACACCAAGAGTTGCCAAGTCGCGTTAAGAAAGCCACGTCACGCGAATCCACGCCAAGTCGCCAAGTTTACACGCAATTTAACGCCAAAATACCAAGCCACTAAGTTCCTACGTCCAAAATTACCAAGTCTTTCGCCTTACACACCGACCAAGTTCTACATAAGCCAAAACGTTAAGATGTCTATTACCAGCACTAACTTGAAAGCTATTACCAACCTTATTATAAAAGAAGAAATTTAGGCGCTCGGAACTGCTTTCACCAAATTTTACGACGAAGACCTTTGAGCATTATAAGTCGATAAATGATTAACGGAAAAACATTTTACCAATTTTGCCGGTTACTATATCGTTGTGTACTATAATGTTAACGATCTTAATAACGCTTTTATCAACTTCCGCGACCTTTTCAACAATTGTATCATAAATATGTAGACTTTAGTTTCAAAAGGGGCTAAAATAAAGATTAGGGTAGAATTGAAGCGTGAAAGAGTTTATTTACAAGCTTAAGGTAATATAAAACTAGTACAAGAACTTTTCGACCTAGCCTAGCTTTAGGAATGGCCTTAAAACTCACAGCCTAAAGGAAAGGGTATTGAAAAGCCTTAACGCTCATATACGCGATTTAGGGGACCTCCCTTTTACCCTTAGCTAATTTAAGCCTCTTTACATGCCAGCGATAAGGAACTTGTTAACCTGCTCGACAATTTAATATCCTCACGTAATAGCGTGGAGTACGCCCTTAACGGCGGCAAAACGTGTGAAGCAAGGGCCGCAAACGAGGCTAGAGGCATTCACGTTGGTGCTTTATACCAGTTAATTAAGTAAGATTGTGAAGGTTCCCAAAATCTTCAAGTACTTATCGCCCCCTAGAAATTTAATCGACAGACTCTTTAAGACTCTTCCCTTTTTAAGTTTGCCTACACGTGAAAGCCTACTATAAGTCCTACTATAGTACTTTACCCCTTGGGCTAAGCTACTGGTAATTACCCTTAGCACTGTGCCTCGAAGGCTATAAAGCTTAAATTGCTAGGAAATACCAATTAAGAGTTGGATAACTATGGTGACCTACCTCTAAAACTTGTTAAAATAATTAAAATTAATTACAAGCTGCTTAACAACTTCTCTAAAATCTAAAACAACGTTAAAAAGTATAATAGGAACCATTATAACCTCATCAACACTAAAATAATGACCGTTTTAAACATTAGCAAGTAAATAAAGGTTTCTCCTTTAGGTTTCTACTTACGATTCCCTGGAATCCTCACAGGGTACACCAGGGATCACTACCTGACCTTCCTTACTGGAGCTATCACGTTTCACGATATTTACAATGGCATAAAAAGTTACTTCGAATACGATATTCACCTCGCCTAATATTACATAGATTGTGCCACCACATGGTAGACTATAATGATGGCGAAGAAGAAAGAGGAGGAAATATTAATAGATATGTTTAATCAGATACTTGACAAATTAATGCTATACTAGAAAGTAATGGGAAAGGACTACGTTAGCGATGTTATACTTCACGAGCAGGTATGGGTAGCATTCATAGGCATTAACGAGTTCGAATACGCTTTATAACGCCTAGATATTACCTGAAAAGGCTTTTTTAGCCAGTTACGTTCCTCGCTTGCCACTAGAATAACGCGTATACCAAACTCGCTTGGTATATACTCCTAAGCCGGAAACTTCTTTAACGTGGACAAAAAAACCTTATGGTGGTTGATTACGTCGATCGAAAATCAAGCTACGGACGCCTACAACAACTAAGGTCTAGCCTACAGGCTACAGATTAGAGTTAACAGCTATGTTAACGCCAATAAAGCTAAGATTTAGGTAGGCCTATTAACCTTAAATACTATCATCGTAATAGTGGTAAAAAATATTGGATTTGTAGCAAGTCTAGCTATTGGTTAACTCGGCATCCCTCTGCCGAGCATAACAAAAGAAAGGCAATATATTACGCTCAATACCTTATTGTTTTTGAATAGGACTATTTAGATTAAATTACAGACTGCGAGGGCGACGAGCTAATTAACGGCATTAATGCTCTTAAGCAAATTAAGTAATTCGAAAATACCGTTTCTGATACGGCTTAGTAACTAGCCAACCACGCTTTTCTATACCGTTTTTGTGGTAAAACCCATTACCTTTACTCCGACCAAACTCCTAACCCCTTATATATCTTTAATCTTCGCGATTGTTACGTGAACTATACGTTTCAAGGTATTATGCCAAATATAGGAGAAATAAGATAGTTAACATGAGGCTATTCGTAATACGTAGTAATACAAAGAGAAAGTATTATAGCTACTGAAATCAATCGTTATGATGCTGATAAGGCCAAAGTTAGCTTTAGACTAGGAGAAGAATTATCGTTACTAAAAATAACATTATTTTAAACTGTTGTAAAAGAAATTACATTTTATATTTTTAAGTCCCTTACTCTTTTCCTACTTTTCTTAATGAACATAAAAACCCTCGGTATTAACGTCGACGTTAACGCAGATGAACTGGTTAAAAATGGCCAAAGGTTTTCCCTTGCCTTTAAGTAGGGATACCTATGGTTTTATTTTAAATTCCGAAAGCAGAAAGTAGTGTTAAACCTAACGGAGTCGGAGATACGTTAACTACATTGGCGCTTAAACCACCCAACTTTTATTAGGATGTATCAAATCCTAAAATCCGCAGAATATAAAAATATGGAATACTTTGCCCTAAAAGTTATTAAAAAACTTTACTACTATTACCAAACGTATATCTTAAACCCCCAAAGATCAAAGTTCACACTAAAAGACGATAATGATTTTTATTACGAGATTTTCGTCGATATACTTTACTTGAATAACAAACCTTTCCTTTACGTCGTTAATTCCGCAACCTCTTTTCACGAGGCTAGGTTTCTGAAGTTCTTTTCGGCAAAAGATACGTGAAAAGAGTTAAAAAATACTATGGATTAACACGTACCTGGACCTACCTAACGTCGTCGTTTACGATACCGGTACTAACTTTTCGGCGGCGTAATTTTTAGAAAACGCTAAGATGATGGGTATCTAGTATAAACAGGTACTTATAAAAGCCCACTAAAGCATTAGGAAGGTTGATAGGGAATACTCCCTATTTCTCCAAACGTATAATATCTTTACGCTGGAAATTGAAAGCTTTACGGATTTGGAGATACGCTTATAAATAGCAGTAAAAGGCTTGAACGATACTATAGGTTCTAACGGCTTAGTGCTAATTCTACTAGTTTTTAGAGTGTACCTACACCTGAAGAGTGAATCTCCGCTCTTGGAAAGTATTTAGAAATGCGTTATGGCCTATAGAAAAGCTTTAAAATAGCTGCAAAGAGAATCGGTACACCGCCAGATTAATAAGACTCTTAACATCAGAAATGGCTTTATAATAATTAACGTACGTATTTTACCGTTGTAAAGTAAAGTTCTCGTATTACTGGAGCTGGGTAAATGAAAAGGCCCGTAAAAAATATTAAGTATCGCGATAGAATAGATATTACCCGGGGAAGAGGGGTGATAGATAGTGGTAACGGTGGTAATATTGGTAGTGACGGCGGTGGCGGCAGCTGTGACAGCGGCGCGTCGATGATTACGCGTTAAACAATGCCTAATAATCTTGTTTTAATAGGTATTTATTTAAAAAAGAGGTTAGTATATAGGTATTGATTAAGTAAAATATTTATTGGAGCGGTTTAAAATGGTTAATTGAAATAGGGGTTGATGTTGGAATAATACTATATGCAATGCTGTAGATCAACTTTATTATAAGTAAAGTTGACTGTATTGCAAGTGTATTGCTTTGTGCGGACTTACCGCATTTGGTATAAGTCGAGTGCAGTATTCTGAACTTCATTCTAGAGCATGGGCTAAGCAATTGGCCTTACAAATTACAGTGTAGACCAGCTAGCGGTCTGCCAAACCTAGAACAAAACATTGACCATCTAACCACGCAAGACTACGAATACCTCAACCAATCGAATCTACAAAGTTGCAAAGTCTAGGACCTACCAACAATTGATTTTAATTAGAATGAGAATTTATATTAGGTTGAGGTGTGTACCGTTGTAAAAGAAAAAAAAGGTTTGTGTAAACCGATAGCGATACATCTTTTCATGTTAACTTAAAACATGTGACAGTGTAACTATACTTACAAAATTACCCATATAACAACTACGCAATTATACTTTCTTACGAAAACAATAAAAACCGTTATAAATAACAATGTATCCACCAATTGATTATGCTAACCAGACCCTTATTACAATTACCACCGCGGCTAGAAACTACTAATTGAAACCTTTATAATTGGTACCTTAATTACACTATTACCATAGAAACTACTAATTTAAACCCCTATAATTTGTATTGTAAGAACACTATTATTATAAAACTACGGATGCATATTTATTATAATTGAACTGTTACTATTAATCTACGGATATAAACTGTGTAATAAATATACTATTACTACTAGATTTTGGGCACAAAACGAACGAAAAAGAAGAAAAGATTATTTGTATGAATATTATTATATATCTTTATAGCTAATATACGTAAGTTAAGTGGTAGTATACTATACAGAAAAGTACACTCCTGCAAAAAACACAATAACGTACCACTCTACAAGTTATATGCATGTATGGTACGACCCAAAAGGGAGATTAGCAGAGTATATGGCAAGAGTGCCACTGCCCGGATAAGAGGTTTATAACCTCTCCTCCATAGCGTGCACTCTCTGAATACTTGTTATCCCTCTTAACTTATCTATCTTTACTTACTACAATACAAATCTTTCTGATAACTCTTATACTCTTTTACATTTACATTAATTGGACAAACATTTTACCGACAAAAACATATTGATAGAAATATCAAAGTTAAAATTTTAATATGGTTTCAAAATAAATCAATATTTACAAAGTGTTTGAAAATGGTTTTGTTCATATTAATTAAACTTTTCAAGCGATTGAAATGAAAAATAATACATATATTTAATTGAAACCGACTTATATACTTCATATAATCTCTTAATATTAATGTAGTTGAATCTGTTGTATGACTAAATTAATTTTAAGTACATTAGAATAATTACTACAAATTTACATTACTCAAAGTAAAACTGAAAAATTATCCTCATTATGAAAGAAAAAAAGCCTTAAACTAGGAAGAGACTGAGATAATGCTGTCGCTCCAAGAGATACGATGCTGTCTATAATCTTTGATGAAGAGAGAAGAGAATGAGAAGCCAATGCTCTGAGGATTCTATGGAGCTAATATAATGTTTGTGGCGTAGAATATCTATAAGACTGGTTACTTGGAGTAGACATGAGAAATAGCATCGTAGGAGTATAGTAATCGCTAGGGCTAGATCTTTGACGATTTTTAAGGTAGGTATCTACCTCTAACACTAGCTATTATCTTAAACTAATTCGTCGAATTGAATACCGATGATGTGCTAATATCTCTGTATCATATAAATATGAAAAAAATATAATATACTTACAATACAAAGAATTACAAATTCAATAACAATAGACAGTTGTAAAACTAATTTAAGAAATGCTTTGTTTTACTTTCGAGATAAATTCATTTTCAGTATTATAGACGGTTTTGTACCCAATTTACCCAATCATATTGCTAACACATTGTGATACTATATGAATTTAATATCCCTCTATTTTCTATTTTATCATCTGGGTATTTCTCATAATTGTATTTAAAAAAAAAATCCTTGTAATGGTTGCTAAAAATGAAGAAAAATACTTTAATCTTGGGTTGCATTGAAAATAATCAAGGTTTTTACCAATTATATTATACAAGAGAAGTTAATGAACTTATTAATATTAAATATTGAAGCCAATATTAATATTATTTTACCAATTTATAAACTTATTCAATACCTTATTTTGACTGCTTACATTGAACCCGTATAAACTATAATACAGTTAATATCATTTTAGTTTCAAGTAGCAGTATTTGAGGCCTGATACATCACATTTTCCCCAAACTCTTCACCATTTATGATACGTAAATAAATTTCTCAGCTTGTCATAAATATAATATTACTCGAATTCATTTTAATAAGAATATGGAAGATGATAACTCAATTGAAAAGATGGTTTTCATTTCAATTTCATATTATTTTCCAATTCAAGGTCATAAACTCTGGAAAGAACCCAAGTCCATCAAACCTACAATAAATATAATACAAAAATTCTATGATTTGATTTTTGACTGAATTAGTAAAGATGGGGGGGTTTTTTTTTTCAAAGAATATACCAACTTAACTCTGAATACATACCATTATGATTGCAATTGAAAAGAAAAGTTAGCTTTAAAAAGCTTTTACGAGCAATTTTTAGACATTAAAAAGCATATTCAAACTCGTTCACACCCGTAATGACCTGTTATGACCCAACATCTGCAGGGCGCACCAGCGGCGGCCCCGCAGCAGATAACAAAGGAAATCGGTTGGACACAGCCTCTCGGCAGGCACCAGGGATCCACAACAGACACACCGTACACAAGGGTTAGGGTCAGCATGGTGTGAGACTCGATGGACTCGGTATCGAGCCAGTCGAGCCTACACTGAAGACGTATGAAGGCGCGGATATATAAGGACACTTTCATTACCAAGATAGATAGTATTTCCTTCATAGCTCTCCAGTTGTCAATCTAAGTATTCAGTCTACCCTGAATAGCCTCACGGCTTCTGATCATCACTCGCACGAACACAGTCTTGATATTGCACCTTTTGTTACCTCTGCTACCTTACTGTTAACATAAACCCTCTGACACCTTCTATATACTCACGGGTATTTAGTGTGATCATTACATGACCGCGGGGATTTATTTATGCAATATCACTTCCCTAAGACAATTCTTCTTTATTACTTGATACGATGACATCAATTAATTGAATATTTCATTCAATATATCTATTCGTATTTCCAATAATTTTTCATTCACCAAAATCATCGTATAATATGTTATTACATAATCAATATATTATAAAAACTTGTAGATATTGTATGTCAAAGATCATTAACATTGTGATGAATTTATGAAACTAATCATAAAATAGGCAAAAACGTTGGGTAACACTGCTTCTTCAATCCTTCAAACATACAATCAAGAAATGACTAAAACTCAATACCAAAAGTTTGATATGACGAAATTTTTTAAGAAACAAATATTTTTTTAAAGTAAACAAAATTTTAGAGCATTTAATCTTATTTTTAAAACTTCAAATCGTTGTAAAACCCGTAATGATAATATAATATATATAGAAGATCAGAGAGTATTGAGGCAAGCGATCGAAATATTATTTATATAACTCACATGATTTTATCAATCGAAAATATCTAGTTTGTAAATAGACACCTTGAATTCAATATAAAGGTTAAAAATTGATATAGGTTTAATAGCGAAAAAGCGCATATATATTTGTTTTTGTGAGCAATTAAATTGATGTTAATAATGATTGAGGTAATATTAAGAGTTTCAATACAAGGTTTCGTTGTTAAATTTTACGCGTTATCTTAAGAATTCTCTAATAAATGATAGATTGAGCTATTAGAAATAATTCTAGTCTCATTTTTTGCGTTCGCTTCGTATTCAGATCATTCTCAAACCTTACATTTAATATTGCTTCAGTTTATAGACATATTATTACTACTGATTTTAATAGGTTCTATACTTAGGATTCAATAGTTCAAGATTTGAATTTAAGTTAAATTTTGTCTTAAATATTTCGAATGTAGATGTAAATTATAGCTATCTTCCAGTTGATTATTATTGTAAGCGATATATTTACTCTTTTTTCGCATAATGTTTTGGGTCTTTTCTTATGGTAGCATCGTGGTGAAGGACCTTGATAAGATAACCTTCGTTTTTACGAAGCTAAATCCTTGTTTTCGAGCTGTAATATTTAGTTCAATTTCCATAGTACTATTAGTTATATATTCAGGATTCATTCCTTAATAAACAGCTTGAAGTTTTGGTAGGTTTAGTTGACATCAACATTTTGATAAAGGCTTTCATCAGAGATTGAACAAGAATGCAATTTTTTACATGCTGGTTACTTAAATTATAGATAGGATTTATATACTACATGTCTTCGTCAAAATTCTTTGCTAATATGCCTACAAGTGCCTTAACTTTGATGATAACAGTATTATCAAAGATTATTTGGATAAGAATCTATTGAATTTGAGAACTTTGAGTAATTTGTTAGTTGTGGCAAATAGAAATTGGTATTTTTAATAAAAAAACTTAGTTTTGACTTTTTTCTGGAAACCGTAGTAATTGTTTTTTTAAAATTTATTCAAGAGATGTATAGCTTTTAGGGGTTGGTTTCATTGCTTTAGTTTCGAAACTTAGTCAATAACGATATCTCAATGATTAAGAAATACTGTTTCTACTTTTAAATTACTGTGAAAACCGACATAATTCAAAAGCTTTTCCTATCAACTTCCGTAAAAACTAACGTAATTTCGCCGATATATTTTATAAAAATTCTGCCTATATCGCTGAATGTTTATGAAGAGTTCGCCTTTTCTTTTACCTAACTTATCTCTGTTTGGCTTTGAAGCACTAATTAGTTTTGATAGTTCTTTATTCGTTATAACAATAATTCAATTAACTTTTCGTATTGCATTATTATTTTTTGGCGAATTCTATATTAAGGAAGTAGTTAATTGATTTACAATATAATGCATATAGGTTAAAGTTGAACCCGCAACTTATATTGAATAAGCAGCCTACTTTTTATAAAGCTTTTGCAATTGACTTGTATTCCAATAGCTACATAATTCATATATAGGAATACCTTTAATTAAGAGGATTTCACGCTTTTTTTCTTCGAGTTTTACAATTCAACGAGTATTTATTTTAACAACTTTAACATCTTTAGACTTAAATTTGTCTTAAAATATAGGAATTGGTTTTTCTTTCCGTGTTTTCATCTGTCAAAATCATTTTATTCAAGGTTTGGACTTTTGAGTTAGTTTTAATACTACAGATTTCATAAAAACTCATTTGTATGATTTTATGAAAGGTTTAAGTATTTAAGAATATTTGATTTGATATTTTTGGTATATATTAAAGAAAGCGGAATGGTGACAGTGAAATAATTAAAGGAGAACTTTTTGCTAGTTTTTTTTCTTAAGGCTTAAAAGAACGGTAACAACCCTTTTAATAGATAGTTTCAAAAAAAAACATTGTTAGCCCTTTTGAAATAATAGTGATAACGGAAATAATCCTTCGCATATTTTTTAAATTAAAGTAATTTTAGGTTTGCAAAAGGCTTTTCAAATGACATACATCATTAGAGGGCCGAATGCTATCTTCGTATTTAATATAGGAGAGAAAAGCGAATGAGCTGCAATATAGTTAGCTGCTTCTACTATGTATAAATTTTAAACTATTTCCGAAGCTATACTATACCACAATCCTATAATATTACCTTTCATCCTACTACTCCTTAAAACAAATTTTAATCTTATGACTAAGTTGTTTACTTATTATTTCTAAGCGGGTGCTAGAAGTACCACTACCGCCGACCTATAGCATCCCCTCCCTTTTTAACACCATTGAGGACATCTCCTCCCTTTTTACCCCTAGTGAGGGAGATTTGGATATTGCAGGTCGATTTCACAATTATATCTACGTAGCCACTCACTTACTTCTGTCTTTTTAATGGGTACCTAATTTGAAACATATTTTAGTCTTACGCGATATACGCCATGCTGCTTACTTATTGTTTTCGAGCAGGTGCAAAAGCCCATACGGGCAAGTGCAAATAGGTTATACAGGTTAGGCGAATCGCAAACCCATGAAATACGTTTGAGCTGGCATTAAACATCTTTATAGCGGCTCAAATCATTCCTATGTTCTTCCTTATCATTACACTAATCGTACATCTCTATTAACGGTATGCATACAAGCTGTCATCATATCATGCGCATCCTTCCTTCTCAGGCCGCCAATAGTGTGTACCTGCCAAAAAGTTCAATGGAAGAGCTGAGAAATCTGGGCGGTCTCTGCCAAAACTGGGCGGGGTCCGTGCGTTGATTTTTTTTTCTTTTCATGCCTATCAGAAGTTACCGAAAAATTTCCGAAGGGACAAGAAAGAAGAAGAGTTTGAAAACGAGCTCAGCTCAAAAAAATGAACAGCTTGCCCGGTGCGCTGGTGCTGATCAAGCGATGTCCAGCGTTTCAGTTTGTTAGATGTCCGCGGGGAGGCAAATAGTCCTCAGAGAAGATGTTATGACAAAGCTGCGAGAAATCTGGTCGAGAGCAATAAGAAAGCTCGAGGGTGACAATGAAGAGTCCACGGAGACTACTTTTCTCATGATGGAGTCTTGGTCTTATTGGTGGTCATAGTAAGGAAAGTTCAAGGAGAAAGAAGTGTTGCAAAGTAGCTGAGAGAGAGCTATTCAAAAGCAACACTTCATGATGTCGCGAAGCTGAGAGAGTTGGCACGGGACCAGCATGGGGTCATAAAAGAAACATGTTATATTGCGAAGGAATAGAGTTGCCTCTTCAAACGATGGATGTACACAAGCAGGTACTTGTAAATATAATCTGGGCTTGTGCCATAAGCGATCAAATCCGTAACAATACCCCTCCCCTCAAACCATATCGTCTCGATGTAAATGGTACGTTTTCAATATCAACTGCATTTCGAATTCCCTTCAAGCAAAACCATTCCATCTAGGGAGCGTCGAGGCGTCCTACCGGCGAATTTAATCGCTTCTTCAAACACCGTTCCAACCAGGAAGCGTTAGGGCATCCTACCAACGAATCTAATACTCTTCAATCAATACCGCGCTAAACTAGAAAACGTTATGGCATCTTACCAGCGAATCTAATAACTTATTTCAAGCCCTAGCCTTATTAGTTTTATCGATTGTAGTAAAAATATCGCTTTAGCTTTTTTGACTGAAATTTAGGCTGGTATTAATACAAAATACACGGATTAATAATCTATTAAAGTAAAGTTGGTTGTTTTCAGTTAATGTCGTTACCGGCTTGTAATTTTAGAATTTCAAGTTCTCGATCGCTTATTATCTTAGTATTATAAAACTTGTCGTTTCGACGAAAATGGTATCGTTAGTTTATTTACCTATAGTGCCGAAGTCCTTTTTTTACGTTATTAATAAATACAGATCGTATATCAAAGACCTTATCGTCAGCCAGGATTTAAAGTACGATTGATAGGTTAGAAACTAGTAAAGACCTGTTTTCGCTAATTTATAAAGTGGTTTAACACACTGTATTACCGTTCCTAATGGGTAAATAACATGAAGTTTCTATAAAAGTTTTAATAATATAATTTGTTATAAATCTGGTACCAATTGAATATAGATTTAGGTAATATTATGGTTATTGAGTATGAGCTTACCTTTAGTTTTAGTTAATAAATTTGCTGTTAAAGAAATTATTAGGCGCTAGCTAATTTTCTAAATCGTTAGCGACTACGTAAAGAATTAGTTCTTGCTTTCATTGCTGTATTGTCAATCGATGAATCGTGATTTTTCATAAAGCCGCCTTGTAGTCTTATCTTTAACTTCGTAAATGATTTTAGACTTAAAAATAGTAACGTTTTGGTTTTAAAGGTTAAAGTTAGTTTTCTATATAAATTATACCATACCTCTAGTTAATAAACCGTACATTTCAACCTTTTCGCTTTCTTTGAAAAGTTTGTTCAAAGTTTTAAAAATCCTTTACACTTTAATTTTTATTGCTAAGTATATGTTATTATTTTCGTTTTCACTTACCTAAACCGTATTGTAAATACGGTCCAGTGTATATTTCTCTTTTTTAATGTTTTCCCTCTTTTTTTTTCGAAGGTCGTCCGCGCCGTCGGCGTTTTATCGGCGTATTAATAACGGGTGTAAAAGGGTTGTGTTAACTCGGTTGCTTTATTTAAAAACCTTAAGGGTCTTTGCTTTTAGTACCCATAATATAAGGCTTAACCTAGGTAATTTGGAAAAATACAAAGCCTTTAATAGTTTTAACATCTATTTTAAAGTTTGTAATACTTCATAATTTATATAACCCTTTCTATTGACCTTACTTTCGCTATACAAGGACTTTATTTTACAACGGTAAAGTAAGTACGTTAATCATTAAAGGACTGTTTTTGGTGTTAAAGGAGTTATTAATTTGACGACGTGCCGATTTATTTCGCAATTCCCTTAAAACTTTGCTATAGTTTTCAGTACGTTTTTAAATACTTGCTGAAGGCAGAAATTCACTTGTTAGTTGTTGGTACGCCTTAAAAATTAAAAGTGTTAGTATTAGACCGTTAAGACTTACGGTATTATTAAGGCATTTTACTGCTATTTATAGGCGTGCCTCCGAATTTTTAAAACTTCAAATTTCTAACATAAGGATAATATACGTTCGGCGAAGTAAATTATATATCTTTTTAACCTTTTTAATACTTTAATAAGCTTTTACAGGTACCTGTTCATATTAAATACCTATTATTTTAACTGTTTGAAAAATTCCGCCGTTGTATAGTTAGTATTGGTATCGTAAACGACGACTTTAGATAAACCAAATTATATATTAATCTATAGTAACCTGAACGTTTTCCATATATCCTTTATCGCAAAAGATTTTAGGAATTTAACTTTGTAAAAAGAAGTTATAGAGTAATCGACGTGAAAAATGGGTCAATTATTTAAGTAAAATACATTAATAAAGATTACATAGTTAAAGTTCTTGTCGTTTTTTATTGTAAACTTGAATTTTAGGGGGGGTTGGATATACGTTTAATAGTAATAATAAAGCCTTTTCATAGCTTTCAAGGCAAAATATTCTATATTATTATGTCTTACACATTTTAAAATTTTATATAGTTTATTAATAGGTTGGTAGTTGAAGCGCCGGTGTAATTAAAGTATCTCTAGCTTCGTTAGGTTTAATATTGTTTCTTCTAAGTCTTAAAGATAAAATTATAAATATCCTTATTTAAAGGCGAGTAAAAACCTTTAGTTGTTTTTAACTAGTTCGTTTAGGTTAATATTAACGTTGATGCCAAAAGTTTTAATATCTTTTAAATAAATTGGAAGAGCGGTAGGGGATAGAGAAATATAAAATGTAATCGTTTTTATTACCGTTTAAACTATCGTTATCCTTAGTAATGATAGTTATTCGCTTGGGTTAAAACTAATTTTGACTTTACTAATATCGTAACAATTAATCTTCATAGCTATAATTCTTTCCTTTCGCAGTATTATATATTACGAATAGCCTCCTATTAAGTTCCTTATCGCCCTAATGTTTGGTATAATACCTTAAAACGTGTAATCCACATAATAATCGCGAAGATTAAAAGTATATAAAGGGTGAAGAGTATAGTTAAGGTAAAAGTAAGTGTTGTTACCACCTAAATGATATAACAAAGTATAATCGGCTAATTACTAGGCCGCCATATTAGGAGTAATATCTTCGTATTACTTAATTTGTTTAGGGGTATTACTATTAATTAGCTTATTCCCTTCTAAGTTCATTATATTATTTAGGCGTTCCTATTTAAAAGTAATAGGGTATTAAATATAATATATTACCTTTTAATCATTTCGCTCAGTAGGGGGTTGTCGAATCAATCAATAATTAGTTTTACCACAAATCAAATTTCCATTACCACTATTACGACAATAATATCAATGGTTAACAAGTCCGATTATATCTTGTTAATGTTAACGTAAGTGTTACTTTTAGTTCGAAGCCAAGGTCGATAAATTAAACCTTAGGCGTTTTAAGCGTCCGTATTTACGGTCGACGTAATTAACTATCGTAAAGTCTTTTTTATTTACGTTAAGTTACCGGCTTAAGGGTATATATTAAAAGAGTTTGTTATACTTGTTATCACGGTGGTAAACGGAGAACGTATCTAGTTAAAAAAGCCTTCGTTAGTGGTATTTAAACGTTATAAGGCGTATTCGAACTTGTTAATACCCGTAATTACTACCCGTACCTACTCGCGAAATATAGCTTCGTTAATTTGGTCTTTTTACATCATCTTTTAATGTATTATTAATTTGTTAATCATTTAATCAAAAATATGCATTAGTAATTTTTTCTTTTTCTTTTTTACTATTATTATAATCAACCATGTAATAGTCTACGTCCTATGTATAAGGTAAACGTCTTATTCGAAATAGCTTTCTATATTATTGTAAATCTCGCGAAACGTGGATATGCTTATCAGAAAGGTTAAGTAATAGTTTTTAGCGTAACCTATAATGATTCTGGGAAATAGTAAGTGAAAACCAAAAGGTATGACTTTTATTTAATTTTAGATATTTAAAAAGAGTATTATCTCAATGTTGAAAAGGTTATAAGACTTTTCATCATAATTTTCAATATTATATTGAATTTTTACGAGATTCGTTATCAATTTATAGTTAATATTAACTATTTTAATAATTTTTAAAGTAAGGGTATAATAGTTATTTTAGGATTGGTTGGTATTTCCGGGCGGCTTCAATTTTCAAGGTTTCGAGATACAATGTTAAGAGTAATTGCTAGTCGTTTAGCTTGACAGGTAAAGTTTTATCATAGGATTTGTAATTAGCTTACGTACGTAGGTAAGTTTAAAGGAAGAAGATTTTTAAAGTGTTTGGCGATTGTAATATTAAAGATGAATAGATCCTTATAGGTTTTAGGAGGCCTAAATATTTTTCTTAATCGCTTAATTAATTGGTATAAAACGCTAACGTTAATACCTTTAGTCATATTGGCTGCCTTTTCCTTACGTGCTTTTCCACCGTTAAAAGCGCACTTCGCGTTATTATATAGTGGTACTAAACCGTTAAGTAAGTTAACATGTTTCTTATTATTAACAAGTAAAAAGGATTAACTTGGCTCAGGGCAAAGGAAAGGTTTTTTAAATCTTATATAAGGGCGTTAAGGTTTTCTAATAGCTTTACCCTTACTTCAAAGGTATTGTAAATATTCCCTAAGTTAAGCTAATTTAAAAAAAGGTTTCTACCATTTCCTTCAAATCCCTGTCTAGTATATGAATTCCACGCTTTTTGACTCTTATCCTTAACTTAACCTTAATGTAACGTTAAATTTTCTTTTATATATCTGGTGTCCAGTGGTTAAGGAATTCGCAAAAATCATAAAAAGCGTTAGCGCCGCAGCCAAACTTTGCCCCGACGTTAGTTTAGAGAATATACTATCTAATGTAATTGTTTAGGTAGGCTTTAATTAAGTCTTTATCATTATTCGTAATCCAGAGTTAATGGTCATAGTTAGTAATGAAAACTGATCCGAGTATTTTAATTACTTTTTTCCTTTCAGGGTCGATAATAACATTAAAGTAAGAATTAGCGGTAAATATTTTAAGGTTTTAACTTTTATAAGACGTGGTAGGCGTATAGGGCGGGGGACTTAATGATTTCAAGGTGTAAGGACTTGGGGTTTTAACGTAAAGTTACATAGGAACTTGGCGATTTGATGAGAGGTCGTGTAACGTGGCTTTCTTAACGCGACTTAGCGATTTTCTATATGTTCGCTTAAGGTAACGAACTTGACGACTAAAGTGGCGTAAGAAATGAAAAGAGTAAAGTATAAGAAAAGTTTTGGTGTAAAGGGTAAGGTCGAAAGTCATTTATTAATAGTAGAGGGCGGGGGTTATTCTTTTGACGTAGGAATTTAGTCGTTTTTTTATAGTAGTAACGCTTTTAGTAATACTAACTTAGCTTTCTACTGACATGACGAACATTAAGACTTCAAAGAGTTAATCTCAATGTTTTTTTTAAAAAAATCACCAAAGACTTTTTAGTGTTTTCAATAATAATACCATCGTTTACTTTTAGATTGCCGTTAGAAAACTGACGTAATCCAAAAGCCTTCTCTATTTTCCGGCCGTTCAAAGACTATCGTAGTATTAACAAAGTCCCTTTATAAGAGTTTTTCCTTTACCTTAGCGATAAACGTAAAACGTAACTAGAAAGTAGCTTTTTTTTTTACTTAGTTTATTTATGCTTAACCTAGTAGGAAAACACTCATTAGTGTTAGTAGGCCTTGGACGTTATAACGTTGTCTATTTGATTGGTCGAAGTAATAGTAGTATTGCAGTGGTCAGATGGTGGATGTATTGTTTTAGGTTTGGCAGACCACTAGCTAGTGTGCACTGTAATTTGTATGGCTAAGTGCTTGGCCCGTACCCTAGAGTGAAGTGCAGCGTACTGCACTCGACTTACACCTAATGCGGTAATTCCGCACAAAGCAATACACGTGCAGTATGTTCAACTTTACCTACAGTAAAGTTGACCTACTACACTGCATGTAATACTATTCCAACACATATAATATTACGAGTCTCAAAACTGTAAGATACTTTAAAGCCTTGTTTAAAAGAATGATTTAAGTTCTGGTTTCTCGTTAAAGTTTCTATTTAATAATATGTTCTATAGGTAAAAGCTATATATTATTAATGGTATAATAAGTTTCAATGTTTCCACAGTAGTAATTTTAGTTCACTAAGTTAACTTCACTTAAAATAAATTTGATTGTATTGGCTGCAAGTTGAATGTATTGTTTTGTGGGTTTACTGTATTGAATGCAAGTTAAATATAGGATTTGCCCGTTGCATACGAGATTACGAGCGAAACAATTAGTTGTACAAATTACTGTATAGACCAGTTTGAGGTCTGCCAAACCTAAAACAATACATCCACCACATGATCACGTAATACTACTGTGACTTCGATTAATTGAATCTATAACTTTACAATGTCTAAAGCCTTACCAACACTAATCAGTACTTATTTGGTTAAGCATATATTTGCTAACTAAACGGAAAAGCTAGTTTCTGATTACGCTTTATGCAATTACAAGATAGATAAATGATGTTTACTAAAAGCCTCTATCATTACTACGTCAGTCCGCAATAACAGGAAACTAAAAAAGACTTTTAGATTACTCTAGCTGACAACAGCAATCCAAAAGTAAGCGGTGGTATCGCTATGGAAAAACACTAAAAAATCTTGACGAATCCTTTTTGAAGTCATTAATATTAACCGAAAAACGTTTTAAATCGTCAAATTGATAAAAAGTCAAGTTAATACTACTACGGGTACTACTACTATAAAAACAATCAAATCCTACAGTCTATGAACCTCAATTACAAACAACAACAACAACAAGCAACCTTCGCCTTTACCTCCTACACCAAATTTTACCCTAAACACCAAGTTTCCGTCTATAAAACTCTTTTCCTCCCCTTACTCTACAATTACCAATCGTCAAGATCGCTGCTTCAAGCGAAAACACCGAAAATTGCCAAGTAGGGTAAAAAAAAACACGTTATGCGACTTGAGGTTAAATCGTCAAATCCTAACGTTCCTAAGCTATCAAGTTTATTTTATGCTGAACCACTAAATTTAATCCAACCAAAATATTCATTAACAATTGATTAAAAACGAATGAAGGTAATTAAAACTCGGGGATCTCCTTATTACCCGAACAATACGATAAAGAATTTAAAGGAATAGATATTAATAAAACATTAACTAAAAGGCACCTAGTCAATTTCGTTGGTTACTATGTCTTCGACTAGAACGACGATAAAAACCTTCATCGCAACACCTGCGCTTTCGAAAATTATTCTAAGTCTTTCGACAATTAAATTATTAATATATAAAAGGCGATTTAGAAAGGAGTTGAATCTAATTTGAAGTTTAAGCTTAAACGATGAGGAGTTTATGTATCAGAAAAAAACCGAATTAAATTAGCATGCACACTTTTTGAATTGGTATAATTTAAGGAATATCTTTAAAATCATCATCTTTATGATACTGAAGGTAAAGTGAAAAAAGTTAAAACCCTTTAACGTTTTTACAAACATTTACGGAGACTATTTACTAATTTTCAGTTAAGTAAAGCCTTTGACCTTCTCATTAACATTAATTCTTTGTACACTGATAATAAGAAACCTATTAATTTATTGAACAACTTAACACCTTGACGAGACAGCGCGAAGTACATTTGAGTGACGGCAGAGCACATAAAGTGGTAGCTTCCAACGCGGTAAGAGGAATTAATGTTGAAGGTATCCAATTAATCAAATAATATCGTCACATCTTCTAAAACCCATCCTACAGCTAAGTTACCTTCGCCCTTTAAATATTGACTTATAATTGTCAAGGGTTTACTAAAAATTGTCAAGTCTTTTAGGCTTAAATTTCCTATGGCAAGTTTGTTAATATATGCAAGCCTATTACAGGTTTTTACGTTTCGAGCTAGGCGACTGGTTACTACCCCCACCACCATAATTTGGAGGTACCAGGAAATAACATCAACGATTGGGACGATTATCGTAATTTCATTTCTCAACTTATCAAAGTAGTCAATGTTAATTATAAATCTCTTATGAATTTCACAATGATTTGGATTGAAGTAGAGAAATATGACGAAAAGCCTTAGAATCTTTTATATACGAATATGATACCCTGTTGGAACATTGATTAATGACTGGAGTTCGTTTTTCCTGGTTTCTACTTATTATTCCCTTAAATCTTTATATTTTTTGCCAAAAATTACTATCTGACCTTCTTAAAGAGAGCAGGAACTTTCCGGAAAATTTATAATGAAATATAAAGCTAAGTTTAGTACGATGTCCACCTTAAGTAATAATAAACTAACTAGGCTACGACTAAGTAAATGATGATAATAGCTAGAAATAAGAAGAAACTCAGATAAATATTTTCAATTCAATTCTGGATAAGATAATATTATGTTAATAGATAATGAGAAAGACTTATATTGGCGATTTTATGTTAAGTGAGTAAGAACAGGCAATAATTACGGATGATTATCGAATTTGACTACGATTTACAGCGCTTAAATTCCATCTAAAAAGGCTTTTTTAGTTAGTTACGGTTTTCTTTTGCGACTCTAATGGCCCGCACGTCGATCTTAGTTAGTATATACCCCCAAGCTAATAAATTTCGCGATTGGAATGAAGAAGACCACGTAATAACATATTATATTCATTGCAAGTACTGGTAGCCCTAACGCTCCGGATTTAGTCTAAAATCTTCGGACTCAAAGCTATAGTTATAACTATATTAGCATTAGTAACGATAGTAAAACTAAAACGGATCTGTTAATCGCAATAACTATCGTCGTAATAATGGAAAGAGGTGTTGGATCTATGATGAATCCAGTTATTAATCAACTCGTCGCTCCTCAGATAAACGCTACAGATAACAGGTGATATATTATACCCAATACCTCACTATTTTTAGTTAAGATGATCTGAACCACATCGCAGATTACTAGGGTAAAGAAGCTGTTAACGAGAAAGATATCCCTAAGTAATTTACGTAGTATAAAGATTTTACTCCTAACGCGACCTAATAATAAGCTCACCATACATTTTTGTACCATTTAAGTGGCGAAAACTACAAACTTTGTTCTAATCAAGCCTTGGACCCCTTATATACCTTTAAAGTTTGCGATTATTACGCGAACTATACGTTTTAAGATATTATACAAAATATAATGGCAGTAAGGTATTTAATATAAGTCTATTAATAGTATATGATATTATGAAGGAAAAGTATTATTACTACGGAAATGAATTGTTAAAATACTGGAAAAGCTAGAGTTGGCTTCGGCTCGTGTAAAAAGCTATTGTTATTAAGAAGGACTATTATTTAAATTGTTATTCAGCCGATTACATTGTATATCCTCAAATCCACTGCCATATTACTCTTTTGCTTGAAAGTTATAAATATGCGCTTCGTTAATGTAAACAACGATAATAAGGAATTGGTTCAACACGGCCATGGGTTCCCTTTCGCCTCCAAGTAGTATCAATTTTTGTTTCACTGTTAAGGCCTAAAGGCAATGGTTTCAAACCTAACGGAGTTAGAAATTTTTTAATTATATCAGCGTTTCAATTATCCAGCCATCAATAAATTATAGGAAATCCCCAAATCGAAAAAGCTTGAAGAAGTGAAATACTTTGACTTAAAATCTATTGAAAAACTTTCAAATTATTGTTAAACGCATATTTAAGTCCCCAAAACATTTAAAATAACATTGAAAATCAGTAAGTATTATAATTTCTAAATATTAGTTAATTCATTTTACTTGCATCATAAGCCCATTTTTCACGTTATCAACTATAAAATGACTTTATACGAAGCTAAATTCCTTTAGTTTCCGTTGGAAAACTATACGTGAAAAACTTTTATAATAGTATAGATTAACACGTATTGAATCCCACTAATATCATCTTCGTTTACATTATGAAAACCAATTTCGCACCGGAAACGATTTAGCCAAATATGAAAATAATAGGGATTAAGTGTAAATACATGTCTTTTAATGCTTATTAAAATATTAAGAATATCGAAAGGGCATACGAACTAATTAAAAAAACGTATGATATCGTTAGTTAAATATTGGAAGCTTTACAAACTAAAAGACACGTTTTCAAATGACGGTGAAAGGCCTGAATAATACTGAAGGCCCTGATGGCTTTCTGCCAACGCTACTGGTCTTTTAAGTATATACTTGTTTGTAGAATGAATCCCCATCATTAGTCAGTATATAGAAGGAAGCTGAGGTATATAGTGAAACCCTAAAGAAACTCCGAAAGAAATCAGTATAGAGTTAAGTAAATAATACCATTAATACCAAAAAGGGCCTTACAACGATCTATATATTTATTCTACAGCCATAAATTAAAATCCTCGTATATGGAAAGTAAACAAATTGAATAGCCTATTTTATATCTTAAGTATCGCAAACCTTAAAATAGTTATTATAACTACTTACAGTTCTACGACGTCTTGGAGAACTCAAGTAAAACAATATATTAAGGCGACCAACTATAAAGATAAAGATGAAAATCCTTGAACTAAATAAAAAATCCAACACAACCTCCCTTTCATCGTGATCAATAAGTTGATGAAATGCTGACAACGTAACCAACCACTTAAAAAATAGGAACCTTGTTGGTAGAGATTTAGACGTTGCAAAGTTATCGATTCGATTGATCGAAGTAACAGTAGTATTGCAGTAGTCAGATGATGGATGTATTCATTTAGCTTTGGCAGACCGCTAGCCGGTTTGCGGCGTAATTTGTATGGCCAATTACTTATCCAGTGCCTCAATGTGACATGTACGTATGTTGTACTTGCTTCAGACCTAATACAGTAATCCCGCACAGAATAATCCACTATACTTGTAGCTAGTATAGTTAACTTTACTGTAAGTAAAGTTGACTTATTGAGCTATAAATACAATTATTTCAACACTAACTGCTTTGTAGTTTGTACGTACGCGTTCGTGTAATAAACTAATCTTTTCCGGTAAGCGCTGAAATGCGACCTCGTTCACTGGCTAGACCCTTGTTAATTTTAATTTACCTCAACGTAGAATTGCATACAATTGGATTCAAATTAACTCCAATTACCATTAATTTACCCATGGATGTGAGGTCCGCCTTCATCGACTTCTACAAAAAAAAAATTCCGCCAGAAACCCATATAGTCTTTTGCTTTAGCGGTGCTAATCAAACAAGTTAACATCGTTAAGTTCTTGGCAGTCTTCCAGTTTACAATGACATCTCTGGCCGCCACGACGTAATCTAAACTTACCGGGCGGCTTATTAATATAGCCATCAATATGTATAATCAGCCTATTACTATTAATAAACTTTTTAAAAGAATTATACGCTGATATCTTCGTTATATAATCAATAAGATTGTCTTTTCCCTTAATCCATAGGAACTCTTTAATTTCTCTCCCTTCGTAGGTTTTATGAAGTGTTATTACGTCAATCATCAAGCCTTTTTTGTTATTAGTTCCGAGTTACGAAAGGCATGCAAACAGGCTCCTCGAATCGATACAAATCACTACTGGAATGAATGAAATCTTAAGCTTCCTAGTAATAATGTTAAAGGTTTCCCATAATGTTATACTTACATTATAGCCTTTTATTATATCGTAAACCTTTGAAGCTAATATGTTTTGTATAATACTTTTATATTTGATAAAGGTTTAGTAAATCAGGTTACCGATAATGTTAAATTAGTTTTCCCACCTATTTTCATTGACTAATGCCATTGTAAAACCGATCTGTAAAGACAAATTGGTGTTGTTTACGAAAACAATATTGGTAAAGATTATTAACTTAGTCCTGGACAAGTTGATTGGGGCCACATTAATTTCTAGGTCTATATTTTCTATCTACGATTTAATCCGTTTACTAAGCCGGTTAAAGTCGTTACCTGTTAGATTCTGTGATTACACTACAATGAAAAGGTTGCATAAGGCTTTCGGTTGATACAAGGTGGCAATATAGCTGCTACAAACACGTTGTTTAAGGTACCACTAAGCCTTATCCACATTATTTTTATGGATTATAACTAAGCCAGAACCTAAACTATTTTGGCGTAAACTAAGGCTAATATCAATAACAAATATACTAAATAAAAATCCGTTAAAGTTATTGTGGTTGTATTCCATCAACGTCGTTACCAATTCGCAATTTTGAAACTTAAATTCCTCAATTGAATGCTATTCTGATACTATAAAACCAGCTGTTACGAAAAAAAGGGTATCTTTAATATTTATACCCACTAGGTCGAAGTTCTTCTTTTATGTTAATAATAAGTACGGGTCTTATATTAAATATTTTATATCTAATTGTAATTTATTGTATAATCGGTAAGTTAAAAACCAATGAACCCCTAGTTTAGCTAATATGTACAAAGGTTTAATATATCGCATTACCGTTTTTAAAAGGTAAATAGACCGTAATTCCTATGGAAATTCCATCAATACGATCCGTTGTAAATCCGTTGCGAATTTCGCATAAGTTTACGTTATATGTCGGCTATGAAGCGGAAAGTTACCTTAAATCCTCGCTAACAAATTGACTACCGAAACGACCACTAAGAGTTAATTAATCTTCTAAATCGTTGGCCATTACGTAAGGATCCAGTCTTTAACTTTATCACCGTATCCTTAAGTAATTGAACGTAATTTTTCGTACGACCTCCCCATAATTTTACCTTTAACCTCGTAAATAATCTTCGATTTAAAAATCGTAACTTTTGAGATTAAGAGGTTGAAGTATGCTTTTAACACAAATTATACAACTCCTTAAGTTTATAAGCTATTAATTTAGACCCTATTGCTTTTCTTATAAGGCCTATCGGAAGTCTTAAAAATACCCTATACTTGGAGCTTTAGTACTAAGTTTCCGTTATCTTTTTTGTTATTTATCCAAATAATATTGTAAATGCAAACCGAATTAAATTCCTAGCCTTTAACGTTTCTTTTCTTCATGAGTTGTCCGCGTTAACGGCTTTTTATTGTCGTATCGACAACGAATGAAAAATGTTCGTATTAGTTTAATTTTTCTACTTAAAGATTCTTATTGTTAGTAGCCTTATTGTAAGATTTAACCTATGTGATTCGGAAAAATATAAAACAGTTAACAGTTTTAACTAATACTTTAAAACTAACGATTCTTACGGTTTTATATAGGCTTTTACATTTGCTCGCTACCTGCCATGCAAAGACTTTACTTTATAACGATAAAGTGAAGACATCGATTAGTATAAGGCCGTTCCTGGTATCAAGGGTATCATTAACCTAAAGGCGTACCGATTCCTTCCTCAGTTCCTTTAGTACTTTGCCGTAAGCCGTTGCTCACTTTAAATTACTTACTAAGAACGGAGATTTACTCGTCAGGCGTAAATACGCTTTAAATACCAATAACGTTTAAACTATACCGTCAGGGCCCATAGTATCGTTCAAACCCTTTACCTCCATCTAAAAGCGTGCTTCTGGATCCGTAAAGCTTCTAATTTCCAGCGTAAGGATATTATACGCTCGGTGAAATAAGGAGTAAACCTTTTTAGCCTTTCTAATAATTCAGTGGGCTTTTAAAGCCACCTGTTTATATTTAATACCCATTATCTTGGCATCTTGCTAAAACTCCGCAGCCGTAAAGATGGTACCAATATCGTAAACAACGAAATTAAGTGGGCTCAAATAAGTGTTAATCTACAATATCCTTATCGTTGCCTATGTATCTTTTGTCAAAAGAGACTTTAGAAACTCAGTTCCGTAAAAAGAGACTACCAAGTTAACAACGTATAAAATAAGCTTATTATCCAAGTGAAATACATTAACAAAAACCTGGTAATTGAAGTTCCCACCGTTTTTCAATTTTAAATTAAATCTCAGATAAACTTAGGCATACGTTTAATAATAGTAGAAAAGATTTTCGATAGCTTTGAAGAAAAATTATTCCACATTTTTATACTTTACTGATTTCAAAACTTTGTATGACCTGTTAACTGATAGGTAGTTAAAGCGCTGGTATAATTAACGTATCTCCGGCTCCGTCAAGTTGAATGCCACTACTTTAGGACTTTAAAGATAAAATTATTAGTACCTTCACTTAAAAGCGAAGAAAGAAATCTAACCGTTTTGAACCAACTCGTCGGCGTTAACCTTAAATTTAACGCTAAATATCTTTATATCCTTGAAATCTAAAAGTCAAAATATAAAGAATTGAAGGCTATAAAACGGAATCGATTTTACAACAGTTTAAACTACCTTCATTTCCAATGAAGATAGTTATTCGCCTGGTTAAAAGCTTACTTTGGCCTTAAAAATATCGTAACAATTAGTTTTAGTAGCTGTAATATTTTTCCTTCGCCGTGATATGTACTACAAATAGCTTCCTATTTAATACCTTATTATCCTTATATCCTACATGATACCTTAAAACGTATAATTCGCGTAAATATTACGGAGGTTAAAGGTATTTAATAGTTCAGAGGCTTAATCAAGGCAAAGGTAAGGGTATCTACTAGCTAAACAGTATAGAAATATGGAATCAACTAGTTATTAAGCCGTGTCAGGAGTAATATTTTTATACTACTCAATTTATTTAAAGGTATTGTCGCCGTTAATAAACTCGAAGCCCTCGAATTTTGCGATTGAATCCAAGTAATCATATTTAAAAGTGATAAGATACTAAATATAATACAATACCTTTTCATTATTTCCATCGGCTAAGGGGTCACAAGTTAACTAACAGCCGTATTTACTATAAATCCAATATCTCTTATTACAATTACGATAATAGTATTTACGGTTAATAAGCCCGCTTAAACCTTGGCTCTATTAGCGCCAACGTAGCTATTGCCTCCAATTTGTAATTAATAGGCTGCACCTTAGACGCTGATGGCGCCAGTAACCGTACTTACAGTCGATGGAATTGTTGGTAGGGTCTAAAAGACCTATTCACGTGAAAAGGTAACTTAGAAGAGTAATCAAGATGATTGGTAATTGTAGTATAAAAAAGATAAAGATGATCAAGAAGAAGTACCCAAAGGTATACGCCCCAGGTGAGGGCTTATAATCCCTTCACTCAGAGAGTACTCCTTTGGAATACTTATTCTAAAACCGATCCACACATTGCCGTCGGCCTGAAATAGCTATTTCGGACCGATCCATGCATGGTACACTTTGCGTATTGTAAAAGTGCAGCCTGCAACGTAATACGTTACCGTACACCCTGCAGGAATGTACCCTACAATATAGTATATTGTTCTTTGGCCTATATATACCATCTGCACGGGTATATAGTAATATCTATATAAGCAATCTTTTTTCCCCCTTGTATACTCTGTACTTATAGATCAATAATGACAGTGTTGTTATAGTATCAATTGTAAAAGGTTTATATTAGCAGTAGAAACAGTATTATTATCGTATTAACCGTAAAAAGTCTAAATTAGCAAGTTCGGCTAGGATAAGCATAGTCTAACCGAAGTGGTATTTGTAATTTGAGTCTGGCTAGTATAACTAAATGGAAGTAACATGATTAGTAATAGCGCCCTTTATTGTTTCTAATAGGGGTAACTACGCGGTGGTGATTGCGTAGGGCTGATTACATAGGCATGATTATGAAATTATATGGTAAGTTAGTATAAAAGATACATCGTCTTCGTTTTAGACAAAACTTCCTTTTTTTTCTTTCGCTAAAAGCGTGTGGTCCCAGCTAATGCAAGTCTCTATTCCAATCTAATCTCTAATCTACACAACCAAACCAAGCTGTCTTAATATATAAGTCACTTAGCCTGTATATATACTGACCTATTTCCCGAATGAATGACGCATAAAAATAGAACTGCAAGGCGCCGTTTAGCGTAAAAGCGTTGGCATCTCGCCGCCGCCGTAGCCGCTGCAACCGTCACCCCCAATATCACCACTACCACTAATAGCAATAGCACGCCCTCGTCGGGCTTAATCTCCTTAATTGTTGTTACGCCGCTCGCCCCCACCACGCCGCTCGCCGCCACGTCATCAAGCCCCACCACTGTCACGCCGTCCAGCTCCGCTACCTCTACGTCACCCAGCCTAACCGCTGTTTCCGCCTCTCCCCTTTCCTTATGAGTAAGAACCTTATTACCCGTAAGGGCCCTTTTACGTCGCAAACGCAGCCTAACGCAGTTGCATTAAGGTATATATATCCTAAGCCTTTCGTTCATTAGATTTCAACCCCCTTGTTTATAGATGAGGAGTACGAAACGGATCTCTTCCGCCTCCTCGAGCTTCGTATCGTTAAAGTACACTATAAAGCCTCTTTAACGCGTCAAAATTTAGATTGACGTACCCTGTCCATAGTCCTAGGCCGTTAATAGATACGCTCTACGTGTCATATATTATGTCCGCAGCCACGGACAAGTCTATTGATGATTACTACAAAAGCGGGGGCTTTTCGGCGCGTTGCTACCGTTACAAACAGATTAGCAATTCGTACGCCCCCGATCCTATAATTCTTAGGCCATAAACCGAATCCGTATTACGCGCACATCAGCTTTTTAGTAAATTTAAACCGATTTCTAAAAATTACCTCTAGTAAAAATATATTTTCAAGGTTATCCGAAAAATAAGTCGTTACAAATAACTAAAACAAATCGATCATAATTATTAGTACGCGCTAATCGGCGGACTAAGGAGACTGCAATCGCCATCGGCGCCTGGAAATGGGGCTTGCGTATATACTACGTAAACGAATTCGACGACGTTATCGCATATTGTCGCGAAGCGGGTAATCACTCCCTTATACCTTTAATTAAGGGCATAACCAATAAGGTACAAGGTTATATTCTCGCTAGAGTTAATAAAGTCGTTTACGGTAAGGACGGTAGCGAGAATATAAAGAGGGAAAACGATGGGAAGGATGGTAATAACGTGATGACGTCGCCCTCTCCCTCTAATAGTAAATAACTACCCCTTTGTTTAGGTCGGCGTATCCGGCCATAATACAGTACCTTATAAAGTAATTTTATAACACTTTATGCATCAAATTTTCAAAGCGATAAGAGTGATATAAAATATAAAACAAAAAAGGTAACGTACCAGAATCGGTACATGAAATGCAAAATTAAAAGAGTAATGAGCCAAAATCGGTGCATAAAATGTAAAATAAAAAGATGTAATATTCCAAAATCCGTGTATGGAATACAAAATGAAAAGAAGTAATATGCTAAAATCGGTACGAATAGTCGTATCTAACAAAGAAAAAAATTGGCGGTTGGGGCGAATAGTTAATTTAAACAAAAGCAAATCGTAAATTGGCGCGAATGGTGTAATACGAGCCGATTAAAATAGGCGAAATTTTTTTTAGACACCTTATTAGGGTCGTAAAACCTTTTTAACAGCTTTAATAAATAACATATTTGTTAATATAAGTGCTTTTCAGACGCTGTTCGACGTTAACTTTCTTATTACGTTCACTAGATTTAATTTACAATTACTTCATCTAGTTTTCTCAATTTCTCGGCATTCGTTCAACTCTAGTAAAGCTATAAAATCTATTATGAAATGCTTTTCGTTCGTAATACCCAATTGAATTAGGAATTCATAGAACGAAAAGGAGTTAATATATATAATGATGGAAAAAAGGCGAAGGCTAAGGTTAAAATCAATCATCCGAACCGTTATCGTTATAGTTATACCAAAATTAAACCTTTTAACTATGATATAAATATCAGAAGCCAAGACGCTTTGTGTACCCCTTTTAAAATTGGTAAAGCTTTAGTAGATAATATTTCCTTGGAGCGTAAAGCCGTTCCGGGCCGATATTTCGTTTCTGAAAACGAGGAAGAAACCGATTTAAAGACTGTAGTCGCTGTTATTAGTAAAGAAGCCGTTAGTAAAAACAAATAGCGTTAAAATAGGTATATCCAGTAATATGAAATATAAGCCGCGTTCTAAATTATATCTTTATTACGAAAGAAGTTTGTTAAATGCCTTGTATATATCATCCGTCGGTTTTATTTAATATTTTATAGCGATAAAAAGGTTAAATATTGCTCTCAATTATACTATAAAAACGATCTTATTACCGTATATACGTTAACATTTATCTCTATAGGCTCGTTTTACGCCATTTAATATAAAGAGGGAAACTTAACATAATTTCCACTTTTACGTAAAAATTTAAATGCCGTCTTAAATGGTAATCGTAATACCATTAAAGTCAGTTACGTTGTTTTCTATTATAAACGTCTTAGGTTTAACTTTTAAGCCGGCCTGCAAAGGTTTCTTTTCTTTAAATACGGAAAAAAGGAGTTATATGACGTCAAAATGTCATCTATTTACATATCCGTTAATATAAAGCCCTTAGAACGGGCCGTTAATACCAAAAGGTAGGGGTCTAAAGTAAAGCTGATTATTTCGAGCCGTTCATTATAGTACCTTTAATAGTTGTCGTACCAATAAATACCAGCTTCATCCAAACCGTAAAGTAGTTTTAAAATAAGTAAGATCGTTTTGGGTAGGTTATATTACCTAAAGTCTTTAGGTTTATTGATGTAAATCCGTCGTTTTAATCTTTTTTCAAATTTAATGTAAGCCTATATTATATTTCGAAGTTTAATATACACGTTATGTAAAATATTAAGGAAGTCAGTCAACGTAAAGATTGGGCGATAATTAGTCCACTATAATGTGGATAACTAGGTTATAATATCTTTTTTTCCTTCGTCGTGATAGTCTTTTACAATTAGACGAGTCTTTTCGTAAAGATTTTCAGCTTTATTTTTAATTTCTTCAATGAAGCGAGTTAAAGAGATTTTATGAGATTCGTAAACGGTTAGGTTAAAGCGTTTATAACTAAATACGCCTTATATGATAAGGGTTAAGATTTCTATTTAGGTGGATTATACGAATTGGGTACCTGGGGTGATAATAATACTTTCGTAACGAAATTTAGGGTAAACTCGTGGTTTATTATTTCGTTTTACATAATGAAGGAGTCTATGATAAATTTTATAAAGCCTTTTGTGATTTTTAAACCGAGGGGGCGTCCTCGGCGTCGAGATCCTAGCGGGTTTGATATGAATAAGCCGATTTCGTTTTGCGTAATCGAATTTGATTTGCATTTTAAGGGTAAGGCTAAATCTAAGCTCGGTTCGAATTCATCGTTTTAAGTAATGTTTTATAGGCGGTTTTGATCGTTTTACGTGTTCAGGTCGTTTCTTTTGACCTTTCTCTTCTATTCCCGTACCATTATCCAACGAACCGAATTCGTTCCATTTAATAAGTCAGCGAATATATTATAGCCTCTAAATTCATTGATTATCCAAGAACCAGTTTATGTATCCTGCGTTTTACAAACTAAAACTTCAAATTATAATATTAGGTCTAATACTCCAGTGTCGCGTGAGTTATTTTTTGTAACTAATACCCTAAATACCCCATTTTTACTCGCAACGAATACAGGGCCGTTATAACCTTAGCCACTACGTTAGCACTTTATACTATGGATAATGATATGGTAAAATCCATATAAATATTCGGACAAGCACCAAAGATAAGGAGTGTAAGAATAAGCCTAATTAAGCTAAAAGTATTGTTAACGGCGTTAACTGCTATTTAAAGGATAAATTCCTTGAAACTAACACCTTTTAGGCTTTTCGCCAATAATATATACGCCTTTTTTCATAGTTAATATTATTGTTTATACTTTTTAATACCCTATAGGGCTTTTATTAGGATTCGTTTGTATTTTTTACCAGCTACTCGGGCTTTCATACGCCATTTTATGAAATTAACAACCATACCACAGTCGTATATAATTTAGTTTAAAGGCCCGAGGTTAACGTTTAGCTAGTAAGTCACTAAAACGTCCTAATAGTTAAAATTAAAAGCGTTTCATGTAAATTTGGTGGCCTAAAATAATATAGCTGTATTGATGACATAATGGACCGGTTGGTTATTTAGATACATAATATTAATCATTATTTCGAAGTTGAAATGCATATCGTTTTAAAAGCGGAATTTGAACCATAGCAGGGCTTGTAAGTAGAGTTAGTACTTATGGAAAAACTTTTCGATAGCTTCGAGTACGTTCTTTCCTATATTTATATATCCCGCAACGTAGAGCAAACGTCAAAGGCTTTTTGCAGCTGGGAATCGGAATCGTCGGTATAAAGATCGTAATTTGAGTTAAATTCAGTAAATAACCTTAATTGTACATATTTCCAGAAAAAATATAGGTAGCCGAATTTAAGCTTAAGCGGTATGGATATGTTATCTAAGGTGCTGATAATTTGATTGGTTGTATTTCGAACCTTAATTTAAAGTTTATTTATATCAGCCAATAAAAACAGGAATAAAGTTTCAAAATCCATTATATAAAACTTGATCGATCCGAAACGCATATTTACAACGATCGTTCCGAGCGATGTCGCCTTACCTTTACCAAACAGAACCTTTCGGTATTTTCCTATCCGGTTTAGCCGAAACTTCGGAAATTTCGTTATAAATACGTCGAATTGTTGTTTTCCGGCCGTCGAAATATCGATTATATTAGTATTAGGTATAATTCCTTGGAATTTGGTTTCATACCTATTATTAAAGGTAAATTACAACACTATATTAACCTTAAGCATATCTTTTACGTAATCCAGGCCTGTAACCTATAAGAAAATGACATTCTATAAGTCGGTAAAGATACGCTAAGCGTTTTTATTATTGTAAAATAATAATTAGGCATTGTTTTATTTAACGTCGTTTTTTCTAGATATATCTTCGTAAGGATATATGTTGGCTCTGTTATTTATGCCTTCGTATTCAGCTACATATGTTACAAAATTGGTGTTTATCGGATCCTTCAAATTATATTCGGCTAAAAATTATCGTTTGAACCGAATCTACTCGTAGGCGGGGTAGTTTATAAATTACCAGTCGACTTTACCGTATATGGTACACCGCTTTTACAAACCTATAGGGCCTCGTATATCTTTTCACAAGTATTGTTATGGTTTCGGTGCGTTTTTTCTATTTTCGAACGAACATCCCTATTTTTTACCGCTAGGGTTTTCTCCTTAGTATCTATACTTTGAGCTCCCGTTTTACCTCAGGTAAACTTTATATCTCCGGTTTAAAACATAGTGGATCATTCTGAAAAGGTTTATTTTGGTATTATTAACGTCGCTTTTGGTTTTATTAGTTATAAATATTGATTCGAGATTTGTTTGCTGGCGTATAAAAGCTTCGAACAATGTTTTAAGGCTTATACAAAAGGCTTTTAAATCTTTTTTTGGTTTAAAATATATAAGGTCGAAATCCGGGGTTTTAAGATAGGCTTTTGTAATTTCTTAAATAAACAGTTTGTCGCCTTTATATTTCGGTCCGAAGGCTGCTTAATACTTTCCGAATTTCGCTAATGGAGCAGTAAGGATTTCCTAGGGGTTTTTATTTGATTTTCCTATTGGGTTTTCACAAATTCCTACGTCGTATCAGTTTAGTTCTTGTCGTATAGTTCGTAGTTAATTTCGGTGTTAAAATAGGACTTAAGGCGATTGTAACACTTTACGAACGTATCCACTTATATGAGGTAGTATATATACTACTCCTTAGCTTACCCGGAAAGTATACCAGGTAAAATAACATGGAATTGTAATAGTTTAATATCTTGTTTCTTATATATATTAAGTATAACACGTATCTTGTTATCTAATACGTCTTACGGCTCGACTTTGTAGTTGTTATCTTTATCTTAGAGCTTGGTAAAGTTAGTTAATTTCGTAGATTTACTCCTATCCGTGGGGAAACGATATAATAGAAGGTCGCTATAAGGGTTGTGATTAAAAGCCATTAGCTCGTATAGCACGTATTATCGTTTTGCGTTGTTTTTTATTTCCTGGTTTGGATTGTTTTCTGTATTCCGGCTGATTGTCGATTTTTGTAGCGGGTTGTTTTTTTCTTTTCAGCCGACTTTATTATGGCTAATCGGGTTGTCTTTTATGTTCTAGACGAATCCGTCATAGCCGGTCGGGTTGTTTTTTACGTTGGGGAAGTGGTCCTATCTTTATATCGATCCAAAGTTACATTTCAAGAAGTATTATGACCTAGATAACGGTTGGGTCAGGAAATAGGCCAGTAGACAACTGAGCCACCCAGAGTCAGGTGTCCAACACATCAGGCGGGGAACACGCATCTCTTATGTCAGCAACCCAGGGATAAGGTTACGCCTAAGAAGAATCAAGACATAGGCAGTATAGGAAGGAGACCGCCTATGCTGCTTAACAACATAGGCAAGTGATCTAGGACTGAAGAGCTGGATATATAAGGAACATACTCTCTAGTCATTTCATAGATTCAGTAGATAGCTCTTCAGTTGTCAATCTAAGTATTTAGTCTACACATCTGAATAGCCTAACAGCTAGTGATCATTCTATAGCACGAACATACATCTTCTTGATATTGCACCTTTGTTACCTTTGCTACCATATTGCTACCATAAAACCTAGAACATCTTCTATCTATTCATTAGTATTTAGTGTGATTATTAAAAGGAGGCTCCGTATTCGATCCTCGTTATAAATAATCGTTTTGGTACTTCCTTTTCTTTTGTTAATTCTTCTATTTCTATTTTTTGTCACGCGTCTAATCTTAACGAACGCTGTACCCTAGTTTATAATAGTTTTTTTTAGAGGTATTTTTTCTCTTTTTCAGGTAGTATCCTTTTACAAAATCTTCTTTTATAACTTCTTGATTCGTCCATTTGGGTATTTATGTAAGCTAAGTCGTTACAGATAGAACTTTCATGATGCGGCTATTAATTCCACCGGATATATCAATACCTCTGTTTCGTAGTTGTTTTCGTAAGATTTTTACAACTTGTTTATCCACTATTTGCCATATATTTAACGTTTAATCCGTAAAGCTTTTCGTAAAATCTTCGAATATTTCGTTCATTCAATGTCATCATCATAATAGTTGTAAATTATATTCGTAATATATGTATTTGCGGTGTAAGTGTCGAAATCTTCTACTAAATCCTAAACTTTATTATCCTAAAGGTAGGGTTTAAATATTTAAGGATAATACTTCGAAACAATATGTATGTAAGAAGGTAGTTTATACAGTCGCTAGCCTTTTTCTCATCAGTTACTGGTAGGGCTATTATATGTACGAAAAAAATAATTTATGTATAAATTGGAGTGGTTTGAAATTCGGGGTAGTGTAATAAATATAAAATAAAATAAAGTAGTTAAAGCAGTCAAAATAAAGCTTATAAGCATTTGTCAACGAAAATATACTTTAAATGATACGTAAGCGAAATGTAACTATAAACTAATTAAGCGTTTTAAATTAGTTTTATTAACGTTCATATCGATATACTAGCTAATTAACTAGTAAAACTTAAAACGTTGTAGTTATTAAACTTAAAATATATAGGGCGGACGTGAAAAAACTTAAAATAAACAGGGCGAATATGGGAAATTAGGTAAGGCAAGGGAAATGTCTAGTTGTTATACGCTTCGGTATACGTTGTTCTGTCTGTATTATCGTTCCGTAATAGAAATCGGCGGATTGATCGGTTAGTTGTTTGGTGAGCAGCCGATATTACTGAGGCGATCAGGTTGATTGTTTATATACAACCGATATTAGTTGAAACGAAAATCGGGTAGGTCCTATTGAAGGGTTTCGAAACTTGGTGCCTTTGGTTTACGGAGTCTGATACGTAATAGGACGCCTTTTAAAAAGGACACAGGTTAATCGTTTAGAACGCTAATATAAGTTGGCGGTTGACGGAATGGTGCTGATCTTTTTAAAGTTATTCCGGATCTTATAGTCTTGTAACGCTTTGGGTTTCTCAACGTTCCCGCGTAATTCCACACTCCCGTATTGTCTTTATAAGGCGTAGTGTTAAAATACAAATAGTTGGTACCGTTGCAGCATCCCGTTATAGGTATTTAACAAATACTTATTTCTTTTTCCTAAGCTGTCTGTAGTTGACCGAGTCGGCTACTAAGAAGTGTCGGTATGGTCTAAAAGACCAATTCACCTAAAAAGGTAACTTAAAAGAGTAATCAAGATAATTAGTAATTATAGCATAAAAAAGATAAAGATAATCAAAAAGCAGCACCTAAAGCTGTACGCTACAAGTGAGGGCTTATAAGCCCTTCAATCAAAGCGTACTCCTCTGCAATACTTCTTCTAGACCGATCCAAGCATTGCCGTCGGCTTGAAATAGTCATTCCTGACCGACCCATGTATGGTACATTTTTCGTCTTATGAGAGCGCTGCCTGCAGCGTGATACGTTACCGTGCACCCTGTAGGAGTACACCTTGTACTACAGTGTACTGCCCTTTGGCCTATGTATACTATTTATTAGGGTATATAGAAGTATCCACAATAATTAACCATTACAAGTTCTTCCTTATTTGCGTCAAAAAAGTTGCCGACTTAAAGGTATATATTAAGTGAGTTGGGTATACACGTTACAACAATTGTAAGCAAAGAACGCAACTAGCTAAAAAAGGCTTCGCTGATGGTATCTAGGCGTTATAAGGCGTATTCAAACTTATTAACCCCTGTAACTGCTACCTATACCTACTCGTGAAATGTGGCTTTGCCAACGTAGGCTTTTTCTATTACTTTTTAACATAATATCAACTTGTTAATCATTTAGTTAAGTATATTTATCGGTGTTTCTTCCTCTTTTTCCTTAACCATCATCATTTCCCACCCCGTGGTTACCTAATCTGTTTAATATTACGTAAAGTAAATTTCGTATTCGAAGTGGTGCTTTATACCATTATAAATTTCGCGAAACGTAACTGCTTGGGTTTGAATATCAGGTAGTAATCCCTAACATGTATTATAAGTATTCCGGAAAACAGTAAGTGAAAACCAGAAGAGGAAACCTCCATTCACTTACAAATATTCCAAAAAGGCATTATCTTTATATCTAGGAGGTAATGAGACTTCCGTCATATTTTTTTCACATTGTTCCAGATTTTGGTAAAGTCAGTAAAAAGTTTGTAATTAATAATAACTATCATAACAGGTATTAAAAGTAGGTAGCGATAGTTATTTCAATCTCCGTTGGTATTTACTAACAATTTAAGTCTTAAAGCCGCCAAGACACGTTGTTAAGAGTAATTTCTGGTCGCTTAACCCGAAGAGTAAAGTCCCATAATAAGGCCTATAATAGGCTTATACGTAAAGGCAAATCTGCTATGAGAAAATTCTTAAAAATTTTGGCGATAAAAGAACTATGTGGCAATACGGGCTTAAAAGTTACAGGAAACTTGACGACCTTACTCGATTAACTGGTGTAAAACTACAATATCAATACCTCTAACCGCGTTAACAGCCGCTACTTCACATGCCCTACTTTCATTAAAGACGTATTCCACGCTATTATATAGTATTGTTAAACTATAGAGCAGTTTAATAGAGTTCTGATCGTTAAAACATAAGAAATCTTGATTGAAATAAGGATTAAGGTGATTTTATTTAAATAGCATATAAACTCGTTAATTTTTTAACACTTTTTCCATCAAAACGTGGATCTTAAGAGCATTCCTCAAGTTATACCAGGTCTAAAAGGGTTTTTTCCTACTTAATAAAGCCTTTTTCTAGCAGGTAAATCCTTCGTCACTTAAGTTCTACTTTTAATTTGGACTTGATATCTTTTTAGATTTTCTTCCACATATCAATAGTCTGATCGTCAAAAAACTCACGATATGTGCTAAAATCTCGTTCGCTGCGGTCAAGTTTTTCGCCTCCATCGTAGTCGATAATGTGAAAACCAGTAAAAGTAATCAAATGACTTTCCGTTCAGTTTTTGTCGACGTCGCAGCTCCAAAGTTCTTTATCGAAATGATTGCTAAATTAGAAGCTAAAGGTTTTAGTTTTTTTTTTTTTTTTATTTTTTTATTTTTTTTTTTTTTATCAAATACAATCTTAAGATTATGGTTTATATAGAACTTAAAGGGAGAGAGACTTAACAATCTTGGGTATATGTGTTTGGTGCTTAGTGTTTTAATAAATAGTCACATGAAAGCTTGGAAACTTGGTGTTAAGTCGCGCAACATTGTTTTCTCGACGCGTCTTGACGATTATTAATGTTTTCGCACAAAGAAGCCATCTTAAAAATTAAAATGTCATAGGGGAGGTAAAAAGAATAAAGTAGGGGTAAAGGTTTATAAGGTCGAAACTTGTTTTATGATTAGTAAAAAGCGAAGGTTGAAATTTATTAGTTGTGGAACTTAGTTGTTTTCATAGTTATAACACATGTAATAATACTAGATTAGCCGTCTACAAAATTACCGAACTTTAAGATTTTTAACAGTTCATCTTAATATTTTTAAAAATGATCTAGTAAAGATTTCTCAGTGTTTTTAATAGCGATACCGTCGCTTACTTTGAAATAACTGTTACAAACTGTAGCTATCTAAAACTCTTTTTTTCCCCCCTGCCGTTGTAAACTGGCGCAGTACTAATAGAGGCACTTCAAAACAAAAAAATTACCCTAGCCGCCGTTGTTAACATAAAGAGTAAACGGAAAGTAACTTCTTCTTTTATTTAGATTATTTATAATTGACCTAATAAACACTGATTCGTGTTAATAGGTATTTAGACTTTATAACGTTGTCGATTCGATCAGTCGAAGTAACAATAGTATTATAGTAGTTAGGTGGTAGATGCATTCTTCTAGGTTTGCCGGACCGCTTGCTGGTCCGTGTAGTAATTTGTATGGCCAATTACTTGGTCGGTGCCTTAGTTTAAGGTGGGCGCATACTGTACTTGCTTTGCAACCAATACAGTAGGTCTGCACAGAACAATCCACTATACTTGCAGTCAGTATAGTCAACTTTAATATAAGTAAAATTGACCTACTACACTGCAAATACTACTATTCCAACAAACGATGAAAATTAAAATTATACATAGAGTCGGATTTACAATATTATTTAGGTTAGCGGGAAAGATAAAGACGATCAAGACCTAATTATAAAGCATCAGTTATAAACCGTTATCTCAACTTTGAATAAACATTTTATAAAAATCGATAAGAATGAAATTAATGGGTTCCTTATTCGAAAATTCGTACAATTCGAACCGAAACGTGAATTTAACCTTTAAAATCCAAAAATCACGATCTTTAAATTGAGGATTATCTACGAGGTTAAAAGTATGACCAAGGAGCAACCACATGAAAAATAATGCATAATCTTTTAATGATATAGTAATAAAAGTAAAGACTAATTACTAACCTAATAGTTAAAGATTGAGATAATAAGCTACCGTTTAGTAATTTTTTTGGCAATACGTTTGCTACCTACGTCTAATAGGAAGTTGTCCGTTGATAGTCTTAATATGACGAAAACTAATACAAAATCAATAGGAAATTTATGAAGGATATTTCTTTTAAAATTACTATGAGAACTCTGTGAATAATACTTATTGGAAACTTTTCTATGACATATTAGGGTACTTTACGGCTTAGCTTACATAGACATATATTTGTTCTCGACTTACCAGTCTTATTTTACATTGAGGCTAAGCATAAATCTTTTAACTTACAACCTATATTTATCAGCTTCCAAAAATGAAAAACTCGTTTTAGTAGATACATAAACTAACCATATCCTTTTCTTCAAAACAACTAGATTTATCATATCAAAATACCAGGCAGTAAACTTTAAGATTTAAATTTGCAAGACGTTCGAAACGTTGAAATAGGCTAGGTATTTTAACTTTAACGAATCATCACGAAACCGCATGTATAGTATTAAGGATATTTATCTCATTCGTTACCAAAAGGGCTAAAATTTTGATTTAGTTACAATTCATAAGATTAACTTACCTAAACTTAATGGTAATACCTTTACCTTGAGCGTTATCTTTATATCTCTATTAAGGATTTTTTATCTGTTACGTATTCTTGTAACATGTTGACTAGATTACACTTTTTTCATTTTCTCATTTAGAAATCGACACTATGATTGCATAATTTAGTCTTTAACCTCATTTTGACTTTTTCATTCTTCGATTTTCATATTTCTACAGTTTATCAGTCAAACTATTCGTAAAATTCTTTGAAGGCGAGAGGTTTCAGATTGCTTTCATATAAATTGAATCAATGAAATATTGGCCGATGTAATTGGTCAAGTACTTAGAATAATATCTTCGTTGGTATTTGTAAACCAGAGGTCGTCGTTGTAGTACTTGATGAATAGAATTTCAAAGGCTTTGATTTCTTTTTTACGGGGTCGGTGCTGACGTCGATTTAGACGTTTGCAGTATCCATATTGATGAAAATTAAATTAATATAAAGGGAAAAATATTGTTGTAGGGTGGTAGGTCGTAGGTTGTTCACCATTAAATTTCATATTCGTAGTTAAAAAGATTGTGTGACTTAGTCATTTGTGTTTTAGGATTTGTAATAGTAATACCATTAATAATAGTAGCGACTTAACTGTTTTCCAACTTCGGTAACTCAATAATTTTGAGACTTCTATGCGGTTAATCTTTAGAATTGTTTTCCTTGACTAGATTAGTGAAGATTTCTTAATATTTTCGATGATAGTGATACCTTCGCTCCCTATAGATTACTGTGAATAACTGTAAAGTCTAGAAGCTTACCCTACTTACTGCCGGGAACAACTGCCTAGTGTATAAGGTAAGGGTGCTTTGCAAGAATCTTTTCTGTACCTTACTTAAAAAAAACTCAATAATTGGAAAAAAGTCTTTTCTTTTCCTTAGTATCTCTGTGTTTAACCTAATAAGCACTGATTAGTGTCTGTAGACCTTTATTATTGCAACGTAGTCAATTCGAATCGCAGTCGAAGTAACTGATGTATTTCATTGAAAGTGATGATGTATTACTTCTAAGATTGGTAGACCGCTAGCCGGTTGGCACATTAACTTGTATCGCCAATTGCTTGACCTATACCCTAGTCTGAATTAGATACCTAATGAAAAAAAATTGTATCTTACTATCAATGAACAGTGCTCAATCTATAAACAGTATAGTGCGACACTGGCTAATGTAAAGGTACATATGCGGGAGGGAAGACTTGTAATTCGAATATCTAAAGCTTATGATAACCACTACCCTATTCAATTACTGATTTAAAAACTATACCCTTTAACTTATTAAATGAACAACTTGATGCCTTATAATGCGCATATATAAATTTTTAAAAAAATTACTTATGGCCAATTTTCGAATAATGTATTATATGTCGGTGTTAAATACCGATAGGGCACTATATTGAACATCTAAGTTTTTATATTATAATGTCAACCTACCCGTATTGTAAATATTGATCGTATTTATATAAGTTTTATACATATTTATATATAGAAATAGAGAACATAGTATTAAATGTATCGAATAGGTATTTATATTGAGAGGGTTTTAAACTTTGCAACATTGTCGATTTTATTTGTCGATATAACAGTAGCATTGTATGGTCAAGTGGTAGATGTATTGTTCTAGGTTTGGCAGATCGCCAGCCGGTTTGCACAATGATTTCTATGGCTAATTGTTTGGCCTGTAACTTAGTATAAAGTAGGCATATACTGTATTTGACTTGTAGTCAATAAAGTTGACCCACAAAACAATACATTCAACTTGTAGTCAGTAAAGTTGCCTTACTGTACTGCAATTACTACTATTTCAATACTGGAGGCTTTTTATTTTGTACGTGTATGCTAGTGTGGTCGACTAATCGTTTATAGTTACCATTGAATTACTTTTCATTAACTATCTTAACTCTTTCTAATTACACAACCAAATTTACATCAATTGCTTTATGGTCTCGAGTTCCAACTGCAGTGATTCCCATGAATTTTCTTTCATTATAAACTAATAAAAACTTCTAGCCTAACCGTGTCAATGAAATAAGTTGCCGGCATTAGTTCCCTAGCAATATTTCAGTTTGCTAGGGTATCTTTATTCGGCGCCATGTGATTTTACCTTACCAATTAGTCTGTTCACGTATATTTCAATACGAATGGTTATCCCATTACTGTTTACAAACCTTTGAAGGTCATTATTTGATATCTACTTTGTTATAGTATCGGCGGGATTGTCTTTATTATTAATTCATCGAAACTAGTTAATCATACTGCCTTTAAAAGCTTTACGAAATACTATTACATCGATTATTAAGAATTTTTCACTAGTAATTTCAAGTTTGAAACAGTATTCGAATAGATTCTTCTAGTCGATAAAAAATACTCCCAGTATAAAAGAAATTATGAATTACTTTGTGATGATGTTAAGGGTTTTCTATATCGTTATGCATACGTTGAAGCCGGTTATTATATCGTAAACCTTTAGAATTAGTATATTTCAGGTAGTTCTTTTATATTTAAGGGAGGTTCAATAGATTAGGTTTCTATCAATAATAAATCGATAATTTTACCTGGTTTTTCATACAGTGACATAAGTAATTCCATTTGTAGTAATAATTTTGTGTTGTTAGAAAATGAACCATTCGTGAAAATTATGAATTTAGTCATCGAAAAGTTAATTGGAACCATATTTATACACAGGTTCAGGTTTCTCATTAGCTACTTGAGCGTTTTATTAAGTTGATGAAAACTTTTATCCATTGGGTTTTGTGTTTATAACGTAACAGATAGGTCGTAAAATGCCTCCGGTTGGCATAAGGTGGCGATATAGCTATCACGTGCGCGTTAGTCTAGGTAACCGCTAGTTGGTCTGCATATTAATCTGTATGAGTAACTGTTTGGCTTTTGCTTTGCATTGAATTGAGCACTCCACTGCACTTGATATAAGGTTAATAAAGTTAGCTTGTAGTAAGTACAGTTAATTTACAATTAGTATTATTCACTTAACTTTACTGTAATTGACTACTGTTCCAATGTTGGCGACTTCATATTTCGTATTTAAGTACTAATATAGCCGATTATTAATCAGAGGTAATTACTCAACTTCCTTTTATTCCTGTCGAAAATGTCTTTAACAATTCTAGCTTGTACTGTACCTAAATTACATCTTAATTCTAGTCTTCTACTCTATAGTTCCAGGTATCTACTCCCTTATTTGTAACATACAAGTCTTTCTTCATAAACTTATGCATTACGAATTTTATACCTTTCGCCAATAGGTTGAGCTACACGTTCTATATTTATTTCTCCAGTAGTTCTTCGAATTGATGGGATATTATTGTTGTTTGACATTAGGTATCAGCTGGTTTACGTAGTAATTAATCTATAAGCTTAGCTTATTACTGTTTATTAACGTTTTTAAATCTTTAATAGGCGTGTCGTTATTTATAGTGTGGACTGGATTATTTTTACCATTTATATACCTAAACCCATCAATCTATCATATTTCATGTACCTTCATGTATGCTATCTACTTTATTATCAAACGTTGTTTACGAGTCGTTCTGCATTTTGAAAAACACTTATGAATGCTTCTAAAATTAGTTTATACAAGTTAACATGTTGTAGTGGATTCTAATTATTTAGTAATCATTCTTAATATATCATGTACTGTTACAAAAACATTAAATCTTGGCATTATATCATAAACCTCTAATATTAATACATCGCGTATTACGAATTGATTCTTAATTGATATCTAGTATACGAGATTACCAATAATCCCAGATTTCCTTTCGGGTTGTTTTTTCGTTACCGAGTGTTATAAGGAAGAAAATTAAGGAAATTAAGTTGGCTTTATTTTTGAGTACATCGTTCGCGAAAATTATCCATTTCGCAGTTATCATCTTTATTGATACTTTATTAATACTTTCATTTGACTTTTGTTCAATTGTTATTATATATGTTCAATTAACTTGTTAAAGATATTATTATATACATATTATACCCATAGTGGAATCGATAAATAGTAAAATATATCCAATCAATATAACGTAGCAATAAAAGTCATTAAAACCATTCATTAAAGGTATTATTACGATTTGACGTCATAGATCTTGTTGGTATTTAATGAGCTTGTGGTTTAACTTTGTCAACTGAAGTTAAGGTATATACTACAGTCGTTTTTAATAATATAGATACGAGTTTACGATACCCAAATCCAAGTTATACACCTTTAGTCAACGTTTTGATCGGCTTATACGTCCAAAAAGCTTAAATCTGTAACATTAAATTGTTCCTCTATCATAAATCCAGTACTTTTCGGAAAAAGTAGCTTGTTAGTTTATATATCAAAGATATCGAAACTTTTACCCCATCAAACTATAATTTGTAATTTAAATAGTCGCGTTATTATAGCTATATAATTTTGACTACATTTTCGATATGTTCATAACTAATAATGCCTATTTCAACTGATCCATTAAATGGTTTGATACCATGTAAAACCGAATAAGTAGGAAGCATTACCCATAATTATTACATTAACTTTAGCAATATTACTCGTTCAAAATCGATGCTTAATGATATATAATTTTACGTGTGTCACGACTACTCGAGGTAAACATACCGCTTATGTTGATAGTTAAACTGGAAGTAGTTACATCCATCGAAAGTTAGCCAATCTTAGAAATTATGAGCGATTAAGTAAGAATTTATATAAGTATACTATAGTTAGCTCGTATGAGTAAGCATGCCAACTAATTGCATAATATGAGGTTACGTCTCAAATGAGAACTTATAAGCTCTCATCTGAGGCATGAATTCTCCAGATGCTTATTCTGGCGTTTATATATTTTTATTATTGTCTTTGAATACTATACTGTCTTTTTTATACTTTGATATAATTAACTAACTGAAATTGATAAATAGTTTACTTGATAGATTATAGATAGCCCAAGCAAAAAGAGATAAACCTTAGTGGAAAACGTATAACGAGATATTATAATATTCTTAATGATTCCGTGCTTCAACACTACAATTTACAAAAACTACGTAGGAACAAGAAAAGATTATAAAACCTTTTATAACTTCAAAATGAAAACTCTAATATGATATTATCAATGCAGTTGGTACCCTTTAATTATTGAAAACCTCGTTACACTAGCATAAATTTGGTTGGCGCTCTAAAAGTATCCGGGTACTTTTTGAAAAGCTTTCTATTATATATCGAGCACGCAAGATATTCATTTTCGAACCCTTTCGTTGGAACATATCCGGCCTAACAGGTTTTACACCGTTTATAAATATTTCGAAAGCAACCAAAACAGCTTTTAAATTATTTACTTTAATACTTTAATCGCTCAAAGAATTCCCAAACATTTCAATAATGACACTAAAAGCGTCTAAATTAATACCAAACTCTGTTATATAACGTCTTTACTTTTATATGAAACTCATATTCAAACATCCTACACTCAACTCATTTACGTTATCGTATACTGTTTGCTTAATTCTATATGTAGAACGTTTCAATTAATCAGCCTCTTAGTTAATGTAACGTTTAAAAACGATCAAAACCTAAATTGAAACGTATAATAACTTTTTGTTTGTCTTTCATTTGTATATTATAAGGTTATAGTTTTGCTATTTTGTTTCGACACCTTTGAAATTATATTAATTCAAATGTATATAAACTTTATCATTACATTATATTGGGACTTTAATCTTGTACATGATGCTTTTACTCCCTCAATAATTATATTATTAATAATAAGCCTAAATAATTCTACTTAATACATGAACCTTTCATACAAATATACAATGCTACAGAAAACCATTTTAAAGGTTATTAATTCAAACCTATGAAATAATATAATTAAAGCAAAATTGGAGAACTTGAATTTTTTGGACCGGGAATATTTATATTACAAACATAAATTTTTGTTTTTGAGAGAAAAATGATTAGAAGCTCGATATATTTGATACTTTTTCAAAGATGTTCTTGGGGAAAAGATTTGAATTGTAAAGTAAGGTTACCAATTTAATTCCAAAGTGATACTGGTCTCATTACATACTAAAAGTATCAATTCACCTGGAAGTAAAAACGGTCGTATCATAAAAACATTAGTCGTGAAAAACCAACTAGATAAAAATCTAAGTTAGGATGATGAAAATGTATTAACAGTGGATTCTATAGGATAATATTAGTTGGTTAAACGTAAGAAATAAATAATTAAAAAATGTGGAATAAATTATAATGCGGGAGTACTCTACATATGTGAAGCGTAAAACTTTCGGCGAAATTAGCTTTATTCTGCGAAAAGCTTGTACAATTTGAGTAAATATTTACAGAAAAAAAAAAGGAAAACTTGTAGAAGTTATACTCTACTAGGGTTTAAGATTTACTAACTTTAATAATCACCTTGGTTAAAAACGATGGATTGAGTCATTGCCTAACTTTTCGATCGCTTGTAAAAAAACTCGGATTTAAAATATGGCAATTCTGGAGAAAACATAAAAGGCGATAGAAAACTATACAAAACTTTCGTACCAAGACCTATAAACTATAACCAATTTCGCAACCTTTAGCTTTATCAATTTCCCACCAACGAAAACAACTCTAAAAGATTTATAAACTTCGCCAAACTATGGAATAAAAACGAAAATTAAAGTAAAGAACTATATATTGTATTTTATAATAAGATTTTTATGATTACAAGCACTTGTACAAATTAGATATCGAACCTTAATAGTTTTATATATTTTGGAGGAGAATTTTGCTTGTTGGAACTGAAAAGTAAGATATTTATTCACTGTTTCTAGGTAAATACATTTTTAAACTATTAGAACTGTACTAAAAGATACTTCTACACCGAAATTCGTTACGAGAAATATAATAGGAATTAAAAGAAGAACATATGGATAATTGTAAAAAGCTATCGTAATAATATAGATAAGTCGCTATAGGAAATTTTAACTATTCTACTGTAGAAGTTGAAAGAGTATAATTTAACGCCATAACCGGAGTTTAAAAACGACAAATTGTTTATTGAAATAATTATAACACCTTACCGTGAAAACCCAGACTTTGAACTTATGCTATTGAAAACTGAAAGGAATTTGGAAACTTTTTGTACAAACCGCCAAGCATTGCTTCAAGCCTTAATTCATCTACAAACAAACCTAAAATTAACATTTGTAAATGGGAAAGCCCAGGGAAAAACCAAAAAAACAAAGTCGAACCTTAACAAGAAAACTAACCACATTTTAGATCGACGATTTGAAATATATTCGAAAAATAAAAACTTTAACTCAAACTGTAAATACGGACATAAAAGCGTCAAAGATTTATAAGAGGTCTTCGAAAGCAATAAATGAAGAGTAAACCAATGCCGGAGCCCTTATAATAAGGGAAAAGAACTCTCTACGTAAATTAAATTCGCTTCAAACTTCAAAAAGTGTACGAAACCGCAGAGGTTTCCGAAAAAAAATGTCATTTTTTAATAAGGTTAACTGCTATTCAAAAAAATATCTGGTATATAAGAGAATCAGTGTTAAACGAAAATTATGAGCCAATTACCCATCCAAATACCAAACGAAAAGAAACTTTACAAGCTAAATAACCGATTAATTGAATACAAAAGAGTAATTCGACGCTTACCTATATAAATACACTTCCGAAAAAGACGATTTGGAGAAAGACTAAATCGAAGTAACGGCCCAGAATTACGTAACGGATAAAGAAATATTTATAAACGTATAGAATACTTCTTTTCCTCATACCACCTGTTTAAAAAGGAACAACGAAATATTGAATACAAATATAACGTCGCATTTCATATCTGCGGATATTATTATATACCCCTATAGCTAGTATATATAGGCTAAGTGACAGTGCACTACACTATAAGGTGCACTCCTGCAGAGTGCACGATAACGCACCACGATGAAGGCTACACTTTTGCAGAGTGCATCATGCGTGGTGCAGTCTAGAAGGGGCGTTCTAGAGTGTATAGCAAAAGTGACACTGCCTGTATAAAAGGTTCATAACCTCTCATTAGTGGCGTGCATTATCTAAATTCTTCTTTTGACCTGACTATTTATTTTTACTACAATACTAATTTAACGATTACTCTTTATTTACATTTTGATAAGTAAGCAGATCTTACTGATATTAATTAGTATCCGATTAAGTAGAATATAAATAACCAAGGGAAAAAAAAGGCATACCGAAGTTAAATATCTATAATAGGATATTATAAGGGTTCCAACTATTAATACTTGATTACAACGCCTTATAAAAACCTTACAGAAGTGTAAAATTATGCAGAAACGCCCTTAAAACCAGAAACGTGATAAGATTATAAAATCTGGAGTAACTTTAAAAAGAAAAACTTTAGTACGATATTATTATTTAATTGGTATTCTGTTTACGCAAAGCCACGATACGTCAACCATTTACTTATTTTAACGCTACAAACGCACTTAGGAACCTTTTGAAGAGAGCCCTATTACGTATTAGGCCACGTTAGCCAAAACAAACCTACCAAGTTTCGAAACCCTTTATTAAAACTCATTCAATTTAAACGCGAAATTCAAATAACTTACGAAACCTAAAAGCGGATACATATATAACATTTACAACGCTCGTAAAATCTCAAAGCGGTTATAAATACAAAATATAACTCGTTTGAAACTACTAAAAGTAGCCATAATACAACAATCCAAACCGTTCACCAAATACAAACAAAACATTATATACCTTTCCACATTTACATTTTCCTTTTCCTTTTTATATTGACATTATGCGCTCCGTTACGTTAGCCTACACCACGTATTTTAAGTTTAATACTTACGACGTTTAATTTGTTTCTGATCGTTCAACTAGTATAACGTTAACAAATGTTAATGAAACTAATTTAAAACGCCTAACGGGCTGTAATTACGCTTTACTTATGTATTATTTAATTATTTGATACTAATAAGCGCTAAACATTTCTCTTCCTTTCCATTGACGCGTTTATACGTTATCCTTCAAACTATAAACGTATTCGAAATACAAATTCGACGCGAAACCCACAATTTACGCTGTTTCAACATTATAAGTATACATAGGAATCACCTACCTTAAATACAATTATAGCCTCACTAGTAACTAATTTCCAAAAAGCTAACAGATGCATGAAATACCTTTTTATAAACGATTTATTTCGTAGAAACATTTAAAAGTATTAAACCTTAACTTATAGAATAATAAGATCGAAGTACTCATAAGTGATTTCAACACTTTTACGGCAAAAACTTATATTATTAATATCTTCTTTAACTATTACAACGGTGAAATGGAAGGCCGCAACTTATTTGATGATTTCAAAAAAAAAAATTAATTAGACGCCGAATATGTAGAGTATAATCGATGATACGTTTTCCAAAATATTACGAAAACAACTTCAAAGAAAAGGTATTAATACAACCGGTAAATATAAAAACCATATTATAAAACCATTATTAACGATAGCTCAGATTATAAAAATACCAAAAAAAAATAAACGGTAAGGTAATAAAAGTAAAATTTGAGGAGAAATACTACCTAAAAATCCACCGGGAACGTTTGCGTAAAATAATAAATCGGAATCGAAAAAAAAAAAAATCGTAAATTGAGAATAAACGCTTAATAAAGTTAAACACCCGCCGCGAAGTGGAGACGAGGCTGGAGAAATCGATGGAGGAGAAGAAAATACCATAACTATTATTTACGATAGGGTTTCAATACGAAACCTCCACGAAACGATATTGGAAATAAAAACCAAGATAAAACCACGCCGCTAATACCGTTAACAACCAGCTTAACTACGATAAAAGCGATCTGAATGAAGGAAAACGCGCCGCTTCAAAAAAAAAAAAATGAACGGTGTAAAACGCTAATACGTACCTTATGAACCAATACACACTAATAATAACCCCTATCGTAACCATTTACCGTACCGTTTTCCCACTAATAAAATGACCCTATAAAGCTTACCAACTTCCCTAAACTTTGGAATGAAAACGAAAACTACAATTTTCGAACCGTACGGTAAACTCGATAACAAAATACGTATAATATTTAACATATGCAAAAAACTAAACACCAAACCTTCGAAGTTTTACGTTATCTCAGGCGGCATACTATTGATTCAGGCGAATGAATGGTATATATATTACATTACTTAAGTAAATATATTTACGAAGTGTTATAACCACCTAAAATTATACTTTCATGCAAAAATTTACTACGAACTTTACCATAAAGATTAAATAAACATAATCTGGTAATCCATCAAAAATCCACGAAAAAATACTAACAAAACCCCATAAAAAGTATTGAATACCCTATAAAAGGAGTTTTTCAAGTATTAGATAGCACTTAAATGGGAATACAAAAATATTAAATTATTTATACAAATAATAATAAAACTATGTGGCGAAAACTACGATCTTAACCTTATACTATTCAAATCAGAAAGGTATTTGAAATATTTTTATATTTCTTCAAACAATACTTATAGCTACTTTTTACTAACAGTAGTACACTAAAATCATAATTATAACCGATAAAATCAATAACGAAAACTAAATTCCTAAAGCAGATCCGGACGAATCCATTCACTAAGTACTAGATCAAATACTTAAAATATACCTAAGGCAAAGTAAATACGCTAAGTATAACTACCAGAAAAAATGTCATTGGAAGGAAAGCCATGAAAAAAAAAAGTAAAGCAACTATTACCGAAAAAGATTTTACGGCCAAAGAAAAACCCAAATGCGGTTATAATAAGATTTATGAAAAGATATACAAAACTTTAAAAGTTTACAGAAAAGCTAGATTGTATATGGTAAGATCGGCTATTATTTGACTAACTACCCATTGTAAGAGTTAATTTGAGCTAAAGGATAGTTTTAAGCCTTTTACGCATTTCAAAGTTAGATAAAAATCAATTTCAAAATATACTTAGCCGGGTAAGAAGGTCTAAAAGATAAGTCTAACGCCTACCATTACGAATACACCTTTTAAGAAGAAAATTATAAAGGTAATGATGTCAATTTAACATTCTAAGACGACGAGACCGCATAACGAATTTTTACATCCCTATAAAACACCTCCTTCCTATATAGTACAGGCCTCAACTACGTAAACGAAGTGTTAAACACTTATATAACGTCGTAATTCACGCTTTTGAACAGATACGCCAACCGGTTATAGGTCATTATACCTAATACCGGCGCGGCCGAAATTTTAATAGCTAGAAAGCGATACTTTGACGCGTTCGTAATAAAATTTCCGAATTTCTAATTGGAATGAATAGAAAAATACCGAACGATTTTATTCGGTAAACGCAAAACGTCGTCGATTGGAATGATCATTGTGAACATACAATTCGAAACGGTCTAGTTTTACGTAATAAACTCTAAAAATCTATTCATACTCTTATTCGTTAATATAAATAAGTTGAAATTAAAATACAGAATATAAGCAACCAACTTATCCGCGCCTCGGATAGCGTATCCGTACCGCTCCGGCTTAAATTAAGCTACTTATAGTTTTCCTTGAAATACGTACAGTTTAGGCTATTCACTTAACGCAACCAGAATTACGAATATTACACCTCCGATTCGAATAACAAACTATAAAACTATTTTTACGATAGAATTACGCTGCGGGTAATACGGATATAAAAAAACCGTACTTAAAGTTATCTGTTTTTTTTGTTTTAAGTACCAATTGTACGTACAAGCCTTACAAATTTTTAAAATTCCGGCTTTAAGACGACGTTGACTTTAATTATGAGGTAATTGTTAATATTATATAGTTAAATGGCCAATCAGTACTTTATGCCGTCTATGCGGTAATATTATTTCAGTCCCCCAAGTTTATGTTAAACGCTTGAATTAACTACTAGTTAAACGTTTATTAAGGGCCTTCATATTGGATTGCACACGAATTTAATATAAGCTTCAACTTTACTAAATTATGTATAAACGCTAGGATTTCCGGCAATAAATATAAACAAATATTATTAAAACAATTATAAGATATTATCAATTATAAACGGTATGATAAAAGGGTTGAAAATTTATATACGGTATGACCCAAAAAACCTAAAAGGTAACAATTTTAAGGAATCTATCCTATAAATAATAGTTAACACCGTTAATAACACTTCTAGCTCAAATAAATCAATCTTTAGGCTCCTTAATTTTAGTACTTACTCAAGGATCTATATAAACTTTACATTATCGTTTACCACAGTGTATAAAACGAATACTATAGCAAAATCCATAGTAACATTACGTTTCCTACGAGAAAAACATGATATTTTAGAAGCGTTGGCTATGACGAATGGACCACGTAAATCTAACAATTTAAATTTACTATTACAATCTTAAGTTCTTATTCAAAAGATTAAGGATGGATACTCTAGCCCTTGGAAGATTAACGGGTTTCAAAGCTACAATATACTAGTTAATTTGTCAAATAGTATAAGTTCGTTCCGTTTAACAATAGTACGAAATTATAGAGGAAAAAGAAAAAGAACGGCCCAAAACCATAATCCAAACAAAACTGTCGACGTGACATCCTTTAAAATAGCGAATTTAAACCTTTCCTAATTTTAGTCCACCCCCCGAATCGTACTTCCGACTCGCTTTTACCAAACGAAAACGGTCCGTTCGTACCAACCCTACTAATACCTCACCACTGGATCGCCCTCTAAGCTCCAAAACCAAGAAACACCTCAAATATTTCGTCGAAAACTCCTAAACTACATCAAAGTAAATGGAAAACCGTAGGCTTAACTTAAAGCTACGCTATAAAGGTATTATTACCTTCCTAAACCCTCTATTTAAATAATTTATCCAAAATAAAATCTTTACCTTAATCGACTAATGCATATTAAGCTGTACATGGTTCGACCTAAAGATTTACAACGCCAATGGAAAATTTACTATTCACTTCGTATACAAAGATAAGGACAAAACCGGAAAACTATACGAAAAAAACCAACTAATTGTTAACAGTTATAATGACGACGGAAAAAACAATATTATAACTTAATCGTCTACCTAAAAACGGGCTAACCACCACTTAATTTTTACGTTTAAAACCTTTCTTAATACTGTTTATAACCTCTATATTAAACTTCATAATATTACCCAATCTTATACCCAATTTAAGGAATGGCTTAAACGACATATTTACGCTGATATACCTATAAATCCTAAAACATACCACCTATTTGAAATAATTTTACGTTTTATCAAACCGTGTTACGGATGAGTTAAGACTAGCATTCACGAGTATAACACTTATTTACGATACCATAAAAAACGTCTCGAAATAATCAACTCAACATTCGACCCGTACCTATTAATTTTAACAGTCTGCTCTAACGGTTTTACATTAACTGGTACATAAACGAACGATATATTAACCTAATTTCACGTTTCGTTTTCCGCGTTAAAAAAAAAAGAAAACTTTTACAATTCGGCTTAAAGGCAAAGACTTCAACATACCTAACGAAGGACCATATAATAGAATTTAATAGAGCAACTATTAGTTTTCGGAAAAGCGTTTTAGGTCTTACGCAAAAATAGCAATTAGATAAAGTTGCACTTAATGTTTTAAATAGTATAAAATGGGCAGACGAATGAAAACGCCGATGCGTACGTGGCGTTTAAATTACTTTATCAATATAACCGGTAACGGTTTTTATCCTTTCGATCGCCGCACAATACCTAACCGCCCTGTTCAACCATGTATGGAAAACGCTTAACAAACGCCTTATATGGTAAATAAATAATCCGAAACGCGGTTTATAGTTTATACCACCAAATATACGTACTATAAAGCTATTTATATTTACTAACGGTTTCTTCGTTAACAATAACAATTATGACTCGCCAATAAGCTTCGTTTTGATCTTTGGTAACAAAACAACGACTCGAAACGGCCATACTATCCGTAAAAATATAATTCATTAAAACTTAACCAAATGAAGAAGGGTTTTCAAAGAGCGGTATAACCTCGAAAATCTATAATAAAGTGATAGATTTCGATTCGAAAATCACCATGACGATAATGGTTTGAATAATTATTTCTAACCTAATATTATTTCCTATCCGTTTCGTTATATATATTAACTCCTGTTCATTTCAAGAATATGTGATTAAACTTAGCATTACGAAAAAAAAAATCGAAAAAAAAAAAAATCGGTATTATAGATTTACACGAGTTATATAAGCGTTGGGAAATCGAAAAAACGATTCAAAGCGATGAAAAATCCACTTTAACGTAGTTAATAACTAAAAATACCCCAAAAGAAGCATTAAAAACGTTTATATAGATAAGTATACTATTTTTTAGTATTGTTAAAAAGGTTTTACGACCTTAATAAGCTATTAACACTTTTACTAATTTAAAGAGGGCCGAAACACATTATTTACGTCGCTTTTCAAATTTTACCACGATACGCAACTTACAACTATACCGGCCTTACGAATTGGTATTTACTTAATTCTACTATTTTGAGCCGCTTATAATATATTATTACACTATATTATAATCCCTTCGACCATATTATGGTTTTCATTGTTTACCTCTTCGGTTTGAATCTAAGATTTCATACCGCTTCTTACATATTAACACTATTTATTTTATATTTATCATTTATATTACGACTTTTTTATAGGAAAGTAATAACATTACTATATAATGTATTATATTATAGCTGGGTGCGTTGGCTCGGCCATAAGGGGCAAGTATTTATTGTGAAAAGAAAAAGGAGAGGACGATGCCATCGAATCCCCATTATCCTCCTCATCGCTCTCTCCTTTCTTACTAGTACTACCTCTATTACCTCAATCGATGCCACCATCGACGTTAAAGAAAAGGTATCACTATGCCTTAAGCCGTATACCCTTAATCAAAAGTTCCGGGGGGTCTTTACCCTGTCTCCAGCGACGCGAAAAAACTTCTTCATATTCGCTTAAGTAATATATACGTAAACCCTGCTTTTAAATGGTAATAATAGCTGCCGATTTTAAGTCCGTTGGTTAACGCCTATTATTAATGAGTATCGGCTTATTTGAGTTATTTACGAACGTGGTTATTTTTGGAAATGCTTTAAACATTGCTTTTCTAAAATAAAAGTCTTTGAGAATCTGTTAAAACTTATTATAAAGCCGGTGGGTGCTTCACACGGCCTCGGCCCACGGCTCTAAGACTAATGAAATGGGGGCATATCCGCTACCAATTCGCTCATAATAATAACAGCGAGCTAAACGACTACCGCTTTCGTAGCAATCGCGAATAATTTTGCCTGCGGTCGCGAACGCGATATATGGTATGTAAAGCGTATTCATTAGCGGCCCGGAGCTACGGACCCGGGTACACCGCTCCAATACCTAATTCGTTAGAAAAGCCTCGCGACGTACTTTAATAATACGCAGCTTGAGGCGGCGAAGAAGGTCCGCCTCGACATCCTCGTCTATAAAATATTAAAAGAAGACAAACGAGTAGATTTCATAAATACGAATCGCAGCGCAGCTCCACCAAGCTATGTTTACGTTGCCGGGGTGTCTCTGCAAGTAAAGAGGTTTTCACCCGCGGGGAAATGGTAAGGTCTATAACCTTTAAAACTCTCTGCTTCTCCTCTTAGGAGCTAAAGGGAAAATGGAAGGGAAAAAGGAGAGGAAAAGAGGTAACAGCTTAGGCGACGGCGGCAGCGGTTGGTGAGGCCGAAGAAGAAGCGGGGATAAGAGGGATATTACCCAAGGAAAGGGGGCTAAAGGTAATGATAGCGGGAGTGATATTAGTGGTAACAACGGTAGCGGTAAAGGTGGCAACGGCGCGGCAGCGCTTACGTGCTAAACGGCGCTAAACAAACTTGTTTTTACGTGATATCTATTTAAAGGCAAGGTTATTATATAAGTATTAGTTAAATAGCCTACTTATTGGCGCTATTTGAAATAATTGATTAACTCAGGAGTTGTGTTTAATTAAAAAGGGAACATGTATTGGTTTTAGGTACGCATCATGAAAAAGGGGAAAAAAAAGGGTCTGCCTAAATCGATAACGATATATATTTTGATATCAACCTAAAATACGTAATAACGTAATCACCCGTATGTAATTATCTTTGTAACATCTACACAATTATACCCTTATCGGAAATAACAAAAAACACTATTAATAATTATATCGTTACCGATGAACTATACTAACTAAACCTCTATTACTATTTTCACCGCAACCAGAAATTACTAATTCGAACCTTCAAAATTGGTACCGCAACCACACAGTTATTATAAAAACTACCAATTCGAACATTTACAACTGGTAAGTAATTACACTATTATTACAAAAATTACTAGTTTAAGCCTTTTTAATTTGTATTATGACTACATGAGTGTTACTAAACTATAGGTACGAAACGTACAAAGAAGAAAAAAAATTACCTGTATAGATATTATTATATACCCCTATAACTAGTATATATAAGTTAAGTAGTAGTATACTACATTATAAGGTACACTCCTGTAAAGTGAATGATAACGTGCTACAATGCAGGCTATACTCTTGCAAAGTGTATCATGCGTGTCGCAATCTAAAAGGGGTATTCCAAAGTGTATGAAAAAAGTGACACTGCTAGGATAAAAGGTTTATAACCTCCTATCCGAGGCATGCAATCTTTGAATGATTCTTCTGACCTGATCATTAATCTTTACTACAATACCAATCTTACGATTACAATCTTACGATTACTCTTCATTTACATTCACGTGAATAAGCAAACCTTACCGAAAATATCATCTAATAAATATAGCTTCCGATTCTAAACCATTATACCAAATACTGATGCGACAGAAATCTAAATTGCCAAAAAAATATCAAATCGACGTTTTTACAGCGGAATTCCTTAAATTCAAACTTGATCAAATGAAACAAAAAACCATCGATCTTATTTGGTAAAAGAAAAACATTGTAATTTAAAATAAAAATGGAAAAAATATGATCCGTACTGGTCAAATTCTACATAATAAATATTTAAATACCATTCAAACTGTTTGAACTAACACTCATAAACTCAATATCAAAATTAAACATACAATGAAACAATTTTTTCGCGACTAAAATAATATATATATCTTCGTTTAATTGAACTTTAAATGTTTTTATTTCTTCCAACATATAATAATCGGAACTTAATACTGAGAATAATGAAAAATACGTATAGAACAACGACGATTCGGTCATTCAGCTATAAAACGGATGTCACAACTTCTCAGCGCGCCTAACCACACTAATATACGATTGAAAACCTTAAAAAATATACAGATATTTTACCACGACTTCCAACTACACTCAAAATCACTTCTCAAATTCAAATCCCGTTTACAAAACGATATTAACTTTAACTACAAAGTTATTTTTTATGTTTTATACCTTAACGTACAACCGATTATTAACCTAATCGACGTTAAAATGTTTTTTCAAACCGCTAGATTCACAAAAAACGTTTTGATAACAGACTGTTAAAATATCTTAATGAACTAGTAAACGAATATTTTCTTGGGCCTCTGGATTTAATTACATACGATGAAGGTATAACTTCAAGTTCGAATAAATAACGAATCAAAATTTAAATAATGAGAAACAAATGCAAACAAATACTAACGAAAGCGCTTAAATATATCAGAAAGCATAAAAGATACCATAATCTACTTTAAAAACCTTACAAGATGATCTTAATGGAGTTGAAATATATATGCTTGAAGACATCGATTATATAGATAACTATGAAAGCGATGAATGATACATCGAATCCAAGTAATCTTATTCTTACGTTGCTTATTTTTAGTAAATCTTTCAAAGTTTATACGAATTCAATTCTATTATAGAATACGATTGAAAAAGCGAACTATATAAAGAAAATTATAACGGCTTTGTGATTTTTAAAAGCCTAGAGTAATGTTGAAATGATCCCATTAATAAAAAAACGGCCCGTTTAAAACAGGTATTATAATTCTATAGTGATAATCCGAGATTCTAATTTAAAGGATAAAGGAAAAATTAATTGATATTTGGAAAACCAATGGTATCGAGGGACGCTATATATTTGTAAATTTGATAAAAGCTATAGGTTTCTTTTGTTAAACGATATTACGTTAGTATAAAGAGGAAAAAGTAGAAGAAAAAACTTGTAAAACACCATCTACTAAATGATGATAATATCCCCACGCCTACAATAACTTAGAAGCCCATTAATTAACCGTTATACACCCTCCAAATACCATTACACACTCTTCGATGCTTGAACTAAGCAAATTCCTTCAACCGATAAAACCAAAATAACATAAATATAGGCGTCAACTGAATTCGAAGTAAAAAACGACAAAATATTTTTATCTTATACTTCTTCGTTACCTTAAAAAAATGAACTACGAACTAACCATAAAACTCTATTAAAGAAATATTATTACAATCTGGGGTAAACCTTCTAAAAATAGCTACTAAAAATCACTACTTTAATCGAATGGTACTTCATTCAATTAAAAATATTCAACCTAAACATCAAAGACAACCATTAAATATACCTTATGAAACTAGTGTATAATATGAAAAACAAAACTATGAAACCTTGAAAGAAAGATTGCCTTGTAGTAAAAGAGTATAATAACGCTGGAAAAAATATTGTAATTCTATCACCTACATTGCAACGAATAAACCATTGATTAATCATAACGCTTACTACCTCCCTATGTCCCGCCTATTAATTTCGTTCTGAACTCTGTTATATTACGCCGATTTATAGAATATTATAAGACCGCCTTAAACAATATATTTACTTCTATCTACCTATAAAGCTCTGTAAATACCACTCACCTGAAACAATATTACATATTTTTAAACCACTTTACGATCTCGAGAGAACAGGTATATATTAGTTCGCCACGTATTAAACTCATCATAACAAACTCTTCAAAATTACCTACTCTACCTTCGATCATTACCTATTAATTTCCACGTTGAAATTGACGGGCTTTACAATTATTGAAATACAAATTAACAACACACTCATTATATGTAATATGTTATCGTCCGCCCCCAATAAACACAAAACATCGAAAATGCAACCTTACAACGAAGCCAAGATATACCTAAGAGAATATCGTCTAATTAACTTGAACAATACAACAATTACGTTTTACAAGTGAATTAGAAGACTTGTAAAAAAAACTCTATTAATTTAACAAATATAAAACGCGTCGACAAATACCAATATTAACGTATATGTTGAACTTGAATTACATTAGTCGAACTATTAAAATCAGCGTTAAATCTATTTATCGCTGAAATTATCCGACAAAACCATGAAATAAAGAATTCGGGATGATGAATAAACGCTTCAAATAGCAAATCCAAAATCCAAAACGTGGCCTATATTTCCTCCCCCTCATATATGGACAGTGCCACTATGTATGTTTACGAATAACACCTTTGAAAACCATTGAAATCATAACTTGAAAATAAAGTATATATTAATAATGGGTAAAGAAATATGTAACCGAAACGGTTTTACTCTATACGATAATATAATTCATTAAAGCTCGACCAAGTATCAATGATATAGATGAACCGTTCCAACATAAAAAAATTTCAGAGTAATTTGAAAATTTTACTCTGAAATTACTATAACAATGACAATCCGAGAAATTATTTCGAACTTTGGCATAAATTCCTTATTTTCATTCATTTACACTATTTTTTTGTAAAAGATACTATACAAGAATATATTTTATAGGCTTGAAGATTCAAGTATTCCAGAATCTAGATAAAGGACTTGATATATAAACAAGTGTATCCTTATAAAGATCTTGATCAAAGTTCAAGATTCCATACTAGTTAATACTAGTATATACTAGTAAATACTAGTTCATTTATACTAGTAACTACTAGTGCAGATAGCATCTCCGCGTTGTTCTTCTATACTATTTAATACTAGTGCCTCTTGGAGATATCTACATTTCCGGTGAATTCCCCATCCTTTGATATTAGGAGTTTTGGTACTGAAAGTTGTAATAAGTATTTATTGGCCTTATTGTGACCTTGTTAATAAATATGTATTGAGTGAATGTACGTGTTGTATTTCCAATATACCCCCTTAAGAGGTATTTTTCACTTAGGAAGAAAAATAAAAGAATAAGAAGTAATATTAATAACAAAAGGTCGAGAATAAAATGAGGGAAGTGTAGTATGGATAAAAGAAAGTTGGTAAATGCAAAAAGCGAAAAGGCTTACAAACTTGTGTAGTCCAATTTGAACTAATGACCTCAAGTGTTGGAATAGCATTCAAATGCAGTATAGCTAAGTCAACTTTACTTGCAGTAAAGTTGATTATACGTACTACAAATTGACTGCAGTTTGTGGGATTTGAATACACTGCACTGCAATTGCAGTGCAGTACGTACACACTTCATATTAGGGCACAAGGCAAAGCGTTTAGCCATATAAATTAGTGTGTAAACCGGCTAGCCGTCTACCAAACTTAGAACTTGCCACCTTTATCAATTAACCAATATTAATGCGGCACTAGTTACTTCGATCACAGTAATTCGAATCGACTACGTTTTAACGATAAAGTTCTAATAATATTAATTAGTGCTTATTAGGTTAAGCATAGATAAGCTAGATAAAAGAAAAAGCTGCTTACCGGTTACACTCGAGGTTAAATAGCGGCTAGAGTGAAGGAAAAGGTGTAAAGAAAGGACCTTATAAGCTATGTAATTGTTTGCAGTAACAAATAGGGAAAACTTATAGGATATGTAGTTTTTCGCGGCAGTCTATAAGTAAGTGACGGTACCGCTATAGAAAGCATCATGAAATATTTATTAATATTTTTAAAGGCGTTAAGATTAACCGCCTAAGATTTTTAAAGATCACCAAGTTGGCAATTTGACAAGTAGCCAAGTTGGTATTATTTCGAATACTACTACAGGTATTACTACTATAAACCTTAAATCATAAAAACGATTTAGTCCAATGACCTTTAACCTACGCCAACTTTGATAGCAAACCTACGATCCACTACTTTATACCACTCTTTTCTCCCTACACTTTTTAACTATCATCACGATAACTTTAAGAAGGACTGGAATTAATACCATCACCGACCCTAAAAGGAAGCAGGTAATTAGGGGCCTCGGTATTATCTTCATAAAGTATTATGACAAAAACTTTCGGTTTACCAATACTACCGAAAACTCAACCCTAAAATAGTTAATTAACGTTATCGGCTCCTTTATTCTTGACTCTAACCCCAACATATTTGATAAAGACCTTAAGGTATTTCATAACTTTCAAAAATTGTTTGGAAATTGAACTCCAAATATGGGGAAACGAACAAAGAGTTAAGTTAAAACGAGAATAAAAATTAAACTGGATAACCAAAGTATTGCAATTCCTGAGAAAAGAGAGAAAGAAGGTAATCTGGAAAACTTACTATTCGAATACACCACTAATAAAGACCTTCAGTGGATTTATAAAGACAAGGATAAAGGAAAAATGATTACTAGTGGTAGTATCTCTCAAAGCCCTTATACGTGTTCGTAAGGACCTGCTCAAGCACAGATAAGTTCTTTTAATCCTTCCAAGCAAAACCAACCCTGGAATACCACTAGCCGTAAATAATTAATTAACCGATGAACCATAAGCCCTCAAGTCTACCAGTGAATTAAATATGATTCCCTGCGTACATTTCAATACCAAGAAGATTATTACCAAGTCCCTTGTGGCGTGAACCTCTCAGTTCCTTTCCTCTAAGCTCCTTAACATGTCAAGTTTTAATTGCCAAATTAAAAAAAGACTGGCTTTACGCGCGAGCCTACTTTGGGTACGATTACCAGCTTTTCTCCCCTAAACTCAGCTAAAGGTAATTATTCTGCCTACTAGTACTAGTAACCTTAATACCTTCCCCAAAACCAGTCAAAGGATTCGAAAGGTCCCTACGACCAGTATATTACCCATCACACTCGACGTATTCCCATGGTTAATACGGATTACGCAACAATTACTCTGTTTGTTAAGATCTAGGAGAAAAAAGAGAAGTATAACAGTAAGTCTTAAAACCTTCGCGAAATTAAGTTACGCCCGTTCTTTAACATTTTCCGCCAGATAAAAATTGAATTGCTATGTTTCCACTTGCTATTTACCAGTATCCTTACCGTTTAAGCCGAGGATTACTACCTCTGATACCTGACGAATTGGTTTTCCTTCCGCGAAATTCTCGATAACTTAAAACATCAATTTAAATATACAATATTAATCTTACCCAATATTACATCGAATAGAATATTATCAAATAGTCTTACATGCTATATCATAAAAAAGAGTCTAAAAACCAAATTTATTTCCTTAATTATATGCTTAATAAGATAATTCTTTGCTAACAAGGAATGTGGAACGTGGGAGCTGGTGAATAAACCCTACGATAACAGGTTCGGCAAGTTATTACGGGTCATAAAAAATCTAATACGCCTTACAGTACCCTAATACCACCTGCAAAGGGTATTTTTTAACCAATTGCGTTCTTTATTAACAACTGTGACAGTTAGAATCTCCGGATAGACTGGTATATACCCTGAAGCCTTTAAATTTAATAATGACGAGGAAAACCATTTCTAAATATATTACGTCGACCGTAGGTATTAAAGGCTCAGTTAGTACGATTAACTAAATTCCCGGACCTAGGGGTCTAACTAAGTTATCTACAGATAAAATTATTCTCTTTTTTTCGGCTTTTAAGTCAGTAAAACAAGCTCACTTTGAATACTAAAAGGTGTTGGATTTACGGTAAGTAAGGCTATTAGTTTATATTCCATACTGGCGTTAAATGCGAAGATAAGCAAATAAGGTATTATATACTGTTCCCCTTGATAATTACCTCAAAATCATCGAAAACCATAAAGGTATTGAGATTAAAGAGAGAAAAAACAAGTCTAAGGCAATCGGCTGGTATAAAGATACTGGTACCGGCCTAAAAGCAACGTAATAACTCTTCGACCACGCTATTCAATACCGTCTGACAATTAAAACCGCCTACCTCCAACATAATAATAAAAAGTCTGGCCCTATATAAATTTTTGATATTTAAAACCATAACATAAAACAGGGGTTTTAATGTATTATACCGGATACAGAAGCAGTACGGTACTTAATATGAGGTTATTCGTAATATATTGCGTTACGAAGGGATACTAATATTGCTACGAAGCTAGACTATACGGATATTAGAAAATTTAAGGTCGGCTTTAGCCCTATAAAAGAGATATTTTTACTGGGATCGACGACAATTGAAAATGTTATTAGTCTTATTATTTTCGACATTTTGAAATCCCTTACCGCTTTCCTTTTTTACCTTGAGTTTATAAAAAACCTCGATGTAAACGTTAACGTTTAGAATAACGACTTAATATAATTTAAATCTTGTTAAAGGTTTTCACTTAACTTTAAATAATGGTATTTATGGTTTGATACTTTGAGGCTAAAATGAATAGTGTTGATTTCGACGGAGGCAAAATTTAGTTAATGATATCGTAGGTCAAACTATGCGACAATTAATAGACTTTATAAATGTTTAAAGGTAATTAGCCACGAAAATGTGGACTTAGCAACGTTAAAAGCAATTAAATAACTTTATCATTACAGTTAAGTATACCTTAAGAACCATCTAAAGTTTAAGTTTAAGTTAAAAAAAATTAAAACTTAAACTTTAAAGTTTTCCTAAACGTATTCTAATTAAATGGGAAGCTAATACTATACGTTATAGATTTCGCCACGGATTTTTAAGGTATTAAGTTCCTCAAAACCATTACGGCAAAGGAAACATAAGATGTATTACGTACTTCATAAATTAACACGTTCCTTAGATTACAAAACGTGTTAGTTAACGACATGGGTACTAATTTTACTATGAAAAAGCTTTAAATTAAAGTTAAGTCAATAGGGATTTAGTATGAATAGGTTTCTATTAAGGTTTATTAAGGTATTTATAGGGTCTAAAGGGCGTATAATCTTTTATAAAAGGCTTAACGTATCCTTATACTGGAGATCGAAAGCTTTACAAAGTAGGAAATACGGCTTTAAACAGTAGCAAGGAGCCTTAATGATACTATTGGACTTAACGAACTTATACCAACTTAGCTAGTAATTAGGGCCTATTCACTTATAACAACTAAGTTTCCACTATCGCCAAATACCTAAAAACATGCTCTAGCATACAATAAAGCCTTAAAGGAACTAAAAAGGGAATCGATACAATGCTAAGTCATCGATGCTTTTAACAATAAAAAAAACTATTAATAACAAACTTGTTATCCCTCCCCCTTCAAAGTAAAGTTTTCACGTGACGTAGACTGGTAAATATAAGAAAAGTATAAAATTTTAAATAATAATAATTTAAAAATAATAGTTAAAATTGTTAACTGTCTTATGACTTTCCAAGTTATATAAGCCGAGCCGTATAAACAACTCTTTAAGTTTAATATGATCCTAACACTTATGTCTTGAAACCCGAACGTATTAATTAAGATATTTTCCTAAAGAGATTGTTTACAAGATCATAAAATATAGATAGCGTAGTAAATTACCAAAGAAAATAATACATACTAAAAAGGATGACAGCAATGGGGGTTATAGGTCAGGTAAGTATAAATAATAGCGTGGGTATCTTGAAAAAAAAGTTTAATGGAGAACTTTCCCTTAAGTTACGTACCGAAGGCATTCTGAATATACCGGGTAAACCCTTTAAAAAACAGTAACCCAGTGGAGATTCACGGCTTATTTTAACAAAAGGTTGTACAATTTATATCGTTGATGTAATGTGAAGGCTAAAACTTTATTATTTTGAAATTGAAGATGATTTATCAAGTTTTTGGTAAAATTACGGATGATCCATACGAGAAGTTACGGCTAATCGTTTAAATATACAATACTAAAAATAAAGACTAAATCCTAACTTCATTACTCACAACCCAAAAGATTGGCTAACGTTTAATCGTCGTAATTACCTCCTATTTCATTACTGGTATAAAAGGTTAATTTACATTTAATAGCCGGAATATTACGTAAACGTATACCTAATCCGTTAACGATTTATAGCAAGTAATATTGCTAAAGTTTCCGAAAAAACTAAATAATGAACTACCGGCTAATACAGTAATATATTATATTAAGGCTTTATATAAATTGAACGAAATAGGAGAACACTGGTTTTTAACGTACCAAACGTTTTTTAAAAATAAGCTAGGAATAAAAACTTTATCATTTAACCCGTGGTTGTTAATTATAAAGGGTAAAAACTTTGGTATCGTAGGTATAAAAACTAACGGTACTCTTTTCTTTGGATAAATTAGATTTATAGCGGCAAAATGATATATTATCGAAAAGGCAGGCTTTGAAAAGTATTGGATAATCAAAACGCTGGGTAAAAACTTGACTTTAATAAATTGTTAATCCGTATTCACAATATTAAGAATAAAATGGAATTTATATTATCTTACATTTAAATGTGTAAGCTATAAGCCTGAAGGTTGTCGATAAGTCCGACGGGGAAAAATTACAAAGATATCTGAAGTAAAAAGCCCATACAAACTACTTTGCTACCTTATTTTAACCGAAAGTATCGTACGATTTTTACATTACGACACAGGTATAAGATCTATAAAACGAGGACTTGAACAGATTAAATGAAAGGAATTAATATAGTTCTTATAAACCTGATAAAGACGAAGTTAATAATCTTTACGAACGGATTTTTTTTAATAAGACTCGTTAACGAAAAATGTGTTACATTTCAATTTAAAATCCTCAGAAACATCATATACTGGATATCCATTAAATATAAACGTATAATATAAAACGTATTAACGTCAAAAGTTTACGGTATAATAACAGGTTTTAATATCGGTATAGTAACTAACGGTATATGAAGAATCATTATTAAATAGCTAAGACTACTAACAATACTTATGGTAATATGTATTAACTTCTTGAGCTTTTGAATACTTATTAAAGCTGGGTATGACTAATGAAAAACTTCTAATGATAAACGTAATGGCTTTAAGGGAGGTATACGAAGCCCGGGAAATCGATACGTTTCGGTCAATCAACGGCGAAGATAACCCCGTTAACTTCATAACCAAGGCCATATTTAACGACAACTTAAAAAGGTTTGTGGATAGTAATACACTAACTGTATGAATCGAGGGCTACGTAAACTGCCCGGCACGTGACGAAAAAGAATAGGGTTATATTAAAAAACTTGAAGACTGTTAGGGTAATGATATTAATGGCAACGGTGATAAAGGTGGCAGTAGTAATAGTCTTAATTACTGGCAATAGGTACGTAATTGGTAGAGTATTTAATTTGTATAAGTTTATAGCGAAAAACCTATACACGGGATTTGAGAATCGGAGGTCTCAGAAGGATAAAATAAAAGGGCTACTAAGGGCCGTAATTACGTTTAATTTTAGTAAAGATTAGTCGGAATTAACAGGGGCTTGGCCTATTGTTGGCTTGTGGATTAAGGAGGGATTTCAAAGGTTAGCACCAATTGATGGCAAGCTACGCTAACGTACAGGCACAAAACAAAAAGCCGCCAGTGTTGGAATAGCAGTTAAATGCAACACAGCCAAGTCAACTTTACTTGAAGTAAAGTTAATTATACGTGCTACAAGTTGACTGCAGTTTGTAGGATTTGAATATACTGCATTGCATGTGTAGTATAGTACGTACCCACTTTAGAGTGGGGCATAAGCTAAAGCGTTCGGCCATATAAATTAGTGTGCAGACCGGCTAGCGGTCTTGTAATGATCACACTAAATACCCGTGAGTATATAGAAGGTGTCAGAGGGTTTATGTTATCAAGAAGGTGGCAGAGGTGCTGAGGAAACAATATCGCAACCATGCAAGTAATGATCAAAAGCCGTGAGGCTATTCAGATGTGTAGACTGAATACTTAGATTAACAACTGAAGAGCTATGAAGGAAATACTATCTATGTGGTGATGACCGTGTCCTTATATATCCGTGCCTTCATACCGTCTTCAGTACTGGATCCCTTGGATCAGTGCTGAGCCCGCTGATCCTGGATCACTTGGATCAGTACTGATCCCACTGATCCTAATCACGTGATTGGCTTAGTCATTTCCCTGCTAACAAAGGAGAGGTGTTCCCCGCCTGATGTGTTGGACTTCAGGCTCTAAGTGACTCAGTTGCATGCTGGCTTGCTTCCTGACCCGCCATCATGCTTGGGTCGTAACAGGTCTGCCAAACTTAGAACTTACCACATCCATCAATTAACCAAAATCAATCCAGCACCAGTTACTTCGACCACAGTATTTCAAATCTACTACGTTGCAACGATAAAGGCCTACCAACATCAACAGTATTTCAATTTCCCAAAGTTTGTACAAAACCACTCTACTATTCCCCACCTGCTGTACAACAATGTAAGTTGGAATACGAAGGTTTATAAACGATATCATTAATTTGAACTCAGGTCAACCAAACCAAGCCGTTACATCATCACTTCGTTTTTTTCCCTTGGCATTAGCTTTATCAACTCATCGGCCAATTAGTTCTCTGTAAGAACCGACTTGATTTGTATTGTACCACGCTCGACTTTATCGCTTACAAAGTATTCTTCAAGCGGTATTATATTGAGTATGTTAATAATACTTAGAGTTTTTAGAAAACCTGATAGCTCCCTTATTCTTATAGTATATTGATATGATAATATGAATACGTAGCTTTGTAAACAAGTACCTCATCTAAAGAGTATTTTAAATAACCCTTATTACTATCACGCCTTCAGCATCTACAAGAAAGGCATACTCTGAACCCTCGCTGAAATACCAAGTTATCCATGCTATTAACGATTCAAACCATGTATTTATAGTTCGAATTTTCAATGGCTTGGTCCCCCTTGTCGTTGGAATCGCACCAAGCGCTAATTTGAAGCCTATGAAAGTATTTATAGTAATCTTAACTGAACTCTATGGTATTCTAATATGAACTTGCTAATGATTCTTCACTACTCACTTGTAATTCATAATTTTTATACTATATAAAATATTTGAATGTATAACTGATAAATGTGATATTTTTATGTAAAGGATTGAGATAAAAACGTATAATTATTGATATAAGAAAGGCGCTATCCGGCTTAATTTAGCATATAACATAGCTCAAGGCCTCAAGATCACACTAATACTTCATGGTTTATAATATATGAATCTGATCTTCAAGGGGTCCAGGTATAGTATGAATACGTAATGCACAGGCAATGAAAATGTAAGCTGGATGTCTGCGTAGGTCTTCAACCCTAGAGTTTAATACCCTTTCGATATATATATCTTGTGCCACAATAATCGTATATACATCTTCATTCCTCCAAAACGTACTCCTAGCAGGTTTTATGCCTTTCTTAGGTCCTTGTACTTCAGGTTTTCCCCAACATCCATCTTAAAGGCTATGATAGCTTTTGAATTGGGGTCCATAATACGAAATTATTTAACGTAAATATGAAGAATAATTTAATGGCGATAATTAATGTATATCTAGTTGTTAAAATTTAACCTTTTAAACTTAAGGGTATCAAATACTACCCTTATACTTTTCAATCATTATTTAAAGGACTTTTTAAGCTTGTGAAAGGAGTCAAGTAGCTGAAAAACTTGGTTAACTATAAAATCAAGACTATATTGTTTTCTTTTCAATACTCTAAAAAGTTACTAAGGGTATTCGAAATCTCTATTAATACCAGTTTCTCAAATTCCCCGTTATGAAAATAAGTCGATGTTGATTTAGTTGATATCCCATCTATAGAAAATAGCAAGTGTGATGGAAATCCTCTACATGAAAAACGTTGTTATGACAATAAAGGTTTCAATATAGTTAACACTACACTTTTATCCAAACCCTCATATCACGATCCGAACCTTATACCTCTCGATCTAACTTTTGGAGTTAGTTTTAACTTTAATAACTTCTCTGGCCGTTAGTGTATAGCGGTTAATATCCCTTTGAATGACATTAGAGACCTTGAAGGATAGAAATCTCTGTATCTTAATATAAAGGCTTTTTTGAGTAATTGGTATCGAAACCCTACAAAGCTTTCCTCATGGTCATTTATTTTGCCTACTTATTAATTTAAATCATAAACTGAATCATGTTAACGTTAATAACATCTAACGATAAACATTCCGGCAAACTATTTGTTATTTTCGTTGCCGTTAGATAAATACTACTTTTTAACTTAGAGTTTGTAGTAACCGTTGCAATGTTATAGAGGATACTAAATTTAATATTATTTTTATCCCTTGCAACTGTTTTACGACGTCCTATAATAGTTCTTTCCAAGTCTGTCAATCTAAAATTGCTCACAACTTTTCTCGTAGAGTCCTCTGTCCAGTTTAGTTAAACAACCTTCAAGATATACCGGGTTTTTGTAATATTAGAAAACTTCCATAAAATAAGATTCTTCTTTTTCATATTAAATCAGTTTTTTTGACACTTTACTAGTCTTGTAAAAGGTTTGTAGATAATGAAAATGAAGCTGGGAGTACAGGCAAACTCAAAATTAGATTTATAGCCTCCATAACCCTTTACTTCATCATAAAAACCCTTATAATGCATGGTGTAATAAATATTGCTTCTATTATTAACCTTTAAGTTAGATATAACAACAGCTGATTGAACTAGGTAAGGTCACAAGTGATATAACACATTTCTAGCAATGGTTTAAGTCCTTATCTTTTTTAAAATCACTTGATTACATCGTTCGAAAATATCAGTTTCTTTACGGGTGTATAATAAAGACAGCTCAAAATTAAATAGATAATTCACAAATATCTTCCTAACAAAATGATAAAAAAGCTCGTTACGTTCATCAATGATCAAATGATTTATAATACTCATAATACCTTTAAATATATCGTTTAACATACGACAAACGGCTTTTGATATCTTACTAGGGGATATAATAGCTATATTACAAACACAAAAACTATAATTTACCTTCATAACCATCAGGATACGGTGTTCGCCTCTTAAACCAACAATTGTTTCCGAAAGGTTATCAAAAGTTTCAATAAACTCCAATTTTTCCAGGGTTCCGTATTAAAATCTTGGTAGTCATCGAATACTTTTAAAAAGCTTATGAAAAATATAAATATGGTCAAAACTCTTCTTTTCTTACTAATTTTTCAGGTTGTATAACAACTAAAGAAATTTCTCTACTAACTTTGTCTGGTATAACTAAATCTGATATGCTAAAAAAAAATATCGAAGAACTTGAATTTGGTGGGAACTGTAGTAGTAAAGTTACAATAAAATTGATAGATGGTGACCTGTAAAATATTATAATTGATAATTGTTCTTGAAATTATTTCCTAAATCTGTATGTCAACAAAAATGAGTCTTTAATCCTAATATAGAAGTTATAAAGCTCTAATAAACTAATCAGGTTTATAAAAAACTTAGGGCAATAAAACAGTTATAAAAGGTAGGGATATTGTAACTATAACCTTCATCAAACTTAACTAATATCAAAACTCTCTCTTACCATATAAGTGAAACAATGCTATCACATATTCGTAGTTCGAAGTAATTTTTACTTTGAATTGTAAGTTAAGACAACCATTTCTCATCGTTGAAAATATAGAAAAATGAGACTTAATGAGCTTGAATAGAGTCTCGAAACTGCAGTTTACCAATTGAAAAACAAAAATGTCGTGTGGAAGAAAGAACGAAATGAATAAGACTTAACGTCAAGTTTTAATGACTTGATGTTAAAAGTAGGGCCTTCACGGCGGTATTACCCGCTTCTGGTACGGCCTCTGATTGATCGTTTTAGTGGATATAGTTCCGACTTCGTTAACTGGGGACTCTTGAGACGTTCCTCAATCTCAGATGTTAGTTTATCATATAAATCGATAGCTGAATTGATTCTTTCCTATTTTGGATGGTGTAGAGCACTGATAGCCCTAGCCTTTGACTCCTTATCAGTAAGATCATCAGTATTAAGGGCTTGAAGTTCTTGCTTATCTCTAGCCCTAAAGGCATTACGAGCTTTCTTTCGCCTTTTCTTCAATAGAAACTCAGGGTCTCGTGCTCCTGAGGAAACAGGAGTAGCCTTAGAGCGTAGGAATCGAAGGGATGTGGATTTAACTAGAGGAGTAAAATAATTTGTAGGTATTAAGGAGCCGGAAGCAATGACAATGCTCTGAGTAAGAGGACCATTATTATTAGTACTTCCGTAAAACAGTCTAGGCAATAGAAACAAAGATCCACGTTCTGGGCATGCTAAATGTGAATCCTCAAAGGTATCAAAAGATATATAAGAGGAATATATTTTGATTTATATGGTAGGGAAAAATATAAACCAGGATTTAGTTGAATAGTAAAACAGTAGAGCACATTTTTATTGATAATGTCTAGAAGGTACTATATATGATGATATCATATAGTCTTATATATTTAAGTTTTCTATAATCTTCATAAAAGACTTGATATATAAACAAGTTTATCCTTTTCCAAATCTCGATCAAAGGTTAAGACTCCATACTATTCAATACTAGTGTATACCAGCAAATACTAGTTCCTCTGTACTAGTAATTACTAGCCCAGGCTGAATCTCCATGCTGATCCTCCGTACTAGTCAATACTATTACTTGCACTAGTAAATACTAGTGCCTCTTGGATATATCTACATTTCCGGTGATTTCCTCATCGTTTGGTGTTAAGAGGTTCATTACTTGAAGTTGTATGAAATACTGACTGGCTATATTGTAGCCCTATTGTTGAGTATGTGCTGAGTGACTGTACCTGTTGTATTTCCAACCCTTTTCTTCTCTTTACAAGTATCTCATCGAATAGGGCACCAGAAATAAAAGGAGCTTTATAATTAATATCATAGCCTTATATGAGTCCTACAAATTCCGCAAAATTGAAGAGACGAAATAAATTAACGGGAAATCAAACCTAAAAAACATAATAACTCAAAGCGTTCTGAATACCATATTAAAAACGCTCGTATTTATAAGCACTCTTTTCATTAATGTTGTTTAAAAAGTCTTACGACTTAGCCCCTGATAGGAAACGTTTCCTTATACTTCTTCAAGAATTTTACTTCATATATCGCGCCTTGAATTCATTTTTAGCCACTTGCATTATACATTTTCACTTTTTGGATTTACTGTTTGTCACTTGCGTTACAAATTTTTGTTTTTCTGAAATGTAATTCTTATTGTATAACTATCTTCATATAGGTTGGTCTATGCTGATAAACAATAAACGCGGGGTAGCTACTTGCTACCAAAGGGGGAAGAGGAAGGAGAGAGGTCATTATTATCGTCGTTGTCGTCTTCGTTACCATCGTTATCATCTTTGTCGCCGTCGTCATCGTTGTCGCCACTAACGATACCATTCTAAGAAAGGCTATGCACCCCGCATATTTTAGGCCACATGCTCATAGGCAAGAATCAATGGGCTGGGTTGCCCTTCTTACGAAGTTTGGCGGAAATGCTATTAAACTTTCCCACGTAATAAAAACATAAGCCTATGCGCCATATATTAATAGAAGTAGTGATTTTCGTGGGCTGATTATTAGTGCCTAGTGAAAAAATGAGCCCAAACCCCTGATTTCGTATTGAAAAAGTGGAATGACTTACCATAAATACGACAGGTGCATAAAAAATCATCCGTAAACGGCCTTAATACCACCTCTACGGGTGATAAGGTCTGTAATTTCGAGTTGTTTTTATTACTAGTATCATCACTATTGTTTCTACTCCTTATGCTGCTGTTATAGTTGAAATTTAGTTATGACAGAGAGGAAAGAGCTGAAAAGGAGTATCGGAGTCACTCGAGAGAGGAAGCTTAAGAACAGACTATTAGTAAAAGCTCGTAAGGCAGCGGCGGTAGCCTTTGCATCGCGTACACGTTGCTTTACGAAAAAAAGCCGTTCATTACGATATTCAAGTGACGACATACTTTATAAAATAATTAGATTTTGGTAACAAAATGTAACAACGCAGTACAAATAATTAATTAAGTAAGAGAACGTCGTACAATTGCCAAAATTCTTATTATACCAATAGTAACACGTCGTTTAAGGAGGTAAAAAATATGTTTTTACCTAAAACGACGACTATACATTAATTAATACTAACTTTACAACACATTAAATCGTTAATCACATATATAGAACGTTCGCTTACTTTCTAAAACAAATTGTAACATATATTGCGGGTACTATCAAATAATCGATTAAAGCCTTCGACGAATAATTACCATGATTACTACATAATAAATATACGGCTCCTGTAACAAACATAAAAATTATCAATATAAATATAATATATTTAACAAGGGTAACAAAGAACGTTAGCGGAGTGCATGAAAGGAGGTTACAGCTCAAATAAGATCTTATAATCTCTTATCTCAGGCGTGCACTCTCCAGATACTTCTTGTGACACTTGTATCTTTCTACTACTATCTTTGAATACTATACTCTCTTATTCATACGTTAACTTAAAGACCTAATCGACAATCTAGTTCTTATCTTTATTACTGTCTTTTTAAATAATTAGCTTTAAATTTTTTTCATAGCTGGTTTGCAGGTTTACCTCCAATCATCTGAAATATTTTAAGCCTAGGATTCGCTGTGTTTTTCCTTTTCAATGGTGCGAGAAATTCAAATTGGATTTCACCGCATATAATAAAGCTATGAATTTTACCTCGATCTTTTTCGTTCAAAATCTTGCCTAGTATACTAATATTATTCTTAGTATGGAATTTGAGTACCAATTCGTTATCTTTTTTCTCTCTTTGAAATGTATCAGTTATAACATATGTTTTCTAAGTTATAATCCCTATCGCTATCGTACTTTTCATTGCATCTTGTTTTTAGGTATTTGTTTACGCATTCATCGTTTTATAAGTTTGTTAACGATTGGTTTAAGAATGTTATATTAGATTTTCTCAGGTTTCTGGAAAAACACCAAGTTTCAAGGTTTTTGTGTATGATTTTATATACGTAATACAAATAATAACAAAATCTTTAACTATTTTCCCTATTATATTGGTGTTTAAAATAATCTAAATCTTGTATCATTCTTTATATATGTCTATTATTCTCTATATCAGGACGTTACTTTCAAGTAATGAAAGCATTACATGCATTATCAATAATTTAAACTTGGTATTCAAGGCGTCAATTTTTTCTCTGAGATATACTATCACCGGGTAGTACCTACTATATAGATAGTATAGTATGACCCTCGCTAATGTGAAATACATACATATACCCGCAGAAAGGCTTGCAACTAAAGTGTTTCTACCCACAACAACCACCCTGTTCGAAAATTTCTATTTCTTCCAAATTACACCGTACAATCCTTGAAATAAACAATTGAAAGACGTGTCCTTAACTAAACAGATAAATAAGGAGGAAAGCCTAATTCTATAAACCTGTGGCTAATTTTTGGGCAATATATTGTACGTATATGTTAAATGCCATTGGGGTCTTATAATTAACCGTATTATGTTTTACTACATGGTACAAACCTATAAAAACTACAAATATGGACCATATTTGTATAAGTTGGTCCACGTACCACGTAAAAGAGGGCAGATACTACAAGGTGTTTCAGAAAAACATTTTAACCAAATATACTTGTAAGGAAATATCCAACGCCACAACCTGTTTAAAAAGAATGAAAAGCAAAAAGATAAAAAGAAAACCTTTTATAAATCTAACCTTAAGTCAGCCTTTCAATTAAGGCCTTAAGGTAACCCCACAACTTAAAGACACGTAATAACGGGTATGAAAGATGTAGCCTTAACCGGGCCATGCTACACTATCATTTTAGTCTCCGCTTGATGCCTACTCGTATCTAGGATTTAAAGGCGACCCTAAAAAAGTAAAAGACCTTTAAAACACACATAGCTTGGTTGAAAGACCGTGGCGGTGGGGAATATATAATTCACTACTCGGTGAAGAACTTCGAAGCTAACAACCCGAGCCACCTTTTTTCCACGTACTTCAAGCCAAAGAAGTGTAAAAGAATCGTAAAAAGGGTATATCACTAAGTATATAATAAGCTTTATGAATTCTTCGATGGATATCTAAATAAATAAAAGGTATCCAAAGTATAGTCGAAAGTGTTATGACCCAACATCTGCAGGGCGCACCAGCGGCGGCCCCGCAGCAGATAACGAAGGAAATCGGTTGGACACAGCCTCTCGACAGGCACCAGGGATCCACAACAGACACACCATACACAAGGGTTAGGGTCAGCATGGTGYGAGACTCGATGGACTCGGTATCGAGCCAGTCGAGCTGCACACCGGGACTCGATGGACTCGACATCGAGCCAGTCGAGCCTATACTGAAGACGTATGAAGGCGCGGATATATAAGGACACTTTCATTACCAAGATAGATAGCATTTCCTTCATAGCTCTTCAGTTGTCAATCTAAGTATTCAGTCTACCCTGAATAGCCTCACAGCTTCTGATCATTACTCGCACGAATACAGTCTTGATATTGCACCTTTTGTTACCTCTGCTACCTTACTACTAACATAAACCCTCTGAACACCTTCTACATACTCACGGGTATTTAGTGTGATCATTACGGAAAGCCCTGCTAAGCAGGTGAAGTACTAGTATAGGTGGCGACAACTTGAAGATAAATGAATAAATAAATAAATAAAGCCGTTAAGTGCGAGCTCTTATAATAAATATCATTTTTATGACCTTAAAACTCAAAAGGAATGAAAATTTCATTGTAATTGCGGTGTAAGTTTAAGTCTAATGGTCTTGCTAAGGGGGTAAAGTACTGGTGTAGGTGGCCATAGCTTAAAGATAAAAAAACAAAAAAACAGAGCCGTTAAGTGCAAGCGTTTATAATGAAGATCTTTTCTAAAACTTAAAGCGCTAAATGAATCGAATTTGCAGTATGCAAGTTGAAGTCTAAAGAGACACATTGATACAAGTAACGAGTGACGGAATCGCTGGTTGCGAGGGCTATTCTCTAGATGTACCGCTGCACGGGCGGTATGCCGGGCCGACGACGATCTTCATGGTTAAAATTAGGTTACCGGAAAATATTAAGTGATGATAAAGCTGATTAGTGATATTATGGTGGAATAGAACGCATGTGAAGTAATAATGTTAAGAGCGGCTAGACCTGATTTATTTTCTTGAAAGTGGGCACTGTGAGGGTTTACAGTGTAAGCCCCTTACTCTCCTTAACATGGTGTTCCTTGCACCCGTACGAAGAAAGTTGATGTAAGGTCAAAGATATATTGTACGGATTTTTTCTTTGGTTTCACTAAAGCTATATGATATATAACAGCTTTTTTTAAGTATTTAGTAATCTAGGTGATTTAGTTGTTATACATGGATACGAGCTAAATAATAGAAAATTGGGTATTAGACTATTGTAACTAATAATATCGTCATATGGTTTTACTATTATTTGTAGTTTTACCCTTAAGCTTACAAAACTATCATTTTCCAATATAAAGATATTGTAAGTATTACAAATTAACTAAAATACCCTTTAAAACACAACGATGTCTTGATTGGCTTTAATAATAACTTGTTTACATTGAATCCATATTAATTTAGCGTTATTTTTAGACTCTGTCGAAGCAAAAATTGATTTCGATATCGTGAGTTAATATGTTGAAAGGTTCTGGGAACGTGGTAATTTGTAAAATACTTAACGCATCTTATATTTCCTTCGCTGCAATGGTTTTCATATACTAGGAAAGGTAGAATACCGTTATAGATTTAACAACATAATGCTCAGTTTCTCCGTTTTAGTCAAACATGTTAACAAAAGTTTCAAATTTCAAGTTTTGATTTTAACGTAAGTTTAAACTTCATGGGGGTCTTAAAAATAATAGTGGCAAGATCTTCAATCCAATTTAGTAAGAATAGATTTATATATCCATTACTATTTATTTCAAGGACTTTAATATAGTTTTTCAGTTGTACGGTCATGAAATTTGGGTATACTTAACGAATTTCCGGTTAGAGTAAATTTAATACCATACCCTTCAACTTTTTATGGTGAGACCACAAGTGTTTTCATTTGAAATTATGTGGAAACTTTTAGCCGTTACTGTTGACTAGTCTTTCAATTTGAACACTAATGTTAATATCGAGAATTCTTGTACTTTCCAGGAAGAAGAGAAATGTGGTAAGCGATTTTAATATATTAAAAGAAATAAGTCTAACGATTATACCTATAATTTTCTATTAAAGAGTGAAGAGTTCTTTTCCAAAGTGAAATTTCACTCCAGCTCTACCGGCGTCCGTGTATTCGAGTTCTTTAGCGATTTCAATATCTCTTTATAATGCGACGTACTGAAAATAGCCTTTTGTTCATTATTATGTTATCCTAGTATTAGGCATAATACAAGAAAAAACTTGTTACGTGTTAACTATCGCGAATAGTCAATAAATACGTAGGTTTGGATTTTTATTTTCATGATGATGACAGGAGTTTTTATCTGTTAGACGATATAAGAAAAGGTGGTTGGACTATTACTACGATGCTTTAGATTTAATGTTAATATTTCTATATCATTTAATAGCTTAAGTAGTTTTTTTCTTATTTTTAACCTTTTACTTTCATAGTTAACAAGGCATTTGATATTAATCTAATTAGTCGTAAAATGGTACTGAATTTGGTGCATTCATTGTTTCCATTAGTATTTGGTAGAAGTGTATTATATTAACTAATAATCTAATTTTAATGCGAAAACTTGCGGGGGAAACTTAGGCTTAGATATAGTATCTTTTTCTTTATGTACGTTGCTGTTTAGGTTTTATATACGAGGTTCTTATAAACCGAACTATTTAAGATTACTATATTTATGATTGATGTAGTAGGTAAGTGTAGGGTCTTTATTGTCATCTTTAAAATTGTGAGTTTGGGGTTAGATCCTAGCGGAGTTTGATATCTATATTATTACAATTATAAACAAGAAAATAAATCAGTTAAAAAAGCCTTTACAGGCAGGTAACTTCAAGGTATTGTAAAGAGTATTCAAACTTTTCATACACTATGATAAACTGGTGAATTTAGTGGCGCCATGTACTTTTACTAACTTTTTCATTTCCTATTAATTCTTGATACAGATTTAGCTTATTAAATATTTAATCAATGAGTTTCATTTTGGTTTCTGACTTTGTTGTTTTAACATGATCGACCACTTAGTAATTTTTCTGTTTGAATAGTATTAAGCTAGGTTATTATCATTTTCGAATTGACTTTGAAGACTTTTACAAACCATCAAAAACGACGATTAATTTGTAAAGTAATAGAGGTAGTGATCTTCTCCTTCAATAGTAAGAATATTAGGGAACAACGAGTAGAAATCTGGAAAATCAACCATAATTTGATGGAAAATGTTGAAAAATAGTGGTAATTTGATATATTCGAGGTTGTAAAATTTACCGTTATACTTCTCTTTATTACCTTAGATTCTTACCAAAGTTGTAATCGTTGAGAAATTCGTATTTATCATGGTAATTTTTTGGGGGGGGTTGAAAAATGCTGTATAGGTCGTACGATGTCTTTAGATTTTTCAATTAGGGGTATTGATATTGATATTGATGGATAAAGTAGTTGCTTTTGGCAGATTTTGAAGTGAAAGAACCAGTAGTTGTATTTACCATAGGGTTGCGCGTAGATTCGTTCCTTTTTTTGTTGTTGAATTTGATATTATTGTCGAACTTGCTGTAATTGCACGTGCTGGAGGGGGGAGTACTGGTGGTATTAGTGATTTTGAGGTGTTAGGGGACTTATTAAATTTTTTTATAAACTTGGTAATAATGTCGCTAGTGTTAAGGAACTTTTTAGTGGAGTTTCTACTTAATTAACTAGTGGGCTTCAGGATTTCATATATCTTTATCAATTAAGTTTTCGTTGTTGTGAGTCGTATTGGCGTATTGGAGTTCTTAAATAAGAGTATTTAAGGAACTTATCACATGGATAGGATCTTGAGATGGTATATGTAGGCGTTGAAGATTATTGTTATCAGTAATACCTTCACCTTTGATTCTACATATCTATTGAGGATCTTTATCCTTAAAGTATTCGTAGATTACGTTTGCTAGATCGCCTTCTTTCTCCAGTTTTCATGGTAGTGAAATCCTTTTTTTGCATAGGTTGGCTTTTAGTTTTGCCCTGACCGATTTTAGTGGTTTTTTTATGTGTTTAGGGTCTTATTTTTGAAGATCTTAGAAAAATCGTAAAGAGCCTTGATGTCATAGCTCTAGCCGTCATGGTTTATATTGAAAATGAAGTAGCTAATATAGTTGGTCAGGTGTTTCTCGGTAGCATCTTTAATTAGTTTCTTATACTACAAGTTTTTATTGTAGAACTTAGAAAATACTGACGCGAACTTTTTTAAGGTATCATTGACGTTATTATCGGCTATCTTAAGGTTTACTCACGTATTTAATTAGCGATTTTATAGTGGAGGAAAAGATTAATGGTTTTGTAATAGAAGGAAAGATCGGTAGTAGAAAAGAGATTGTAAGTTGTTTGCCGCTAAAGTTGTTTTTTGGTGTTAAAGAGGTCCTAAACTTGATGGTTTGTGATTTTCAGTTGTGGTAATATTAGCGATTTAGAAGTTTGACAACTTTGAAAGTTTTGATAAGTTGGTAATTCTATTTCAACAATTAAATTTAAGACTTTTTGTGGTTTATATCAACGCTTATTTTTATAAATGATATAATAAAGATTTCTTAATAGTCTGACAATATTGTCTCTACTTTTAAATGCTTATAAACAGCAAAATTACTTCAAAGTTTCCTTTTCTGCCACCAGTAGATACAAGATATTACGATGGAGGTAATTTGTTAAAAAAAAAAAAAATCGCGCAATTGCAAACCATAACCGAAAAGTAACTTCTTATAATAACTAGCTTCTCTGCAATTAACCTAATAAGCACTAATTAATCCTAGTAAGCATTTATTGTCGCAACGTAGTCGATTCCAATCGTGGTCAAAGTAATTGGTGTATTGCATTAAAAGTGGTAATGTGGTACATCTAAGTTTAGCAGACCGCTAGCTAGTTTTGCACACTAGTTTGTATGGGCTACTACTTGTCTCGTGCCCCACATTGAATTGGGTACTCCACTATATTTGACTCGCTGTCAATACAGTCTCCTTGCAGTCAGCACAGTTGATTTAACTATACTGTAATTGACTGCTGTTCCAACAAGTTTCGATAAATTGATGGCAAATGATGGGACTGTGTGGTGGTGGTGTGAAATTCAGTAGTATTGAGGATGAAGAAGCTAAGTTTAAGCTGAAGAGTTTGCAGCAGCTGAGGTACGTACAACAACAAAGGCAGACAGACAAGGCAGGAGGGGCACAGTACCCCACAAGTCCAACATATGCCAGGGGACAAAGAAAGGCATAATTTTCCTATTGTGAGACAGTTCAAAAACTCATGAGAACAAGTACTAGTGATAACAGATACTCACCAGAACCATTAATCGCGAGAAACGAGTCTCGTGAAACCAACTCCAAACCACAGCCATAATGAACTATAACAATTATACTTTATTCCTGAAGTTTCTTTTCGAATTTTCCAATCGATTCCTTGCAATGCTTTAGGTCCAAAGGGCTTAACCACTAGTCATCCTTAACTATAAACCCCTTCCATCTCACCAGTGTAAAGGGACTAGGCTAAAGCTGTCGCTTAAGGCGGTCGGATACTGTCTATAATCCTCGATGGAGAAGAGAGCAAGAGACCCCTGCTTAGGAGCTGCTATGGAGCTAGTGAAAAGGGAGTAACTCGGTTACGAGACTGATTACATGGCGGGGAGCACGCTCAGGAGCGGCTCGGGAACATCGTAGGAGTATGGCAACCGCCAAGGCTAAATCCCTTGCGACTATTAGCCTAAATATTAGCCTATAACATTACCTTCAGCCCCCCCTGGGGGGGGGTTCCTTACAATTATAAAAGGTGTCTACGGCCCATAAAGCGTTCCAACACCCTATCAAAAGTGGTAAAATGCGTTGGCGTAATGATAGCCGCGGGTCACTTGCGTATGAGCAATGTAAAACATTATAGTGATATGTAAAACGTGCTCTCTTACTATGGATTATTCCGGAAGGCGTTCTCTCCTCCTTTAGCCGAGAAAAACGTAATATCTAGTTATAAGAAACGTAACACATTATAACAACATATAAAAGACTCCTACTATGAATCGTTTTAATACGTTATTAATGGTATCGGCGTTAGTTCCCTTTCGCCCTCATTATAAATAATTCCAGTAGCACCCAAAATACCAAAGCTCTTCCTTTATTCATAACTTTCTCTTTCTTTGATATAATATTATATTTTTATGCTATATAGTACCCTTTAGTCGTATTTGTTAGCTTAGACCTTTTTATTTTCCCTGATTGGCCTTCTACAATTCACAACAATAAATGTCAACTTAGTTGCAAATATCGATATCGTTATTCGTAATATAAGTTTCGTTATTTCTAAGTTGTTTATCCTTCATTTACGAGTAAATAATTTCCTTAAATACAGCCCATCGATATATATCCCAACGAAATATGTAAACAAATATATTTCGAGAATGTTCACCCTATAACATATTATCCACAAAACATTTGCTAAGATATTAAGGGTAAACGTAAAGTATAAGTACTAGTTAGAAACCCATGAATAAAAAGCTAGACACTCACGCAAAATATCGTTTTTGTACCGTTAATATTATGTGTTATATTTCCAACTACATATATATCCCTTTTAACCTTTATATCAGTATAAATAAGGATATAAAAGCGTTGTAGAAGGCTTGTTTTATATTTGATAACTAAAACCGAATTGAATTACCCAGCTTTTAAATCGTTTTTCCATTCATTATCAACAGCTTGATAATGTAGAAGCTTAGATGGTTACCGTTAAAAAGGCTATAAAAGTTCGGTGCGCCATGCAATATAAAGTTAATATATGAGGTGACGACGATTTTTTACCGTCTACACCTATTTTTCCAGGCGGTTCTCTTGCCTTAAAACTCCTTAATCAGGAGAATAAAACCTAGGTAAGCAGAAACATATTGATAACAAACGTAAATATTACGGTTAACAAAAAGATAGGGAATTTAGTTGGATACGACGAAGTATTTGGTGAAGGTTGTGAAAAGTATTGATAGCAAATTAAGCAAATCAATAAGTATGAACAAAAGTTGTTAACCGAAAAATGCATGGATTTAAACTTTGATAATAGTATGAATGAGTATGGGAATATGATGAAGTAGCTTAAATCGCAGTAAAAATACAAGTTTACATTTCAAATTTTGTGATTTTAGAGTCATTGCTTTAAAATGGTTTGGTAACTAGTAAAACATCGAATGAAATCCGCCTATAAACCAAATGAAATAATCTATTGTTATCTCCAATCAAGTCATAATGGGATTCAAAAACATCAAAAGATACGATATCCAAAAAAATCGAAAATGACTCCTGAATTAGGTACACGTAACTAACTCATTGAACCAAAACTTATCGCTTTAAAAAGATTCTAATACAGGAACGACTGATTGAAGGTTTATTACGGGCTTTTAAAATACCTTTAACATGATATCTAATCTAGGTTTTGCTATCGTTACCAATAATATCGACGACAAATAACTAGTAATTCAGGATTTATTAGTTCGAAAACACGACGATAACCATTTGGATGATCTCATTAATGTAATACCAGAAGTACTTTTCATCCGGTATATCAATTTTGAAAACATCGAAATTAATAACATGTATAACACAATATTTATCGTAAAACCAGCTAAACTATTCAGTACCTTAATTTAATTTATAGGTTCTTTTTAAAAAAAAAACTTCATTTATTTATTACTTATTTCATACATTATGACGTAGCTATCGTTACAACTTATACTTATTTCCGAATATTGTAAATACATTAAACGACATAATAAACCTTTCCATATAGGTTTATAACAAACATAAATAATCGTTAAATGGGTTACATAAAGTCGATAAAATAACTATACTTTATAAAAATAGGTTAATATCTATAGTAATATTATTTTCATTGTTTAACAAAAATCTATATTTAAGTAACAAAAGATGAAAATCGAATTCAATATATATAACGAAAAGAACATCAATATATTAAAGATTCCTAATTAGTACGTTTGATGTCATTACTAATTTCAAGGTAGAATACAATATTTCAACATTCTTTCTCATCATTAAGTTGCAAAGACATTTTCAAAACACACTCATCCAATTTGAACCTGGATTATAAACAACAATACGAGTAAATCTATAAAATTTCTAATCACAACTTACAAACCCCTTTATTCAAGTTTCGAAATCCATAATTTTCATTACTTTTAGAATAACGGATTTTCTTAACCGATTTGTGACAACCATAGGGTAACGTAAGTCGCCAATTGGATTTTGAGGGAAGTCGAATATAAAGTCAATTAAAGGTTCGTTTTTAAGCCTTTTACAAACCGGTAAAGATTGAAAGAAATCTCTTTCAACGAGATTGCTAATAAATAGTTCTCTTATAAACATTAGAATTATAGTAAAAGCGTCAAATAGTACGATATAACCTTAATTAGAAATGAAACCCAAATAATACCATAATAATAACATTACGACATAAGTAATAAGTAAAAATAGAATCGTATATAGTTTAAATTAATATTGTAATAAAAGACTTATAAACAGCAATCCAGATATGGTAAGAAATCATAAAACGTTATTATCGTTTATCGAATATTTAGAAATATAATCCTTAAGTATTTGGTTTTCATTAATGTATATATTAATCGGGAACATATATTCATTTGTATGTATTGAGCGTTTCAATCAGGGATAAATGACATCACTGTTAATAATTGGACTCTAGCTACGGTAACAGTCAGCATTGGTAAAATGTTCAAAACTCTTCAGAAAAGACTTATTAGTAACATTTGATCGGAAAACGTTCGCGTTCGGAAACAGCTTAAAAATAATATATTCTAGGCGAAAAATACGTAATTTTCGACCTTAAAGGAAAGGGCTACATAAGCCTTTAAAGATATTCTGGTTTCGTTATTATAGTGTATCTGGTCGTATATAGGTCGCTTTCCTATTGAAAATCAATCAAAAACTGAGTTGAAAAAACTGATGTGATTAACAGATTTGTTATTGAAGAAGCCATCGAATAACTATAAAGTATTCCAGGTTTTACCATTGATAAAAGTATTAAATAGGCGGCCTATACTCAAAACTTTTGCCTTCCATACTTTCGAATAATTTATAATCCTGCAAAATAAAAAATAAAAATCCTAAATTTAGTAACTATATTTAACGGGTGATAAACGACAAAAGTATTATGTTATTAGTGAAATAATATTATAAATATTGCGTTAAATTAAACAACCCTTTCAAGCCTAACCAATGAAAGCGATTTTCAAAAAGGATTTTCATTTGTAGCCTCATTAACCGAAAAAAAGGTTTTAAAAAAAGGAAAACTTACGCCACTCAAACGTAAAGTTTTCCTTAAGTCTCTAACAAAATGAAACAACATGTTTTTTATTAGCCGAGTATAATTCTGGTTATTATGGAGTAGTTCCAAATGAATTAATGGTAAAAGTCAACGAATTTAAAAAACCACTATATCCCTAATACGAACATGAAAACTACTTAGTTCCAGATAAAGTACAATTTTTTTATTAAACTTTCGTTTCAATGAGAACACGGAAATTGTCTGTTAATTAACTGTTAAATTCGTATTTAAATACATCAAAGTTTAGTTAACTATATCTCAAACGTTTCATAATTTTTCAATCATTACATTTCGTTGTTAAAAATTTGAAATAAATATATTAATATGATTTTAGATTAATGTGATTTCAATAATGACGAAATCAATATAACGAGTTATTTACATATAGTTTAAAAGTAACATAAGCTGGAAAAGCCGAAGTGAATAATTACTTTAAAAAGTTTGAAACGGATACGAAACGCGGTTGTTGACTCGTCGCCTTCCTCAATACGAAATTTATAAAAAAGAAGTTTAAAGTTGAGTTGAATGAAACGTTTCATTTACGAAAAATTTGTAAATTTTTCATAATAAAATAAAATGTTGGTAGGCCAAAGACGTTGCAACGTTATCGATTCGATTGGTCAAAGTAACAGTAGTATTGCGTGGTTAGATGGTGAATGTATTATTCTAGGTTTGGTAGACCGCTAGCCGGTCTTCACTGTAATTTGTATGGCCAATTGCTTGTCCCGTACCCTAGAGTGAAGTGTAGCGTATTGCACTCGATTTACACCTAATGCGGTAAGTCCGAAGACTTACCATACAAAGCGATACACTTGTAGTACAGTTAACTTTACTTACAGTAAAGTTGACCTACTGCCTTATATGTAATACTATTCCAATACTGGCGGCTTTTTAGTTTTTGCGCACCCACGTTAATGTGATTAACCAAATCTTTCCGGTTAGCGCTGAACAGCGACCTTGTACCCCCTATTAATTCCAATTGACTTCCCTATTACATTTCACCCAATTGCATAGAAATTGACCCCGTTTGACCTTAAGTGCTCCACCGCTCCAATGTTTGAGTTTATTAACTCCCACAAAAAGTTCTTTCGCTATAGCTAGCCCTTCGCAACTTTAACTATACCACTTAAACAGATTACTATTATCAATCCCCTAGCAATTTTCTAGTTTGTTAATACATCCTTATCTGCCGTCACGTGATTTGAGCTTTTCGAGCGGCTTATTTACGTAGCTTTCGATATATATAGTTAGCTTATTACTATTTACAAATCTTTCCAGTGCTTTATTTAGCGTGGCCTTTGTTATGGCATTTGCAGGATTGTCTTTGCCATCGATCCATCGGAATTCCTTAATCTCTCTCCATTTGTAGGCCTCGCGGAGTGATATCACGTCGATTATCAAGCATTTTTTGCTGGTGGTTTTGAGCTTTGACAGGTATTTAAAAAGACTTTTCAAATCGGAACAAATTATTACTGGGATAAAGGGAATCTTTAGTTATTTTTTAATAATATTAAGGATTTTCTACAATTTAATGCCTACATTAAACCCCGCTATTATGCCGTAAACCTTTAAAGCTAGTACGTTTCGTGTAATCTTCTTACGCTTAATAGAGGTTTAGTAAATCAGGTTACCGGTAATTGTAAACTAATATTCCCGCCTATCTTTATTGATAAGGGTTATTAGAAAGCCGATCTGTAAAGACAAGTCGGTATTGTTTGTAAAGAATCCATCCGTGAAAATCATTAGTTTGGCCTTTAAAAGGTTGATTAGCATTATATTAATCGCGCGGTTCAAGTTCCGTATTTGTCATTCCAACCTCTTATTTAATCGATTAAAGTCTTTATCTATCGGTATTTGTGACTGCGTTGTAATAGATAGGTCATATAAGGCTTTCGGTTGATATAGTGTGGCAATATAGTTACTCTGTACTCGTTGTTTCAAGTACTGTTAAACCTTAACCTTATTAGTTTTGTCGATTATAGTAAAAATAGCGTCCTAGCCCTTTTTGCGAAAACTCAGGCCGGTATCAATACTAAGTATATGGATTAACGATTTATTGGACTTAAGTTGGTTGTTTTTCGTTAACTTTATTACCGGCTTATAATTTCAGAACTTGGAGTTTTCGATTGCGTGCTGTTTATGGATCATAAAGTTAATCGTTCCAGCGAACAGGGTATCGTTAATTGATATACCGATTCTACTGAAGTCCTTCTTTTACGTTATTAAATAAATACGAATCGTATATTAAACATTTTATCGTTATCTGAGACTAATAGTACGACTAGTAGGTTAGAAATTAGTGGACGCCTGCCTTAACTAGTTCATATAGTAGTTTGACACATCGCATTACCATTTTTAGTGGGTAAATGGTATGAAGTTTCTGTAACAGTTCTAATAGTATAATCTGTTGTAAATCCATTATTAATTATGTATAGGCTTATGTAATACTATAGCTATTAAGTGTAAATTTACCTTTCATTATAGTTAATAAACTTGTTATTAAAGCAACCACTAAATGTTAACTAATCTTCTAGATTGTTAGCAACTATGTAAGGATCCAGTCTTTGCCTTTATCGCTGTATCTTTAAGCGATTCGCTGTAACTTTTTGTAGGGCCGCTCCGTGGTTTTTCCCTTAATTTTGTAAATAATCCTCGACTTGAAAATCGTAACGCTTAGATTTTAAGGGTTAAAGTTAGCCCTCGGTATAAATTGTACCATACCTCGGGTTAGTAAGCCGTCGATTTCGACCCTGTCTCTTTTCTTAAAAGGTTTGCCAGAAGTCTTGATAATTTTTTATACCCTAAGTTTTATTATCAAGTTTTCGTTATCCTTTTTTTTTCTTTTTACCCAAGTAGTATTATAGATACGGTCTAGTATATATTCCTCCTCTTTAATATTTTCCCTTCTTTCCGGAAGTCGTTTACGCCAGCGGCATTCCATAGACTTGTTAATAATAAGTGAAAAAGGGTTGTGTTAGCTTGGTTGTTTTGCCTATAATTCTTGAGGATTTTTATCCTTAATACCCCTAATATAGGGCTTGAGCTGATTAATCCGAAAAGACATAATGCCTTTAACAGTTTTACTAACTATTTTAGAGTGTACTATACTTAATATCTTATACAACTCTTTCTATTTTCCCGGATCTAATTATATAGGAATTTTACTTTATAGTGGTAAAGTAAGTACGTCGATTATTATAGGCCCGTTTTTAGTATTAAGGGTATTATTAACTTGGCGGGTACTGATTCCTTTCGAAGTTTTCTTAAAACTTTGTTATAAGCCGTATCACGTTTTTAAGTACTTGCCGAGGACGGAAATTCATTCGTCAGGTGTGGGTACGCTCTAAAGACTAGTAGCGTTGGCACCAGGCTGTTAAGGCCTATAGTATCGTTTAAGACCTTTACTTCCATCTGTAGGAATGCCTCCGGATCCGTAAAATTTCTAATTTCCAACGTAAGGATACTATACACTCGGCGAAGTAAAGCTTTCACCATTTTAATCTTCCCAATGCTTTAATGGGCTTTCATAGGTACCTATTTTCACTGGATAATTATTATCTTGGCATTTTCCTAAAATTCCGTCGCCGTAAAGTTGGTACCGGTATTGTAAACGACGACGTTAGGTAGACTCAAGTACATGTTAATCCATAGTATCCTTAACGTTTCTCACGTATCCTTTATTGAAAGGGACTTCAAAAACTTAATTTCTTGAAAAAAGGTTACAAAGTTAACGATATACAAAAATAAACTTATTATCTCAGTAAAACATATTAATAAAGATTTCACAATTAAAGTCTTTATCATCTTTCAGTGTAGACTTAAATTTCCGAGGGGCTTAGGCATACGTTTGACAGAAATGAAAAATCCTTTTAATGACTTTTAGGGCAAAATATTTCACATCGTTATGCTTTGCGAACCTTCAGACTTTATATAGTCTTTTAATAGCTAGTTAATTAAAATGCCAGTATAGTTAACGTATTTCCGGCTTCATCAGGTATAACATTATTACTTTCGGATTTTAAAGATAAAACCAAAGGTGCCTCTATTTAAAGGCAAGTGAAAACCTTTGGTCATTTCTAACTAATTCGTTTACGTTAATGTTTACGTAAACGTTAAAGGTTTTTATATTCTTTAATTAAAGTAGGAAATGGGTAAGTGACTTAAGGATGTGAAATGTAATTGCTTTTATAACAGTTTAAGCTACCGTTATCCCTAGTAACGATAGTTGTTCACCCGGACTAAAGCTAACTTTGGCCTTATTAATATTGTAATGATTAATTTCAGTAATTATAGTGCTTTCCCTCCGTAGTATCAAGTACTATGTATAACCTTCTATTAAGTATCTTACTGCTCTAATGTCTGGCATAATACTTTAAATCGTGTGGTTCACGTAGCAATCGTGAAGTTTAAAGGTATATAAGGGATTAGGGGCATGGTTAGAGTAAAGTTAAGGGTTTTTACCACCTAAACGGTATAAAAAGGTATGGTCGGCTAGTTATTGGGCTAACGTGTCGGAAGCAGTATCTTCGTATTATTTAATTTGTTTAGGGGTGTTAGTGGCATTAATTAGCCTGTTATCTTTAGCATTTACAATCTAATTTAAGTAATTTCATTCTAAAGTAGTAGGATACTAGACGTAGTACGTTACTTTCCTGTTATTACGTTCGGCAGGGGGGTGAAGAGTTAATTAGGAGCCGGTTTTACTACAAATCCAATATTTCTTACCATTATTATGATGATAGTGCTTACAGTTAACAGGTTTTCTTAAATTTTAATAGGGTTAGCGTAGGTTATTCCTCTAGTTGGTGGCGGAGGTTAATAGAATTAACCTGAAGCGTTATAGGTATAAGTATTTTCGGTCGACGTAGTTAACTACCGTAAGGTCTTCCTTTTTCACATTAAGGAAGTTGCTGGCTTAAGTGTATATACCGAGCGAGTTTGGTGTGCGTGCCATTATAATAACAAGCGAGGAAAGTAACTGGTTAAAGAAGCCTTTATAGGAGGTATATGGATGTTGTAAGGTGTATTCGAATTTACTAACGCCCGTAACAGTTGCCTGTACCTGTTCGTAAAGTGTGGCTTCGCCAACATAGGCCTTTCCCACTATCTTTTAATATATTATCAGATTTTTAAGCATTTAATTAAGAATATCCATTGGTAATTCCTCGTCTTTCTTCTTTTTTATTATTATAGTTCACTGCGTGGTGGCCCAATCTATGTAATATTACGCAAGGTGGATATCGTACTCGAAATAGCTCTTTATGCTATCGTAGATTTCGCGAAATATAGTGGCGTTCTTTAAGAAGGTTAGGTAGTTGTCCTTAGCGTGCCCTGTAAGAATTTCAGGAAACAGTAAGTAAAAACTAAAAGGAGGTACCTCCATCCACTTGTAAATATTCAAAAAAAGCATTATCTTAGTATCGAAAAGATTGTATGGATTTTCGATATTTTTTCATGTTATCTTAGATTTTGACCAAATACGTTATTAGCTTATAGTTAATATTAATTGTCTTAATATGTTTTGAAGAAAGGTCTCGATAATTATTTTAATCTTGATTGATATTTCCTAGCGGTTTAATTTTTAAAGTTTTCTAGATACGGTGTTAAGGGTAATTGCCAGTCGCCTGGCCCGATGTGTAAAATCCTATAGTAGGCCCTATGCTCGATTCGCGCACGTAGGTATATCTAAAAGAAGAAGGTTTTTAAGGATCTTGGCGGTGGACTTATTAAGGGATAATGTGTATTTAAAGGTTTTGGGAAGTCTGGCGATCCTGTTTAATTAACTAGTGTAAAGCGTTAACGTTAATACCTCTAGCTACGTTGGCAGTTACTGCTTTACGCACTCTACCACCGCTAAGGGCGTATTCCACGTTATTATATAATGGTACTAAACTTCCGAACAGGTTAACGGGTTTCTTATCATCAATGCGTAAAGAGGCTTAACTTAGCTAAGGGTAAAGGGAAGTCCCTCTAAATCGTGTGTAAGGGTGTTAAAGTTTCTTAACGGCTTTGCCCTTACTTTAGGGGTTTTATAGGTATTCCTTAAGTTGGGCCAGCTTAAAAAAGGTTTTTAACATTTTTTTAAAGCCCTATCTGGTATGTAAATGCTACGCCTCTTAACTTTTGTCCTTAACTTAGCCTTAATATGCCGTTGGATCATCTTTCATATATCTGGTATCTAGTAGTTAAAGAACTCGCGAAAGTCTTGGAAAGTATTGGCGTTGCGGACAAACTCTTTATCTACGTTAGTTTCGAGGACATACTAACTAACTTAGTTAGTTAGGTAAACTTTAGTAAAATTTTCGTTAATATCTTGAATCCAAAGCTAATAGTTTGGTGATAGCCTCAAAGCAAGCGCTGGAGGCAGACATCTTGATAGGCGTATAGGGCGAGAAAAGAAACTTAGTGATCTTGGGCGTAGGAAACTTAGTATTTTGATATGAAGTCGCGTGTGAGCTTAGCGACTTGGTGATTTGGTGACTTGGCGTGAGATCGCGCGACGTGATTTTTTTAGCGTGACTTGGTATTTCTTGGTATTTTCGTTCATAGCAGCGAACTTGACGATTAAAGTGATGTAGGGAGTGAAAAGAGTGAATTATAGGCAGAGGTTTGATGTAGAGGGTATAGTCCAAGGTTTTTATTGGTGGTAGAGATTTTAGGTAAAGGGCGAAGGTTATTTGTTATGGTTGTTTGGCGTAGGGACTTAGTTGTTTTTGCAGTAGTAGTACCCGTAGTAATACTAACTTAGCCGTTTGTTAACTTGCCGAACTTTAAGACTTTTAACAGTTAATCTCAACGTGTTTAAGAAAGATTACTAAAGATTTCTTAGTGTTTTCGAATAGCGATACCGTTGCTAACTTTCAGATTGCCGTTGAAAGACTGTTGTAACCCAAAAGGTTTTCTCCATTTTACTACCGTTGGAAGACTGTCGCAGTACTAATAAAGGTCCTTCATAAAAATATTTCCTATACCCTAGCAATAAACGTAAAGCGTAACCAGAGAGTAGCTTCTTCTTCTGCTTAGCTTATCTGTTATTAATCTAATAGACAGACAAGCACTGATTAATGTTGGTAGGCCTTAAACGTTGCAACGTTGTCAATTCGATTAGTCGAAGTAACAGTAGTATTACGTAGTTAAATGGTAGATGTATTGTTTTAGGTTTAGCAGACCCCTAGCCGGTCTACACTGTAATTTTTATAGTCAATTGCTCGGTTCGTGCCCTAGAGTGAAGTACAGCGTATTGCACTCAACTTACACCCAATGCGGTAAGTCCGAAAACTTACTGCACAAAGCAATACACTTGCAGTACGGTCAACTTTACTTACAGTAAAGTTGACCTACTGCCCTTCATGTAATACTATTCCAACAGAGAAAGTGTATAGGTTGTATTTAGTAACAGCGCAAAGTCATTTACTATCGATATAAAAATACAAATCATTTTCAGGATTTTTACTGAAAAGTACAGGGGTACTACGTAAAGAGTTATTCGTTTAAAGATAACCTTAGTCTAACAACGGAATTAATGTTTTCCATAATATCTGGAGCTTGTCCCGAAACATATCATATAAGAAATTTTAAGGGACTTTGAAAGAATATCCTGAATTATAGTGTTGAAAAATAATTATATAATGAACTTCCAAGCGTTGGAGAGGCAGTTCATCTCGTATGGTTTTATCGAATAAAGTTGTTAATATTTTGAAGATATTGGGAAGTTTATCCTCAACGGCGACTAGTGCTTTAGGGTTGAACGGTTCGTTAATATTTTTTTAGAGAGATAGAGTTAAACAGTGTAGTACCCCTTGATTTTTGCGAGTTCGACAGAGTATAACTTGAAAGATAAAGGTATTAATACCTGTAAGTGGCTTTTATATAGACGAGAAACCCCATTTTTATATGCGGTAATTAACTGTTCGTGTTAAAAGTAATATATACTCCAGAGTATCGTAAGTTAAATATTATTGTTTCATTTAAGGTTTACCCATAATAACTTTATATTATAAATGAGTAATTATATACGGTAAAATAATATGTTGGAATTTATTGCGGTTAAAGTTTAAATGTGTTATAAATAACATAAGTTTTAGGCTGATATCGGTAAAGTAACGGGTGGTTTTATTAAATTGTTGAGGTAAAATAACGATAGGTTGAAATTTTAATCAGCGGGTGAATTATTGACGAATGATTTTATAACATGAAAAACATATATTAACTAAATCTCTTTGAAATCAAGATCAATTCAAAATAAATTCATTATAAACGGAAAAGAATTCTTAAGTTGTAAGAAAGGTACCGAGTTGAGCTTATTTCCTTTCAATTTTATTACGAAATTATATATAGAAATTACGCTTTTTACTTTTAAAAGTTGATAAGGTCGTTGGTAAAGTCAAGATGAATATTTGTATTAATTTAGTATTAAAGTAATTCGGGTACTAGGTAGGATTTAAAGAGCAAGTTCGAATCTTATAACAGTTCGTTCGTATTCGTATTAGTGTTATATATATGGTTACATAAGAAGATAGAACCCATCACTAGGTGTATCTAATATCATTTTCCAACGCATTATACCTACAATATATGTAAATATAACCTTTATACACAAACAAAATTGTCAAGTAAAACCTTTAACGGAAAACTAGACCTTTAATCAACCTTTCAATAAACGCCTTAACGTATCATAAAATTTAGATACCGGTAACAAATGCGTAAAAATTAAAGCTCTGGCCGGGCCGTACTATACAGCCATCTCAGTTACCGTTCGACCCCTACTCATATCGAATATCCGACGGCCATAAAATAGTAAAGAGCTTATAAAACACATATATGTTGGGTGAAAACTCGCGAAGATAAGTAAAATATACTGACTACTCGGTAGAAAGATATACTTCACAACTTAAGCCACCTTTTTACCACGGGCTGCAAACCCAACAAGTGTAAAAACACGTAAAATAGGGGTGAACACTGAGCGGGTGGTGTGACAAAAGAAGTTTTCTGTAGACAGATAAAGGTATCTAAAGTAAAATCAAAGGCTTCATTAAGTGGGCGGGGCACTGGTGAAAGTAGTAACAGCTAGAAAGACAAAAGTGTCGTCAAATTCAAGAATCTATAATGAAGGCCTTCAAAACCTTGAAATAAAAAATGAATTAGATCTTGGGTACATCGTAATGCAAGTCTTGAAGATTACGTTGATACAAGTAACGAGGAACGGAATCGCTGATTATAAGGGCTGTTTTCTGAATATACTGTTGTAAAGGTGGTGGTCCAGGCCGACGACGATTTTCATGGCCAAATAGGGGTCTCCGAAAAACATTCAAGTAGTAACAGAGCCTATTAGCGATATTTTAGTGGTACGGGATATATGTGAAGTGATGATGTTAATAGCGGCTAGACCTGTTTTCTTTTCTCCAAAGTAGACACTATTAGATTTTACAGTTTATGCCACTAACCTTTTTGAATAAGGTAGTCATTGTACACATTCTAAGGAAGTTGATGTCGAGTGCAAGATGATAATATAACTTTGAAATGATAAGGGGTAATTATTCAAAACACTCCATTTTTTCAAAGGTAAAAGGTTGACGATAACATGTTTTTTCTCAACGTTATAAACGGTAGGCTAAACTAAAAAGACGGGAAAAACCAATGAATATATTTCAGTTGAATATTACATACGGTCTGAATTATTAAAATTATCAAACCATTGTTTTCTAAGTTATTCGTTTCGCTTTAAAACAGAATAAAAGTGATAGTAAAACTTTGCATATTACTCACATTCGACTAATGGTATTTTGCTCATTTCCACCTTTAAAACTTTCATGAAACTCATATTCTCCCACGTGTAAGGGTATTATTCACAAATTATCCAAAAGATTTGTACCTACAACTTATTAAGTAAGTTAACATAAACCTTTTATACCGTCCAAACCATTAATATATAATGTAAAGTTCTAATACTAAGTAAGTTGAAAATAACTCGTAACTTTTTTTGTTTAAAAAAAACCAACAAAAGTAACATTGAAAAGCCTAGCAAAGAATCCTACAATCATATAAGCTACCGCGTGAACCAGAAAAATATTTACATATGTATATGAGGAATTTAATATAAATGTATAGGGCGCGATAAAAATAGTCACTAGCTTCGCAATTTAAAAGTCTAAATCAAACTAGTCTCTTACAATTAATATAGCAAATTTCATATAAGAAGCTCTAAATAAAGTAAACTTTATACAATAACTTTCCAAACCTAATTTATTAGATTATACCATTACTAAAACAATTATCTTAACCTTAATAACCTAATTACAAAAAATTGAGGATCCATTCCAATTAATTTGAAAATGAACCAAATCCTCCTATTTCAATATAATTCGTAGCCTTATTTTTTGAAACTTTTTACTATTTATTCATTTAGGTTATGCAATTATATGATATATAGCGAAATAGCGTTGGTAATAAGGTTTAATATGATTAGATGTTAAAATGTAAATACAGAAAAGCAACATTTCAGTAGATATAAATAATTTACTGGTACTTAGATACTCTATTCAAACTATACGGTCTTGTTAACACAACTTTTTACGCTGTATACAACTGGTTCAAAAATTAATTTATATATAGCATATAGGAAATAAAATTTCTTGTTATAGATTAAGATAATAATTTGAGAAATGAAAACATTATCATTGAAAGTTTTCAACTAATCATTAGTAAAGTGTATGCTTAAATCGAGTTTTTCGACAATCTTTAATTATTCCGTCTTATGTAAAAGCCAAGGTAGGTTATTAATCTTGTAATTGAAGGCTTAGAAAATCAATTTCACTTCAGTTTTTGGTTAAATCAAAAGTTTTATCACCTTTATAATAATATTATGATTATTTATAGGTACTTAACATATGATAAACTTTCAATTTAAAAAGTATTTCTTAAAAACCCGTATTTTCTATCATTTTAACCTACGCTTATGTAAAGAAATATAATAACATTTTCATTTTTGTTTGCAATGAACTAATAGTCACATACGGTAATCTATGAATATTTATAGCTGCCCATTTTCAAGGTCATTATTATTAACAATACGCATTATAATAACTTCCAACTCATGAAAATTATTAACGATTCTATGCAAAGCACACTCATTAACCTAGCGTAAATACCTCCATATATTGTGTGTACTAATAATACTACAAAGCAAACAGGTCTTTCAATAAATAAACCACTAATTCTACAATTAAAAAAACTCGTGGCAATAGCCACAGGCTCTTTTACTGAGCTTGGGTATGTTAGTTACATTGCCCATGAAACCTCTTTCCGAGTACATAAATAAGAAACATAAGGATGTTTCTGATGACTATGAGGTATGGTCGTCGTTAATTTCCGAATTAATACTGTAATTACGGTCACTTTAACGGCTGCGATCACGCGGAGGAACTCCATAGTAGCGATCTTTATAGTCTCAATCTCGTAGCCGATTGTCTCGGTTTTGCGGACAATCATCTCGGTTTCTAGCATAATCTTTATCTCGGTCTCGAACATGATCTTCACGACGCGTCTGATTATCACGGCGCTCATCTTCGTTTCAATCTTAATAACGATTATTGGCTGAAAGACCCGGTTATGAATTTACTGGTGCAAAGGCCACGTCACGCCATTTGTGAAGTTAAATTATAACCGGGAATTGTATGTCACTCCGTAAGGATTTTGAAGTGGATACTACCATACCATGCCGTGTTATAAGGATTTTCAAAGTGGAAATTCTACTACAGGTAGTGGGTCCATAGCTGCCATAACCCGCCAAAAGACATGGCATTCGAGTTCATGTTCTGACTCTTAGACCCCACCCCTTCATCGAGACTCGTGCGCATGTGAGAAACACCAGCCCTGTCGCGATTGATGCACCACAGAAAATCTGCAGGCCCAAAAAGTTCCCCCCTTGAGCATCCACCAACGCGCCTGCGGAGAGAGCACTCGTCAGCGTTAGGAGGCCAAGCAACCCATAAAGCGTGCCACTCCATTGCCCCAACTCGCGCAAATCACTGTAGAGGTACATGTCAGCGTCAGGGAAGAACTGTTCGATCAAGGACGGTAGGGACCTACCATATCTGCGCGACGAGTGCTGGGGTAAGGGCAATGACAGCGCCGGAGAAAATACCATATTGAATGGCGAAGGCAATGATACCAGCGCCACTGTTATTGCGAGGAATCCAGCAAGCCCACACGACAAGCGTGGACAGAAAGCTGAAAATAATGGACATGTTGTAATAGCCGATATAATCTGCGGTCCAGGCCAGGAACAAGCGACCGAACACTTCGGTAGACACACAATTGTCAGTCAGCTCAGTTGCTTCAACTTGCTTGTATTGTGCAGGCACTTTTCAAAAGAAACGGACCTGATACCAACAATAATTACTTACAGCTTGATCCATTTATGATTACCACCAATTTCTCAGCCAGGTATTCGGCGACACCTTCTCGTGCTTGAACGATGATGTATGTGGGAGGAAGGAACAAGCCAAGATATAACAGCATACCGAGGCAAAGAAGTTGAAAGTGCTTGCACTTGAATGGCTTAAGATACGTCTTGAACTCAAACTTCGACGGTTTGGGTGGGATACGAGAAAACACTGTGAGATTCGTGATGATCTACAGTGTGAGAAGTTAGCCTAGGTACGCAAGGCTTCTTTTGATCCACGGCGTTTGATACAGCTGATATGCCAACCAGAAAAGAAACTTGTGTTGTATTGGGATGCTCACCACAAGAAGAAGTATCAAGAGAGCACACGATCTCATGGCCCAAGGAAACCCAACTGATGGCACCAGGCTTTCGAACACTAGGGGGAAGATAATGCCCCCTATTGAGCCACCCTGATGATAATCGATCAGCCATTTTGTCATTTGAAATTGACGTCGTAATACTTACGGTCGACGTCACCCCCAGAGCCAGAGCTCGTCGTTTGGAAAACCATGTCGAGACGGTGGATATTGCTGGAAACAGCATCATGCTGGCACCTATCGGAGAGCCTTCGTTCCAAGTTCATATAAGCCAAACTCATCTATAGACCTTGGCTTGTTTTTTTTTCTTTGGAAGGATTGTGGAAGCATTAAACGAGGTGTATGTGATGGCGACTTACAGACGCCCTGCGACAGTACGAGGGCATAGAAATGGTCGCCAGCCTCTGAAGCGCCGAGAATCCCAATTACGTAGAAGGAGCCCCCGATGAGAAGAAGCCACTTCGAGCCGTACTTGTCGTATATCAAACCGAAAACCGGTCCCTTCGGACGTGAACATTAGTCAGTTCTGTGCGTAAGTGCCGAGCGCAGCCGCAACAGCCTCAGCACGGCCACGTCCATCTGAGCGCACTCACACCTGAAAATATGAAGAAGTTCACCAACGAAGGGATGACGGCGATCGTGCTGGTGGGTAGGTTTGGAAATAGGTCGGTGGAATAGTAGTCTTGGAAGACGCCCAAGGTGTTCCACCATCCTGAAATAACGAAGTTGGCACACCAGCTTCCGAAGACTACTAGCCAGGCCCGCCAGCCTCCATCTGGAGGTACATCGTCAAAAAAAGTAACGGGCACGTCGTCCGTTGTCATCTCGGTTCGTGTCTCCTTCATGGCTCGTCCAACAAGGTCGAGCTGTCGACGGGTTGGTAGGACTGAAGATGGAAAGTCAAGACTGGTGTATCAGAATTGTCACTGGGAACTTCTCCGAGTTGTAGAGAACTCATTTTTGAGGTCTTTGCGACTTGATTTGTAACATATTAAAGCCCATGATACGAAGAAATGTCCTGTCCGAGCGCGCGCGACGTACAACATAATATAGATTAAATGCTCTTCGTCCCGCCCCCCCCCAAAAAAATTGCTCAGATACGTGCTCGTGCTCGACCCATACGATGTCACACCGCTGACAGCTCCTTATGTACTATGTTACGTTTTTTTTTTCTATAAATATCATCTTCTGACCGCTCATCATTCGCGGAAAATCATCGGTTTCCGTTGTTTAAAGCAGAAACCTGTTCATCCCTCAGATCCAGTACATTCATCCCCTTGTGGCACTGCCAAAAGCTTGATCAGACGGCCTGTTTTTATGGAACTAAAACGTCCCCGGGGCAATACTAGTCTCCAAATTTTTGTTTCTGCGAACACCTCCACTCGACTCGCACAATTTCAATATCCAATATCAAAAGCCAAGCTAAGCGCTACCGGCCCCAAAGGTCCACATCCACGACTGCAAGATTCAATCTCTCCATCTTCTTACAAGTCGAAATCCAGTCCAAGAAGATATTATGTTAGAAGCTCGAGTCGGCATCATTGGCATGGGCCAAGGTGGCAAAGCGCTTGCTGTCCATCTGGCTTCGCGTGGTTACAACCCACTGGTGTATTGCTGTCCTGGACATCGCACAGAGTACGACTACATCAAGGCCCATAACAGCGAGATACACGCAAGCGTTTCTGTGGAAGGCGTCTACAAGGTCCAGCTTGTGGATGACCTGGGCGAGTTCGTCCGCAACACCAGTCACATCATCATCGTGACCCTCTCGACAGCTCACCGCGCAATCCTCGAGGCGCTGAACGAATACTATCTCCGCAGAACGACGATTGTGGCCCTCCCAGGAGGCGGTAGCTTTGCTGCCAAAGCACGACACGTGGGCCTGAAGGCGAAGAATATCCTCGAATCCTGCACACTGCCATACGCATCTCGCTGTCCCGCGCGCGGCTCGGTGGCCGTCCTCTACGTGAAAAAGACCTTCCCGCTCGCGTCCGTCGACCGCGTAGCGCCACGTGACCGCGTCGTCCTCGCCGCCCTGTTCGACGGGCGGGTCGAATGGCGCGCGTCGGTGCTGAACATGTGGCTGAACTGCACGAACCCGGTGGTCCACTGCCCGCCCATGGTCCTCAACGCCGGCCGCGTCGAGGGCGGCGCCCCGTTCAGCCTGTACGGCGACGGCATCACCCCGGCCGTGGCGCGGGCCGCCATGGCCCTGGACGCCGAGCGGCTGGCCATTGCGGCGCGCTACGGCGAGCAGGCGCCCACGGTCCTCGCGTGGACCAACATCTGGTACGAGGCCGAGTACCCGGACTGGGTGACGTTTGCCCAAACGTCCACGCCGCACAACAGGCACGGGCTCGCGCCGACCACGCTCAAGGGGCACCGCTTTCTGGACGAGGATATGAAAGAGACCATGGTGATGTGGTACTGTCTAGGAACGCTGCAGGGCTTGGATCTACCCATGATGAGGTCGATGATCACTCTGGCTTCCGCGATGGTTGGTGAGGACTACTTTGTCACAGGCAACACACTAGAGTCGCTTGGCTTGGATGCCATGAGCGCCGAGGACATTAGGAGCATGTTCGGCGCACCCACTCCCACCATAGAGCTACCACACGAGGTGAAGTCGATTGCACCGGCCAGTTCCCCGGTCGCCAGTCCTCATCGTCCGGCTCTCGGGCCCGAATGGAGGAGAATTGGAGTGGAATCTGGTCTCTTTGGCTTGCTTGGAAAGCAGACTTGCCACTCCTCGGTAATATGAATAGGTTCTGGGGAGCTATGCCCACAGTCACACCTATCACTGATTCGTATCAATATCATTTTGCTGGATGGGATCATCTTCACGCCCTTGGCGACCAGGCAAGCAACTGGGTCAAAGTTGGCGATCTTCAAGGTACTAGGGCCAGTGACAATTTCGATCCATGATGTTTGTCGTGGGACGCGGTGTTGCCATGAATTATGCTGTTCGTTAGAAAGGTTTGGAAGTAAACATTGAACAACTTTTGGAATAATGATTGTATACATAAAGTACCCTATGGTTGGTCCCATACCTTTGGATTGGGACTCGCAAGCTCGGAGATCCTATAAACAATGCACGAGGGTTCCAAGAAGTAGAGGCCAAAAGTGCTAGCAAAATGAAGTCAATATTTGTTGTGTCAGAAGAGCTAGCTAGCAGAGGCTGAGGCCGACAGCCGCCCCTGCCCACCATCCATGTACCAATTGTTCTGTTTTGTCGTTCCACTACAAATGAAGTTACTGTCATCAAATAAAACTATTGCATGAATATTGTTGCCTGATATTTTACATATGATTTACGTCGAGTTTGGTTTTATGGTACTATTGTTTGCGTGATAGTATTTGGCTGTGTTATGCATGTGTCATGGGAGGCATCATTTATGTATGGTAAATGCACACAATTTGTCCCTTGGATTTCTCAACAACTACGAGCTGCATAGCTTTACAATATATTTCAATATTCCTTTTAACAACCTCTTCAGTATCCAGCTTTGATCACTTTTGAACATCACGATTTTGGCGATGGTGGTGGACACTAGATGTGGACCAAACATATCTTCAAGCTATTGAAACTGTTGTATCATGGTGGGGTACTGCAATTGGTCTGTGCACTTGTTGTACCTGCAAGTCTGTGCACTTGCCAGCAGGCTTAGTCTCTGTTGTTGTTTGAACCGATGATCCAAACTTAGTCTTCTTCTCTTAAACTCTTCTACTACCATAATACCAACACTTTTAGCTTTACTCTACACACTACCTAATAAATGGTAGTTGTGAATATTAATCTTTTTGGCGCTAGATATTTTTTTGGCCTTATCTTATCAGGCCAAAACCTTACCAATAATAGCGGTAGTAGCAGCAATAGCAACAATAGCACCACTATAGCAACAAGCTTTTCCTTATCAATCACTATCTCCTCAATCTTCAATCATCTTTCTCCTTAACCACATATTGTAATGCGAATTGAAGGATTTGTTCGATTGAAAATAGCTTCTAATTAACCAAAAAAAAACTATTATTACCCTCTAATTACTTAAACCGCTTACTCTTAAACACTTCAAGAGCTATTAACTTTACCCAACCCATTGAAATATTCATATCACTAAATCTACCAAATTCATGTGTTTATATTCCAGTCTCTTTTAATTAAGCAATTATAACAGATAATCATATATCTGTTCTTGCTCCGAATGAGTACCATTTAATGATAAATGTTCGATTTTATTAACATAAACAAACATCGAAAAGAATGAAAATTAATATTGAGAAATTTCACAATTTTTTACGCTCAATTGAAGAAATGAAACAAAGTTTAGCGTAAATACATCGTTATTCCAATGATGTTAACCTTTAATATTATTAATGTTATAATTAAGTATCTTATCGATATAATGTTGAATGTAAACGATTTAACCTAAATGATAAAAATATAAAGGTTTTTTCAACAGCCCTTTCATAATACTTGATAGGCTGCCAGTGTTTAAAAAATAAAAAGGTGGGTATTTTCGATGTCGAATTCTCTAACTTTAAGGCTTTGCGATTTACTTGTGAAATACGGAATTTATATTTATATTCTACGGCACTATATATATTCAAGGTTTAAGCTTCATAATGAATACTGTAACCCACATATTTATTATAAGTATAGGCCGAGTAAACCATAAGTTTGGAAAAGTAAAGTGCAAACTTCGTTACCATGTCAACGATAAATTAGAATTAAAGAAGTATATCCAGATAAAAATAAGATATTGAAAATCTATGAAAATATTTCAATATAAGAATGCTAATGAACCTAGTATAATAATCGTCATTTGAAATGGATTGAACTTAGAAATACAGCAATAGTTTCTGCTTCTGCATTAGAGATAAGTTTTGAAGTATTTGAAAGCTAAGATTATGAAAATGAAAACCATTTTACCCGTTGCAATTAATCGAAAACATCTTTTCTACTGCTCGGCGACGAGTAATAAGAATTGCAACTGTTGAAAGCTTTAAATTAACCTTAAATCTTTAATTTAATACACAAAGAAGTATTTATTTCTTGGTCTTCAATTTGAAATAAGAAAAAACAAATCTTGCCTAAAAGCTAATACTCCAAGAAACACACATTCAAAAAATAGTTGGAACTATTATATGTACAAGAATTGCGACTTTAATAATTCTCTTATTGATTAGTGGTACTGTTACTCAAGTAACCGCTACATCAATCGAAAAAACAGTAATAAACATTACGAATTCAATTGTTATAACGGCGGCCGTCGTTATGAAAACAGCTGTTTCCATAATAAAAACCGCCGCCGTAACAAATATCGTAATAACAAATACCATGATCATCGTAACGAACGTTGTAGTAATTGTCATGGCAACTGATGCCGCAATCGTTATAATTACGAGCGCTATAAGAACTAAAGTGATAATATTAAATCTGAAATTTAAAAAAAATAAAAGGAAATTAAACATCTCCTATTCCAAATTATTTTGCAAAACATTGTGCAGTTTATAGATGTCGTAAATATATCAACAAATAATACAAAGCTCTGGCGTATTTATTAATTATTCGCTAAATCTATTGAATTGATAATGAATTCTTCATACATCTAAGAAAATATATCATCAAGCTTTCAGTAAATTCCCACGAAAGTAAACATTATTTAGCACAATCACAAAATTTTAGTATAAACCTCCTGAAAATCGATGAATTTATTGATGATATCAATATTATAATATCTGAACATATCAATAATAAAGTTAAATTAGCTATAGTATTGATAAGATTTCTATTGTACCGGATACTTTAGAAGATTAATCTTAAAGATTGGTGTTTTCATTGAAGTAGATAGTAGGATAGAAGAGAGAAGAGGCATCTGGAGAGTGCATGCTATAGGTGAAAGCTTATAACTTCTCACCCGGACAGTAGCACTCTGCTATGTACTCTACTAATTTCCCTTCTGGGCAGTGGCACTCTACTGTGCACTTTTCCAATGCTACTTCTAGGCAGTGGCACGCTATCATGCACTCTGTAGGAATACACATTGCAGAGTGACACGTTATCGTGCACTCTGCAAAGATGAAATCTGTAGCGTGATCGCTTACTAATTATAGAGATATATGGTAATATCCACACATTGAATAATAAAACACGTTCGAAATTATATTTATAAAACCCTAACAAGCACAAATATGTTTATATATATGGATACAGAAGTTATAAACAATATAGTAAACGAAACATTTTGAAATGCAACGTTTTTAGATTACATTAAAACTATTATTGTTAACAAAAACAGTATTAATAATATTATAAAGTCCCTGGTTAAGTTTCAAACAAAATTTTAGAATTAATATATATATATATTATATAAGACGAATGGCATTCTTATATTACTTTAGGATTTCATTAAATTAAAGATTGTTGAAAAGCTTGATAGTTGAACCAATATTACCGATAATTATTACAGCCACGAAATACGAAAGTATTTGTATACAGAACAGTTATCTCTTGCTAAAATTATATATTTAACGTATTTGTCATTATTTACAAAGCTTTCAAAAATATTCAAAATTCATTTAAATAATGCTATAAATACTTAAATCAACCAAAGGATATGACTTCTATAGAATTTATTAACTTTCTTAAAAGTCGTTCGTTTATATATGCATTGTAATACCCTATTGCGTTGAATGCTGTAGTCGATTCGATGATACCGTAGAGAATTTAGCTTTATATTACTTTCATAATTTCCCTGAATATTCCTAGAAAACTTTTTATCAATACCATAACAGAATACGAAGATTTCGTTTATTTTTTTTAACTAATCAGTTCGGAGAATTTTCAACTTCAATATAGGTAAAAAAATGCCAGTAATTCATCTTTCTTTATTATTATGTTTTCAGAAATAGGTATTAGCGGATATTAAATATTTTTTTATTTATTGACATTTTGAAGATAATTTCGCCCCCACTCGTCTTTGCGATTAAATTCAAATTTAACATTGAATAGGACTGATATTTTGACTAGTGTATTCAACTTAGTAACATCAAATACTCGTTAATCCTTTTTCTTCAACTTTTTTTTACGTATGTCATTGTTAATATAATCCAGGAATGAAATATTATAAGTATGTTCAAAGTCAATGACAAAGTAATTCATAATATTGTTATACCATATATCACTTAAATGTAAGATTGTTTTTTGACATTAATATACTAAAACATATCCCCATAATTAAAATTATTCAAAGAACTCACAATAATATTATGTATAAAATTCAGATCCTGTAAATATAACAGGTTTATAATAAAGTATCTCTATTTACGTTACTTGTTTTCTTCGTTAAACGTTCTATTTATAGAGTTTAAAAAGACCATATGGTTATGAGTATTCAGATACGAAATAAATAGGCTATATGTTAAAACAGCAGTTAATTTCAGTAAAGTTAAGTCAACTATACTGACAGTTCGTTGATTGCATTGAATTCAAATTGACTTTAGTTTGTGAGATTGACTGCAATGACTGGAAATAAGGTGCAGTAGGTACCTAATTCAAACTAGGGAGCGGGTCAAGAAATTGAACATACAAATTAGTATGTAGACTGCCTAGCGGTCTACTAAAATTAGAAATAACACATCACCACTTTCAATGCAATATAACAGTTACTTCAACCAGAGATTCGAATCGACTACGTTGCAACGAAAAAGGTCTACCAACATTTATGAGTACTTATAAAGTTAAACATGGAAGTTCTAGGTAGAAGAAAAAGCTACTTTCCGGTTATTATGTTTTGTTTAAGCAATGTAGAGGGAAAATTCTTGCGAAGTACCCCTATAATATTATGTTAGTTTTCGCGGAAGTAAAGTAAGGAAAGATTTTTGATTACGTTAGTTATATCGGTAATTTATGGTGGCGACAGTATTGCTATAGAAAACACTAAGAAATCTTTTTAAACGAATCTTAAAGGAAAAACGTTGAGATTAACAGCTTGAAAGTCTCAATTATTATTAAGTTATTATGTTGGCAAACAGTCAAGTCAGTACTATTGCAGGTATTAATAATGCAAATTTTGAATCAAAAAATGACTAAATTCCCTAACCTTTAACTATAACTAGAAACAATACCTTTAACAGCAAACAACTTACGACCTACCCTCTAAAACTAATCTTTCCTCCCTTACACTCTTGAATCTTCGTTATGATAACTTTTAAAGACATTGAAATCGCTATAGTGGCTAATCACTTCAGTAAAGAAGCAATAAAAGCCTTTGTTTTTATATTTGTTAAATATGACAATGAAGATGTTTTCGTTTACGGACGCTGATAAAACATAAACACTAAAATATTTTACTAATGTAATCGGTCATTTCATCGTAAACTTAAGCCCTATCAAAATCCATTAAAAGATAATGATATATAATAACTTTAAAAATAATTTAGGGACTAGACCTTGAACATGGGAAAAAATAAGTACAAACATGTTAAGATAATGATAAAAACTACGCTATTCAATTGAGTCGTTGACCTCATAGTAAAAAAAGGGGAAAGGAAAATCTAGCAAACGTACTCTACGAATACGAAACAAACAAAATCCGTTAGTTGACTAAAGCTAAGGGCAAAGGTATCGTTCGCGATATCGTTCTTCGACGCTTTTATAGGCGTTCGAAAGCCTCGTTTAAAACAAAAATAAGTTCCTCTAACTCTTTTACCCAAAAACCTAAGAGAGCTAGCATCGCTAATCGTGAAAAATTAATTAAGACAGATGAGGTAAGCCCTTGAATCCCATAGTCAATGAAACGAGAACTCCACTACAAACCCCTTCAATACCAATAAAACTATCACCAAGTTTATAGCATTCAAACCTTTTAATACATTCAGTTTCAGAAAATACATCAACAACACCAACTATAAGAAAGTAAAGGCTTCACATGCGATTCTACCATAGGCACAACCACTAAATTATTACCTTCAAATTCTTCCAAAGGTAATTGTCTTACTCAGCAACACCAGCACTTACCACAATATTCCTAGTTGAAAGATCTAAAGGGTCTTTATAACCAGTACATTACTTTTCCGCCTCGAGATATTCCCATAATTGATACAAATTATGCGGCAATTATAATATGCGTTAAGATCTAGTAAGAAAATGAAAAGTATAACGGTAAATTGTATAACCTCCTCAATGTTAAATTACGACCTTTCTTCAACATCTGCCGGCAGATAAGGATTGAGTTGCCAGTTTTTCACTAGTTGTTTCCCAGTATTCTTACCAGTCAAGCCGATGATTACTACCTTCAGTACTTAATGAATTGCTCATATCTTATGGAAAATATACGATAATCTTAAAATTTATTTTAAATACGACGTCACCCTCATCTGATATTATACAAAATTAAACATCATTAAGTGGTCTTATATTCTAAATCATAAAACAAAGTCGTAAAGTAAGATAAACCTTTTACATTATGTGTTTAATCGGCCAATACTTTATCAACTATGGAGAATATAGAAGCTAATAAAACAAAATTACGCCAGCAAGTTCTCTAAGCTATTAATAATAACAAAAGGTTTAAATACACTCTATAATACCCTAATGCTACCTAGAAAAGATTTTTGCGAAATTTCAGTCCTCGTTTATGAATGTGATGGTATAGGTGCAAATGACAGTAAAAGACATAATTAATATTATTTATCACTAACAGTTTAATACTAACTTTACGAGTATTTTAAGTGTATCTACGCATGACAACTAAATTTCTACTATTTGTAAACATACAAAAGCGTGCTATAACATACAGCAAAACCCTAAAGGAACTAAGAAAGAAATTGGCATGCTGACAAATCAATAATATTTTTAATACCATTAACAGACTATCAACAACAAACATACTATATTTTACTCCTTAAAGTGAAGTCTTTATATCGAGAGAGATAGAAAAATAAGATAGATCCTATAGAATACTTAGAATCGCCAACTCAAACGTAGTGGTTAAAACCGCTTACAGTCCTGTTATTTTCTTTATTATGCAAGTTAAACCATACGAACGACCCTTTAAGTCTAATAAATATTCTTAAGCTGAAAACCTTCGAACTAAGCATATCAACCAATATTACCCTCCCGAGCCGATTATTAACAAACCAATAGAATATTAACAGCGTGAATAACTACCCAAAAAAGATACATATTAAAAAAAGTATGGCAATGAAAACTATAAGCCTGAAAAAGAATATATAACGGCATATGTGTTTCAGAAGGAAAAATCTGGTGAAAACTTTGCACTGAAATTTCGAGCTAAAGACATTATTAATACATCGGAAAAGTTTTGTAAATGAAACAATCGAATTAAAATCAACAGCTTTTTCACAAAAATAATTATTAACCATATGTCATTAACACGAGTTAAAAGAAGCTTTATAATCTTTAAATCCAAGATGGTCCACAAAATGAAAAACAAAACCACAAACTAGCTGTACGAAAAATTAAGGTTAATCGCTTAAGGATATGGTAATAAATGTAGAAACTAGATCCTCACTGAATCTCCTACAATCTAACAGATTCGTTGACGTTTAATCGTCATAATTGCTATTAATTTAACTATAGATACAAACGGTAAATTTATACATAATAGCTGTTATATTACGAAAATATACACACAATCTGCTATGAATATTCAACGGATTATACGATTGAAATTGCCGAAAAAGCTAAGGGGAAGGTTTCATGCTAAAAAGACAATAAAATACGTCAAAACTCTATAAAAACTAACGAAACAAATATCTATTAGTTTTGAACATACCAAATGCACTACAAACATAAGTTATGAATAAAAAAGTAAACCGTCAATCTATGTTTGCTAATTATATAGTATAGAAACCTCGATATCGTTATCAAACACATTAACAATATATTTTTCTTTATAAACATTACGTTTGTAATGGAAAAACAATATGCTATCCAACAATCCACCTTTTTAAAATGTTTACTAATTGAATGGGTAACTAAAAGTATATAACATAATTTCGACGAATTATCAATCCATATCTATAATATTCACGATATCAATAACACTTACTTTTAGCAACGCAAAAAATGAAAATTTATGAGCTTGGCGAAAATTGACAAGACAGACAAGGAAAAACCATAATAATACTTTGAGTAAAGAACTTGAAGAACCTATATTACCCCGTTATAATTACTGGGGATATTTTAAAATATTTCGATTAAGGCCTAAATTCAAAATTGATTAAATCAAGATTTTCATAAATTACACAGAGTTATTTAATAAAATATATACAATTTGAACAAAGGTACTGATATAGTATCAGTGAATGTAACGACAGCAAAGTTAATCATCTTTACGAATATTTTTTTTTATGAATGATACTAACTTTACATTTCCAATCGAATGTTTTGTAATACTAGTCGACAAAAATAAATGTAAGAAACAATTTACAATCACCGGTACTCTCTTTTATTTAATATTTGTCAAGTAGAAGCGTATGATATGAGGTGTATTTATATTGAAAGTTTACGATATAATAACAGGCATTGTTATTAGTAAAAAAAGTAATAGCACGTTAAGAATTATCATTACACAGCTATAATTACCTTTAATACCTGTAATTATATATATAAACACTCAGAACCTCTAAAAATACCAATTGAAACCGGGTACGACTAATAAAAATCACAAAGTGATAAACGTAATGGTTTTAAGAGAGGTATACAAAACCCGGAAAATCGATACTTTTCGGTGAATGAACGGTAAAAATAACTTCGCTAACGTCATGACTAAGGCTACAACTAATAGCACCTTGGAAAGGTTTGTGGACAGCAATATGCTGACTGTATGAATCAAGGGTTACGTGGACTGCCCGGTATTTCATATGCAGGAACAGGGATATCCTAGCAAACTAAAAGGTTGCTAGGGTAACATTAGTAGCATGTAAGGAAAGCATGCTTGAAACTATTGGTAAACGCTACGCAATTGGTGACGTACTTAATGCACGTAAGTTTGTGGCGAAGGACTTGCATACGGAAGTAAAAAAATTAGGGACTCGGGATTATGGGGTAAAGAGCCGTAATTGAAGTTAGTTTGAATGTTAACTCATTGGAATCGACAGGGGTTTGGTATTCATATTAAGGAGGGAGTTTGGGGTTTACCGCAAATAGATCATTGGCTATATTGACGTGCGAACACAGAAAAAAAGCAGCTAGTATTGGAACAACAGTGAATTGCAGTAAAGTTAAGTCAACTCTATCAACAATGAGTTAATTGTACCTACTACAAATTGATCATAGTTTGTAAGGTTGATTGCATTGACTGCAACTCAAATGTAGTAAGTACCCATTTCAAATTAGGATACACGCCAAGCAATTAGCGATATAAATCAATGTGCAGACCTGTTAACCGTCTGCCAAACTTAGAAGTAAAACATCACTACTTTCAATACAATACACTAGTTACTTCGAGCAGAGATTCGAATCAACTAGGTTGCAATAGTAGAGGCCTACTAACACTGTCTCTAATAATTATACGTTCCCCTTACAAAACAGCGTTATTAAATTGTGACGTATAAAAGAATAGATTACAAGCGTTTAAGTAACCAAGTTCTTTTAGAAATTGCTCGTTTACCTATAGTTTGGAAACAGCTTTACTCTTCGTCAGTTATCGCGATTTGAAATAATATAAAACAGAAGCTATAAGGATTCTAAATTTGCCGACATACCCTTACAAATTTGTAAATGAAACGCTAAAATATATCCGCTACTTTTACAAGGTATTTATTAACAATGGTATTGCTAGAATAGCAGTTAGTTGCAGTATATACAAGTCAACTAAACTTAGCATTAGGTGATTGTACTGACTGCAAATTAACTATAGTTTGTGGGATTTGACTGCATTGAGAGCAAGTGAAGTGCAGTAGGTGCCCATTTCAGGTTGAGGTACAGGCCAAGAAATTAGCCATACAAATTAGTGTGTAGACCGGCTAGCGGTCTACCAAACTTAGAAGTAATACATCACTACTTTCAATGCAGTACACCAGTTATTTAGACTATGATTCGAATTGACTACGATACAACGATAAATTTGTAACAATACTGATCAGTGCTTATGAATTTAAACACAGGTAAACGAGGTAAAAGAAGAAGCTAATTTCCAGTTACGCTTTGTTTAGGCAAGGGAAAAGAAAGATTTTTGCGATGTGCCGCTATACGCGATGCAGTTGTTCGCGACAATAAGTAGGAAAAGCTTATAAATTGTGCATTTGTTTGCGGAAGTTTATAAGTGGCGATGGTATCGCCAGTATAATCGAAAAATGTGAAGGGACTAAGCCAAAACTGTCGCTTAAGATGGTCGGATATTGTGTATTATCCTCGATGAAGAAAAAGAGAGAGAGTTTCCTGTTAAGGAGTTGCTACAGACTACAGAAAAGAGGTGGCCCGGTTACGTAACAGGTGTAAAAGCATACCTATACATGGCTTCAGGGTATCGTAGGAGCATGACAACCGCCAGAGTTAGATTCCTGTTAACCACTAGCCCAGGTAATAGCCTGTAACATTGCCTCTGGCGTACCTTCCCGTAGGCTTTCCCCCTCCTCTTTTCCCCTTATTTTTTATCTTTGTATATAAATGCGTTAGTTATCTTAATTAACGTGGGTCAAATCGCTTACTATTACCACTTGAACCACGTGAGTTAATTTGCCTATTATTACCACTAGTTATCTCAACAAACGCGGGTTTACTCTCCACTACCACCACTTAACCTATATAAGTTAACTTATACATTACTGCTATAAGTTATTCTAAGCAAAGAGGTTTAATTCGCCTACTACTTTCACTTATTCTATATATTTTAATTATTCCATTATTATTACTAATCTACGTAAGTTAAATAAAATATTACTATTACTAACGCATGTGTATTAACTTACTCTCCATTGAGAACCCGTAAAATAACGAGTTTCAGATAGCCTGGTAACTGGGCAAAAATAAAATCAAATGAGATTTGTTAATATATTGGGCGTTAAGGTCCGTTGTTTTCTTTAGGCGAGTTATAAAGAAATTCTTAAATGTTTAACGCTGCAATGGTCGAAAAGTTAAGGTTAATCTCTAAATTCTATATATATAATCCACTTACTTAAATAAAAATAATCACTGCAAAAAGTTTTTAATATGGAGATAGTTTACTTAAGGTTTTTCCGGATTTATCAAATATAATCAACGTAGAAATTAGGTTTAGTTTCATTATTATTATTAATAATGTAGATAATAGGTAGTTGGTAATCACGGATTTACTAATTCGGAAACGGGTTAAAAGCGGTTCGGATAAGTTGGTTGACATGAAATCGCGGGTATTTTCCACCCGAAATATTAAGTTAAATGAATTGAAAACCAACGATACGTATAATACAATATTTATCATAAAATTAGTTCAATTTCATTAAAAGTTTGTCCGATTTTTGGTTTTATGAAAAGTTCAACATTATCGTCAACCCGAAATCATTCTAAGGAAATACATTATTTATTAACGACCTCTTTTATACATCATTACGTAACTATTAATATGGATTGTATGAGTTCCGTAACGTCGCGAATACGCTGAATGAAGGTTTCGACCCCTCAAAGTAATTTTGTGGCTAAAATATGTAAACGTGGGGCAAATAATATAGGATAAACGTAATAGCCATAAATTATGAAAACCAGCCTAATATAAATGATGATAATATATTTATTATTGAACGCCAATTTGCAACCTGATGATAAATAAATTCAATCAACTGGAGTATAAGTAATAAAAACCCGTAAATATATTAAAAACTTTCAATTTACTTCTGTTATAATATCATGCATTTCAAGGTAGAATGCAGTGTTAAACCATTGATTTACTCTTGTTAAGTCGTCAAGGCGTTTCCAAAACCTCTTAATTTGATTCGTGTTATGGTCTAACCTACGATAGTAAGCTAAATAGGTACCAAATAGAGTTTATTATTCAGGTACAGCGGAAGATTAGAAGAGGCTACCGTGGTCTATCGTGCAGGACCTATAGATATGGTCAGTGGCTAGCTCATCATGTAACCTTACACGTGTTGTACACAAATCGTGCCCATTCCGTGTTCGAACTAAGCCTAAACCGGGTATTATATATCCCATTACGTATATAATCACGTAACCTATAAACTTAATAGCTAATAGCCTGAGTTTATAATATGTCCCCCTTTTTCCCGCATATTGTAAGGATCACAGCATCCCGTTAGTTAAGCGCGGGACGCGGACTTCGCCTGTTTAGTACGTGGGCAGAGCGCGAGCCGATAACGTGGCGTTTAACGCGCCGTAAAACGTATCGGCCGGTTTAACCTCGAGCCGCCGGTTTCGTGTAACGTACCCTTTAAGGTGCCGTATAACATAACGGCCGGCTTAAACTTAAGTCACCAGCGTCGTATAATGCATCCCTTAACGTACCGTATAACGTATTATTCGGTGTAACCCCAATTTACTAGTACTATATAACGCGCCTTTTACCGTGCTATATAATGTATTTTTTTTTCTTTTTGCCGTCAGCGCCATATAACGTATCCTTTAATGCGCTGTATAATATATCGCTTTTATCGTTGGTATAGTATAACGCGCCCCGTATAATACGTAGCCCTTACTGAATTCGGTCAACTAATACCTATAAATACAGACTTCCCCGTAGCTCATAAAACTTCCTTTTTTTCCCCTTTTATATTGTCAACCTTACTTTATTATTATAACCTTTCGTAATCTATTGTAACAGATTTATTATTACCATTTATATTTTAATTACAATTATCTACCGATATCACGTTAACTTTTCCTTTTCCTCGTCCTTATAAATAACGTTTATAATAGATTTAACCTAATTTATACCGCCATTAATATTTTAAGTAACAATAATTAACCGTTCTTTGAAATACGTTACCTTATTATATATAAATATGTTACTATTAACTGCCTTATATCGCCTTTTCGCGTTATAATCGATTTTCTTATCCTTAGTAATAACGAAGGTAAAAGCGAGTTTCTTCCTTTATAAGTAAATGACGCGTATATATCGTATATTAAGCGCTTCTTTAATTCCGGTATTCCTTTTATTTATATTTGAGTTTATCGGATATTAGGTTATCATACCTATAAAAAGATTGATAGTAAGATAAATTTATAAATTAACCTTGCGAAAAGTTCAACCGTAATTTAAGCCTTTTTCGTAATATATTTAAAAAATAAATTTACCTACGGTTTCACCTGGTCTACGCACCTTTTTACATCAATTAGTTATAGCTATTAAAGATAAAGACTATATTTTGTTTCCTATTTTCAAGCGGTAAAGAAATATCACGGATTATTAGCCCGTTTTTACCCTCGCTTTTTTGAATTAATTAATTTGTTCGCCCGGCTTCATGATATTGCTCAGGTATAAAAAGTCCCTACCATACTGACCGTATAGACCGTCACTCCTTTTACCATATGTCCCCGTCACCTTTTCTTTCTGGGTCTATCCTTTTCTAAGATTTTTTCGTTAAATTTTATAGTATCTTTTGTTCGCCGTAATAGAACCCCTTCGGCTAACTATACCTTAACGCGTAACGTTTTTACGCTGACTCCTTTTAACCTCCGCCATATACCTTCGCGTAGTTTTAACCTAGGTAACTAAAATAATATAATTACGTAATTTATGTTCTTGATAGCTAATATAGGTTACGGATAATAAAGTATAGTAAACTATATTTAGAGTTTAACCGTATAAGCCCCGTTTTCACCCGTATTCTATTTATTAACTTTAGCTAAAAACGAGTTAATCGGACTAATCTCGAACGGGCAGAGAATCGTACCCGGGCCGACTGCATCACCTCAACCTAAACTAATGTGTTACAATCTTTAGTAACCCGCCTAAAGGGTCGTTTTCCTCGCCCCGCCCCTTACCCCACCCTTCGCTAGCCGCCTTCATTGGCTTCTACTAATGCTTATTCCTCCTAACATTATCCGTTATCTTCGGCGTCACCCCGCGCTCACCTCACCTTCTACGAGCTCCTTTGGTCGACGCTTATTAACGCCTATTATATCCCCCGCCGTCCTCTTTTACCGGCGTTTCTTAATATTTAAAGCTAATAACATTCGGGCCTTTAATATTAATAACGCCATTACTTATTAAACCCTAATAAGGATAATAATAAAGAGTGAGTCAATCTTTAATAAGTTGCAATAAAAGCCACATCATAGTCAAATACTTATCCAAGGAAGTCGGGTAATGTATAACCGGCTTTATTTGTCGTGTTGTAACATAATTAATAATAAATTTCCTCCTTTTTTACGAATAATATATTATTTCTGAGGTATAAGCGACTTGTCCTACATAAGTTACTTGGTATAAGCTTAACGATGGCATCTAAATACCGGGTTATTATAAACCTGAGTATCCCTTTATTTCGCGTTAAATTTATTTAGGGGTATAATACGTTAGCAATTTCCTAGTAATTTTTATGTTAGCTTATTATAATTTTTTTATTCAATTAATATAAAGTAAACCCCGCTTCGCCTCATTTTTACCGTAAGAATTTGTTAAATTTTTAATTACTGATATATACTCTTGTTTATATCGTTAATAATTCGAATTGGTTTGAAATAAGTATCGGATAATATTTGCAAAGAAAAATGGTCTGAAACCGCTCATTTAACTAAGTTTACATTAAATATAAGGTATTTGTCAAAAATATTTTAAAAAACATTCAACAAATTCGAAACGTCGACAACACAGTATTAATTATAAAGTTAACTTAGCTTTTTATTTGGGCAATTAGTTTCAATATTACGTAAACTTAGCTAAACTTAATTCCTTGCCTTATACCGTTTTGCTAGACGTTGTCGACGGTTTGCTATCGTTTTTATTTATTATTAAATATATATTATCGCTCTTTAAACCAAATCTGTATCTTTACATAAATGTATTAAAAACGTAACGGCTCGCCTCGCTGAACTAATTAACGATTTGATATCTTCGTTTACTTTGGGGATAAGTGATGTTTTATACCTGTTTACCAAACGGTTCGTGTTAAACCTGATAATCGTCAACTTCCGCTTATTCAATGTAAACTGATAAGCGGGTAAATATAAGGCCTAATTGTATTACGAAAAGGAGGCAGCGATAAGTAAATATTTTGAACTTTCCAGCTTACATATTTAATACCACTATTTATTTGTAGATGGTACATTGAAAATAAAAGTTATTCAACTCTTATTAAAGAATATAAAGTTGTTTAAAATATGCCCACCAAGTCTGAATCGCGATTATCATAATAAGAGTCGAAAATCCATGAAATTTCTACTATATATTCCGAAAGCGCTTCGTATACGTATTAGTATTTATAAACCACAAAACCTCGAATTAGACAAACTTAAAAGGCGGTTCATAATAACCAATAAATATCGAAGGTCGCTCTGAGTAATTAGCAGGTCGATTATAAAGTAGACTGAAATATAGACCCAATACCGATCTTAAATGGGGAGGGGTTAAAGAAGTCTTTATCGTAAGTTATGACGAGGTTTCATCCTATTACATTACGTACATATTCTACACAGTCGTCGAATATCTGCGACTATCCCCTCCTAATGGTAGTCTCGTTAGAGGACTCGAAACAAGATATTCTTTCCCAAATGTCCCATAATAGGCGAACCTCATACAGCGAGTCGTTTGCCACTCCTTAGTTCTACAATTATACTAAGGTACTCGGGCCGAAAATAAAGATACTATTTGACGCTAACAAGGTCAGCGGGTCTGGCGCGGGTCGGGTCCGCGGCGGTGCCACCGGTTCCGGCATACTAGAGTCCCCCGGAGTTATTACAGATAGCGACTCAGGCGGGGGCCGGGTTCAGCACAGGTCTTTGTCACTAATAACCAATCTATTTAATTCGACCAAGACTTTGTCCGTGCAATAAGGGTCGCCAAAAGCAGCCTCTATGTAATCGAGGAACTTGCCTATATCGTACATACCCTCGTGTCCGCCGACTTCATAGTACGTTATAACAGCCTACTTCACCACTGCCGTATAATAACCCCACATATGAAAGAACATATGCCAACGTTTTTTAATTTGCATATTATTCCATTTTAACATATATTCGATTGTTTAGCGTGTTGCCACCCACGTGAAAGAAAATCCGTCGAATTATGGTTAGTTATATCGTTTTCGCCTACCTCAAACCAGTTGAAAGCCAGTACGTTTTGCTGCCAAGTCGACTTCGAGTTGCTAAATCTTAGCCACGACCTAAGCGAAGTCGGACATAGGGTCAATAATTGAAGTCAATTAACCCGGGTATTACAATTGCTTTATAGTAAACGCGATATAGCTAACAGTATTTTATAAACGAGAAATGTCGGCCTAAATCGGCCCTAAAGAAGTAGAATGCATGTTTATAAAGGTGGAGGACTAGGTATTCGCTGATAGCCTATCCTTCCTAATACCGTTAAAGTGTAACGAAAAATCATTAACTTTTGTAATCGACTTGACAATTATAAGTGATATTCTTTTGGAAAAATAAAAGAAAATCTTAATGATATAATATAGTTCGACCTACGACAATAAACTAAGTAAGTGTTAAATGAAGTTTACTATTAAGATATAATGTAAAACTAAAAAAGGTTACCGTGGCCTATCGTACAGAACCTATAGGCATAGCCAGTGCCCAGCCCGTCATGTGCCCTTATACGTATCATGCACGGACCGTACTTGAACCAGGTACTGCATATCCCGTTACGTGCACAGTCACGTAACCTATAGACTAAATGGTCAATAGCCTGAGTCTATAACAATTCGAACCTCAATCGCTAATAATAACGCGAAAAAAATCACTAAAAAAGCCAATAATAATTTGAAAATCGTTTCTCATAAACTTCGACATTAATAATATTGATTATTATTTTTTTAAAAAAATGCTTAAACGATTAGTAATAACCATAAAGTAGCGTAAGTCACCAGTTCGTTTCTAAAGGAAACCTACTATAAAGTCGATTGAAAGTTCATTTTAAAACCGTTTGTAAATGAATAGAAGTTTAAAAAGTTCTTCTCAATGATATCGCTACTAGATAGATTGTGTAAAAATATCGCAATTCCGGCAAAACCTTTCTATTATACTGTGTAACCCGGGTTAAAATATATTTTAATTAAAAAAAATCCTGTTCGGGGTTTTCTGTAAACTCAAGTCATATATAATTTGAATTAACGTGATTATATGTAACTTGTAATCAAGAAACATATGTAATGATCACAGTAAATACCCATGAGTTAATAGGAGGTGTTAAGGGGTTTATGTTAGCAGTAAAGTAGCAGAGGTAACAAAGATGCAATATCAAGAAGATGTTTGTTCGTGCTGTAGAATGATCATTAGCCGTTAGGCTATTCAGGTGTGTAGACTGAATACTTAGATTGACAACTGAAGAGCTAGGAAGGAAATACTATCTATATTGTACTAATCGTGTCCTTATATCCTATGGCCTTAATACCATCTTTAGTACTGAGGCTACTGGTGCTTACTGAGGCTCAGTAAGCACTTGTGATCTAGATAACCCTAACCCTGGAGGATTGCCTAGTCTGGTGCTAACAAAGAAATGTTCCTCGCATGATGTGTTGGACTTCAGGCTCTCGGTAGCTCAGCTGCATGCTGGCTTGTTTCCTGACTCGCCAACGTGCTTGGGACATAACAACATAATACGGTTACAAAATCGTAAAATACTATTATTATTTACTAAATATTCCACAATGAAGACCTTATGTAGGTAAGGCTTTCGATATTGCAACGTCATCGATTCGATTGGTCAAATTAATAGTAGTATTGCTTTGGTCAAGTGATAGATGTATTATTCTAGGTTTGACAGATCGCCAGCCGGTATGTAGAGTAATTTTTGTAGCCAATTTCTTAGCACATGCCTTAGTGTAAAGTGGGTATTTACTGCACTTAACGTGCAGTCGATACAGTAAAACCACAAAAAAATACACTTAACTTGCAGTCAGTATAATCAACTTTACTATAAATAAACTTAACTTACTGCACTATAATTACTATAATTCCAACACATTAAGTAATTAGTTATCGTTAATATAAATATCGGTGGGGGAACTACGGTTCTTTATATATATCGCGCAAATTAAACGAAGGTAAGTGGTATTCTTATTAATAACGACGTCGCAGCTGTTTTAAAAATCGACGTTAATAAAAAGTTGAAAGTTTACAAATTTTCGGAATGAATTCAGAAATATTAATAAGCCTAAAAACTTATATACACGGAAATTATTTAACATAGACCTATTAAGGGCATAAAAACAAAAATTCTGTATTTAAAGGGCAGAAGTCGAAACGGCTTTGAGGAATGTCCTAATTTCATTGAAAAAAAATATCTGGTTTTATATAGTTAATCCTTTTGTGATAAATCAGTTTAAAACGAAATTGGGAAAATCATTCAAATGAAATAATTTGTCGTTTGAAAAGTCGTTAGGTATATATAAAATATTTCAAAATTTGACAATCCATCAAAATAGTAAACAAATAAGCAATATTTTAGAACCTTCGTATTGAATATGGTCAAATTATTTATAACGGTTCAAGATTTTCATTGTTCAATTCGTAATTACATTCGATAATAAACGAATAAAGAAAATAATACATTACTATGCGTATAGTTCAGTAATGGGTTCATTAAAAAAAAAACTTCCTTCTGACGCGTAACCGAAAGGATTGACCTTTAATAAGGTTTCCTGGTGAATATTCTACTAGATTTAAACTGGTTTGAAAATAAATGGGAATTGAAGTTCTTTGGAAACAGATTTTTCTTTGAGTCTCTAACACAAAAATACGCCTTTTTTAGTTAAATAAATTAAGGGGTTGGCGATTATAAAGGAAGTTTCAATAAATTGCCTATAGAAGTTGGAAAAAATCAAAAATCCTGTAACCATTATATGAACGTGGAAATCGTTTATTTCTGGATAATAAGTAGCTTTTCTAGTTTCATACGTATTTGAATATCTGTTTCAAGGACGAATTTTCAATACTTAATCTTTAAAACTCCGAATTTATATTTAAATATATAGATGTTTAAATTGACGAAGTTGAAGTTTTGAATACCTCTCTAATTTTAGCATTGTGTTTACTGAAATTTTAATTGGAATATATCACAATATTGTTGAGATAAGCTAAGCGAAAAATATCGAAAAAGAGGTGTCCCGAATTGTTAATATATTATTAAAAGTAAATAGTATATTGGAAAGACTGAAAAGATTGATTAATCATTTAAATAATGAAATGTATATGGAACGTAATTTTCTACTTGTCGCTTTTTTTAATATTTTGTTTATAATCAACGTCTTTAACATCAAGTTTTATGAATCATTGAATATTTGAAATACTCGCTAACGTTTTTTCAATTAAGGGAAGAAAATAACGGTCGGTCTTTATGATAACGTTAAGTTTATGGTAATTGATATAAAAACCGTAGGCTGCCTCCAGAATTTTGAACAAAAAATACGAAGGCGCCTGTTGAAAAACTGTTCGAGCGAATATAATCTTGATTTCATAATTAGATTGACCACTTTCATAATATTAGAATTTCTTTTCGTAATATATTGTATAATGGTCCCTAAAACACTTCCAAAAGCTAACCATGATTATCATTTTAAATAATATTTGTATAATCGGTTTTGAAGCGGTGAAAAAATAACATATTTTTCAAGGTCTCATGGAATAAAAGCGCGAACCTTTCAAAGGTATCGGGATACTCATCGTCAACGAAAACTGGTAACTTTAAGGTTAAGACCTTATTAATACTTTCGATGGAAACAACAAAGAACGATGTAATAATAGCTTTGTCTTTCTGAACCTTGCAGGATATAATATGGAATGTAGCGATAATGATACCTTTAAATTCCTTTGATATCGGTGTAAAACCTCGTTTCAACATGTGCTAATTACCCGTTTTTTCTCGAAATAACATATAATTTGAACCGACATAAATTACCTATTCGTGATTTATTTGAACTTTACAAAAATGATGTTGTATGATAAAAAAAGTTTAATATAAACCTAAATTTAATACTGGTATCCATCGAAGTTTATATTTTAATCATTTACAAAACAAGAAGCTGTAAATACGTTTTGGGTATATAACGGGTAGCTTTGCTAAGTAGTTGGGGTAGAATAAGGATACTCAGTAATTTTAATCGGCGGATAAGCTGCTTATTCATAATTTTATAACATTTATTATCTATATTTAATAAAACCTCTACAAATTGAATGAAATTGTAACGTAATTTGATTATGAACGAGAAGTTATTTTGAAGTTTAACTTAAACTTTCGAGTTAAATTAAAACTTCTTCAATATTTCTACGCGATTATATACAAAAGTTACGCTTTTTACTTTCAAAGGTTAATAAAGTCGTCAATAAGAATAAGGTTAATATCGACATTTACTTTCGTACTTGTACTGTCCAGACTTCAAGCGCAATCGAATGAATATAAACGAATACAATAACCATCCACGTAGTATTTTAAATATGAGCCAAAGTTTTTGCAACATGAGAGTTCCAAGTAGTTAACCTAGGTAATACGTCGTTTGGTATCAGTTCAAAAAGGGTTTATGTTGGTTACATTAAAATTTCCCTAGCTATCGTAAATAAGTGCATTATAGTTACCATTTCCATTCTGAATAATATCGCCAATACCAGTATTGCTAATATAGTTAGTATTATCGTATCAAATACGTAGATTGTTAAATAATTTATTTATAAATTGAATACGAGTGACCTTTTTTTTACAATCTGTGGGTATATCAAAGTGGACCCGTAAATTAATAAGTATACCGTTAATTTAATTTTTTCAAAAATTGAATACAATAGCGGATTTCTTAACTATACCGTCAACTTTCGTAAATAAAGCCTCACAAACGTTAAAAAAACGTAAAAACAATTGCGATCCTTTTATTTTATGTTCTTAAATTATATAGTAACGTCTTGACCGTATTGGAGTCGTAATAATACCTGTAAAGTATTGCTATAGAAGCGTTAGTATCATTATTACTATCCTCGCTACTACGAATGTAATATTTTTTCATGATAGTGTTCGTAAAACCCTTAAATTATTGAAAATAAATATAAAATTACTTTCTTTATACTAATAGAATTCCTATATCTATATAACTCAGATAATATTATAACATTTTATAATAAAAGGCTTAATTTAATATCAGAAACCTCAATCGGTTATTTGAGGGGTTTACATTTAATTCGTTAACGGTTGATGTTATCGAATAAGCTACTGATATTATAAATGTAATTGGAGGAGTTTGGGTTGTCGTTATCATCGGCGTATTTTCCGATAGGGGGCGATGAGATAGTTACAGTATTCGTAAATAACATAGAAACGGGACCCTTTTGAAGGGGTGGTTATTTTGAAGACATATGCGTACTAACAGGTACTTTGGATTATTAAATTGTAGTACTGAATATATTAATTATACTAGTATTATGTTTTTTTCATGTATACAATATATTCGTAAACGGCTTCATTCCATTTAACAAGCTTTGTATATAAAGTTTCGATAAATTGTTTGTATTAGGTAGTGAAATAGTTGTGTTACGTTATTAGAGCGTCTTAAAGTTTATAATTAATGAATGCGTTAGGAAATCGTTCAAAGTTCTAGGAGTCCATCTTAGAAAAGTCGAAAAAAAGAACCCTCGATTATAATAACTAACATACAGCGAAAATACGGACGGAAAAAGAGCGAAAGTAATATATAAAGTAACTAAGCTAAAGCTATCTATTAAAACAGTCGGATACTATCTATTTTCCTTGATAAAGAGAAGTAGGGAGAGATCTTTTCTAAGGAGTTGTTATGGGCTATACGAAAAGAGTGGCCCGGTTATGTGACATGTATAAAGGCATACCTTCAAATGACTCCAGAGTATTGTAGTAGAATAGCAAATTCTAGAGCTAAATCCCTTGTTAACACTAGCCTAGTCTCCAGTCTATGACAAAAACACACAAAACCCTTTATTGGACTAGTTTTGGAAGCGTTAAGATTGACCGCCTGAAAGTCTTGAAGATCGTCAAGTTGTCAAGTTAGCAAACGGCTAAGTACCAACTACTATTGTAGGTACAACAACTGCAAATTGTAAATCGAAAAAACGACTAAGTCACACAACATTCAACTACAACAAACAACCTACAAACTACTTTACTACACTACTCTTTTCCCTCCTTACATCCTAAACTTTCGTCACGATAACTTTAGCAAACGCCAAAATTAACATCGTTATAGACCCTGTCTGAAAGGAAAAATCAAGAGCCTCGGGTTTATATTCGTTAAACGCTTTGATAATACCCTTTAAGAAGCAGACGTTACTAAAACTCACCTCTTTAGTACCTAAAGAACTACATCGGTCACTATATCTTCAACTTATACCCCACTAAACTTAATAAAGTACTTATCTTCCTCGAGTGCTTCTACGAATAGTTTAGCAAATAGACCTTAGGCATATGAAAAGTGATACACAAGAAAGTAAAACTCAAGCTAAAAACTGAACTATTTAACCGAGAGGTTGACTTCTTTATAAGGAAAGAGAAGGAGGGTAATCCGGCTAATATATTGTACGAATGCGGAATAAATGAAAGTTGTCAGTAGATACGTGAAAGAGGAAGAGATATTACTGGCGATGAAATCCCTGAACTCCCTTACACATGTTCGTAGAAACCTACCTAAATATAAATAAGTTTTTTGTCGATAAATTCTGTTTATTCAAGTGAACATAAAAGAGTAGAAGTTTAATCGTAAAGATTAGTATTGGTGTAGTGAAGATAAGTAAGTTAGGAAAGAATCATTCAGAGAGTGCACACCCTGGATATGAGATTATAAACCTCTCATCCGGGTAGTGACACTTTTGCCATACACTTTGGAACACCCTTTTCAGACCGCGCCACACATAATGTACTCTGAAAGTATAATCTCTAACGTATTAAGTTATCATATACTTTATAAAAGTGCATACAATAGCATGCCACGTTATCGTGCATGTTATAAGAGTGTACCTTTTAGCGTGATATACTGCTAACTAAATATACTAACTATAGTAATATATAATAATATTTACACAGGTAATCTTTTTTTCTCTTTTTATACGTTTAGTATCTATAATTTCGTATTAATAATAAAGCTGAGGTACGATTCGTAACCGTAATTTAGTAGTAATAATATAGTAATAATATGGTCCATATTATTCGTTTAGTAGCGATAACAATATAGGTTCGTTTTTAGTTAGTAATAATAATGGTTTATGTTATCGTTCCTAATTGGTAATGATAGTGGTATATTCCATTGTTTCAAGTTTTTTTTTAAGTTTTTTTTTGCCTAGTAAAGTAGGGGAGGTGCGGATTAATTTACGTGATCTTTTTCGTAACGTTTTTAACCTTGAAAGCTATTCAAAACATCGCACATGTTCCGAATTCGCCATTCGAAGCGTTTAACATAGGTAGAAGAGGCGTTAATACGTATTCCTAAGCGTTTTGTTTTCGTAAAAGCGCTTTTAATACAACTTTTGGAGAGCTTTGTGTTGATGGAAGCACTTCGAAGTTGTTTATTATAGCCGTATAGGGCGTTTTCAACGTAATATTTAAAGTTTTTGTTGTTTTTTGGCCCGTTTGGTTTTTTAGGCCGCGTTTTAAAGTGTTATTACAGTTTGTCTCTTTGTTAAGTTCCAGTTACTTATAATGAATTTAGCTATTCCTCCTCTTAAAGCTGCAGCTCGAATTATGTCTTTAGACCTCTCTTTTCTTAAAGGTGCGGCCTGAACTATGTATTTAGGCCTCCCTTTTCTTAAAGATGCCGTCTGAACTATATATTCAGGTATTTTTCCCTTGAAGGTATGGCTTAGATTATATATCCAAACCTTTCTTTTTTTTGAGCTTGCCATTTGGATTGCGTATTCAGACCTTTTTTTTCCCCCTAATTCCGCGCTTTTAATAGCGTTTTTAGCCTTATTTTCTCTTTAAAACGCGTGTTGAAATACGCGTTTGGCCTTTTTTTTTCTTAAAAGTGCGGCTTGAATTTTGTACCCAAGTCTACTAACACTTGAATACCGATTCCCTTCTCTTAAAAGCGCGTGTTAAAATACATATTTGGTTCTTCTTCCTTTTAAAATAACGTATTGGAACACGCGTTTGGCCTTTTTTTTAATAAAATTACAGCTCAGATTTCGTACCTGGCCCTTCTTTCTCTTAAAATCGCGTGATGAAATACGCGTTTAACCCTTTCTTTTCCTAAAAGTATGGCCCAGATTTCATACCCGGCCCTTTCTTTTTTATAAGCCTTTCTTTTCTTAAAGTTACTTTGAAATTCGAGTGTCGGTTAGGCCTTATAATACCCTTTAATAAGTATACAAAGATTCCTTCGGCTTTTTGGTCTTTAGAAACAAAATACGGTAAGTCCATTCCTTTTTCCTTTTTCAAAACGGAACTTTAAAAAGCTAACTAATAATACACAAAATTTTCGCAACTCGAAATATACCACTAGGAGTATTAAGTTCTCCGTCACATAATTATTTACGTAATCACCTCAAAATAGAGGTATCTAAAGATTTCCACATTATAAACATCTATCCTTCAAAATGATATCAAAAATAATAAAATGAATTAGAACCGGAAAAAGAAATATCTTAAATAAAAATATTATGATATTGATAAATAATCTAGACAACTTACGTATTTGTACGTAAAAGTTTAAGACTCGTCATTAGCGTTTTTATTTTATCGTTTCACAAATTTTAGTTGCTAAACTTTAAAACGCTCTTTTGTAAGATATTATATTTAATAAGAGAGTCTATATACCCGTTAAGGCCAACTAAGTTTGTTTCGTATAAAGAAATGGGAAATAAGTTGTTCAAACGTTAATTTAATTTAAATGAAATAATAAATTCGATGTGAAAAGTAATTTTTTAAAGAATATTAAAAAATACCAGAATTTGTGCGAAAAGTAAATTGAAATAGTGGCGATTAATTGTCTTACCGTAACCACTTTTTTTGTTTACTAACGGTTTAGGTGTTGAATTAGGGGCGTTTATTGTTTTGAGGGCGTCTCAGAATCTATATATTAACTGATCGCGAGGTTTATAAGTGATTTGGACGTTAAGTTCCGGCCGTTCTTAAGGTGTACGAGCGGTTTGGTTATTTAGTACCGGCCGCTTTGAAGGTGTGAAAATTGTTTGTATATTACGTTTGTAACTGCTTTTGGATCTCGTAAGCAATTTTTATATTTCTTTTATAACTGCCTTTGGATTTTGTAAGCGGTTTAGATGCTATGTTTAAAGTGGATAGGTTCCAGCGAAGGGTTTCAAAACTTGATCGTTTTAGCATGCGTAGCCTGATGTGTGATAGGACTCTTTTTAAGAAGTGTCCGTGTGCGTTTAAAGCTCCAAAACAATCTAACTGTAACGTAACGGGGCTTTTAGTAAATAGGGTACAAACTGGTTGATAATATCGTATTAAAGTGGTCCTTTTAACAGTTACTCTAGATCTTATATTTTTATTACGCTTCGGGTTTTAAAGTTGCTCCCGCGTAATTCCACACTCCCGTATGATTCTTATAAGGCGTATTAGTAAAGCACAAACAGTTGGAACCGCTATAGAATTCTATTATAGGTATTTAACTTCAGTTTGTCTTTTCTTTCCTCGGTTGTTTATGATTTATTTAGTTGGCTACTCATTATTGTCGATATGGTTTGCTTATTGATGTAAATGTAAAAGAATGAAAAGGTCATTGTGAAGATTATGATTAAAATAGTAAAGATAGAAAAATTAGGGGAAAATGATTTAAAGAGTATACGCTACGGATAAGATGTTATCAACCTCCCATCGAGATAGTAATACTTTTGCTATATACTCCAGAATACCTCTTTTAGACCGCGCCACTTATGATGCTCTCTGAAAGTATAATCTACAGCGTTTCACGTTATATGTACTCTGCAAGAGTGCAACCTGCAGCATGTCACTTTATTGTGCACGCTGTAAAAGTGCATCTTGCAGCGTCATGTACTATCACCTAGATATACTAACTATAGTGATATATAATAATATATATATTTGTCAAATCAGCTACCTCAAAATCCTAACGCGCATATATCGTAAACAACGTTGCTAACGACGATAAAACATCAATTGATCTACGCGTAAAAAACCTTTAAACCCACTAATTAATTAAACAGAAATATAGAAAACCCTTTTAACTCTATTAGGATTATTGTTAAGTATATTACAGAAATCTTTAAGTTCCCTATAGCGATTCTCAACTCACCTAAAATTTTTAGTTTCATTAAGTTAATGAAAAAAGGAGTGGCTTTACGAGCGAACATACTATAGGCACAACTCCTGGATTTTTCCCTTCAAACTCTGTAAAAGGTAACTGTATTACTCACTAACACTAGCAAATATCCTAATACTACCGGTAAAGGGATCTAAAAAATTCTTACGACTAATGCATCACTTTAACTCTTCTAAATATCCTTATAATGGATACAAATAGCGCGGCAATCACGATTTTCGTTGAGATTAAGGCCGGAAAAAAAGTATAACCGTAAAACATATAACCTTCTCAAAGTCAAATTGCGGCCATTTTCAACATTTTCCTCCAAATGAAGATTAAGTTACTAGACTTTTACTCGTTATTTACCAGTATCTTTACTTGCTAAACCGTGGATGATTATTTTCAATATTAAACAATTGTTTATCAGTTCAACGATTAATCATCATTTTAGATGTTACTTTGAAAACAATGTCAATTTCGTTTATTATCATACGGATTTTAACATATTTAAGTAATTTTATATATTAGATTATCAAAAAGAATCCCAAAGTAATATTTCATTAATAAATAATGGGAAACGCAGAAGCTAGCGAAGGTATATTGCGCTAGTAAATTCACCAAGTTGATACGGGATATAAAGAGTTTGGATATATTTATAATACCTCAACGCCACTTGTAAAGACATTTTTAACTAGTTATATTCCACATTTACAACCGTAACAACTCGATTACCGGATTCAACTATTATATACCCCTAAGTTATAGAGTTTAATAACGATCATAAAAACTCATTTTATATGTATTATATCTACTGCAAGTACCATAAGATAAGATAATACGATTGATAAAAAATCAGGAACCGGAAGCTAGATAGCTAAGATACATAAAGAGAAGGATATTTCTCGTTATCAAATCTCCAAGCTTACTACAAACAATTCCATTGAAATATGAAAAAGTATTAGATGCATGATATTCATAGTTACGAATGAATGAAATATATTCTTGTATAATAAGAAATGAAATATATCATATATTATAGATAATTGCCCTTTACCTTTGGTTTTAAATTTATTAAACGCGTTATAAGCTTTCAAGATATAAAGGTCAAAAATGTGGAAATAAGTTTGATATTATCAGTTGGAATCAAAATATTGTCATGGGTTCGAAAGTAACGTAATAATTGGTCAAATAAGCCTTTTTATATCACCTGATATATAAACAACCTCATTATCGCTATAACAATAAAAATATTAGACCTATATATTTGTTAATTATTTATTATTGGCACGACAAGTGCATCTTTAGAGTTATTCTATTAGACACTTGAGTAACGCAGTATTCAATAGGATTTTATTTACAGTACGTTGTATTACGTGAAAATATTAATATTATTACAAAATGTAACCATACAAATACCGGTAAGGTTGAAGTTAACTTTACCATTGAAAAAAAGCTCTTTGGATTAAGATTGACGACTATTATTATAATCGTTAGGCTTATTATGTTCTACATTTTAGATTTCTTCATCTTTTCCCTCTTTCACCTTAAATAAATGAAAAAAAAGTAAGATATTAACGTTGATATTTGAATTAGAGAATGTATTAGGTTTAAGGATAATGAATGGGTTTTATTTAGTTTAAAATATGGATAATTTAAATTTTACCTTTAAAGGTTCAAAAAAATATTATTGAATTTCATAGAGTTAAACCTTTAGTAACTATATTAAAGATTCAATCATCGGACGGCTGATAGGTTATATAAATTCCTTCAACTGGCGAGTTATGAAAATGTGAACTTGTTAACATTAAATTCAATTAAACTGCTTAGTTATTTCTGCTATACACACTTTTAAACCTCGTTAATGTTTCAATTTACATCAAAGAAAAATTTAAACTTTAAGTTTAAAGTTCCCATCGACATGTTTTCATGAGCTAATAAGCTTATACTTTATATTAATAACTTACTAACGGTGTTTTATAGTACAAAGTTCCTTGAAACTATTATGGTGAAAAGAATATGACGTACATTAGGTATTTTATAAATTAATATATACATAAGGCCTTTAAATGCATTAATATATAATATAAATTCTAATTTCGTTGCTATACATCATTAAATAAATACTAAGTTAATAAGGATTTAGTTCAAATAGGTTCCCGTTCAAGCCCACTAAGATATTAACAAAGTTGAAAAATCTTATGTACTTTTATGAAAGGCTTACAATATTTTCACCTTAAATATTGTCATTTTTACAAGCTAGGGTATATAATTATAGATAGTTGTTGAAGGTCTTAACATTCTTATTAGCACTAACGCCTATATACCGAAACTAATTTTATTTGAAACCTACCCACATATAACAATTCAATCACTATCATCATCAAATACCCAGAAAAGAGCTATTTCATATGGAAAAGCATGAGAGAAATTGAGTATGGAATCGGTACGCCGCTTTATCAATAATGAAATTAATATTAACAACATATTATTGACGATAAACGTGCTTTCCCTACCTTTTTAAAGTGAAGTCTTCACATAAAAAGAGCTAGAAAGATGGGATGAACTTTATAAAATACCAAGTATCGCTAATTTAAACATAGTAGTTAAAACTCTTAACGGCCTCGCCTATTTTTTCATTACGTAAGTTAATCTGTATAAGAAACCCTTTCAATTAGATGAAAATTACTAAGCCGAAGACATTTGAGTTAAACGAATTAGTTGACATAATTTTCTTAAGCCGATTGTTTATAAGTTGATAGGATATCGATAGCATGGATAACCACTTGAAAATAGAATATATATTGAAAAGAAGAATGACAATAAGGATTATACAATTGTGAAGGTAAATATGAAGATATGTATAAATCAAAAAAAGAAGTCTGATAGAGGTCTTACATTGAATTTATAAGTAAAACCATTGTTAATATACTAGATATAACGTTTAAAGAAAAATATCAAGGAAATATAGAAAATCATTTTATATGAATTTTTTTAACTTGTGTTGTTAGCTTAATTTGAAGAGTAAGATGTTTAAATTTTCAAGTCGAGAATATTTTACGAAGTCAAAGGTAAAACTACTAACTGGTTATACGAAAAGTCGTGGAAAATCGCTTATAAACATAGCGATAAAGGTAACAACTGAATTTTTACTTAATGGATCATAATATTAAAATTAATTCACGTTTAATCGTCGCAATTACAGCTAATTTTACTGCTAGCGGGAGTGATAAATTCACGTTAAATAGTTGTAACATTATGCCAACGTAAACTTAATCCGATACGAATTCTTAACGGATTATATTGTTCAAATTGTCGAAAAAGTTGAAAGATGAATTTCTGGTCGGCATAATAATATAATGCATCAAACCTTTAAAAGGATTGACTGAAATAGGTGTTTATTTATATTTAACATACCAAAAGTATTTCAAAGATAAATCAAACGTGAAAACTTTGGTTCGACTTGTATTCATTAATTACAAAAGGTGAAAATTTTAGTATCATTAGTATATAAACTAACGATACCAGTTTCTTCTAATACGCTAGGTTTGTAGTAGTAAACCAACATATTATTGAATAGTTAGGATTTTGAACCATGTAAACTAATTTAAACTTTAAATAAGAACAAATAACTATATTTTAACGGATCGTTAAATCGTGTCTATAGTATTAAAGATTTCCATAACACGTACCTCAACTTACGCTGAAAATGGTAAATCACTAGTTTAGCGAAAATTAGCAAAACTAAAAAAGTCAAATCGCAACGACATTTGGAGTAAAAATACCGAACGCCGGAATTTTATAACGAGATAAGTCATTCTACATTTAATGGCGAGAATATTGATAAGCTGGGGGTAATGTTATAGGCTAGTGCCTAAGCTAATAGTCGCTAAGAATTCAACCCTAGCAATTAATACGCTTTTATAATATTACATAACTGCTCCCGAATATGTCTACACTACGTAACAAGTTATATAACCATTCTACATCTTATTACTAACACTATAACAGATCCTTAGTAAGGACATCTCAACTTTTTCTATCAAGGATTATAAATAGTATCCAACCACTTTAAGCGGTGGCCTTAGTTTAATCCCTTCATAAAGATAATGATAAAGTTCTATAATCGATGTTATAACTCTTCGCAAAGCTTACAAAAACAGAGAAATTGAGTATTGTTGATAAATTAATGCTAACAATAATTCAGCTAACGTTATAACAAAAGAAATACAAAATAGGTTATTGGAAATATTTTAGAAAAATATGAACTATATTTATGGATCAAGGCCTACATTAAAAGGAAAGTTAGTAATGTATTAAGAAATGAGAAATATGAATAAAATAAAGGGTATTTTAACAAATTGAAAGACTGTTAAGGAGCCGAAATTGTTTTTAATGCAGACTCTATTAATTGATACGGCTGTATTGGCTATATAGTTGTGTGTATCGAGGAATTAGAGTACAAAAGTAGTGCAATACTTATTTGCGGTATTATAAGTGGTAGGAAGTGAAATTGGCATACAAAAGATGGTGGAGAAAATATTAAAAAGTACTTACGTTGCCAAAAGATTTTTTATACAATGCACTGACACCACGAAACAAAAAGCCGTTAGTGTCAGAATGATATTAAAGTGTAATACAGTGAAAGTTAACTGTATTTATGCATGTCAATTGTAGTAAAGTACTCGATTCAATTTAGGGCACGGGCTAAGAAAGTGCCTATACAAACAAGTATATAGACCGGCTAATGGTCTGCTAAACTTAAAAGTAATCATCTACCACTTTGTTATGGTTCGACCTACGATGGTAAGCCAAGTAGGTGCCAAATGGGATTTACTATTGAGGTGCGGAGAAAGACTAGAAGAGGCCACCATAGCTCAACGTGTAGGGCCCTTAGGCAGAGCCAATGCCCAGCCCGTCACGTGCCCTCACACGTGCCGTGCACGGACCATGCTCTATCTGTACACGGGCCGTGTCCAGCCTGTACCCGGTCCGCGCCCGGGCTGGGCCCAGGCCCATCCCGTTACATGCACAGTCACATAACCTATAGGCTCAATGGCCAACAGCCTGAGTCCATGACACACTTGACCACACAATACTACTGTTACTTGGACTACGATTCGAATCGATAACGTTGCAATGTCTAAAGGCATATCAAAAGTAATAATGTAAAAAAATCAAAAAATCAATACGACTTAACGTTAAGATTTGAAGGCCTAACGTTAAAAGTATGTTTTGAAAGGCGGTACTATACGCTCTTAGTACAACTTCTAATGAGTTGTTTTGGAGGATTAACGTTAAAAGGGATATTTTACCGTTGAAAATAGAAAACTTTAAACTAGTATATTTATATAAGATACATCTTTGAATTGGTTAATTGTTATGCATAATATGTCTTACAAATTCATTAAATTTAATTAAATATTGAACTAGAATGATAATATTTTTCAATTATAATGCGTTTCAAGGCAGAAGTTAACTTTCATGTTGTTGATTATAATATTATCTGCTACGAAATCCTTTTTTTCCTTCCTTTCAATATATAAACAATTTGCAATTATATCTATCTTTGCTGTAGAAAGACTATATATTAGAATAAAAAACCTAGCATATTGTTGTTGAATAATCTTCGTAAAAACCAACAACATAATTCTTCTAAAATATAACAATTCCTTCGTTTCAATTCATTGACTTTTTTTAAGTTTATTTCAAAAGATAGAATTTATCGATTTTACTTCTCATAATATATTTTTATTTTGATGGTGTAATAAATATTTATGAAGCTTTAAGAAAACTATTTTCATCAACTTAATTTAAATTTGAATAATTAAAACACAAAATTTCGGTTTAGTATAGGTTAAATACCAAAAGAATTACTCAATATCTTTAACCAGAGGATATTAGTAGATATGACTTCTTTTATTATTAGTAAAAGCTGTTACGAAAAGAAGTAAAGCGAAATAATATAAAGGGTTTAGAAAACCAAATTTGTTAAAAAGTTCTTTATCATAAATCGTTCCAATACCTTAACATATGTCAATCAATTTGAAAAACGCTTTATATGGGGTATCAATACAGATGATAACAGTTAAAATGTTTAAGTTGATATTAGAAGTATTAATTTGGTACGTTTTAATATAGATACACATAATTTGTAAAATATTTGTGAAACTATAACCCATAAAAGTAAATGAATACATGTCATCCGTTTCCGTAAATAATTTTAATATTTTCATTTTCATAATCTTTCTCAGATATTGAAATAGTTATTGCTAGTAGAATATCCTTTCAATGCTTTTGGTCATAAGTTTATATTTGTAAACGTCAACTTCTCTAGGGTTTTCAACGGGTAAAACTTAGCTTCTAATCATAATCTTTTGTTTTTTGGAGGTTTTAATTTTAGCTATAATACTGGTATTATCTTTATCCACTCCATATTTTATTCTGGCTTTTATTCCGGCTTCATCTTCGGCTCTGTTTTAGGCGTTTGGAGAAGGAATATAAGGTGTTCTTGAAGTTTAGTTAATAGTATATTGTATAAACTAACAGCCGATCCAAGTTTTTCTGAATCGAAAATATCTAAAGCATTGTTAATTCTAACCTCTGTTTCTATATTAGCTCACTCTATAACCTTAAAAATTTATAGCTTTTTCTCTGTCTTGACCTTACAGGCATCTCAAGTAATTTTTCATTTAGTCTTTAATAAGGCTTCAAGGTTTATAGCTTAGTTGTTACCAGAAACAACAGGAAAGCCAGTACTTGTTTTGAAGCGAAGGAAACGAAGGGATAGTAACATAGTTGTGGGGAATGAAGGGCCGGAAGCGATAACGGTCCTTTATAATAAATGACCATTATCGTTAACTCTATCATAAGATATACCTAGTGGTAAAAATAGTACACCATGTGGTTTTGGAGATGTTGATGTTAGGGTAACATCTTGGCATTCTTAAAAGAACCAGTAGATCCAGAAAAATATAAACATATTGATCTCATTAACAAAAAGTATAAAACTGATGGATTCAGATCAATAGAGAAGCGCAATCGTACTAATAATGTGTTGAAGTTACTACATAAGATGATATTGTATAGGCTTGTAGATTTTGGAATACCTAAAATCCACCTGGAGAATGTTTTGATATATAATCAAAAGAATCATTATAAATCTCGATCATTAAAATCGAAACCTTGTACTAGTAAGTACTAGTAATACTAACAGCTGAAACTAGCTGTAGTCCTTATCTCGATGCCTCCATAACTTTGAGAATACTACTTCCTAGTTCTCCGGTGGAAATCCTCATCTCCAGAGTATTCCTTGCATCCTTGGAGTTGAGTTCTGTGTACAGACTGTATCTGTTGTACGTCAACTCATCCACACTCACGGCACCATCATTGTTGAGTCATTGGTGACGGGGAAAATATTGATATTGTTGACAGAAAGCCAATTAACTATCTGGGGCCGGGAAGAATACATCATATACCTGGCATCCGCTGGCTGTCCCTTCCACCACCACAATAGTATGTATGAGGATCGCAGCAGCTGTGCTTAGTGCTGCAGTCGGCTCCGACTCATACCGGATCCGGCGCATCCCGGATTACTCCGGCCGGACTGGCTTCAATCCACAGGCACCAAAAACCCCTCTTCCATATTGGTATACACGGATGTACTTGGGGATATGGCACTCTGTTGTGTGGTAGTCCATTGCGTGCAGGCCAACTTGGCTTACCGTCAAGTTGGCACGTGACTTGCATGTGGCTTGCTTTGCAGCCGTAACCCTGCGGGGCTAACCCCAATCAGTACTAGCCCGCACATTTCAGTTGTTTATTTGGGCTTTGCACGGCACGGCAAAGCTGAACTCAAACTTGGACGTAAACACCAAGCAGTTGAACAACAGTCACATCAGCAGTACAAGTCTTTTGCGTTGTAAACACGTTCGTGGTTGTGCCAACAGTACTGATTCAAGCCTTCAATTGTCAATGAAAACCACCCTTTCAGACGCGGGAATCCGTCATTTTCTCAAGCTTCGCACGGCCCGCACGTTGTTTTTGGTTCCCTCACGAGTTTTCCATATTTTGACTTTTTTTCATGTGATATGCTTATTCGATATAGCCTTTTAAAGGCAATAGGCATGATGCCTGTCACCCCAGCAGTTGTGGATCCAAGCGGAAAGATAACAGCGCCCGAAAAATGCATTGGAAATTACTGAACCACAACCTACAGGCTCCATGCGAGTAAGGAAACAAGAAAAAGGATTGCGTCGGAGATTGACCACGAATTGAATATAAATTTCGGAAGTACAATTGGGCGTCGTCCACTTTTTAGACTTCAATCTTAGTCGTTTAACAATACGCGAACATGTCTTTATCTTTGAAGATGCTTAATAAAGTGGCTATCTTCAATTTCACCCGGTTCTCAATTGATGGAATAGTACGCTGCGAAGGCATTGCACTTCAAGTCCACGACAATCATGCAGTCACTCACCTCTTACCTGCTTCCATCTCCCCAAACGAGCTGATGCACGTCAGCTTGTGTTCTATACAGCAACGTTCCTGACTACTGACGGGATTGCTTCCACATCGGGCTAAGTCAGCAAGGTCGCCGTGTGGACTATCAGCCTGGACGTTTTGACCATTTCAACTCTTGTATCTATAAGCAGAACATTCTCATGTGGCTATTGAGTATTTTGATTTTCATTTCAAGGAAATCATGCCCTGTGATGGAGGTTTACTATTTTAAACCGGCCTTTGCCAACCTTCCGTCCATATATGGAAGTTAAACTTCATTTGTGCAGCAATGCAAGTACGGCGTTGTGCCTTCGCATTCCATGTTCAAGTTCGTATCCCGCGGCAAAATGAAAAGCGGTTTCCATCAGTTCCATTGCGATAGTAGTACCTGATGACTAGAAGATGATTGGAAAAGTACTGACTGTGCACAAATTGATTCGACGAAATCAAAAGCCGTGAAGCTGCTGTACCACGTACAAAAGCATTGGAAGTGGATATGAGTGGACCGAGGGGCAGTGCACGTGGGTGCCACCATCTCTAAGATGTGGCGGAGCGGAGGTTGAACGACATACTACCATTATGTCGTAGTACATAGTACAGGTTCGTATCTAATTGCTGGGGCAGCCCCTGTTTCTGTGAACGAAACCCATGGTGTTGTCAATGCAATGCAGCGCAGCGCGGCGGTACGTCCATGTTACTTTTGGTCTCTGGTGATGGCAAAACTTAATCACGCGGACAAGCTGCCCGAGCAGAATCACGGTATTTATAGACTGCAATTCTGACCAATATAAGGACCTCTAGCCTCTCTTCACGGTGGCGAGATTGAGCGCCGGAACTTCCAACCAGATTTTCCTCTACGGATACCACTACCATTACATTACAACGCTCCATGGGAACAACCGCCCCCAAGCGGAAGGGATCAACATGCGACTACTCTATTATATCGTCTACCTGAGTTTCCTACACTTGCAATTCGCAGTCGGATACGTTTATGTAGACGAAAGCTCCTGCGGACTTGTGTTAAAATCCTTTTCCGCCACGGACGCAGTACGCCAAAGCCTACATTTGGCTGTGGTCAGGGTGAACAAAGCATTGTTCCAGTTGGAACAGGTGCCACGAGACCGAGGCACCGGCCAGCCAGACATAAGAAGCGCTATAAACTTCCAACTCGAACACTTGATCGGCTCCTTTCGGCCAAGTGAAGACAAGTTAATTCAATTCAGGGGTAAATAATGTCGCAACGTTTCTTGATCATTGTGATGCGGCATGCCAAGCTGGTCTATGCAACATGTAGACTTGTCTGTATAGCTATGACCAGGTGCCTTGTCGCTCTACAGTATCATTCGACTTGTGGACTGAGTGGCATCTTGCCCATCCGTGTGCCCAGCYCCCCCCCCCCCCCCYTTTTTTTTTTTTTCTTTTTGTCTTGCTGGTTAACATGTAAGGAATTCCTTCTAATGCACTCAACGCAGAATTCTTCCGGAAAATTAACAGCTTCTCTATCGCCTGACCGGGGCGAGACCCGCCGCCGGAGACGTCGGAGGTGGAACCGGTGGAAGAAGTGATGGTAAATTGCAATGCAGATCATATTCGTTATCGTGAAAGAGTGGGACGTTGATTTGTGGGACGACCACACCCAGTCCTACGTCCCAAACGAGAAAAAAAAACCAATACTCGACATCCAGAAAGGAAGAGCCAAGTACAAAGTGGTTATAATACAGCATGCATCATTGGACACCGACGAAAGCCACATGCCACGACCTAGTATAATTATAAACCCGCAATGGCTTAAGCGGTGGCACGCGAAGGGTTGGACCCGACTCGCTAGAGCCCGGATCGAAAGCGCCGCCGAAAATCCTGGAGCTTTTGCGAAGATGGCACAGTCCATTAGCCCAGGCATCGGCTCTCTAGGATCGTCATCCACTAAACAGCCATCAACGCCTGCGGACAAGTTGCCCACCATGGAATACACGATGCTTTTTGCGCTAGCACAAACGCACCATGGGGGCCGCGCAAAAGATACTCACCAAGGATGATTGGATTGTGTAGCAGCCAAGCAGGCAGACAATGCGGGAACAGTGGTATGGTTTGCACTCGGTGTCGACCTGGTTTTAGACCAACTTTTCAATATTCTTGAGAATGGGGAGGTGGAGATAATAATTTATTCTAACTGGCATGGTGGCTCGTCCTCGGATCCAGCGAATGGCGGCATTCGCAAAACGATGTCAGAGTGTTTCGATCGCTGCTGCAAATCAGTTGGGCGCTGGGGCAAAAAAATGGGTAGCTGCTGCAAAGACTGCACCATGAGCTGCTGCGATGGCATGGACATCTGCTGCTTAAAATGCTGCAAAGGCGTGGGTGAATGCTCCACGTGCGTGAGTTACACCTGCGGAGATTGCTGCAAACAGTGCGCCCACGGGTACAGGTTGGCTACTCGTCCACCACCTCCACTAGCTGCATTACCACCTCCATTATGAAGACGTCTAAGTTTCAGACCTCGAATTTACAGCGTCCAACAGGCTGCTAGGGAGCCTTGAGTGTGTTTTGGATTGGATGGTATATTTTTCAATAGCCAATCAATGTTCGTCGCGTGGGAACATTGTGCAAGTGAGCTTCTGCGGGAATCCTGACCACACTGTATGCACACACAGCATGAGCTGCCACGATTCGCAATGACGGGACAGCCACAGATCAAATGATCACGAATGTGTCTAGGGCGGCGACACCGCCTTCCTGCAAGCCGACCGAATCCAGCCGCAGATCGATTCTGGTCTTCCTCTTGGATGCTTTGTTGGATAAGAACCGCGAACCCAAGCGGGACTCACCGCCGCCGGCGACACACGAGTGAGTGGCCCGCGACACGGCCACTGATTTGTGCCTTGCCTATGGGGGCCGATTGTCGGGGCAGGTTATGAACGATGCATTGCAGTGGCGCAAGGTTTGGTGCGGTATCGAAATGGCGACGTGGTATGGACTACGATACACGGTCGTGTTGTGGCGGAGAACTGGATAGCCTGGGTTGCAGACTTACTACTATTCATCATCCAACTGCCTAATCTTGCGCCTCCGCTCCTGCGAATATCCTACAGAAGACCATTCCATCTCCGGGCGTGTACTTGATAGGTTGGTACAGGGTGGATGACACACACGGAGGAGATACATGTCCGCTGTCCTGCTCTCCACCATCGAGATATTTCCTGCTAGCTGCCACTATATTTCCAAGGCTTGTATATTTCCCCTTCGGCCTACTGTGCCGCCCACACCTGTAGGGCGACAGCGATGGGGCTTATCGCCTATACAAAGCTGTGTTCAATTCGCATGCTACACCATATACTTCTCATTTGCAGCAACCAGGGGTTGTGGGAGGAAATCGAGTATATTTGCAGGGGGGCGGCTAACGCTCCTCGCAACCTGGAATACAGCTAAGGCGGTTATGTGTGGTACTGTTGGTACGGCTTCAGTCGTAGCTACGGTTGTCGATTCGAATCGTTTGTCCAGGTAATAGAGTATAGCATTGAGTGAGAGGCGATAGATTGTAAGTTCTAAGTTGTGGCAACTGTTAGCCGGTTCTTACCTATTTATCCATGTGATAGCGCTGGTTTGTTCCCTTTGTGTGACTGGATACTTTATTTGTGATTCGATTTAAGTTAGGACAATTGACATCGAATTGACTGATACAGTTGACAATACAGTCAACTGCACTGCATTGTATTGACAATGCAATCAGTTCAGTTAATGGTTACAACAAGGACCATATAACCCCTACCGTTAGGCAACCCGTACTTTTAAACCATATAGAACTTAACAACTCTATATAAATTCAACATATTTACTACCCCTCTCAAACCACAATTATTTTACCATGATAAGATAATGATATTGAAATAATCGCTTATATTGGTAGGCTTTTATAGTTGCAACGTAGTCGATTTGAATCTCTGGTTGAAGTAACTGGCGAAAATGGTGACGTGATTATTTCTAAGTTAGGCAGACTGCTAGCCAGTCTGCACAACAGTTTGTATGGGCAACTGTTTAGCCCGTGCCCCACATTGAATTGGGCATTACACTGTAATTGATTCAAAAAATATAGTTAACTTGCAGTTGGTATAGTTAACTTGACTGTATTGCAATTGACTGCTATTCCAACACTGACGACTTTTTGTTTTGTGCATGTGCGCCATTGTGGTCGATTACCAATCAACGGTCCTTGTCGGCATTGCGCTATTAATTCCAGTTAGTTTTGCATTCAAATCCTACTTCAATGGCAGGCCTCCACCCCACAATTACAGGCATTACCTTCCTTGATTCCCATACTTAAGTTCTTCGTTACAGATTTGTACGTCACCAATCTTATACCTTTTGTTAGTAGCTTTAAGTAGGCTTTATATGTATATGACTCTGGTAATCTTTCAGTTTGCTAGGGTATGCCTATTCCTTTTCATTACATGTTGGCTGGTTTACGTATCCCTCAATACGAATAGTCAACTTGTTACTGTATATATACCATTTAGGGTGTCGTTAGGCGTAGCTTTAATTATGGTATCGATCAGGTTATTTTTGTTGCTAATTTTCCTGAATTGATTTATTTGTTGATTTTTATACGAATAGTCAACTTGTTACTGTATATAAACCATTTAGGATATCGTTAGGCGTAACTTTAATTATGGTATCGATTAGGTTATTTTTATCGGTCATTTTCATGAATTTGTTAACTTGTTGAGTTTTCTACGAATTTTTTAACACTCTTACTTTTATTATCAACCTGTTGGTAGGCCTTTATCGTTGCAACGTAGTCGATTCGAATCTCTGTGGTCGAAGTAACTGGTGCTGCATTGAAAGTGGTGATGGTGTTACTTCTAAGTTTGGCAGACCACTAGCCGGTCTGCACCCTAATTTGTATGTCCAAATGCTTTGGCCCATGCCCCACATTGAAGTGGGCACCTACTGCACTAGACTTGCAGTCAATCCCACAAACTGCAGTCAATTCGCAGTCAGTACAATCAACTAACTGTAAGTATAGTTGACTTAACTGCACTGCAATTGACTGCTATTCCAACACAAGCGTTTTTATTCGTCGTTTTGAGTTTAGAAAGGTATTTGTAAAGGTTTTAGAAGTTGGTATACACGATTACAGGTATTAGAGGTAATTTTAGTTGTTAAGCAATGTTTTTTCATGTACTATCGGTTACCATGCCAATATTGAATCTTATCGGTAGGACTTTAGATGTTGCAACGTTATTGATTCGGATTTGTTGGATCTTGCTGGTGGTGGTGTGATTTGCAGTGTATTGAAAGATGAAGAAGCTAAGTCTAGGACTCTGAAGCTGCAGAGATTGCAGCAAGTACTTACAATAACAACAAAGAAGGCAGGTGGGGTTTGGTACCCCACCTAGGTCCAACAAATGCCGGAGGACAAAGAAAGCATGATGTCCCCATCATGGGCAGGTGTGAGAATTCCATCATGTCTTATGAAAATAGCTTCTCACGAGAAGGGGTACTCGCGAGAAGCAGTCCTCGCAAGAAGCAGTCCTCACGAGAAGCAGTCCTCACAAGAAATAGTCCTCGCGAAAAAGACACAAGTACTCACGAAAATCATCCCAAATTCTTTTCAAACTTCTCAATCAGTTCTCGGCATTGTTCCGAGTCTTTAAGATTTACACATATATTATCCCTAGCTGTAAATCCCTTTTATCCTATAAGTTATTAAATTTGTTAACTTGTTCGGCGACGACAATTAAACCTTTTTTTTTAATTTACTATTTATTTTTATCGCCTTTGTATTTAATAGACGTTAAAGGTAGAGTGAATCGCTTAAAAGTATTATTATCCCATATAGGTGTTAGGTAAAAAATACTAATATTGGGATGAATTTTTGAATTCGGAGGGAAATTCAAAGTAAAAACGAGTTTTTCAACTTTTTTTATAATAGTAAACGGTTCTAAGCAAGAAAAAGAGAGTTTTCCTTTACGATAAAATGGCTTATATGTGGTCTGATTTTGAACTAAACTCGGTTATTAACCTGAAAATTATACCATTTGTAATTTTTATCGTATCATTTTTTGGTATTTAATATTATAATATTCATCGTTAATTAAATATCCTGTTTTAAATATTTCACAATCAAACGTATATCAGTTTACTAACGAGATATCAATGGAATGAGGAAATTCATCGGTAATTGCAACTTAAAGCTAAAGAGAAATCCGTAAGGACTGGTGTTAATTATTTAAAAATGAACGTTATTGAAATTCTATTACAGTATTGGAATATACTCGATTTATAGCTATTTAATATATTTAACCATATAGTAACGTAATGCTAATTTGATAGACGGATTTTGACTTTTAAATTAACCATTATTTTAAGGATAATAGGCTATTATCATTATTAATTTTGTTCTGAAACCTTTTTATAATCTTTCTTAAAACGCAAATAGAAATATAGGATCTCGGTCTGAGATTATCTCTTTGGAATAAGGCTAATTTGAACGCAACAAATACCTTAATAGGAAAACAGCTCATTTAACCGCTCTATAGATTATGTAGCCTGAAAAAAGAAGCGTTTACTTGAATGTTTTACATATTACTGGTATAATAACGTCTAATTTATCTTTCGTTAGTAAATACCATAATTCATCTGAAAAAGAAATCGTTGATAAAGTTACTATAAACTTTATATAAATAATATATATTGGCTCCTTAGTTTTTTATTTTTTTTACTATCAACGGTCAGTTCCCACTACATGGCTAGTGTAGTGTAACCCTCGCTAATGTATAAGGTACATATACCGGTGATAAGGCTCGCAACTTGGATATTGCCACCCTACAACAACCACTCCATTCGAAAATTCCGGTTTTCAAGCCATACCATGTAATCTGTCAAGTAAACTATTGCGAAAGCCCTATCCCCAACTAAAAAATTATATAAGGTTGAAAACTTAATCTTAAACCCCTGTGGTTAATTTTAGGTTAATATATTATAGGTATATGTTAAATACCGTTAGGGTCTTATAATCAACCGTATTAGTCCTTACTGCGTGCCATAAACTTAACAAAATTACAAATATGGACCATATTTATATAAGTGTATCTACGTGTTACGTAAAAGAGGGAAGGTATCACAAGGTGTTTCGAAGGGAGATTTTAGCCAAATATACTTATAAAGAAAAGTCTACTTCCTTATACAACCTTTATTTATAGAACATAAACATAGATAAAAATATTTAATAGAAATCGAACCCTAAGTCAGCTTTTTAATCAAGGCCTTAAGGTATCCCACAGCTTAGAGACCTGGAATATTGTACGGGCGTAAAAGCTATAACTTTAACCAGGTCATGATACATGGACATCTTAGTTCCTGTTCGATACCTACTCGCATCGAAGATCTGACAGCGGTCTTAAAAGATTAAATGACCTGTAAAACATATATATTTTAGTTAAAGGCCCCTAACGATAAGGGAGACATACTTTACAACTCGGGAGAAAGATATACTTTACAACCGAACCACTTTTTTTACCCCAGACCGCAAGTCCAAGAAGTGTAAAAGAAGATAGTAAAATAAGGTACAACCATAAGCGGGTGGTATACCGTACAAAGTCTTCTGTGGACAATCAAAGAAAGGTATCTAAAGTATAGTTGAAGGCTCTGCTAAGCGGGCGGGGCGCCGATGCGGGTGGTAATGACTCAAGAATGAATAAATGAATAGTTAGATAAATAAAGCCGTCAAGTGCGAGCGCTTATAATGAAGATCTTTTCTAGACCTTAAAACGAAAAAGGAATCAAACTTACAATGTTAAAGTTCAAGTCTAAAGGGCTACGTTGGCACAAGTAACAAGTGACGGAATCGTTGGTTATAAAGGCTGTTTTCTAGATACACCGCTACGTAGATGGTGCGCCGGGCCGACGACGATCTCCATAGCCAAAAAGGGGTCGCCAGAAAAGATTCAAGTGGTGATAAATCCGATTAAAGATGTTGTAGTGAAATTTGTTGCATGTGAAGTGATGGTATTAAGAGCCGCTAAACCTAAATTTTTTTCTCGGAAGTGGGTACTGTAAGAGTTTACAGTGTAGGCCCCCTACCTTCCTTAACAAGGTGGTTTGTGCACACATGCAAAGAAAGTTGATGTAAGGTCGAAGATGTCCTTAGGTATTTATATTGATTATAAGTTTCCAGTAGGCTTTTAGTGATCATTTTTAATTAACCTTTACCGCAGGCAATCTTTATAATATGTTTTTATCAATTTACGTTTGAAATGAGAATAAATTTAATCTAAAGTAGCTATTATACGTTTAAAACAAAAGTCATAGAGTTTATTATGAGAATTGGTAAGGAATTCCCGAATCATGGTATTTTGCAATACCAATTGTTTACGGCCAGTTAAAAAACTGTTAATGAGACGAAAAAGATACCCGGGTTTTGAAGATTAGACGGCATACTTGCCGTTATTTTTCCTTAACTCTTTTACTATTAATTTTCATGTTACTTTTATTCTAAAGCCTGTCTATAGACCAAATTTTAATTTATCCGGTATCTAAGCCTTACTATGTATATGGCAATATTCGGATTATGTGGAAAATCAGGATATTTATCGAATATTTGATCGAAAACTAGACGTTTATCTTTTGTACATAACTTTATCATTTGGTGTAAGAAGTCTCGATAAAGTATTGAAAATATGATTAAAACGGCCTAAAAGATAAATAATATCTAAGTTATATATATTCAGGTAAATAGATGTATTAATCTATCTTTTATTAGCGCGATTTATATATACAGTATTTAGTAAAGTTTAATTTATTATGTTTTTCGTTAGTAGGCCTTTTTTCTGTTGCAACGTAGTTGATTCGAATCACTATGGTCAAAGTAACTAGTGCTGCAATGATGTTATTTAATTGTTGGTTCTAAGTTTAGCAGACTGCTAGCCGATCTGCACACTAATTTATATGGCTAAACGCTTTGGTCCATGCCTCACTTTGAGGTATATATCTATTGTATTGGACTTTTATTATAGTATATTAAAATTCCACAAACTATAGTCAATTTGCAGTACATAAAGATTACTTTAATGTAAGTAAAGTTGAATTGACTATACTTTATTTGACTGTAATTCCAACAATGGAGGCTTTTTGTTTTTGTGCCTGCATACTAGCGTAACTTTCTATCGATTGATAACCCCTCAAATCTCTCTTTAATCCACAAGCCAAAAAAAATCTATACCTCTGTTAATTCAGATTAATCTGTAATGAAATCGACCTTAATTACGGCCTTTCGTAGCCTTTTTTCTCCACCCCTTCGAAAACTCTGTTCCTTAATTCCAGTATAAACTTTTTTCGCTATAGATTTGTATAAATCAGGTACACCACTCATTACGTACCTTTTTCCAGTAATTTATATCATTATTATTGCTACTTTTGCTAACATTGCCATTAATGTTATTACCTTGATAATCTTGAAGTCTATTAGGGTAACCCTATTCTTTCGCGTCACGTGCCGGGCAGTTTACGTAGTCTTCGATTCGTACAGTTAGCATATTGCTATTCATAAACTTTTCTAGTGCGCCATTGAGTACGGCCTTGGTTATAGCATTAGCCTGGTTATCTTTGCCGTTAATCCACCAGAGGTTATTGATTTTTCGGGCTTCGTATACCTCCTTTAAAGTTATTACTTCTATTATTCAATGTTTTTTTATTAGTTGTATCCAACTTTGATAGGTATTCGTAAAAGCTCCAGGAGTTAGTACATACTACCATAATTATCGGAGGTAGTCCCAGCTATTTAATAATAATCTTTAATATGCTGTCGATTATTATACTCACGTCAAATCTTATAATTTTTCCGTAAAATTTTAAAGCCAATACGCTTAGTATTATAGGTTTACACTTGACAGATATCTGATACATAAGAGTTTAAGTAATTATAAATTATCTTTTAGAACTTTTTTCGTTAACGAATATGATTAGAGAGCCGATTTTCGATATAAAGTTAGTATTATTAATAAATCATCCGTTCGAAAAAAATTATAACCTTTGCCTTCGTTAAATTTAAAAAAAAACTATATTAATTTCTTTTTCCACGCAATCAAGTTAACATTAAATCATTTTATTTAATTTGTTAAAGTCCTTGTTTTATAGTTCCTATACTTATACGGTAATAAAAAGGTTGAAAGATATCTTCGGTTATCATAACGTGACGATATAAATCGTACACACCCTTTACTCCAGGTATTTTTGTAATTTTATCCCTTTGGCTTTATCGATTATAATCAGGCTTATAACTGGTCTTTTTTAACGTAAGTTAACGTAAATTTCAGTTTTAACCTTAAAATTATAAATGCGGATTAACGATCTATTCAAGTTATATTATATACTCTATGATAATATTTTAATCGGCTTACATCTTTCAAGGTCTGATTTCTTGATAACACGTTATTTCGACGCTATAAACCTAGAATTTATGGAAAATAGGGTATTATCAGCTTGTAAATTCACGATTTCGAAGGTTATATCCTTTATAATTAATAGGCATGTCTTAAACATTGAAATCTTGATTCCTAACCGGTTTTTAAAGTACGTTGAATACGTTAAGAACTAGTATACGTCTGTCTTGACTAATTCGTATAGTGGCTTAATATAATATATTATCGTACCGGCCGGAAATTTGTCTTTCAGATCATTCGGTATCTTTAGTAATACAATTCTCTGTAAATCGGCAATGAACTACGTTTATACTTACGTATTATCTAGGCAATTAAATTTAAATCGACCTTTTACCGTAACAGTTCAATTATCATAAATCACGACTATTAAACGCTGGCTAATCTTTCAAACTGGAGGCAATTAAATAAGAATCTAGTCTTTATTTTTATTACCATATCCTTAAGCGATTAACTATACTTTTTCGTATGGCCGGTCCGTTCGTTTTATCTTTTACCTTGTAAATTACCATACACTAAAAAACAACATGTTAAACTTTTAATTACGTTAACGGTATAAATTGTATAAACCCTTGTAAAAAAAAATCTATTCATCTCTACTTAATCGCTTTCCTCAAAAGGCATACCCAGTATATGAATAATGCCTTCAGCGCGTAGGTTAAAGTCAAGTACTTCTTTAGACTTTTTCTTTGAAAATACTTATATCGTCGTATACATCTTACCAGGCCTATAATCCATATCGCCGTCATCCTTTTTAGTGTGTATCCTCCTCTCAAGTAGTCTTTTACACCGTCAACATTCCATTAACTTGTTAACAATTGGCTTGTAAAGATTATATTAGCTAATATGTTCGGCTCGGAGTTTAACAATATTATGATCTTTATTAAAATTAAGGTGTTATCTATACAACTTAACTTACATAACTCGAAAAGTTATAGAACTATTAGTAATTCTAACTACCACGTTCAAGTTAGTAATACTTAAAATTTTATACGGCTTATTATATTTACGTAGTTCGCGCCAATTAAAGATTTTACTTTAAAAGGAAAGGGATAGTACATCTATTATTGATAATACGTTTTTAGTATTAATAGTATCGTTAATCTAGCAACGTATTGATTAATTACTTGATTCCTTTAGAGCTTTACTATATACCATAGCACGCTTTTAGGTATTTAGAGATAATGACTACTTACTTCTTATACGTAGGTAGACCTATAATACCTATAAAATTGATATGAACCCATTAAGACCAATAGTATTGTTAAAACCTTTTGCCACTATTTAGAGTCGTAATTCTTAATTTGTAAAAAAAATTATTTCTAAGATAAAGATATCGTAGGCTTTTCGTTAAATGGAATATTCCCTTTCGACTTTACTAATACCCGAATGAACTTTAATATGGATTTATTTACACTAAATCTCTATCAATTTAATATTAACTTAAAATTTTATCGTAACAAAATTGGTATCGGTATCGTAAATCAGCACGTTTAGTAGCCTAAAGTATATGTTAATCCATAAAAAGCGTAGTGACTGCTACGTTTCCTTCGCCGTAATAGTCTTAAAGAATTTGGTGCCGTGGAAAGCCGTGGCAGAGTTTATAACGTGTAATACTAGCTTACTGTCCAGGTAAAACTTATTAACAAAAACCTTAAAATTAAAGTCTTAATTTTTCTTTAACGTAAACTTAAATCTGAAAGAGGCTTGAAAGTGTTTTTGATAATAATGGTAAAGCTGTTTAATTATCTTTAGGGTCAACAAGTACACATTTTTGTATCTAATTACCTTTAAGACCTTGTAAAGCATGTTAGTTGACAGATAGTTAAATTTACGTTATAGTTAACGAAATTCCATCTTTATCAAGTTTAATACCACTGCTTTTAACCTTTTAATGTAAAACTAAAGGTGCGTCTATTTAAAGTTAAATCAAAAACCTTTGCTGGTTTTAACTTGTATTAGCCTGTTAGTCTAAACGTTGATGTTAATACCGAGGTTTTTTATATCCTTAAGATCAAAGAAAATAGGTTAGGGGATTTCAAAATATGGAAAATAATAGGGCTAATAATGATTTTACACTGTCGAGTATACTAGTAAATATAGTTTTTTTTAAGGCAAAAATCGACTTTAACTTTACTAAAATTCATGTAGTCAATTTCTGTAACAGTATTTTTATACGTTCGCAACGCGATGTATTACAAATAGCTTTTTATTAAATACCGTGCCGCCTACGTGTCCGGTATAATCCCCTAAAAAACCCCATTCGCGTAGCGATTTTAATCGTTACAAAGGTATGTAAGGCTAGTTCTTTTATCGTTATATCAGTGGTAGGGGTCTTTACCTATAAGGCGGTATACAAAGGAGTAGTCGTCGAATTATTACGTTGTTTACGGGCTATTACCAGTATTAATATCATTGTGCCAACCGATAGCTTTAAGTTTATTTTTATTCTCTTCAACCACTTTCCCTTTAAAATCTATAACTTATTTGAAATATTCCCAGTTAAAAGTAAATGGTAATATTGCCTAATTAAATTCACTTTCAGCGGTCTTAGAATGTATTAATTAATAGCTTTATTTGCTACAAATTTAATATCGCTTAGCGTTTAATATAAATTTGCTAAGCCGATTTAAAAACCTTAAGAAAAAGGTATACCCTCTTCTGTAAGTTACTTGGTTATATCCCCAGGTTCGAGCCTTCTGTTAGCTATACTAGCTGTTCCGTCCGTACTTACGGTCGATATAATACGTGTGGAAGGTTCTTTTTATCGTTACTGAATTTAGGGCTTAAAGGTATTTACTAGTCTAGCCGGAGACTCGATTTATCACAGTTGACAACAAGGAAGGCAATTAACTAAAAAAACACTTCGCAAGTAACATTAAGGTATTTAAAGGCGTATTACAAATCCTTATAACCCGTAACAAATTTCCGAACCTATTAGCGTAAGTTGTCTTTGCTATCTCCTATGTTCCCAATTATTTGTTAACAAAGTATTATCTTACTAAGCATTTAAATAAGGAGGTTTATCATGCTTTCCGATTTTTTTTCATAATCTAATATATAAAACGATTTAAAAATATTCCAGTCGGTGTGAAACTGGGTAAAATTAATATCGAACTCAAAGTAACCCTTTAAATTATCGTAAATTTATGGAAAAGAGGAGTAATTCGTCAGGTACCAGAGTTGGTAATCCTTGGTTTAGCCAGTAAAGATACTGGGAAGTAACAAGTAAAAGCCTGATTATTTAATCCTGATCTGATAAAACATGTTAAAAAACGGGCATAAATTAACGTCGAGGAGGTTATACGGCTTACCTTTATCCTTTTCTTTTTTTTCCCATATCATGAAAAATATAGTAATTGCTGCGCAATCTAAATTGATTTTAGGAATATGTAGAAGGAGAAAGTTAATATACTAGTCGTAAGGACCTTTTAAATATTTCGATTTATATTGGGAGAGAGGTTGTCATTGTTTGTACTAGAAGGCAAGATAATTACTTTTAGCGTATTTTAGGGGGTGAAAGCTAGTAGTTATACCTATATAAAGCTCGCGTGTGCAGTCAGTCCTTCCTTCGTTTTGTTGTTAAAACTATACGTGTTAAGGAATTTTAGGGAAAGGAACTTGGGAGTTTCTGTAGCGAAGGACTTAGTAATAACCCTCTTAGTGTTAAAGGGTACGCCGAGGTTCCTACTTAATTAACTAATAGACTCAAGAGTTTATAACGTGTAAGTTAATCAATTCCTTACGGACAGTGGTATTTAACCGTTAATTTTACGTAAAATAGTTTGAAAACCCTATTTGGTCTTGGATAAGTCCTTACGAACTTGTATGACGGCTTTGATGAATGCTATCGCCAGCCATTCATTTGTCCTTTGATTTAAAGATCCATTAAAGATCTTTATCGGTAGCATATTCATAAAGTATGTTAGCCAGGTTGCCTTCTTTCTATTTTTTAACTGGGAGGTCGAACCCGCGATTTACGAGCTTAGTGTTTAGTCTAACATTAACGTGCCTGTTTGCCATCTTTCATATATTAAGGTTCCATTTCCTAAAATATTTTTAAAAATCGTCATACGTTTATATTTCTCTATCGGTTTCAATACAGTCTCAATTAAGAATATAGGAATCGATAGCGTTAGTAAGGTACTCAACTAAAGAGTTTTTGTTAGATTTAGCAAACCAGAGATCTTCGTCGTAATTCTATTCCAAAGTAATACCAAGAGCGATAATCTCTTTTTTCATATCGAAGTTGGTAACGGTATCAATTTTACCATGTTTTAAAGCCATTGTGACGAAAATTAATGGGTATAAAGTGAAAATGAGTAGTATAAGGTAATATGTCATAGGTTTTCCGTCAAAATTGGTATAAGTTAAAATTTGTAGGACTTAATCATTTTTACGATTTAAAGTAATAATACCTATAATAGTAGTAATCATAAAAGTACTAACTAGGCCTTTTGCTAACTTTCAGACTCAGTGATTTTTAAGTCTTTTAGGCGATCAATTTTAACACCCTTTAAAAATGAATTTTCGTAAAAATTTCTTAATGTTTTTAATGAAGATACCATCGCTTACTTATATACTGCCGCAAACAACTAACTCAGCCTCTAAACCTTCCCTATTTGCTGCCTAGAATACCTGACATAGCTTATAGTATCCCTTCGTAAAAATATTTCCTTTACCCTTAGCAGTCGTTTAATGTAGAGCGTAATCGGAAAACAGCTTTTTCTTTTACTTGATCAATTTTTTCTTAACCTTATAATCAATGATTAGTGTTAGTAGGCCTTTTATCGTTACAACATAGTAGATTCGAATCACTGTGGTCGAAGTAACTGGTGCTGTATTGATGTTGGTTGATTGTTGGGTCTAAGTTTGCCCAACTGCTAGCTGGTTTCCACACTAATTTTTATGGCCAAACAGTCTAACCTGTGACCCACTTCAAAGTAGGCACCTACTTCACTACACTTACAGTGTAATCTATTCAAATCTTACCAACTACAGTCAATTTTCAGTACGTCCAATCAACTTTACTTTAAGTAAAGTTGACTTGACCGTATTGCATTAAACTGCAATTCCAACATTTTTGGTAAATTTATGGTTTTTAGAAATATTAATTAGGTACGAATTACTAACGAATATAGTGTGTCAGCGTTTATAAGTTCATATTAAGCAAGTAACTTTGTTTTTGAAAGATATGTAATATAGCTTTATCTTGGTGAGGTATCGAAAAAGGAATATGATTGGTTTAATTGTTATAGTTAAAATGTATTGATTAGAATTCCAAATATAGTTCTTTTCAATTGAAAAAGTTTTTGGCCAAATCTACCTTTTAAATTACCATCGATTTGTAAAAACAAAGGTTTTATTGGATTAGGATGTAATAAACCTAATCGCCTGTATAAGTATTTTTTAATATTCATAGCAAATAAACGTTGTTATTTTTAGTAGGTTCTTTTTTCGTAGTTTACGTGTAAATTTGGCGTTTTCCTTTGTTTCCGGTATCTAATTTACCGTGTTATTGACTTTAGGAAAGTAGGTCGATCTTTAGGTTTTGTAATTGGTTCGACAATTAGGTAAAATATGTAATGATTAGTCGAAGAAAGCCCACCGCATCCAAATGCATCTCCAACACCTTTGAATGTTTTAGAATTGATAATTTACGAAAACCTCACATGCTTTGTTCAATTATTAGCAGGCCAAAAGCGTTAACGTAGATTCCGAAAAGCTTTATTAATTGAAAGTAAATATATGAGTTTTCGGCCAGAAGTAACAATCCTTTTCGTGAAAATAAAATGAATATTTTCTTTAAGTGGGTAAATTAGATTCCCATTGTATTTGAAAACATAATAAAATTGGTAATAAAAGCTTTGTAAAAATGTCAGAATTATTTAAACGGGCGATTGATGTATCTTTTGATGTAAAAGAGTGAATTTCGAAATTTCACAAAAGAAACTCTCAATTGTTTTACTTTACAGTAACTAATCATCGTAAAAAGGGTTTTAAATCGAGGGTAAATAAATATTTAAAGAATTTTTAATAAAATTAATTATTGTAATTCAAATCTTTTTACGTATTATCTCGATAATATGGCGTTATAATAGTAAAGGTTTATTGTTTGGTATACTCCACTTGTCAAGGGGTTTGAAATTAATTACAACGCCTCATTTTTGAACTTTATAAATTTCACGTTAAAATAAAAAGAGTGGTTAGGGGAATAATAAGATTTCCTTCGAGTACTTCAGCCGATTTTGGTTGTGAAAATTATTCAATTATTGGTTTGAACGTTATTTGTTCCGTTTCGAAATAAAATATCGATGATAATTCAGTTAGATATACTTTTAAACTTTAATTCATATCACCTTTATTACCTGTTCCTTCGAAACTTTTGTTAAATCAGAGTCTTTTTATCTATAAGGTTATCATTGAAAAAAAATTTTAAAGCTTTCAATACTTTTATTTTGTCAGTAGCGATAATACGAGCGCTTCATACCATTTAAAGTATTGGTGTATATTTTTGAGTTTCAATATCAGATAATTTAGGTATTACCCGTAGCAATTAGTTTTCCAATTAAAATCCTAATCAAATAGTTTTTAAAAGATACATACAATGACTCATTAATTAGGTTGAATATTCAATCTATTAACGGAGTGCTTATTTTGTTGTTAATGAGAATTGAGTTTAATTTTGTTTGGCTAAAAAAAAAGGCATCATTTTTATCGCAGGAGAATTTAATTCGAATTTGGCCCCTACCATTGTTATAGGCGAATTGCGGTTTGATTCCCTAAATAACGTAAAGATTATCTGATAACCTCTTAAGATTATTACGGCGTTATTGACATAAATCAAATCTTATGACATACTATTCCCATTTACTTAAAAACAAGTCAAATCTCGAGTTTATTCATAGTTATTAATCTAGCCTTCTAAAAACTCTTGACGGTTTTTTGGTCTGATTATATAGTTGTATATAATGCGGTGTTATAACGTTAATAATTGCGTTTAAGTCTATGGTATTCTAAAAGGAAAATAGAAAACCAACGACTATTAGATATATCAATGTACCCGACTGGTACCAGGATAATGTATCTAGGTTATGTTGTTATTAGAAAACGAATTTTTATTTAACGAATTATTAGCTTAGCGTTTGTCTTATTCACAGTAAATCATATATTGAAAATGCTGTTAATGAATAAGATTACATTTCGCGATATGAAAATATTAGTTTTACGAGGTTTTATCCAACTACTAGAAGAAAAGGAAACAACATCGAGTTTATTTATAACTTCGGCTTTTGCTGTTTTACGTAATAGTTTAGTTGATCCGTTAATTTTATAGTTAGGAGTTTAAAGGTTAATTTAGTCTTTATCTTTTGATAAATGGGGGGTTTCATAACGCTTGTAATTGTCCTGCGTTTTTGTATTGGCACTTAAAATGTAATAAAGTTCGAAAAGTGATTTTTTATAAATCGTAACATGACGATATTTTTTCCTGCACCTGTATCAAGGTATACAGTAATATTTTCGCTTTTATCCGTTATTTACTAATAGTTACATACGGAAATTTTTAAGTAGTTGTATTTATTTGTTGTTAAAGTAGTCTCGTTATTAATAGTACGAATTATAATGACATCCAACTTTTGAAGATTATTAATAACTTCGTTTAAGGTAAGTTTGTCAGATTAGCGTAAGTGTTTACATATGTTACGAGTGCTGATAGTAACGCAAGCCAAATAGCTTTTCAGTTAATTAAATAACCAATTAAGCGAGTTGAAAACTCGTAATAATAGCTTTAAGTCCTTTTGTTTAGCGTTGGTATATCGATTACGTTATTTACGATATCCTCTTCCGAGTACGTAAAGTAAGAGCGTAAGGATGCTTCTAATAATTGCGAGGTTTGATTATCGTTAGTATTTAAATAGATATTATAAACGCGGAGGTCGCGTTTACAGTTACGGTTATGGCGGCGTTTATGACTGTTTTGTCGGCGTTCGCGACTATGTCAGCGACGTTTACGACTATCTCGTCGATATTTATGGCTACTTAGACGCTTGTAATCCTGGTTTAGCAGCCGTTTATCTTATTTTCACTGATGTAAATGATTTTCACGACGTTGGTATTTTTTTATACGATTTTGGTATCGGTTGTATAAACGACCGTACCCTCAGCTTTAAGCTTCGTAGCGATCATTGGAGTAGAGAGTTTCTTCATACCTTTTATAAGTATTTTCGCGATTATTGCAAGAATGATAACTCTTTTTGGTATCGTCTTTTAGAGTAGATCTATAATAGAGAACTTTATGCTTTACTGTTAAAAATAGCGTATTTTTGGTTTATTTAGTGTTAGTTATATATTTACCTATTTACTGTTTTCAACGAGACGGTGGTACGCATCATTCAGTATTTTTATTGAAGAAAGATTAAATGTTCAATATGACTTTTTCCTGATTTTCATTATACCTGTTGAAGGTATTGATGGCTTTAGCGTATCGTATCTTTGTTTGGATATATTTTCTTAACTTTTATTCGTTTTATAATCGATTTTGGAAGCGGAAAGTATATTTTCGATAATTGGTAATAACTCGGTTAATGTCTATGGAAAATCAAGCTAAAAATATACTTACGATTTCCGTAAAACCGCGCAAGTAGAGAGTACGACATTTTAATAAAATTTACTCCGAATTTCATAAGTAAATAGCTGATTTTTAAAATAAGATTGAAAATATCTTGACTAATGAATCTTTGAATTGAAATTTAACGTTAGTAAATAAATATTATTATTGTTAAAAATACCAAAAGTTTGTAAAGGCAACATTTTTACCTACAGTTATAATACCGAGATTTAGAGGATCGAAATATTTTGGGTTCAAGACCCCTACCTCTTTTCTTTTTAAGCTTTTTTTTCTTGCCGAGTATTGCAAAAAAAAAAGTTGTCAAACCTTGTGTCTATTAGTGTCTTCTCCTTTTTACGTCTTATAATCATGTTTTAAGAGAGATTTGGGCTTGCAGCCATCGAGAATTCGAGATTCAAGTTTGCGGCAGCGATCGGCAACTTATTTGCAGTTTTGACGGTTATTTTTACAAAGACGATTATTATTCTTAAGAGAACAACGGTTTTTTCAACGAGTATGGGAGCCTAGATGAGGAAACTAAAGCAAATATGGAGAATTTCGTTGTATGGTAACTAAGGTAGTCATAACCCCTTTAGTTACTCCTACTTTAATATAATTTTCTACTTGGTTTCTTACTTCGCGAATATCGTTATCTAGATTATTAAGGCGTTTTTTTATAACTGTGAAACGCTGGTTAATTCGTCGATTGATCGTTTCGCGAAGGTAAGTATTAATTGGCTCGCCGTTACTGTTATTGTTGCCAGTACCACTATTACCGCTGCCTAATGAGGTAGCGTTACCAGACATTATGTGTATTAGCATGTGGAAGTGAATTAAAGCTGTTAAGGAAAAGGGTAATGGAATTCGAAATAACTATTACGTTTTAAGAAAAGCTGGACTGACAAGTAAGGTTTACTGGTCTCGAATTTGTTATAACGACGTATAAGGAAGTAATTGATTTATTAATAACGCTTATAGTTATCTATTAATTATGAAAACTAACAGAAAAATAGATAGAACAATGTAAGATAGGTAAACTGATAAAGAGATAGTAGGCCAATTGGGAAAAATGTAAGTTGAGGAAGAAGAGGGCGAAAATTCCGATAGCTTATGGGATTGGTAATTTTTGTAATCTTTCATTTTACATACTATGGCAGCAACAAAGCTTGGTGGCAATTAAGCCTAGTTTAACTTAATTAGTTGTACTTATAGCTACTATTTGCTGGATTTTGCTGGTGGTGCTATGATTTTCGGTGTATTAAAAGATGAAGAAACTAAGTCTAGAACTCTGAAGCTTCAGAGTTCTCAGCAAGTATATATAATAACAACAAAGAAGTCAGGTGGAGTTTGGTACCCCACCTAAATCCAATAGGATTTGTCGAATTAATAGTAGTATTACGTGGCTAGGTGGTAGTAGTATTGTTTTGGGTTTAGTAAATTTCTAGCCAGTCTATACACTAATATGTATGGTCAATCCTTTGGTGCCCCAATATGAAGCAGGCTTATAATATACTTGACTTTACGGAAGATCCACAAAATAATACACCTAACTTGCAATCAGTATTGTTAACTTTACTATAGGTAAAGTTGACCTACTGTACTGCAATTACTACTATTCTAATACTAATGGCTTTTTTTTTCATACGCATAAACTAGTATCATCGACTAATTGTTTCAGGTTTCCACTAAATTACCTGTTCGTTAACAAGCTAAACCCTTATCAATTTCGTACCCAAATTAATCTCAATTACTGCTTTTGCTCTATAGCTCTGAATTATGACTTTATTAATTCCCACAAACGAATATTTCGTCATAAACTAATATATACCTCAAATTCAATCATACTAATCAATAAAGTTGCCAGCCTTGACCCTCAACAGTCTTCCAATTTATCAGGGTACTCCTGTTTTCCGGCACGTGACTTAACCTTGCTAGGTAACCTATCAACGTAGCTTTATAGTTAGCCCATTACTATCTATAAACCTTTTCAGGGCTCTATCAGCGTTGAATTCGTCATAAAATTAGCTAGATTATTTTAATCGTTGATTAATTTAAATTCCTCAATTTCCCTGCTTTCGTAGGCTTTATAGAGTGCTATTACATTGATGATCAAGCCTTTTTCGCTGGTAAATCCCAATTTCGGAAAGTATTTGAGTAAGCTCCTCGAATCTGTTTAAATTACTACCTGAATAAGAGGAATTCGACGCTGTCTAATAACGATGTGAAGGGTTCATCACAGCGTTATACCTATATGTAAACTAGCTATCATACTATAAGCCTCTAAAGTAAATGCGTTTCGAATAATCATTTTTAACTTAATTGAGGTTTAATAAATTAGGTTTCCATAAAATTGAATCAAACTTTTTTTCCCTATCATTATTACTATGATTATAATAAATGAGATTTTTGATGACAAGTCTGTGTTATTTGCAAAAAAGCCGTCAATAAAAACCATTAACTTAACCCTTCATAAGTTAATCAAAACCATATTAATTCCACGGTTCAGGTTTTTTATATGCTATTCCAATCTTGTATTACATCAATTAAAGTCCTTATTTGTTAGGTTTTATATTTTTATCGTCATCGAAAGATTGTAAGATGCTTTCGGTTGGCACAAAGTAGTGATATGAATATTATAGGAGCGTTCTTCAAAATATTCTAGAGCTCTAGCTACATCACTCTTATCAATTATAAAAAATTTAGCGCGCTAGCCCTTTTCACAGAAATTAATTTATGTATTATTATCGTTAAAATTATGTTTACGGATTGACAATCCGGTAAAATAAAGATGTTTTCCTTTTGCTAAAGTCGCGATCGGCTTATAGTTCCTAGATATTGATTTTTAATCTTTGATTATTCCGATATTATAAAATTAATAGTTTTAACGAATATGGTATCTTTAGTTTATATACATATTAAGCCAAAGTTTTTATTTTTTATAACTGGTAAGCATATGTTTTCAGTTAAACATTTTATACATAACCTTAATTTGATGTGCTATTGGTAAACTAAAAACCATTAAATTTTTGCTTAAGAAAAATTGTATAATAGTTTAATATATTATATAACTATCCCCTGTGGGTATTTATTCTAGAGTTTTTACGGTAGTTTTAATGAATTGATTCTTTATCAATTAATTCCTTATTATGTATATGAATACGAAATATCACGGTAATTCTAGGTAAGCTTTCTACTAATTTTAACTATTAAATTGATTACTGAAACAATTGATAAATTTTTTTTTAAAAACGTTGGAAATTACATAAGGATTCAGTTTTGGCCTTTATTATCATATCTTAAAATAATTAGACTTGAATTTTTGCACAGCTGCCCTATGATTTTATCTTTAATCTCATTTATAAATATTGAAAGGAAGTGTTTGAAAAATTGATCCTAAAGGTTAAAGTCGCGTTATTGCATAAAATATACAACTATTCGAGTAAGGAGTCCATTGATTTAAACTTTATCTTTATTTTTAAAAGTTTTCTAGAGGTTTTAATAATCCCTTATATTTGAAGTTTTATAATTAAGTTCTGATATCCCTTTTATCTTCTTTCTGACTTGAGCAATATTGTATACTCAATCCGTTGTTTATTTCTTATCCTTAATATTTCTTTTTTTTTATAGTTAACTGCATTGTTGATGTTTTATAAGTTTGTCAATTACGGGGAGAGGAGGGTACCATCAATTAATTCTCTTGGCTTGAAGATCTTAATCGTTATTGTTATCATCAGTTTCCCTAATATAGGGTTTGAATTAAGTTGTGTCAAATGTCGTAAAACCGTTCTAAATTTTAATATTTGCTTTAATATTGGCGATATTTAAAATTTTAAATGACTTATTATATTTTCCTGGTTTTTTTATACAGGAATTCCGTTTGATAATAGTCAAAAAAATGTATATCATAGTAGAGCCGTTTTTGGTACTGAGGGTATTATTAACTTAATGTTGTGCCTATTTCTTCCGCAATTCTTTCGGGGCCTTACCATACGCTACAACTTCTTTTTAGGTATTTTCTAATATTATAGATTGACTTGTTTGAAGAGGATATATTTTAAAAACCAGTTGAGTTAATATTAAATTGTTAAGGCTTATAGTATCATTTAAGTCCTTTACAGCTATTTCTTTTGTGATTTACTTTCACCCGTTTGTGCCCACTATATAGCTAGTAGATTACGACCCTCACTAATGTGAAATCCATACATATAAAGATGAGAAGGCTCGCAACTCAAGTATTCTTACCCACAACAACCACCCTATTTGAAAATTCCTGTTGCTTCCAAATTGTACCATAAAATCCGTTCAATAAACCATTAAAGGCTACGTCTCAAATTAAACAAACATATAATGTTTAAAACCTGATCTTATACACTTGTGGCCAATTTTCCGCCAATATATTATACGTATGGGTTAAATATCGTTGGGGTCTTATAATAACCCGTTTTTGTCCTTACTACGTGTTACAAATTTATATTCCGTATTGATATGAACCATATTTTCATAAGTTTTTCACGTGTTAAGTAAAGGAGCGTAGGCACTATGAAGTATATCGAAAAAGGATTTTGATCAACTATATTTATAAAGAAAAATCCAATGCTCTAACCTTTATTTAAGGAACGGAAAAGCAAAAAGATAAAAAGGAAACCTCAAGCCAGAGATCGAACCTTAACCTAGCCTTTCAATTCAAGTCTTAAAGTACCATTTAGTTTAGAGACCCGTAAGGGCGTGAAAATTGTAGCCTTAGCTGGGCTGTACTTTACGGCCATCTCAATCTTTATTCGACATCTACTTGTATTTAAGATCTAACAGCAGTCCTCAAAGATTGAAAGACCTGTTAAATACATACATATTGTTTGAAAGCCCGTGGCGATAAAGGAGATATACTTTACAACTCGTGAGAAAGATATAATTTATAGCCCAAGACACATTTTTTTTATGGACTATAAACCCAAAAAGTATAAAAAGAATCGTAAAATATGGAATACCAGTGAGTAGATTATGTATGGTGAAAAGTCTTTCTTAAATAGCTAAAGATATCTAAAGTATGGTCGGAGTCGCCGATGAGCGGGTGGGGTACCAGTATAGGAGGTAATAGCTTAAAGATAAATAAATAAATAAAAAAATAAAAAAATAAAAAAACAAAAATCAAACGAATAAATAAAAAAATAAAAAAATGAATAAATGAATAAAGAAAATAAATAAATGAATAAATAAATAAAGAAAAAAATGAATGAATAGAAAAGTAAATAAGTAAATAAATAAATAAATGAAAAAATAAATAAATAAATAAATAAATAAATAAATAAATAAATAAATAAATAAATAAATAAATAAATAAGTAAATAAATAAATAAAGCCGTTAGGTCTAAGGGCTTATAATGAAGGTCTTTATTTAAAACCTTAAAGCGCAAAGGGAATCAAACTTGCATTGTAGTGCAAGTCCAAGTCTGAAGAACCACGTTGGCATAAGTAGCGAGAGATGGAATCGCTGGTTACAAGGGCTGTTTCCTTGGATGCACTGCTTCGCAAGCGGTGCGCCAGGCCAACGACGATCTCCATAACTAAAAAGGTGTCTCCGGAAAATATTTAAGTGGTGATAGAGCCGATTAGTAATGTTGTGGTGAAATAGGGTGTATGTGAAGTGATGGTGTTGAAAGCGGCTGTACCTGAAATTTTTTCTTGGAAGTGGGCACTATTAGGGTTTACAGTATAGGCCCCCTACGTTTTTAGCAATGTGCTCCATACACCCATGCCAAGAAAGTTGATGTAAGGTCGAAGATGCTTTACCTTTATTTGAAGATGTGCGTTTTAATTCGTAACACGTTTAATCTTTAACATAAAGACATTGTATATTTTTTAAGTAGTATATATGCCTTTTCGAACTTTCCAATGTTTTAGTGAGCTTTCATTGGTATTCATTTGCATTTTTTTTTTTTTTTTTTCATTTGTTTGGAATTCTGTTTTTGTAAAGTTGGTATCGGTATTGTAGATAACAACGTTTCGTAGTCTTAAATACGTGTCGATTTACAATATCGTTAATGTTTTTTACGTGCCTTTTGTCAATGGAGACTTAAAAAATTAAGCTTCATGAAAATAGATTACGGAATTCATAATGTAACGAAAGAGTTTTTATTTAGGTAAAATATATTAAAGAAGGTTTCATAATTGAAATCCTTGTCGCTTTTACTATAATTTATATTTTCGATAGGCAATTTATTCATGGTTCACAATACTCAATATATTAAATAAGCCATTTTATTTATCTGAATCTTAGAATATAAGAATATTAATTTGTTATGGAAAAAAGAGCACGTTTATCGTCGTAATTCCGTTTCTGGTATTGAATGCATTTTTAATTTGACGTTATCATAATTCCTTCCGCAATTCTTTTAAAACCTTATTGTACTCCACAACCCTTCTGTAAGTACTTGCCAATAGTAGAGTTTTATTTATTAAACGAGAATATGTTTCAAAGACCATTTATGTTAGTATAATGCTGTTAGGGCTTAAAGTATTATTCATACTCTTTAAAGTTATTTAAACTCGTGTTTTGTGATCCATGAAGCTTTCAATTTCAAATTTGAGTATATCCTACGCTTTTCCAAGTAATAAGTATTCACTTTCAATCTTCTCAATACTTCAGTAAACTGTAATAAACACCTATTTATACTAAATTCCTATTATTTTTACATCCGCTTAAGATTCCACCGCAGCAAAGTTGGTACCAATATCGTAAACGAAGACGTTTGGTGAGCCCAAATACGTATTAATCCACAACATCCTAAACGTTTTCCACGTAGTTTTCACCAACTTTCACATAAGGAATTTATCTTCGTATATAAATGTTTTTGAGTTGATAACGTGAAAAACAAACCTATTGTCCAAATCAAACACATTAACAAAGATCATGTAATGAAAATCTTTATTGAATTTAACATAAATCTTAATTTTGGTTGAGATTAATTATGCGTTTGGTAATATTCGTAAAGTCATTCAATAAACTCTAATGCAAAGTATACGAAATTTTATGTCTTGTAGATTTAAGGACTTCGAATATCCTATAGATAGTTCGGTAATTTAAACGCTGGTGTAATTAACGTATTTCGAATTTATTTAAATTTATTACCGTTGCCTTTGGATTTTAAAACTGGAACAAAAAATGCTACCACTTGAAGACCAAAAAAAAATCTCTGGCCGTTTTTAACTAATTCTTTAGAATTAAACTTAATTTTAACGTCGACAATCTTCATATTTTCTAAGGAAAGGAAGAAAAGGGCAGGAAAATTCAGGATAACAAATGTAATTGCCTCAATAACAGTTTATATAATCTTTGTTCTTAGTGACGATAGTTATTCGCTCGGACTAAAGCTAACTTTGGCCTTACCAGCACTTAAATGATTAGTTTCCGTAGTAATTATGGTTTTCTTTCATAATGCCAATTATTATTAGTAGCCTAATATTAGATAACTTACTGCTCCTATATTTAGCATGATATTTTAAAATGTGTAGTATATGTAACAATCGCAAATTTTAAAGGTATATTAGGGTTTATGTGTTTAGTTAAGGTAATTGTAAAGGTTTCCATCATTTAAGAGGTGTAGGAAAACATAGTCAACTAGTAATTAGGCTACGCCAGAAAAAGTATCTTTATTCCATATAACTTTCTTAAATATATCATTATCGTCAACATCCTTTTTACCTTCGCAGTCTCCAATGTAATTCAAGTAGTCCTACATAAAAGCAGTAGAGTATAGGATATAATACATTACCTATTGTTTGTAACACTTAACTGGAGGGTGGCGAATCAATCAATAACCGGATTTACTATATATTGAACACATTTTACGACTATTGCGACGATAATTCTTATGGTTAACAGGTGCGTTTAAGTATTTCCCTTGTTATTGATGCCAACCGAGTTGTAACTATGGATTCTGTTCCGAAGATTTTGGATTAGATTTTGAGCTTTAGGCCTACCCATACTTGCTATGAATATAATATGCTATTACGTGGTTTTCTTTGTCCGAATCGCGTAAATCGTTAATTTAGGGATACATATCGATATAATTTAGCTTGAGGATGTTAACAATAGTAAACAAGGACCGTAATTATCTAAATGAATCATTTATAAGTGGTATTCAGACGTTGTAAAACGTATTCCAACTTATTAAATTGCATAACAACTGCCTGTAATTACTCATAAAACATAACTGCACCAGTAAAGACCTTCTATATTACCTATTGGAACGATATCAACGTGTTTAGAATTTAGTTAAAAATATTTATCAAAGTTTCATTCTTTTTCTTTTAAGCTATTATCGTCATTTATCTTGTTATAACACAATATGCATGATATTATGCAAGGTAAATATCGTAATCAAAACAGTTTTTCATGCTATTGAAAATTTCTCAAAACCTTTTTACTCCCGTAAAAAAATATAAGTGATAGTTTTTGGCGTAACTTGTAAAAGTTACAGGGAACAATAATTAAAAACCAGAAAAAAGAACCTTTATCTACTTACAAATGTTTAAACAGAATATTATTTTCGCATCAGGTAAACTGTAATGTTTCACGTCATACCTCTCTACAACATTTCAAATCATCGCGGAATCTGGAAGAAATATATAATTAATATTAACCATATTAACAGGATTGAAAGGAAGGTTGCGATAATCGTCTCAATCGATAATATTTCCTGATGTTTTTAAATCACAGCAATAAAAGTATTTACTAATTACATAATCCGAAGGGTAAAATCTGATGGTAAGAATTGTAGTAGGCTTACGCGTGTAGATATACTTAACGTGAGAAACTTAACCTTGGAAAACTTAACGATTATAAGTAAAGCCTTAACGGTTTTAAAGGAGGATTCCAGAGATAGGAGGGATTAAACCGTAAAATCAGTGTTATAGAACAAACCGATTTTCATTGATTAACCAGTAGATAACGCCAACGAGAATTTCTCTTACTGCATTAAGAGCTAATGCATTATACGTTTCACTGGCATTAAAAATATATTCTGCGCTATCACGTAAATTTGCTGGGTTACCGAGAAAATCAACAGGTTGTGTTGGTAGGCCTGCCTATAGATATAGAACTTTAGTTACAATGTAATCGATTCGAATCACTATGGTTGAAGTAACTGGTGCTACATTAAAATTGGTTGTTGTGAGTTCTAAGTTTGGCAGACCGCTAGCCGGTCTGTATACTAATTTGTATAGTCAAATGTTTTCGCCTGTGCCTCACTTTAAAGTGGGTACATATTACACTGTACTTGAATTACAGTCCCACAAACTATAGCCAATTGTCAATCAGTATAATCAACTAAACTGACAGTTTATTTGAATTAACTTTACTGTATTTGACTATTTTTTCAACACTAACAGCTTTTTGTCTTATGCCTGCACGCCAGCATGGCCTACTATTAATTGATAGCAACCTTTGAAATCCCTCTTTAATCCACAAGCTAATAACAAGTCAAACCCCTATTAATTTCGGTTAATCTGTACTAAAATCAATATTAATTATGGCCTTTCGTAGCTCTTTTACTCCTTGCCCCTGCAACCTTCATTCTTTAACTCCCGTACACAGGTTTTTCGTTATAAACCTATGCTTATTATGAACTTTACCATTAACATACCTTTTGCTAGTAATTTAACTTACTAATATTTCCACTGCCGTTATTACCTTTAATATCACTATCCTAATGGTCTTTAAGTATACCAGTATAACTTTATTCCTCTACGTTCAATACCGGGTAGTCCATTTAGCCTTTGATTCGTACAATTAGTGTATTGCTATCTATAAACCTCTTTATGGCGTTATTAGGCGCGGCGTTAGTTATAGCGTTAATCGAGTTCTTATTTACGTTAATATACCGAAATTTATCGATATTCCGGGCTTCGTATATCTCTCTTAAAACTATTAAGTTTATTGTTAAACGTTTTCTATTAGTTGTACCCAGCTTTAATAGGCATTCATATTAACTTCAGGAATTAGTATATACTATTATAAATATCAAAGTTAGTTTTAGCTATTTGGTAATAATCTTTAACGTGCTTTTAATTAATATAACAATGTCAAAAACCGCTATTATACCGTAAACTTTTCAAGTTAACACGTTTTGTATTTTACTCTTACACTTAATAGATGTGTAGTACATAATGTTTCAAGTAATTGTAAAAATCCCTTTAAATCTTTCCACATTGACGAGTCTTATAAAAAAGCCGATTTTCGGTATGAAGTTAGTATTATTAATAAATAACCCCTCCGTAAAAATTATTAATTTCTCTTTCGTTAAATCCACCGGAACCATGTTAATCCCTCGTTCCAATAAATCTAATTAATATTAACTCCTTTTATTTAACCTGTAAAAGTCCCTATATTCAAAATTTTATGCCTATATTATAGTAGATAAGTCCTACAATGCTTTCGATTGATATAACATAATAATATAGGCCATATGGGCACTTTATTCAAAATATCTTTGCAATTTTACCTCGTTAACCTAATTTTTAATTGTTAGGTTCATAGTTTATACTTTCTTATGTAAGTTAATAGAACTGCCGTTTTCAGTCTTAATGTCATGGATACGGATTAAAGATTTATTCAAGTTAATTTATATGTACTTAGCTATCATTTAAATTGGTTTACACGTTCAAAGTCCTAACCTTTCGATAGCACGCTATTCCACCGCCGTAAACTCAGTATTTCTGAGGACAAGGATATCGTTAATTTACATACCCATGATACTAAAGTTTTTTCTTTTTGAAATTGTTAGGAAAGAATTAAACTTTCAAGTATTTATGTTCAGAATATTATTAAAGTATGTCTGATACGTTAGAAACTAATAAACGGAAGCTTCAATTGGTCTATATAAAGGTTTAATATAACGTATAACCATATTAACTAGTAACTTATTCTTTGTTTCTTTTTCGGAAATTTCAACAATACAATCCGCTAAAAATTGGTAGTAAACTACGTGTATGCTTACGATATATCTCTCCTATTCAGTGTAAACTAACTTTTTACGCTAATAGTTACATTTATAGTAATAGCGATAATTATATACGAATTAACCTTCTAAATTATAAGTAATTAAGTAAAAATCCAGTCCTTAATTTTATTACCGTATCCTTGAACAATGCTTCGTAATTTTTGTACAACCAGTATGTAGTCTTACATTCAACCAAGTAAACCATGTTTAATATCAAGATAATATATTTTTTAACTTTCAATTGAATTATTGTATAAATTATAAAACACCTCGTAAAAGAAGGCTGCTAGTCTCTACTTAGTCGCTTTACCTAAAACGTTTACTCGGTATGTTAATAATATCTTTAACACGTAATTTGAAGGCAAGTTTTCCGTTGGACTTCTCCTTTTGAAACACTTATACCGTTGTATATTCATTGTTAAACCTTTAGTTTTCGTTATCATCATTCCCTTTAATATATATCTTCCTTTTTAGTGATACTTTACGCCGTTGACGTTTTATTAGCTTGTTAACAATCGATTCACGGGGGTTATATTGGCTCATCCTCTTGATTCGAAGGTTATGAACGTTAATATTTTTATAAACTCCAAACGTCCTTTATTCAGCTTAACCTATGTGGTTTGGAAAGTGATAGAGCCGTTAACAGTTTTAATTAATACGTTTGATTTAGTAATATTTCAGATCTTGTACAACCCATCCTATTTTCATAGCTTTCTTTATATAAGAATTTTACTTTACAAAGGGGGGGATAACATGTTTATTATTAATGGTCCGCTCCTTATGTTAAAGGATTCGTTAATCTAACAGCATGAAGATTCCTTCCTTGGCCTTTGTTAGGGCGTTAATGTATGTTACTATATAATTTTAAGTATATAGCGATATTAGCGACTTAGTCGTTATATGTGAGTAGACCTCAAATACCAGTATAGTAGACATAAGACCGTTGGGGCTAATAATATTGTTATAGCCCTTTACTTTTATTTAACGCCGTATATTTTAACTTATAAATCTTTTAATTTCCAATATATGGATATTGTACGCTTTTTTTAAGGGAGAGTAAGCCTTTTCGAATTTGCCAATACCTTAGTAAGCTTTAATAGAAACCTATTTATACTAAATCACCATCGAATCAATATTAATTCGAAACTTTTTCGTAATAAAGTTGGGGTCGTCGTCGAAAATCAGCACATTTAGTAGCTTAAGGTACATGTTAATTTACAAATTACGTAATCCTCCCCCCGGTTTTTTTTGGCGTAATAGTTTAAAGGAATTTAGCGCTATGAAAATCTGTAATGAAGTTTACAACGTATAATAATATCTTACCATTTCAGTTAGACACGTTGACGAAAACCTTAAAATTAAAGTCTTAATCTTTTTCAACATAAACTTAAATTTTATGGGTGTTTGAAAATGGATTTGGCAATTGTAGTAAAGCCGTTTAATTTCCTTTAGCTTTAGTAAGTCTATATTTTCGAAATTAGCCTCTTTCAAAACCTTACGAAGGCTGTTAGTTGCAGGGTAGTCAAGCTTACAATATAGTTAACGAAATTTCTATTTCTTTAAGTTCATTACTACCACTTTTAGCTTTTAAAGGTAAAACCAAAGGTACCTCTATTTAAACCTAAGTGGAAACCTTTTAACGCCCTTAACTGAAACCAGTTCATTGATTTAAATATCAATATTAATGCCTAGGTTTTTTATATTTTAAGGTATATGAAAAAACGGGGTCAGGGATTTTAAGATGTAGAAATAATAGCCTTAACAATAGTAGTAATAGTTGGTGATCTCAGTAAAGAAAAAAGAATTTATAGTTAAATCTAACCTTAGCTTTATCGATATCCATATAGTCACATTTAGTAGCCCTATTCGTATTCTTTCGTAACGCGATATATTGCGAATAGCCTTTCATTACGTACTATTCTGCTTCCGTGTACGGTATAAAACCCTAAAACACCTACTCCACATAACAATTTTCAATGGTAAAAAGGTATGTAGGGCTATAGTTATCATCGTTATATTAGTGGTAGGGCTTTTGACCTATTAGGTGATATAAAAAGTGTGGTCGGCGAGTTATTAAGTTATTTTTAGTTTGGTGTGAATATCTTTATGCTAGCCGATAGTTCTAGGCTTATTTTCGTCCACATTAACTTCATTGTATTTACATTTTGTAACGCGTAGTATGTAGTTCTAGTAACATATAAATAAGAAATGTATGTTATATATTAGCTGCTTTGATTTTCGTTCGGCGGAAGTATAACGTGTCACCTAACAACCTTATTTACCGTAAATCCAATATTTAGTAGCATTTAAATATAAGGTGAATTATTTTCACTGGCTTAAAGATCTTAAAAAATAAAAAAACCCTCCTCTATACGTAATTTCGTTACGTTCCTAATCTCAGGCCTTCCATACTTACGGTCGATATAATATGTGTAAAAGTGTTCTTTTTCGTCGTCACTAAACTCTGAAACTTAGGGATATATGTTAGTCAATCTTGAAACTCTAGACGTTGTAGTCGTTAGCGAAAAACACAACTAGCTAAAAAAAACAATAGCTTTACAGGTGGAGTTAGGGCACTATAAGGCGTATTTAAACTTTTTATAACCTGTAACGGCTTACCAAAGCTATTAGCCTAAAGTGTCTTCGCTAGTTGCCACGTTTTCTATTACTTGTTGATAAAGTATTAGCTTACTAAACATCTTATTAAAAGAACTTATTTTACTTTTCATTTCTTTCTTATCATCTAATTTATAGGATTACTTAATAATATTTTAGTTGGTATGATACTAGATAAGATTAATATCGTATTTCAAGTAGTCTTTAAGGTTATCGTAGATTTCTCGGAAGGAGAAGTAATTCGTTAGGTACTGAAGGTAGTAATTCTTAGCTTAACCAATAAGTATACTGAAAAAAAAAAAAAAAAAAAAAAAAAAACTAGTAATTTAACTTTTATTTATCGATAAATGTTTAAAAACGAGTGTAACTTAACGTTGAAAAGGTTATACAGCTTACCGTTATACTTTTTCTTTTCTCCCCAGATTACAACAAATATTGTTGGAATAGTATTACATGCAGTGCAGTAGGTCAAATTTACTTATAGTAAAGTTAACTATACCTCAAGTTGAGTGTATTTCTTTGTGAGAACTTATTGCATTGGGTGTAAGTCGAGTACGGTACGCTGCACTTCACTCTAGGGCATGGACCAAGAAATTGACCATACAAATTATAGTGTAGACCGGCTAGCGGTCTGAAAAACCTAGAACAATATATCTGACATATGACTACGCAATACTACTATTATTTCGACTAATCGAATCAACAACTTTGCAACGTCTAAGGTCTACCAATACTGATCAGTGCTTGCCTATTAGGTTAAGTACAGATAATCTAAGTAGAAGAAGAAGCTACTTTCCGGTTACACTCTAAGTTATACGACCGCTGTGGTAAAGGAAAGATTCTTGCGAAGGGCCTTTACTGCTACGTCTGTTTTCACGGCAGTAAGTAGAGAAGACTTTTAGGCTGCATCGGTTTTTACAGCAACTTAGGGGTAGCGATGGTATCATTATCGAAAACACCAAGAAATATTTAGTTATTCTTTTTGAAGAGCATTGAAATTGACCATTAAAAGTCTTAATCGGCAAGTTGGCAAACAGCTAAGTTAGTACTATTACGGGTGCTATTACTGTAAAAACAATTAGGTCTCTACTCCAAAATAACAATCTTCGAGCTCTACTATCAACAAACGACATTTGCTCTTAATCTTTATATTAAAACTTTGCTCTATTTTACTCTTTTAAATTCATACATTTAGTCAATCGTTCATTTGCTACTTTAAGAGAAAATACCAAGAATTGCTAAGTCACGCCAAAAAAACCACGTCGTGCAACCTTACGTTAAATCACCAAGCCGCTAAGTCGCCTAGTTTCTACACGACTTTACATCAAAATACCAAGCTTTTACGCCGAAGATTACCAAGTTACCCGCCCTAAACACTTTTCATAAATTAAACTGTGAAGATAGCTCCGAGACAGGAATATATTAAAAAAATTAAAGCCATCGGATTAGTCTTACTCGACCACTAGGACCAGCAACTCTGGATCACGGACGTTGATAAGACCTTAACTAAACCCTACCTAACTAACTACATTAGCTAATATATTATCGACATAGATCTCGGCGATGAATACGGTCGTGGTGCCCGCAGTTCTCAAGACTTTCGCGATTTTTTTAACTACTTGACCTTTGACATGTGGAAGATGATCTAGTGAACGGTTAAAAATAAGTAAAAAAATGTGGTTAAATGCCGCGGTATTTACATTTCTGATAAGATACCAATAGGACTGACAAAGAACTTTTTTAAATTGGATTTACAGGAGGAATTCCTCTAAGATCCTAATCCTTAAGATCTTTAAGAAAAAGAAAAAGGTGTTGAAATACCTTAATGCCTTTACACACTACTTAGAGAACCTCTCCTTTACCTTTAGCTAAGCTAAACCTCTTTATACATTGGTGATGAAAAACCTGTTAACCTATTCGGCAGTTTGATGCCATCACGTGATAACGTAGAGTATGCCTTCGGCGGTGGCAAAGCGCGTGAAATAATAGTTGCCAACGCGGCTAGAGGTATTGATGTTGGCGTTTTACACTGGTCAATTAAATTAGATCGCTAAGCTTTCCAAAACCTTGAAATATCTGTTGTTCTTCAACAAGCCTATCACCAGGATCCTTAAGAACCTTTTCTTTTTAAATATACCTATGCGTGTGAACCCATTATAGGTTTTACTATAGGACTTTACCTTTCGGGTTAGGCGACTGGAAATTACCCTTAGCACTGTTCTTCGAAACCTTTAAAACTTAAGCCGTTAGGAAATACTAACCAAGTCTGGAATAATTATCGCGACTTACCTTTCAGACCTATTAAAATGGTTAACATTAATTATAGGTTAATGGCGGATTTCGTTAAAATCTGGAATAATATAGAAAAGTATGACGGAAAACCTTACAACCTTTTCGACGCTAAGATAATGCCGTTTTTAAACATTTATAAGCTAATGGAGATACCACTTTTTGGTTTTTACTTACTATTTCCTGAAATCCTTATAGGGTACTCTAAAAACTACTACCTGACTCTCCTAACAAACGCCACCAAGTTCCGCAAGATTTACGATGATATAAAGGGTCACTTCGAGTACGACGTCCATCTCGCGTAATATTATAAAAATTAGGCCACCACGTGATAAATTATTATAATAGTAAAGAAAAAAAAAGGATGAATTACTAATGGATGTTTTAAATTAAATGCTCAATAAGCTGATGATATATTCAAAAGTAATAGAGAAGGCCTACGTTAATGAAGCTATACTTTGTGAGTAGGTACGGGCAGCTGTTACGGGCATTAATAAGTTCGAATACGCCTTATAACACCCAGATGCTACCTGTAAAGGCTTTTTTAGCTAGTTGCGCTCCTCTTTTACCACCGTAATAATACGTATACTATACTCGTTCGGTATGTATTCCTAAGCCAGCAACTTTTTTAACGTAGATAAGGAAGACCTTGCGGTCGTTAATTACGTCGACCGTAAATAAGGACGCCCATAAAGCTTAAGGTTCAGCCCATTAAACTCGGACCCGGATTGGAGGTAATACACATGTTGGCGATAATAAGATGTAGGCGCACCTGTTAACCGCAAGTACTATCGTTGAGATAGTGGTAAAATATATTGGATCTGTGATAAGGCTGGTTACTAGTTAACTCGCCATCCCCACATAGAGCGTAATAATAGGAAAGCAACGTATTAAGTCCAATACCTTACTACTTCAGAATAAGATTACTTGGATTTGGTGGTAGATACTAAAGGTAATAAACTAATTAACATCGTTAACGCCCCTAAATAAATTAAGTGGCACGAAAATACTATTTACTGCGCAGCAGCTTAGTAATTAGTCGACTACGTCTTTTTATACCGCTTAGGTAGTAAAGACTTTTACCTTTGCCTTAACTATACCCCTGACTTTTTATATACCTTTAACCTTTATGATCGCTACGCGAACTATACGTTTTAAGGTATTATACCAGATATTGGGGTAGTAAGGTACTTAAAAATAGGTTATTCATAATATGTGGCATTACGGAGGGAAAGAATTATAGCTACTAAGATTAATTGTTACGATATTAGTAAAACCAAAGTTGACTTTGGCCCGAGCGAATAGTTATTATCACTAGGAACAACGGTAATTCAAATTGTTGTAGGAGTAATTACGTTTCATATCCTTAAATCCCCTACCCCTTTTTTACCTTACTTAGAGAATATAAAAACCTTTGGCGTTAACGTGGATATTAACGTAGACGAACTGGTTAAAAACGGCTAAAGGTTTTTACTCGCCTTTAAGTAGAGATATCTATGGTTTTATCTTTAAGGTCTGGAAGTAGTAATATTAAACCTAATGGAGCTAGAGATGAGTTAACTACACTGGCATTTTAACTACCCAGTTTTTAACAGGCTATATAAACTCCTAAAGTCCATAGGGTATGATGATGTGGAATATTTTGCCCTAAAAGCTATTAAAAAGCTTTGTTATTACTGCTAAACGTATACCTAAGCCCTCCAGAGATTTAAGTTTACACTAAAAAACGATAAAGACCTTTATTATAAAATCTTTATTAATATGTTTTACTTAGATAATAAGCCTATTCTTCACGTCGTTAACTTCGTAATTTTCTTCTACGAAGTTAAGTTTTTAAAGTTTTTTTCAGCAAAAGATACGTGTAAAACGGTCAAAATGCTATGGATTAATACGTACCTGAGTCCACCTGACGGCGTCGTTTACGATACCGGTACTAACTTTATAGCTACGGAGTTTTAGAAAGATATTAAGATAATATGTATTTAGTATAAATAGGTATTTGTGAAAATCTACTGGAGTATTAGAAAGGTTAAAAGGGTATACGCCTTACTTTGCCGAGCGTATATTATCTTTACGTTGGAAATTGAAAGTTTTATGAATTGGAGGGCACGTTTGCAAAGGGTAGTAAAGGGTTTAAACGATACTGTAGGCTTTAATAGCTTGGTGCCAACGTTGCTGGTATTTAAAGCGTAATTACGCTTGACGAGTAAATTTCAGCCTTCGGAAAGTACTTAGAAACGTGCCGCGGCTTATAACGAGGCTTTAAGGGAACTACGAAGGGAATCGGCACGTTGCCAAGTTAATAATGCCTTTAATACCAAAAACGGGCTTAAAATAATCAACTTGTTTGATTTATTACTCTAAATTGAAGTCCTTGTGTGGCAGAAGCCGGTTAAATATGAGGGGCCATATAAAATATTAAATATTGTAAAATTTAAAGTAGTTATCAAAATTGTTAACAATTTTATATCTTTTAGAATTATATAGGTTACGCCCTATATTAAAGGTATCAAAGATAAAACCTTTTGAACTTTATAAGTAAAACGATCAAGTTAATACGACCTTTCTTCATCCATTATTAACAAGCCGATGAAGCGCCGCCGGCGCGAACTATCCCCGAAAAAAAAAAAAAAGTTATAAAAAAGAAATATACACTGGGCCGTATTTACAATATTATTTGGGTAAGTAAAAAAGAGAAGGATAACAAAGACTTGGTAGTAAATCTTAGGGTATATGGGATTATGAAAACCTTAGATAAGACTTTTAAAGAAAACGATAAGGTCGATATCGAAGGTTTACTAATTCGAGGTGTGGTATAATTTATACCGAAAACTAGCTTTAACCTTTAAAACCTAAATGTTAAGATTTTTAAGTTGATGAATATTTATAAGGTTAAGAGAAAGACTATAGAGAGGCTTTATAAATAGTTACAGCTAATTTCTTAAGGATACGACGATAAAGATAAAGATTAGGTCCTTATGTAGTCGCCAACGATTTAAAAGATTAGCTAGCGTTTAGTGGTTACTTTGGTAATAAGCTTGCTAGTTATGATTAATGATCAATTTACACTGAATGGATATGATATTACGTAAGTTTATATACAGTTAGTAACGGATTTATAACGGATTATACTACTGGAACTTTTACAAAAACTCCGTGTCGTTTACTTATTAGGAACGGTAATACGATATGTTGAACTACTATATAGACTTTTTAAGATAGGCTTCCACTGGTTTTTAACTTATTAGTTGTATTTTAAGTCACAGCTAACGATAAAGTACTTAATATAAGATCCGTATTTGTTAATAACGTAAGAAAAAAACTTCGGCATAGTGGGTATATAAACTAACGATACCCTTTTCATCAGAACGATTCGTTTTGTAATGTAGAAATAGCGGGCTATCAAAGATTTTAAGTTTTGAATTTATAAGCCGGTAACGACGTTGATGAAACAACTAATTTAACTTTAATGGATTGTTAATTTGCATACTTAGTGTTAATACCGGTTTAAGCTTTCGTCAAAAGGGCTAAGGCGATATTTTTATTATAATCGACAAAATTGATAAGGACAGGGCTTAACGGTACTTGGAATAGCGTATATGGGGTAGTTATATTGCTACTATATACCAACTAAAAGCCTTATACGACCTATCTATTGTAACATAAATATAAATACCAATGGATAAAGACTTTAATCGACTAAATAAGAGGCTGGAATGGTAGATGCGGAACTTAGACCGCGGGATTAATATGGTGTTAATCGACTTTTTAAAGGCTAAGCTGATGATTTTCACGGATGGGTTCTTTATAAATAACACCGACTTATTTTCACAGATCGGCATTTTAATAATCTTTGTCAACGAAGATAGGCAAAAAGATCAATTTAATATTACTGGTAACCTAATTTGCTAAACTTCCGTCAAGTATACAAGGATTATACGAAACGTGTTAGCTTTAAAGGTTTACGGTATAATAGCAGATTTTGACGTAGGTATAACATTATAGGAAACCATTAATATTATTATTAAGCAGCTGAAGATTCCCTTTATCCTGGTAGTGATTTGTATCAACTCGAAAAGTCTTTTCGAATGCCTATTAAAGCTCGGAACTACCAGCAAAAAACGCTTAATGATCGACATAATGGCACTCTGCGAGGCCTACAAATGGAAGAAGATTAAGGAGTTCCAATGGATCGATGGCAAAGATAATTTTACAAATGCCATGATACAAGCCATGTTCAACAAAGCATTGGAAAGGTTTATAGATAGCAATAACTTTATTATACGTATCGAGGGCTACATGGATAGGCCGCCCGGAAAGCCCAAATCACGTGACGGCGGATAGGGATATGCTGGCAGACTGGAAGATTTCTGGGGGATTAATAATGGTGATCTATTTGAATGGCACAGTTGAAGTTGCGAAGGGCTGGTTGTGGCGGAAGAACTTTTTGTGGGAGTTGATAAACTAGGACCTCGGAGCAACGGAGCAATTAAGGTCAAATGGTGTTAATTTGTATGTCATTGGGTGCAATGTAGTATGTGAGTTAACTGGAATTGACAGGGGTCTGACTAGTTGACAAGGAGATAATTTAGTGGTAACCGGAAAAGATTGGTTAGCCACATTGGCGTGCGCGTACAAACTAAAAAGCTGCCAGTGTTGGAATAGTATTACATACAGTGCAGTAGGTTAACTTTACTTACAGTAAAGTTGACTATACTGCAAGTTGAGTGTATTGCTTTGTGCGGACTTATCGCATTGGGTGTAAGTCGAGTGCGGTACGCTGCACTTCACTCTAGGGCACGGGCTAAACAATTGGCCTTACAAATTACAGTGCAAACCGGCTAGCGGTCTGCCAAACCTAGAACAATAAATCCACTATCTGACCACGCAATACTACTGTTACTTCAACCAATCGAATCGACAACGTTGCAACGTTTAAGAACTACCAACAAATAAAGTAATTATTACGTAACCCGCATTTATTATAGGAACGTACCGAGAGGGAAGGGTAATATACTGGTTGTAAGGATCCTACGAATCCCTCGACTAATACTAGGGTTGGTATTAGTGGGTAGGATGGTTACCTTTTGCTGAATTTAAAAGGTAAAAAGCTAGTAATCGTATTTACAGTAGGCTCGCGTATAAAGTTATTTCTTCTTTAATTTCGTTGCTAAAACTGGACGTATTAAAAAGCTTGTGAGAAAGGGACTTAATGGTTTTTGCCGCAAGGTATTTAGTAATTATCCTTTTAATATTAAGGGGTACGTTAAAGTTTTTGATTCATTAATTAGTACACTTATAGGTATGTGGCATGTAGGTTAATTAATTCCTTAGGGTCAGTAGTATGAAACCGTGCATTTTGCATAAAGTGGTTTAAATAATCTATTTGGGTTTGGGTAGGTTTTTTTGAACGCGTGTAAAGGCGTTAGGTGATGCTATCGTTAATAATATTTTGGCCTTTAACTTTAAAAATCTATTGCGGTTTTTGTAGGTGGTATATTTATAAAGTACATTCATTAGATTACCCTTTCCCCTTTTCTTTCGCTAGGAGTTTAAATACTGGTTAACAAGCTTAGTTTTGAGCCCAAGTGTAATATACCTATTTGCTATCGTTCATATATCAAGTTTTCATTTTCTAAAGTATTTTTAAAAAATACTTAAGTGATATCACGCTTCGAAAGGTTTCTGGATATTTTAAATAAAAATATAGGTGCTAACTTTGGTACTAATGTGTTTAAATAAAGATTCTTTAATAGAATGTATAAATTGAAGATTTTCATTAAAATATTTGACTACTATAATACCGAGGTCTTTAATTTCTTTTTTTTGGTCGGGGTAATTAATAGTATTGATTCTAACGTATTTTAATACCATGTTAACGAATATTTATAAGTTTAAAGGGGGAAAAGAGTGGTATGAAATAATAAGTCGTAGGTTTACTGTCAAAGTTGGTATAGTTAAAGGTTGTTAAATTTAGTTGTTTTTACGATTTGAAATTTATAATAGTAGTACTCGCAATAATAGTAGCCGTAATACTAATAATTTAGCTGTTTACTAACTTACTAACTTAATAAACTTTAAAACTTTTAAGTGGTTCATCCTAATGATTTTCTTTAAAATAGATCTATATTAATTTCTTAGTGTTTTTAATAGCGATACCGACCCTTATTCTTTAAATTTACGCGATAACTAACATAATTTAGAAGCCTTTCCTACCTATTACCGCGAGAGTTAATACAGTACTATAGGGGAGCTTCGCAAAAACCTTTCCTCTATCCTTAGCCATCGTTTAACGTAGGATGTAACCAAAAAGTAGCTTCTTTTTCAACCTAGTTTATCTATGCTTAACCTCATAAGCATTTTCAGTGTTGGTAGGCTTGCCTATAAATAAAGGCATTTCGTTGCAACGTAGTCAATTCGAACCACTATGGTCGAAGTAACTGATGCTGTATTGAAATTGGTTGTTGTGAGTTCTAAATTTGGCAGAACGCTAGCCGATTTGCACGCTAATTTGTATGGCCAATTTTTTTGGCCTGTACCCCACTTTGAAGTGAGAACCTACTGCACTGCACTTACAGTGCAGTCCCACAAATTGCAGCCAATTTGCAGTTAGTAAAATCATCTAAACTGAGAGTTTGGTTGACTTAACTTTACTGCATTTCATTGCTATTCCAATAGGTTCCTTATTATTGACGAATAAAAAGGTTTAACTCAACCAAAAAGTTAGGAGTGGTCGCTTAAAATGTATATAAAGGCGTTGAAAATCCTTAACACCTTTCTTTTACCTCATGAATCTTGAAGATAAGGATTTTAAGGGCATTCTTCAAATGAAGCCAACTTGAAAAGAGTCTATGCCAGTTTAGTTAAGTTTTCATTTAACATGTAAATTCCTCGTCATTTAAGTTTTAATTTTTGTTTAGAGTAAATACATTTTGGAATTCCTTTCCACATATTAATAATCCAATCCTTAAAAAAATCACTATTCTTTTAGAAAAAGAGAAGGTTACAATCAGGTTTATCGCTGCCATCGTAATCGAGAACGTAATAACAAACAAAATTAACTAAGTACCTCTAATTAAGTCTTTATTAGCATCCATCCCTCAAAGTTTTTTATTGTAATGCTTTAAAATAAGGAATCTAAGAGCTTCAATTGCCTTCATTCGTTCTTAACTAGGTGTCATTTTAATAATTTGACTAGCATAAAACTTTGAGGTTTTGATGATTGAGAAAAGTAGAAACTTAGTGATTCGAAAACGTAGGGACTTGGCGATTCAGCATAAAGTTGTATAATATAACTTTTTTGACGCAACTTGAAAATTCTTGGTGTTTTCGCTTACATTAGCGATTTTGAAAATTGAATTGACGATTTTAATATAGGAGAGGGGAAAAAGTAGTGTTAAGGGAAAAAAATTGAAATAAAAAGTAGGGTTGAAGGTTGTTTGTTATTGTTATTTATAATTAAAGGTTGAAAGTTGTAAAATCGTAGGACTTAGTCGTTTTTACAATAGTAGTACACGCAGTAGTATTGACCTAGCCATTTGCTAACTTAACGATTTTGAAGACTTTTAATGGTTAATCTCAATATTTAGTTTTTAAAAAAAATATAGTAAAAATTTCTCATTGTTTTCAAATATTAGCGATACTGTTGCAACTTTAAAACTGCCGTAAAAATTAAAGTAATCCGGAATTCTTTTTTACTTACTGCCGTGGAGACTAATATAGTAGTAAAAGCTCTTTGAAATTTCCCCTCCTTTATTCTAACGTTTAACGTAGAGCGTAACCAGAAAGTAGCTTCTTCTTCTACTTAGCAAATCTGGTCTTAACCTGATAAGCACTGATTAGCAGTTTGTAGAACTTTAGACGTTGTAACGTTGTCGATTCGAAACGTGGTCTTAACCTGATAAGCACTGATTAGCATTTTGTAGAACTTTAGACGTTGTAACGTTGTCGATTCGAAACGTGGTTGAAGTAACAGTAGTATTGCGTGGTCAAGTGGTGTAGATGTATTGTTCAAGGTTTGGCAGACCGCTAGCCGGTTTGCACAGTAATTTGTATGCCCAATTGCTTGGTCTGTGCCCTAGTGTGAAGTGGGCACATAACTGGACTTGACCTGCAGTCAATACAGTAGACCCACAAAACAATACACTCAACTTGCAGTCAGTATAGTCAACTTTACTGTCAGTAAAGTTGACTTATTGCACTGCAATTACTACTGTTCCAACAATTTGGATTGATTGCCTTGGTGACGACGAGCAAACGTCATAACGCGACTCTCATTACTCGTGGTGACTTCACATCAGCCTTTTTTCGGTGGGGCCGCTGTGAAGTGACCACCAGTAAGGGTAGACGTCAATTTGACCAAATCAACCCGAATTGTATTTAGTCCGCCGAGAACGGCATGAGGAGGAATGGAGTCGAAGTAGCATGATATTAGGGTAATATGGTGACCACGGTGGCTCCATGGGAAAAGCTCCATGGGAAAAGCTCCAAGGGCAAAACACAAAGACTGCATGAATACAAACGGTATGGTATCTCAGAACATGATATAGACCAACCCGAATTTCAGATTCTTCCGCTCCCACCAAAAAACGCCGCGTGAAATTTACGGCACGTATAGTGCTCGAAACCAGGTTCCTGTGATGACTTCTTCTGTATCCATTGGCTTCCTGAGGCCCCTCATCGTCGTCTCACGCACCAGCGTATGGCTTGGTGTGGTGGCCGTTGGAGGCCGAGTTGGAGCGGCGACTGCGCATGGCCCCGAGGGTATCGAGCACAGTGAGGAAGGTGAATATGGCCCTATGTATTGAAATCAGTACAGTCCTTGCTAGTGTCCCGTTCCAGGCACAAGAGCGAAAACTCACCACAAGAAGAAGCCAAAAGCGACAGCAGCCTTGTGGGACCCGCAGAAATTGCTTGTACCACACCATGCAGTTCCGACTATGGCTGCCATAGCAATGGAGCCGGCGAACCAGAAGAGGCAGGTGACGGTCTCGAGCGCAAGGGCCACCAGCCTGTGGAAGAGGCTGGTCATGTACAGTGGGGTGAGGCCGATGTAGGCGAGGACGAGCAGGGACCAGACGGCGTTGAAGAGCATGAAGTCGATGCTCGCGGGGCTTGCGTTGCTCCAGAAGCCATTGTATGTGCTGACGAGGTAGGCAGTCAGGCCGAGCTCGACGAGGGAGAAGACGCCGGCCACGATGTGGGCTATGGGGATGAAGTTGCCGAGGGCGGACATGGTTGTGGTTGAGCTAGAGGTTGTTGTGGAGGATGGGGTCCTGGAGGCCAGGAGAGCAGATCAAGGTAATTTGGTGAGGGCAGCTACAGGGAGGTGGAAGAGTTTTATGTCTTCGGACTAAGGGAGCTGTGGGTTCCAAGGTTCCAAGCCAGATGACATGGTGGCCTGGCATAGTGCAGAGTGAGACCCAATCACTTGCTGTCTGTCATGTTGACACTGTTGCCGTGGGCTGTTTCCTTATTGTGAGTCGTGTCCTGGTTGTGGCTGAATTGTCGTGCTTTGCTCCAAGTTCCAAGTCGGATGACCTCATCCAATGCTTTTCTCTTGTGACTCTCGTGGGCACCCCTGCAGGCCTACGTCACTGTCACCCACCATCCTTAGCTGCCTCAGCCCCGTGGTATGCCATTGGCCAGATGCCATTGTGCGCCTTCCCCTCCGGATGTAAGATGCCAGCTGTGCAAGGGAGGCACAGGCTGTTCCCTGGTCACTAGGATTGTTTGCTCAATGGTCACAGCTCTGATGGATGCAATACACGTAACAAGATTGTGTTGTACTGTACCTAGGCAGCATGTCCGCTTTGGGCAACCCGAAAGCACAGCAGGATTCCCCCTCGCCCGCACAGGAAAGCGTCTCGCTTTCGGAAAGAGGATCAGCATCCCGTTGCCAGCCATGAAGTGCCCCAGCCCTGGCTAGGGTGAAGGCAGCGGAATGCGCACTGATGCGGTAATCTCAGTTCCCATGCCAACTTGTTTGTGTCTTCGGGAGCGTGCCCGAATCCATCGTCGCTGGCCTTGCAGGATTTTGTGAGCGGGTTGTGCACAAACTTGGCCATCCACGTCGGCTGCAGGCACCCCCTCTCGGCGTCCACGATGATTGAGGGCATCGAGCCCTCCGTGTTGATTGAATGTGCAACAGGCAGACCTTTTTTGAGGAGCAGATTGATGGCAGAGTTATTCTTGATTTGATTTACAACTCGTCAGTCCAACATCTGTCTAGGAAGACATGGCTGGCACTCTGTCTCTGTTCCGCATAGGCCAGCCACCTCGAAGTTCGAACAAAGCACTCAGCACCAGTACCAGACAATTTTCAGGAACGAAGACTATTCAAGACGGAATTCGAAACGACCTGTATCACAGAAGAGTTCCGTCATCCCAGTCCGTGGTCGCACATCGTTTGGTGGTAGGTGATATTTACCTCGGTGGAATTTACTCAGATGCCGATTTCGGCACAGGGTTGACCTAGCGAGTGTGCTGGCTTATCGTAGTACCGCAGTAACTCCGGTGTGGCGCAGCTCGCTTACATACTAGTAGACCCGCTCTTGTGGTGGTGGCAGGTGCGATACGCTCAGCCAGCCATATATTTAGTCACATTTCGTCGCCCCAGCGAGCAAAGTTAGCGTCTATCAACAACATCAATATTATGGGTAGCACCCTCAGCTTGACAACAGGGGCTAGAAGAGACAATATTGCCGGAGAATGAGGTTGTGGGTTAAGTTGTGGGTGTGCCAAGTCGCCTTCTCGACTCTGTCGGTATCTTCATCCGCGCGTCTTGTTGAACCGACTTCCCTTGCTGGATACACAAGGGACCCAACCGCCGTACATACAAGGCGCGCTTACGGTGCTTCCCACAAGAGAGAGCCCCTTAGGCCGGAACCAGGCCCGCTTACTATGTAGACTCGCGCGCAACAAGCCTACAGCTCCACCACCAGATGGATGCATTTGCCTGCTCCGGCCGTGGCTGACGCTGGGAGCATCGTCTGCGGCTGGCTGGCTGCCCCACTTCGTGGACCCCACCGGAGTCGAGTGCCTCAAGGGCATCATTCTGATGTCCTCGTCGATCTCTCACACAGCCGGCCATCTCGGAGAAGTGAGAACAGCATCGAGAGGTTTGGCAGCGCAGGCTCTCCAGGTCTGGACATGCACATCCCGTCTTGCGGACGGCCGCCTCGGGACGCCCGATTCCCCCCCACGCACAACACCTCAGCAGCAAGGCCGTCCAGGTACCGCCCGCCCTGGCCCCTTGGACCCGTGTGCGAACAAAGTACCACAAATGTCGAGCGATGTAGGGCGCAAGATGGGAAAATGGGGGATAGCATGGAGCCTGCCATGTCCCGAGAGCCCCAAACTGGCGATTCGACGCGCTTCCCAGCCAGTGCTGACGCTGAGATGCCGTAGCATGATCCCCTGTTCCCACAATCTGCCAGCAAGTCTCGGCCTCCTGCTATGAGCCGCAGCCGTCATCGTAGCCACAGGCAGTGATAGGCTTCAGAGCGCGTAAGCACACCAAGCAGGCATCAGTGTTTGTCAAGTCATGAAGGAACGCGAGCAAAGGTGCAATCCGGTGCTGGAGGGGTGCCCACGTCAGGACATGAGGATCGAGCGTGGGCCCAGCAGCCTCTTGCTTTGATCAAATGGTATTGTAGAAGCCATACTATCACCGACTACAGAGTAGACAACTATCCACCATGGTATACAGCAATCAGCCATAATCCATAGCAGACCGTCGCACGTATGTGTGTGCCTGGCGGATCAAAGCAATTCCCGGCTCCATACACACCGCCCAAGTTAGCACTCTGCTTCTTCTGCAATTTCCTGCCACGCGGACTTCGCCCACTCGCCTGTCAATCTATCTTCACAAGGCCTCGATAGCCCTCAACAAAACCTCGACGCCCTCCTCGCGGACTTCGGCCCTACCCTCGTTGTCCTTGCGGCCCCTCAGCAAGCTCGACACATCGCTCAGCAGGCCCAGCGGTACGTAGCACCCGGTTTTGGCCTTGTCGAGGCTCTCCTTGAGGCGGGACGTGTGCTCCCACTCCTTGGCTGCGACCTCAGCTCGTTCGATGACCTTGTCTGGAATGCCACACATGGCCGCGCAGTGCATGCCAAATGAACCCTCGGCAACGCCCTCTTCCAGTCTGTAAAGAAAGGTGACGCGTCGATTCACATCGTCGACGTGGATCTGCATGCGCCGAGGTGCGATCTCGGGATGATTCTCGAATTCAGTTGCCAGGCTGTGGTAGTGTGTCGCAAAGTAGCCCAAACATCCAATGTGTGTGGCGACGTGATGCAGCACGGCTTGGGCAACGGCCACACCATCATAGGAAGATGTTCCCCGACCGAGTTCGTCGAGGATGACCAAAGAGCGAGGTGTTGCCTCGGATAGGATCTTCTTGGTCTCAGACAGCTCGACGAAGAAGGTGGACTGTGCGGCAAAGATGTTGTCATTGGCGCCAAGTCGAGACATGATGCGATCGACTGGTGTGAGTCGGGCAGAGACGGCAGGAACATAGCAGCCGATCTGGGCCAAGATGACCGCAACACAAGACTGGAAGCTTGTCAGTATACGTTAAACGAGACATGCGGGGGCCAAACTCGCCATGCGCAGCACTGTTGACTTGCCAGCTGCATTGGCACCGGTCAACAGGTTGATCTTCTCACTCTGTCCCCCGAGCTTGATGTCGTTGGGGATGAAGTCGTCGACACAGTTCAGCATACACGGGTGGCGCAGTTCTTCCAATTCCACAACGCTCCGTTCGTCTTCGAGGAAGACCGGTCGGCAGCTCGGCTGTCCGAGAGCAATGGACGACTTGGCCAAGCTGATAAGACAGTCCAGCTGCGAGACAACTCTGATGGCCTGGAGCCAGGTCTCATTGTCTGTGTCAAAGCGTCTGAAGAAACTGGAGGCAACATTCTTCACAATCTGCGAGTGGGTCTCTTCTGCCTCCTGCAGCTCACGCACCAGTTCCTCCAGCTGGCGGAAGTAGTAGCGCTTGACTTGCGCTGTGGCCGACATCTGGCGCCAGTCTTTGGGCACTTTGACGGATTTGGGCACTTCGATTTGGTACACTTCCTTGCCAACATGGGTGAACTTGATCTTTCTGCACTTCAGCGAGCTCATCTGTTCGTCCAGCAGAGAGTCGAGGTTCTTTTTGATCTCCTCGATACTGTCGATACTGGCGTCAAAGTCTTCCTCTACGCCTCGCTCTGGGATGAAGAGTTTCTCGTCTCGAGCCCTCTTCCGGTCAAAGGCAGTCTTCCAGAAGTTGAGGGGTTCTTGCAAGTTGGGCATTGATGCGACGAGTCTGTCCACAAGGCTGTTGCCACCACCAAAAGAGCTCATCACAGTCAGGGTGTACTCGATTTGCTCGAATCCATCGAGAACCCTGACGAAGTCGTCGGGCTTGCAGGCACTCGCATGGATCCGGGAAATGAGCCGCTCGAGGTCGGGCATCTTGGTTAACTCGGACGAAAATTGGTCCCGCGCCTTAGGATCGGCATTCAACAAGTCTACCGCATCCAGCCGCTCGTTGATCTTGGTCATGTTGCACAGGGGATGACAGAGCCATTGCCGGAACAAGCGTTTGCCAAATGGCGTGACACACCGATTCAACAAGCTGAACAACGTGCCTTCGGATCCTCCATTCACAGTGTTGGAGAAGATCTCCAAGTTGATGAGTGTCTGGCCGTCGAGGATGAGGGTCCCATTCCTGTGGATAGGGTTGTACCAGTTGAAATTCTTCTGGGACAGCAGAGTCCGTTCCAGCTTCAGCACACGTAAATAGTGTATCAGGGCGCCGAGTGCCGACATCAGTAGATTCTTGTTCTTGGCTTCTGTCAGGATCTCCGGTAGCAGGTCCTCTTGGCCTCCTTCTGATATGAAGTACCCATTGCATTCAAGTTCGCGGCGCGTCTGGTCTGATCTCCAAAACTCACTGTTGGATTTCAGATAGTTCCAGATGGTAGTCGGGGTCGTGTTGTTCTTGAGAATACGCAGAGCCTTGGTCGAGATATGAGACTTCTCGAGTAAAATCTCCCGCGGCGAAATCTGGGCCACAAAAGTTTCAAACTTGGTGAGGTCGACATCATCCTCGAATTCGGAAAGGAAGAACTGGCCAGTGGCACAATCGACAAAGGATATTCCAAAGGCGGGTTGGCCGTCAATGATAGACTCCTTGATGGCTGCGCAGTATACTGCCATGTCATCCTGGAGCATGCTCCCGTCGACAAGAGTACCTCCAGTCAGAATGCAAGCCAATTCGCGATGGATGATCTTGGACTCCTTCTTTCCCTTGGCATCCCGCTCGCGCATCTCCTTGCCAAGGGCTGATTCCATCTGATCAACGCGTGCGACTTTGTAGCCTTTGGCAATGAACTGGTTGACCCACATGTCGAGCGAGCCCTCGGGTACACCTACCATGGCCATGTTGACGCGGTCCGTCATCTTCAAGTCGAACAGCTGGTGGCCAATGGTGGCATCCCTCTCGTACAATTCATAGAATTTGCCCTTCTTGAAGAACACTACCGTGTCCCAGAGATTCTTCTTGATGTCCCAATACTGCTGTTCAAAGGCGGAGAACTTCTTTCCATCGGGGAGAACAGGGGGGACATAAAGGGTTGAGGGGTCAAAATCGGGATGGCCGGGAGGATTCCGGTTGGCATCTGTGGGCTCTGCCAGCCAGCGATGACGTTTTTCAGCATCTGTGCTGCAGGCTTTTGGTTTCACATTGGTAGCCATCTTGGGTTTTGAGGTGGAGACTGCACGGTCCTTCCGTGGCTCGATGTTGTCTGGGTCGAAGCGCCATTGTTGGGCTGTGGACGTGGACGGGGAACCTGTAGCATCTAGCATTGCCTTGTCGTCGCCATCAGACTCCTTCTTCAGAGCAGAGATGGGTGAGCCCGATGTAGAGGGTCGTTTTCTGGGTCCAGGCGCAGCTGTTGTTCGCTTTCTCTTCTTGGCTTGGGGGCGGGCATCGGAGTCTTCGGATACAACGAAGTCGGCCATAACATCTGGTTTGCAGTATTAGCCGAGTGCCCCAGGTGCCTGGGCTTGTGACGTGGCCACGAACCATCGAAGTCCTCCGGGCACAGGTCGCCTCCTTCGTATTCATCATCGTCGTCGTCATCGACCACTGCGACACGGGCACGGGTCTTGGTGCGTGCCTGGCGCGCCGTACGGGGAATGACCACATCTTCGTCTTCGTCGTCAGACTCTGCGTAGCTGACCATCTTCTTGGCCTGTCGGAAAAAAAGTTAGCTTGGGCAGAATGTGGGAACGCGTCAAGACATTCGCACCTTTCTGGAGGGACTGCTTTGTGTAGGCGGCTTCACATCCACCGACCCAGGCGAGGGCAGGGAATTATCGCTGGACAGGTTGGAGTCCATCTTGACGGAATCTCTATTCTCCTGGGAACTAAGAGGCTCCACCACGTCGCTGCTAGGGACGGGTGTGAGATTCGCAGGGCGTTCGGCAGACAACAAAGAGTTTGACTTGGTAAAGGTCTCCTTCAAGCAGGACGACAGTGACGGCTTGGTGCCTCTCGACGCGGCGATCGGGGTGGCTCCGGGGGGCTGCGCCAAGCTATTGGTGCTGGACGGAGTTGCTGACTTGGAGAAGAAGCCCAGAATGCTCGGCTGCTTGCCAGTGGACGGCATGGACAAGTCGTTGGTCTTCCTCGCTGTCACGGGCGTCTTTGCCGGCGTGGAGGCCGGAGCACTGGATTTCTCGCCCATTGTTCGCACAAAGGCGGACCAATGGACTAAAAAAACACGAAGGCAGAACAATGAAGACCAAGGGCTCGCAAGAACATCACCACATGAGCACGATCCACGGGGGGAAGGAACAAGCAGGAGAGCGGGTGCTGGGGAGACACAACTCAGAATTGCGGATACTTGGTGCAGTGGAGACAACGCGGTTCCCAGCGCGTCAGGCGCGTCAGGCGCGTCGGGAGAGCTAGGGCTTGGGTTAGGGTTGCAAAGACTGAGGGCTATATCCGCACGGGCAAGCTTGGTTGATGCACCGGGCATAGTGCCTCAGACGGGAAGCTGTGGTACTATTTGCACGGGCTGAGACTACTTCACAGTACCAAGCTACCCGTACCCACGGAACACCTTTCCCACCAAAACTCCTTAGCTGTTGGAATATGGACTGGACCAGCACACAGACCAATTGAATACACTGCATTGACAATTCAATTGCAGTAGAGCCGTTTGCAACCAACGGCTAATTCAATTGTGACTTACAAAAGTCATAGTTTGGCTGTCTAAGCTAAAGTTAGCGACTTCACTGGCCGTCTGACAAGTACTGCCAAGTAAAGGGCAACTATCTGTGACTTATACCATTCACTGACTAGCTGTCCAATTACATAAGGGGTGATCTTCACAACTGTCGAGAAGTATAAATATCTGGGCTATTAATTAACAGTAGCCCAACTTGGTCCCCTTTTAATATTATCAATTTTTGACTTGAAATTAGACTTTTTTCCCACTTACTAGTAAGAAAATTGTAGGATTTATCTATATTATAAGTAAAACTCTACCGATACTAATTAGTAGTCATTTGGATGGCAGATTAACTATGTAAAAATTAATAAAATCTTTGAGACTAAAAAAAAAGAAATATTTGTAACTTTGAAGGGAATTATTTCTGAAATCGACAATTGTTTTAAAAGGATTTGTAAAAGCTTTTAGAAAACTATCTTTAAAATAAATATAAATAAAAAGGGACCAAGCCGAGGCTATCGCTTAAGGTAATTTAATGTTATTCATAATCTTTGATAAAGAGGAAGGAAAAGCTTTTACTATAAAGCTATTATAAAGCTAGTGAAAATATAGTGTAGCCTAGTCATATAACTGGTCACATAATGTAGATATAGGAAAATATATTACAGGAGTATTCTAGGAACGTGATAATTGCTAAGACTAGATTGCTAGCGATTATTAAGGTAGGTATCAACTTATAATATCATCCCCAGCTTATCCGTCGTAAATTCCAGTGTTTTTAACGTCAAATGTAAAATATACTAAAGTATTACGAAAAGCGTCAGCGTTTTTATCATTAGTTTTAAAATATACCGGTATACTGTAAAAGGTGCCACCGTGTTATAGAAGGCGACGGAGCTCCTTCTATTAATTGTTAAATGCGAATACAGGAGTATAATAATAATTCTGGTCTACTTTCTTTAAAATTATCTCTCCTACTCCATTTAACTTTTCAGAACTTATTACTTTTAACAATGATTTTCTTATTAACAAATTTCTCCTAACCCTCCTCTTTTCTTTTCAGTTATCCTTTTTCTAATTGTTTAAGGTCTCCCTTCTTTCATTAACATAACCGCTTACTAAAACCCTAATTTTACTTTCGAAAATATTATTATAAAGGTATATAATACGCTTTTAGTGATTTAGAACTTTTTTATAAGCTGTTGGTACTTTTACTTAAAACCTATTAACGAATATCTCGTTAAAACTTATAAACATATATATTTCGAATATTTTCCATATATAGAGGCACATTTACGTTCATTTTATATGAATATTATTGGTAAGTACATTGCAATAAATAGCTTACAATCTACTACAAGTTATTAAAGTTAAGGTTACCATTGTTACCATTACATTTATAACTTGTTTAAGGGTGCATCGAATAGGTATATTTATACACCTCTAAAACTCACGTCCAGAATACCCGAAGCTATTACTAAACTATTCTTGATTTACCAAAACTTCGATTTTAACAATCACAGTAAAAATTTTACTTCGAAACGTTTGTATTCTTACTAACGAGTAAGCAAAACCCGTGAGGGTATAGATAGCTGCTACTTAAAAAGAATTCCTGTAAGGCGCGAGGATGAAAGTAAAGTTAAAAAGAATTATGACATTGTGTCATCTGACACTTCAATTATTAGTGGTTGTTGTAGGGTCGCATTGGTAAACGAGGTTAAAAAGAGTAACGTAGTTTTTTTTTTTTTTTTTTTTTTTTT
>JASMMZ010000001.1:34415663-34600505 GCA_038502455.1 Anisogramma anomala
TTTTTTTTTGTCATATATATAAAAGAAATGAGGAAGAGGTTCATGAGAATATATAACGTTAGTAAATAAATGATCGAAAAGGTTTTTATAGCCTTTTATGAAATTGGTTATAAGTTTGACATCTTTGTAAAAATATCTACAAAAGTTGTTAAATAGTTTGGTATAAAAGTAGATAATAATAATAATAATAAAAGTAACTTCTAAAAACCTTTCTCATTTGGTAAAATCAACTTCGTTTTGATGCGGTAAGATTTACGTCAATGAAATGATTGAACGTTTTAGTCGTAATGAGAATATATGAAAGTATCATAGAATAATATTTAAATGAATTTAGTATAAAACTTTGAAAAGTTGTACAAATAATATGATAAGTAACGAAGATGTAACTGTAAAGCCACTTAATACCAAATACCAAAATTAAATGTGAAATGTTCAAATAGCTTTCGTTTATAGTTACATATACTAAATAAATTCGGTATGTTTTGCAGTTAAGTTATACTAGAATTTCAAAACGTTGAAAATAACAATAAATTGTAAGTTTTTTCGTTATTTTTAAGTCGGTTCAAAATAACCCATTCATTTAATTAGAATTTGTTGTCTTGGGAGTTTCCTGGCTTAAAAACGGTTAATTTAGAGTTTGATTCAGGGTTTGAAAATACTTTTGACATAATATTAAAATTCGACTTTATTATCTTTGCCAGCGAAGTCAATAGCTAACGTATGTTAATTTCGATTTCCGAGAATGGGAGTGTATCGGTAATTGTTTGGATAGGTTAGTTTAAATAAAAACAGGATTTTTTTGCCGCTTAGTATATTTAATTTTGTAATATAAATATCTATAGGTATTAGAATAGTATTGCATGAAGTGCAGTAGGTCAACTTTACCTTACATAAAGTTGACTATACTGCAAGTTGAGTGTATTGCTTCATGCGGACTTACCTCATTAAGTGTAAGTTGAGTGCAGTACGCTGCACTTCCCTCTGGGGCACGGGCCAAACAATTAGCTATACAAATTATAGTGCAGACCGGCTAGCGGTCTGCTAAACCTAAAACAATACATCCACCATCTGACCACGCAATACTACTATTACTTTAAAGACCAATCAAATCGACAATGTTGCAAGATTTAAGGCCTACCAATACTAATCAGTGCTCGCCTACTTATTAGGTCAAGCACAGATAAGCCAAGTAGAAGAAAAGGCTACTTTCTGGTTACTCTCTACGCTAACAACGACCGCTATGGTAAAGGAAAGATTCTTACGAAAGGCCTTTACTGCTACGTCGGTTTTCATGACAGTAAGTAAAGAAAACTTTTAAGCTGCGTCGGTTTTCACGGCAGCTTAGAGGTAGCGACAGTATCGCTATCGAAAACATTAAGAAACCTTTATTAATCCATTTTAAAGACGTTAAGATTAATTGTCAAAAGTCTTAAAGTTCGGCAAGTTGGCAAACGGCTAAGTTAGTATTACTACAAGTATTACTATTTTAAAAAAGACTAAGTGCTTACGCCAAATAACTACAACAAACAACCTTCGCCCTTTACCATCTACAACGATCTTCAACCTTATCTTTTATACCAAACCTTTGCTTTACTTCACTTTTTTTTTTCACTTTCTAAGCCACTTTAATCTTCAAATTCGTTGCTTTTAGAAAAAACACCAAGTCACGTAAAAAAAAAACCACGTTACGCGACTCCACACCAAATTCCTAAGTTTACACGCGGCTTTAAGCCAAACCACCAAGCCCCTACACCTAAAAGTACCAAATACCTCACCCTACAAGTCTTATACAAGCCATAACGTAAAGATGGTTACCGTAAGTACTAACTTTAAAGCTATCATCGACCCCGACTAAAAAGAAATAATTCAAAACCTTGGATTAGTTTTCGTTAATTTTTACGACAAATAACTTTTAATTATAAACGTTAACTAAATCTTTCATAAAAATCACCTTACCAATTACGTTAGCTAGTATATCTTCGAAGGTAACGCCGGTGGAAAGGTTGGGCGAGACGCCGGCGCTTTTCAAAAAGTTTGCGAGTTTTTTAACTATTACACTCCTAATACATGGAAAATAATTTAGCGTGCGGTTAAGGCCAAGCTAAAAAAAGAGGTTATACGCCGTGCATTTACATTTTTAATAAGATACCAGTAAGACTAGCGAAAATCTTCTTCGAGGTAGTCTAATAAAAAAACTACACTGAAAATCCTAATTATTAAAACCTTTAGGGAAAAGGAAAAAGCATTAAGAAATTATAACGTTTACACACACGTTTTAAAGGACTCCTAACCTAGCTTTAGCTAAATGAAACCTCTTTATATGCTGGCGATAAGGAATCTATTGATTTGCCCCAAAATTTAATACCTTTACGTGGTAATGTGGAGTACGTTTCTGGCGGTAGCAAAGCAGGTAAAGTAAGGGCCGCTAATGCGGTTAAAGGTATTAATGTTAACGCCTTACATTAGTTAATTAAACAAAATTGTCAGGTTTCTTAAAACCTTTAACTACCCATTACCCCTTAATAATTCAATCGCCAAAACCCTTAAAAATATTTTCCGTTTAGATTCGCCAACTTATGCGAACCTACCATGGGGACTATTATAGGACTTTATCCTTCGGATGAGGAGACTAGAAATTACCCTTAACACCGTACGTCGAAAGCCCTAAGGCTTAAACTACCAGAAAACACCATTTACAATTGGGATAACTATCGCAACCATTTTTCAGAACCTATTTAGATGGTGAACATTGATTATAAATTTATAATAAACTTTACCAAAATTGAAAATAATATAATAATGTGCGATGGAAAGCTTTAAAACCTTGTAAATACCAAGATAATGCCTTTCCTAAATATTTGTAAGTAAATAAAGGTCTCACCCTCTAGTTTTCACTTACTATTTCCCGAAATTATTATAGGTTAGGCCAAAAAATACTACTTAACCTTTTTAATGAACACCACCACGTTTCGCGATATTTACGATAACATAAAAGTCAATTTCAAATACGATGTTTACCTTATATAATACTATATAAATGAGGCTATTACAAGGTAAATTATAAAAATTATAAAGAATAAAAAGGAGGAATTACAAATGAATGTTTTCAATAAAATACTTAATAAGTTAATGATGTATTAAAAAGTAATGGGGAAGATATACGTTAGCGAGGCCATACTTCGCAAATGGGTATGGATAGGAGTTACGGGTATTAGTGAGTTCGAATATACCTTATAACGCCTAAAAACTACCTATGAAGGCTTTTTTAGCTAATTGCATTTTTCGTTTGCCACCGTAAAAATACGTATACTAAACTCGATCAGTATATAATCCCAAGCCAGTAACTTACTTAATATAAATAAAAAAGATCTTACGATAGTTAATTATATCGACCGTAAATATGGGCGTCTATAATGCCTAACGTTAGGCCTATCAACTTTAGCTTTAGACTAAAGGGAAAACCTACACTAGCGTTAGAAAGGCGAAGATTTAAGCTAAATTACTAATCGTTAGCATTATCGTCGTAATAGTGATAAGAAATGTTAAATTTATGGCAAGTCTAGTTTTTGATTATCTTAGCACTTTTTTAAAAACGTAACAACAAAAGAGTTATATATTACGCTTAATACCCTATTGTTTTGAATAAGATTGCTTAAATTCCATCGCAAACTTCAAAGGCGATGAGCCAATTAACAACGTTAATGTTTTTAATCAAATTAAGTCATACGAAAAAGACACTACTACTAATGCAGCCTAGTAATTAGACGAAAACACTTTTTTATAACTTCCAAGTGGTAAAAACCTTTACTTTACCTTAACCGAGCCTTTAACCCCCTATATATATTTAAACTTTGCGGTCGTTACGTGGACTACACGTTTTAAGGTAGTATGCCATATATAAGGGAAATAAGGTACTCAACAAGAGAATATTCGTAATATGTGATATTACGGAGGGTAAACACCATAGCCACTGAGATTAATCATTATGATACAGGTAAGGCTAAAGTTGGCTTTGGCCTAGGCGAATAATTATTATTACTAGAGACAACGGTAATATAAATTATTGTAGAAGCGATTATGTTTTATATACTTTAGTCTTCTACCCCTTTTTTACTTTATTTAATTGATATTGAGAATTTCGGCGTTAAAGTTAACGTTAACATAAACGAACTGGTTAAAAATAACTAGAGGTTTTTACTCGCTTTTAAGTGGAGGTACTTATGATTTCATCTTTAAGGCTTAAAAATAATGGTATTAAAGCCAACGGAGCCGTAGATACATTAATTACACCGGCGTTTCAACCATTTAATTGTTTACAGGCTATATAAAATCTTAAAGTTTATAAGGCATAAAAATGTAGAATACTTTGCCTTGAAAATTACTCAAAAACTTTGTTAACACGGTTAACCGTATACCTAAGCCCCTCTAAGGTTTAAATTAACGTTAAAAGACGATAAGAACATTAATTACGAAATCTTCGTCGATATATTTTACTTGAATAACAAGCTTATTTTTTACGTCATCAATTTCGCAACCTTTTTTTGTGGGGCTAAGTTTCTAAAATCCTTTTCGACAAAAGATACATGGGAAACGCTAAGGATTCTGTGTATTAACACGTACCTGTGGCCACTTAACGTCGTCATCTACAATAATAACACCAAATTTAGGGTAATAGAGTTTTAGGAAAATGTTAAGATAATAGGTATTTATTACAAATAGGTACTTGTGAAAGCTTATTAAAGTATCAAAAAGGTTAAAAAAGTATACGCCCTATTTCTCTAAGCGTATAATATCCTTAAATTGGAGATTAAAAACTTTACGGATCCGGAAACAGGTTTATAAATAGTAGTAAAAGGTTTTAATGATACTATAGGCCCTAATAGCTTAGTACCAACGCTCTTAATCTTTAAAGCGTGCCTACGTTAAACGAGTGAATCTCCGCCCTTAGCGAGTGCTTAAAAATGTATTACGGCATATAGTAAAGTAATAAGGAAACTGTAAAGGGAATTAACACATCGCCAGATTAATAACGCCTTTAATACCAGGAACGGTTTTGTAATGATCAAAATAAATACCCGTGAGTAAATAGAAGATGTCAGGGGGTATATGCTAGCAGTAATGTAGCAGAAGTAACAAGGTGAAATATCAAGATGTGTATTTATGCTGTAGGATGATCATTAGCCGTTAGGCTATTCAGATATGTAGACTGAATACTTAGATTGATAACTGAAGAGCTATGAAGGAAATACTATCTATGTGGTGCTGACCGTGTCCTTATATCCTATGGCTTTCATACGATCTTCAGTACTGAAGCTCACCAGTGCTTACTGAGGCTCACTGGTGCTCACTGAGGCTCAGTGAGCACTTGTGATCTAGATAACCCTAACCCTAGAGGGTTGCCTAGTCTGGTTCAAACAAAGAGATATTCCTCGCGTGATGTGTTGGAGTTCAGACTCTCGGTAGCTCAGCTGCATGCTGGCCTGTTTCCTGACCCACCAACGTGCTTGGGTCATAACAGGTTTTTTAACGATCGATGTACTTACTTTATCGTTATAAAGTAAAGTCCTTGTGTAACGGGAGCCAGGTAAATCCAAATGGTTACATAAAATATAAAGTATCGCAAACTTCAAAATAGTTATTAAAACTATTAACGGTCCTATATCTTTACAAATTACTTAGGTTAAGCCTTATATTAGAGTTACTAACGATGAAAAACCTTCAGTAAAGCGACCAAACTAATGAAACCTTTCTTTATCTATTATTAAAAAGCCAATAAAATTGCGCCAACACGGGCAACCCCCGGGAAAAAAAGGTTAAAAAGGAGGAATATACACCAGGCCGTATTTATAATTCTATTTCAACAAGTAAAAAGAAAAAAGATAAAGAAAAACTTGATAGTAAAGCTTAAGGTATAAGGGATTATCAAGAATTCTGGTAAATCTTTTAAGGAAAACGATAAAGTCGAAATCGACAGCCTATTAATTTGAGGAGTTGCACAATTTATACAGAAAATTAACTTTAACCTTTAAGACCTAAATATTACAATCTTTAAGTTAAGGACTATTTACTTTATACTAAAAATTAACTTTAACCTTTAAGACCTAAATATTATGATCTTTAAGTTAAGGATTATTTACGAGGTTAAGGGTAAAACCACGGGGCGGCCGTACGAAAAGTCGCAACTAATTGTTTAAGGATACGGCAATAAAGGTTAGTACTAAATCCTTACATAATCATTAACGATTTAAAAAAAATAGCTAACGTTTGGTAGTTACCTTGGTAATAAATTTATTAATTAAAACTAAGAGAAAATTTTCACTTAATAGACGTATTATTTCATAAACCTATATATAATTAGAAACAGACCTATAAAAGATTGAACTACTGGAACTGCTATAGGAGCTACATACTATTTACCCTTTAAAAACGGTAATACAAAATATTAAACCACTATATAAACTAATTTAAGTAAATATGCTCTAGTTTTTAACCTATTAATCGCATTTGAAATCTCAGCTAGTGATAAAGTCTTGAATATACGATTTATACTTGTTAATAACGTAAGAAAATGACTTTGGTATAATAGGTATGCAAATTAACGATACCTTTTTCGTCGAAACAATTAGTTTTATGAAACTAGAATAGTAAACAATTGAAGAATTTAAGTTTTGAAATTGTAAGCCGGTTACGATATTAACGGAAAAAAATTAATCCAACTTTAATAAATCGTTAATCCATATATTTAATAGTAATACCGGCCTGAACTTCCGCCAAAAGGGCTAAAGCGCTATTCTTGGTATAATTAGTAAGACTAACGAGACCAGTACTTAATGGTATTTGGAATAACGCGTATAAGGTAGCTATATTGTTACTCTATACTAACCGGAAGCCTCTGAAGATTTATTCATTACGGTTTATACACAAATACCAATATATAAAGATTTTAACAGATTAAATAAAAAGTTAAAGTGATAAAAGCGAAAACTGGACCACAGGATGTATATAATGCTAATCGACCTTTCAAAGACTAAACTAATAATCTTCATGAACAGGGTTTTTATAAATAATACCGACTGATCTTTATGAATCGGCCTTTTAATAACCTTCGTTAACGAAGACAAGCAAAAAACTCAATTTGACATTATTGGAAACCTAATTTACTAGTTTTCTATTAAATGTAAAAGGATTACATAAAACGTACTAATATCAGAGATTTATAGTATAATAACGGGCTTTAATATAATTATAGCATTATGAAAACTTTTAACCTTATTACTAAATAGTTACGGATTCCTCCTATACTAATGATGATTTATATCGACATAAGGAGCCTCTTTAAATGCCTTTCAAAGCTCGGAACTACTAGCGAAAAACGCTTGATAACCGATGTAATAGCATTTTGTAAAGCTACGAAAGAGAGGAAATTAAAAAGTTCCGGTGGATCGATAACAAAAATAATCTTACGGATGCCATAATGAAAGCCACGTTAAATAAAGCCCTGGAAAGGTTTGTGGATAATAATAAGCTGATTATACGTATCGAGGGCTATGTTAACCGGCTACCCAGGAAGCTTAAGTTACGTAATGGCGGACAAGGATATGCTGGTAAACTGAAAGACTATTAGGGAAGTAAAAGCTGTAATGGTGACTTGTTTGACTGGTACGGTTAAAGTTAAAGCCTAAAAAGGCCTGTGGCAGAAGAACTTTTTGAGGGAATTGATAAACTTAGACCTCGAAGCGGTAAAGCAAATGTGGTCAATTTACATGCAATCGGGTGCAACTCAGTATGAAAGTCAACTGAAATTGACAGGGATCTGGACAGTTAACAAGGAGATAATGCAGTAACAACCGGGAAAAAAAAGGCAGCCATACTAGCGTACGCGCGCACAAACTAAAAAGCCGCCAGTGTTGGAATAGTATTACATGCAATGCAGTAGGTTAACTTTACTTTACGTAAAGTTGACTGTACTGCAAGTTGAGTGTATTACTTTATGCGGACTTACCGCATTAGGTGTAAGTCGAGTGCAGTACGTTGCACTTCACTCTAGGGCATGGGCCAAGCAATTGGCCATACAAATTACAGTGCAGACCGGCTAGCGGTCTGCCAAACCTAGAACAATACATTCACCATCTGAACACGCAATACTACTGTTATTTCGAAGACCAATTGAATCGAGACCGTTGCAACGTCTAAGGCCTACCAACAATAGGCGTTTATTGTTGCAACATAGTCGATTCGAATTTCTGGTCAAAGTAACGGTTGTATTGGATTGAAAGTGATAATTTGTTACTTTTAATTTCGTTAAACCGCTAGCGAGTCTATAAACTAATGTATATAGTTAATTGCTTAGTATGTGCTTTAATATAAATTCTTGACTTATAGTTAATACACTTAGCTCAAAAAACAATACACTCAACTAACAATCAGTATATTTAACTTAAAATCAAAATAGTTAAATAAATTATATTTCAATTCAATGCTATTTTAACACTAACCACTTTTGATTTTATACGTACGCGCTAATATGACCAATGACTAATTTATAATAATTGCTAATGTCCGCTAAAATTCTATCGACAAAATCTCCATCAATTCTAGCTATTTTTACACCTAAATTGATATGAATTTCAATTTTTCGCCCCGCATTTTTTGTATTTCAACATCACCAGGTAGTGCCATTCACAAAGTACTACATTAGCTGCTACAAAATAATCATGTATATATAGGCGGGGAGAATCATAAAACGAGGCCACCGAAGCCTGCGTGGGCCGTTTGAACCCCTCGCTATCCCTCCAACCAAGACCTTAGAGTACACCAAAGTTTAGAGACTCGAAGTTTGTAAACTGTAGCTGTGGTTGAGCTATGAAACGCGGACTATCTCAGTCCCCGCTTGGTACCTGCTCGCGCCAGGAATACAACTGTGTAGGCTCTTTGAAGGAAAAAGGGACCCCGTAAAGCAAACATGCAAAATAAAAGCCCATGTGAAGGGAGGAAGTGAAACGCTACTCAAGTGGCACGTAAGCGTCGTGAGGTGTGTTGTGGTTGTTGTTGGGGAAACCCTGCACGTGTGTGGTAGACTATGCGTCACATTCACAAAACGAATAGAAAGGAAAATCTAGTTCGCTACACATTTATAAGCATTCACTTCCTCGCCTTCTGCATATTAGTCTTCTGTTACAAACTTACGCACTATTAATTTCGTACCTTATATTGATCAATCTAGGCACGCTCTTCTTATATACTATTTCGTAAATAGTTTTCCAATATACAAAAGTATCTCTATTTTTTTACGTTACTTACCGGCCAGTATATATCACAATCAATCTACATGTTTAGTCTATTACTATTCAAAACCCTTTTTAGAATGCTATTGGACGTAACCTTATTTATAATGTCGACGGGTTTATTTTTATCGTTAGTCTACCTAAATTCGTCAATTTCTGGTGCTTCGTCGCATACTTCAAAGTTATAACATCTATTATTGAACGCTCCTCATTCATTGTATCGAGTTTAAAAAACAACATGTAAAGGCTTCCAAAGTAAATACAAACGATCACAAATATCGAAGGTAATGCTAATTAATAAGTAATAATTCTTAATATATTATCTGTTATTATACCAATATAAAAGCTTATTGTTTTTCTGTCAATGTCTGACATTAACACGTTTTATATCATAGTTTTACACTTAACAGATATAGAAAATACAAGGTTTTGAATAATCGTAAATTATTCATTGGACCTATCCTCGTGAACGAATATGATGTAGAATCCTATTTAAAATATAGTGTCGGTATTATTCGCGAAAAAGTTGTTCGCAAAAATTATAAACTTTGCCATAGTTAAATCCACTGTTATTACGTCAATATCTTTGTCCAAATTGTCTTTTTACTAGTACATACACTTATTGAACCTATTCAAATCTTTGACTTTTGTATTTCAGATTTACGCCATGCTCGATAGGTTGTAAAATACTTCCGGCTAATATACTGTAGCAATATAAGGCGCTTGAGCCCTTTATTTAAAGTACCGTTTCAGCCTTACCTCGTTAGTCTTATCGATCTTTAGCATGCTTATAATTTTCCCTTTTTAATGTAAGTTCAAATATGGTCCACAAATATTCTTAATACTATAAATTCAATTTCATACCGTTAACCAACATCTTAATCAACTTGTATTTTAAAAATTATAAATCCTAGATAATACGATATTGAACAATAAAAAACCAAAAATTTTCAAAAATAAGTATATGGTCAATCTACAAACGAAGAATACTAAAGTTTATACCTTATATAATTAATAAATAAAGGACAAACTTTAACTTCTTTAAACCCAATTCATTCCGAAAATACGTTATATACGTTAAGAATTCATAAACTCATATTTCGTCCAATCCGTAAAAAAAGTTCAATATTTCGTATTAATATTCTAAAAAGAAACTTATCTTTTAATTTTGAAGATAGTTTCAATTATGAAATCCTTTCAAAATTCGTGATAAAAAATATATACACTTATTTAATGTTACGAACATTAAAGATGAACTCTATTTTTACCCTAATATTTCAATTAACGACAATTATTAGAATCAAACGTTAAATGATCTTTTGGACTATAACAATCACGTGAAAATCTAATCTTTACATATATTTCTGTATTCTTAAGCTACAAGCCTTAACTTTTAGTACAGCCGATTTGGGGTTTTAGGTTGTACTTTATAAATTATTTGTAACTTAATAATTATTTCATTTTATATTTCGAATGATGACAATAACATAAGTCCGATCATTCTGCATAAAAAAACTCATCCATATCAACTCGGTTGTTTTCTTCAAAAAACCTTACCTAGTATATTAATAATATCTTCAATACATAAGTTAAAGACTTTTTTTGATTTACTATCATCGGGCAGTCGACTACCAGAGACGAACTAGCTGCTACAAAATAGTCCTCTAGATACCGGCAGGGGGAATCGTAACGAGGGCTCCGTTGAGGCCTGTGCGAGCCCACTAGACCATACACTATCTATCTAATCAAGACTTTAATGTACCCCAGAGTTCAGAGATTCGTAGGCGTGTGAACTGTAGCTATAATTTGGCAACATGACGTTGCTCTCTTAGTCCCCTCCCGGCGACTAATTTCGCCAGAGATATAACTACGCGAGCTCTCAAAAGGGGTCTAGTAAATCTTTGGTAGCAAGAAGAAAAGCATGTGTGATATGGAGTCAGTAATGTCAAAACATACAGGTGGGTGTTGAGGTCTATACAACATAAAGTATTTATCGTTATCGTACCTCTACTTTTACGATAACCAAACCGTTATATATACTTTTCCAGGACTATAATCCTTATCTCCATCCTCATCTTTAGCATATATTATCCTCCCAAATCATTTTCCATATTAATGAAGTTTTATCGGCTTATGAAAAATTGATTCAAAGGATTAAATTAGCTTATTTGTCTAACTTTAATATTTTTATCGGGTTTAAAATGTTTTTTATATGGTTTAACTTATGTAATGTAATCAGTAACAGGAGTGTTACCGATTTTAAGCACTACATTTGTGTAGAAGATACTTAGTATATTACAAAATCCGTACTATTTTTATAACTCTTTATACATAAAAACTTTACTTTGAAAAGGAACAAACAAAAAGTCTATTATCAATAATTCCTTTCTGGTGTGAAAGGCATCGTTGATCTAACAGTATGCTAATTCCTTTCACATTCCCTTTAACGCTTTACTATATGTTTTAAGTCAGCTTTTAATACCTAACGATGATAACGATTTAATCGTTATATCTAGATATATTTCAAATATTAATAATGTTGGTATAAGATCGTTTATACCAATCATACTGTTATTGCTTTTTACTAACATTTATAGTCTTACCTCTAAATTCGTAAAGTTGTCAGTTTCTAATGTTAAGATATCATAAACCTTTTACAAAAGTGCATGTGCTTTTTCTATCTTACTAATACCACAAGAAGCTTAGCTAAAAATTTGTTTATATTGAACCTGTATCAATTTGATATGTAATTTGAATTTTATAGTAATAAAGTTAATACCAAAATCGTAAATTAGTATTTACAAAGGTCTCACATATATATCAATCTACAAATTATATAATATATCTCATAAGTTCTTTACATAATAGTTTTAAAGAACTCAGCGCCCTAAAATCCTATTTTGAAGTTAATAATATAGAGTAATATTTTACTTTTTAAGTAAAATACTGTTATAACACAAAGACCAACTGCAGACCATGAAACAGGTCAGCGGCCAGCTGCGCCATCAGAAGCTTGATGTCCAACACATCAAGCGGAGATATCTCTTATGTAAGGACCTAGGGTTAAGGTTGGGACCGCAAGAACCGAAGAGCGGTCCAGTCGATACTATATAGGACCGTAGGAAGCGACCAGCGACTTCAGCGGTCCAGTACTGAAGATGGTATGAAGGCCATAAGATATAAGGACACGGCCATCACCACATAGATGGTATTTCCTTCTTAGCTCTTCAGTTGTCAATATAAGTATTCAGTCTACACTCCTGAATAGCCTCAAGGCTAGTGATTATTCTACAGCACGAACAAACATCTTCTTGATATTGCACCTTTGTTACCTCTGCTAACTTACTGCTAACATAAACCCCCTGACACCTTCTATTTACTCATGGGTATTTAGTGTGATGATGACAAATACATTGATCAAAACCTTAAAGATAAGTCTTAATCTTTTGTGAACTAAATTTGAAATATAAAAAGGATTTCAAAATGTATTTAGCAATAAAGATAATATTTTTTAGATTACCTATAACTCTAACAAGTCCATATTTGTATGAATAGTTCCCCTTACAATTTTATATATTCTATTTATTACAGGGTAATTAAAACTTCAATATAATTTACGAAACTTCGACGAAGTCAAATTGAATATCATTATTTTGAACTATTTTATTGGTTTAAATATAAATCTTGACGTCGAGATTATTCATATATTCAAGTTAAAGAAGCAAATGGGAAAGAGATTCGATGATATAGAAAATAATAGGCTTAATGACCATAATTACAATTGTTAATTCAAATGAAAAAAAAATTGTTTCAAAGCTTAATCCCACTTTAACCCTACTAATATCCATATTGTCAAATCCTGTAGTAATATCAATATCCTTTCATAATACCACGTCATATAAATAGCCTTCAATTGAATATTTCTCTGCTTCAATATCTGGTATAATACCTTAGAAGACGTACTCCGCGAAACGATCACAAATATTAAACAAGTGTATAGAGGCAGGATCTTTATCGTTATAATAATGATAAGAGTTTGTATCTGTTAAGTAGTATATAAAGGCGTGGTTGGCAAATGATTAAGTATGTTCAGGCCTAGAACTAGTATTTGAATGCCAGTTAATAGCCTGGAGTTTTTTTAATTATTTCGCTTTTAAACCTTTGAAATTTACAATACGTTTAATATATTTCCGGTCAAAGTTCAGGAGTTATGAAGTATATGCGTTCATTGTTTTGATTGAAGTTCATCAAAATATGATATATTGATTAAAAACCTTATTTGTTATAAATCTAGCATCGTTTATCATTTTATAGAAACTTGTGTGATCGACTTAATTATCCTCATAAATAATATACTTATTTTTATATGTATTGTTTTTTACGCTTTTAGATCGCGGTTCTTTATTAACCGTATTACATTGGCCTACTGTAATTGGGATTTATATAGTAGTTATGAGAGGGGTTTTCATCTTCGTCGCTGAAATCGTAAGATTAGTGATATATATTAATGATATTCAACACCCGTACTATCAAAGTTATAAACGAAGATTATAATTTGTTGAAAATGATATTATATGTAGATTTAACATATCACAAGGCGTATTTCAACTCTTTATGGCCTATAAAACCTAATGAACTTAATAACGTAATATGCGTTCACCAACTTCTGTATTACATATGACTTATTGGTAAGGTATAAGGCTCTTAATTATCAAATTAAGAAGGTTTATTCTGCTTTCCAACTTTTCTTATTCTATAATTTGTAGGAATACTTAATGGTGTTTTAGTTTGTAAATTCATAAACGAGGTTGATATCGTGTTTTAAGTTACCTTTACAGCAAATGTTAATCTTCTGAAACTATGAAGAATTCGTAAAGTAACAAAGGTAATATTCCTTGGTTTAACTGATAAGAATACTAGGAAATAAAGAGTGTAAATTTAGCAACTTAATCCTAATTGAACGGAATATATTGAGAAATAGTTGTAAATTAACATTAAAGAGATTATAAAGTTTATTGTTATATTTCTTGTTGCTATCCCAGAGTTTTGTAAAAGTTTTGATTACAGTATAATCAGCATTAAATCTTGGAATATCTCGAGGGGGAAATGTAATGTACTAGTCATATAAACTCTCTGAGTTTCTGAAAAAGGGGTATTCGGGGTAATATTGGTACTGGTGAGTAACATATTTATCTTTGGCAAAGTTGAAAAGAGAAATTACAGTAGTAATACTCAAAATAAATTCGCTTATAAAGTTGTCTCTCAATTATAGTTAGGTATGATATTACTGTCCAACATACTCAAATTGTATTTATTATGTCTCTTAAGAATTGATGTAAACTTGATAACAATCCTATTGATATTAAGAGGCTCTTTAATAGAGTTCCTGCTTAATTGATTAGTGGGATTGAGGGTTTCTATAGGCTTAAAAACTTGACAAATCTAAATCAATTTATTCCTCATTATTACCAACGGCTTTATCATGTTTTTTTTCTTTGGTAAAAGTGGTTGAAAAACACATTTAGGCTTAGGCACAACCTTTCGAACGTGTATAAGGGAAATGAGAAATACTGTTGCCAATAATCTTTTTGTTTTTCGTTGTCAAATCTTTTAGTAATTAATGAATCGGGGTGTATTGATAAAGGATATGAATCAAGTTTTCCTCTTTCCTAATCCTATTGAAGATAATTATATGAAGGTTATAGATTTTTTTCCTCGGGTTCATTTTTGCTGCCTTTATTATATTGTTTCACATGTTAAAAACCCACTCCTTGAAATATTCAGTAAATTCGTAATAAATGTAGGGACTCATGTTCCTGTATTAATGGTCAGATTAGAAGATGAACTAACCTATGTAATTTGTTTGGTGTTTCTTGATAGTATTTTAGTGTATCTCTTATACTATTATTTTCCGTCGTAGTGTTTCATAAGAATTAATATAAGCTTTTTAAGGCTTTTTTTAACGTTAATTTCGACTATTTAGATGATTTTACGTGATGAAGAGAAGAATTGAAGTAGTGTAAAAGAAAAGATTAATGTAAAGGTGTACGTTGTAGGTTGTTTGTCGCTAAAATTATTGATTAAATTTTAAGGAGTTGAAGGACTTCTCTGTTTGTAATTTTCGACTTGCAATAGTAATAGTAATACCACCAATTGTCCAACTGTGAAAACATAAAACATTTGAGATGTTCGAGTGTTTCAACAAAATGATTTAATTCTAAGACTAATTTAATAAACATTTCCTAACGTTTTCTATAATAGCGATACAATCGCGACTTCTAAGTGCCTATAAATAGTAAAAGAACTTTGAAATCTTCTATTTGCTACCTATAAACAGTAGAAGCAACAGTAGGGACCTTTGTAAGAATTTTTTTCTCTACCTTAATGTTTAAGTACAGTGCAACCGAAAAAAAAAATATTGTTTTACCTAGCTTATTTTTACTTAACCTAATAAGCTCTAGCTCTTGTTGATGCGGTTTTATCGTTGTAATATAGTCGCTTATAATCGTGATCGAAGTAATTAATGTATTACATTGAAAGTGGTGATGTGTTACTTCTAAATTTGAGAAACCGCTAATCGTTCTGCGTACTAATTTATATACGCAATTACTTAGCTATTGCCCTACTTTTAATTAGAGAGACACTTTACTGGACTTTCAGTCAATACAATCAACGCAAAAACAATGAATTCAACTTACAATCAGTATAGTTGACTTGAAAATACTGCAATTAACTGCTGTTAAAATAAGGCTATTAAATATCATCAAAGTCCCTTTAACTTTTATACTTGATTTCGTACAAAAGTTTCACATTTTCCCCTTAAAAGTAGATGAAGTTATTGTGAACAGTTACGCGGACATTTTTATTAAACTTTATGCTGGAGTTGTTTATGCATTAAAAAGTATTGAAAACCAGGTGTGTATTAAGTAATTATTTATATCGTAGGGTAAATATAAAACGTATTTTGACAACGTAAAAATCAATTGAATTAACCTCAATAACGTGTAGTTTCATATTGGATTGCGAAACTTTTACACTGGTTATGATAATATCCCACTAGTTATCACGTATCATAATAGGATTGAAATTATTTTTATCTTCACAGTTAATCTCGTTACTAGTTCCGCCGTCTTTACCTAATCTCCGGTATGATTTTCATTGCAACCGTTATTGTTATATGGAATAAAGATATTGATAAACCATTGATTGATAAGTTAAACTCGAATAATACATTAGTTATATGTCTTAAATATATCAACAAAAAATTTTATTTAAAATGTTATTAATAACTCTTTCATGAAGAACGAGTATGTTAATGATTTTCTAAAATATTCTGTTAGCTTCGATTCAAAAAAAATTGAAACATTTAAAAAGATATAAAAACTCTCGCGAACGTTTTATTTGAAGCTTGTAAACCTAATGATAGAATTTTTTTATTATGTTTAAGTCATCCAAATAAACATAAAAGGTTTCTAAAACGGAATTCAAATCGCTTTTACAGCCGTTTTAGTTTTAAGCATAATAACTTCTTTTAGCATTTTAAGTTATTTATTGAACCATTGAAGATAATTTCAAAATAGTTTTTTTCATTACTAACATCCTTTTTCTTTCTCAACTTATACTCCAAGATAATTTCTTATGTAGGAAAATATGACTTGAATCTTAAATAAATACTGGTTAATTCAAATGTTCATGTTAACTCGTCAACAGTTTATGTCGTTAGATTCATGGTCTGGTTTATAATAGACATCGGATGAATTCAAGGTATTTTCGTCGTCTAGTAATACAACACAGTATTTCATAGAAAACGATGTGGTATTTATACTAATAGTATTGTAAAATCGATATTCAACGTAAGTTATCTGTTAATAACTCCCTCTCATCCAAATATTCTTTTGATTAACATCACGAACATTGAAATTACCGATAACTTTAATGTATCAATAAAGGTTTTTTTATAATAAATTATATTTATAAATGTAATGAATATGTTAACATTATATTATTAAATACTTGTAAACTACTTTCGAAAACGTAATTTTATTCGATTTAGTTTACTTGTAACCTTTTAGCAAGCAGTTTCTTTTGGGCGATTTACTATTTTTTTTTTCCGCGGTTGAATATATTTACAGTTCAATTTAAACAAATAATTTCCAAGGACTACTTTAAATTTTCACAATTCTAGTTTAGTTTTTTGGAAAAATAATTATGTGTTTTAATTCTTTAAAAAAGTCAAAATATTATCCAAAATAAAAAGGTAAAAGATTATATATGAAGGGACTAAACCAAAGCTATTGGTTGGGGTAATAGAATATTATTTGTAATTTACGATTGAGTAAAATCAGAAACCTTTGTTAGGGTGTTTTTATATAGCTAGTACACTATGGCGTAGTCTAGTTATGTAACTGTTTTCGTAGCATAAATATAAGAACAAGTATTATGAGAGTATCATATAGGTGTGACAATCGCTATGAATAGATTTATAGCAACAATGAGGGGAGTGACTATCTTATAACAACTAATTATTAATTTATAAAGTAATCACCTCGATAATAAGTTTATATAAACGTAAATTAATGGATATTTTTTCAAAAACTTGATAACGTATAAGATACAAGTTTATATTACCTATCGAATAATTCGTCAAATGAATGAATTATACATGAAACATGTCTACAAGATCAACAGTGAACGAAACCTCAGTGGACGAAGTTCTTTATATCGTAGTGAATATATCAATAATACATTTTAAATATAGTAAATAAAGAACTTAGAGGGAATCAAAAATCAACGTAGAACTTAAACCTTATGTTGTTAATATAGGATTTCTATTCAAATAACATTATGATAACGGCCTATAAATTATTCATACAGTAACAGAACAAAGAACCAAAAAATTAATAAATTATATTACAATATTACTTAATAGATTAATAGATTCTAGTGGTATGCTTAGTTTTAAGGAATTTGAAAATTACGGTATGGATTGGATTAAATATATGTGGAAAAAAGTAGACGCATTAACTCAAAATAGATTTAAGACTACGTTGAACGAAAAATGAATATATCTTCCCAATGTTGAAACTTAAACTAACGGATGGACCTTTTTAATAATATGTATAACTATGAAAAGAATATGAACTCTTTAATTTATCTAATATTGGTAATGGATCTTCTACACGATCGAAACAAATATTAGTAGAATTGGATATACCTTTCAAAGCAACTCAATAGGACCAACAGATACGAAAACTTAAATAAAATTTAATCGATATATCAAATAACGCAAAAAACGATAATAGACACTGCAAACCTTTTCCATTTAATGGTAACAATGATAAATAGCTTGAAATATTTATATTTGAACAATATAAATACGTAATGATACCATAAGCATAAGTAAGATTCAATCGTCACTGTTTGATAATAGCTTCTCAATAGATTGAAAATTGCATTAAGAGTATCACAAAAACTTCCTCAGATACCTACCGCCCATTACAAAATGAAAGACTTATGAACTTTGTGAATGAACGAATTCGGCAAATATAAGTCCAGATTGAATATGAAATTTACCAAGAGTTTATAATGAAATAAAAGCTTTACAACTTGTCGAAAACTAGGATATACTGATTTTCTCGGTATGGTCTTAAGCCTATAATATTCATGTGAATATAAGGTCTATATATACTATCTATAAAGGTATATAGTAATATCCATACAGGCAATCTTTTCTTTTTTCCTTGTATACTTTGTATTTATAGTCTACTAGTGAAAATGTTATTTATAGTATCAATTGTAATAGGTCTGAATCAATAGTTTATGTAGTAACAGTATTGTTGCCGGATCAATCGCAGGAGGTCTAATCAATCAGTTTCCATGTTAATAGTGTTGTTTATCGTATAAATCGCAAAAGGTACAAGTCAGTAAGTTCGGCTAGAATTAGCAAAGTCTGGCCGAGGTGGTGATTGTAGTTCGGGTCTGGTTCGTGTAGTTAAATGGAGGCAACATGGTTGGCGATGGTGTCTTTGGTTGTTTCTGACAGGGGTAACTGCAAGGTGGTGATTGCGCAGGGTTGATTGCGCCTGCTCCACGCCGCCGGCCATACAGATGTAGGGAAGAAAGCATTCGAAGCTATCGAAAAGTTCTGTCATGAGTACCAGCTTTACTCACAGGCTCCATGACGGTTCAAATTCCGCCTTTAAAACGATATAGACTTCAACTACGAAGTGATTATTGAGATCATATACCTAGACATCCAACCGGTCTTCCACTTTGTCGATACAGCTACGTCATTCTAGGCCACCAAGTTTACACGAAGCGCTTTTGCTTTAGACTGTTGGGACGCTTTATTTGATAACTAGTTAAATGTCTACCTCGGGCCTCTAAATTGGATTACGCACGACGCCGGTACAGCTTTTAATTTCACCGAGTGACGTATAAAATCTCGGATAGCCGGTAGCGAATACAATCAAATCATTGTAAAAGCCTCAAAGGGCATTGAAAAGTGTAAACTATATAATAAACCACTAAAAGAGGCGTATGAAATATTGGTAAAAGAACTAAAGGGTATTAGTTTTAAGGAATCTATCTTTTAAATGGCGGTTAACGTTGTTAATAACACTTTTGACCTAAGTAGGCTTATTCCTACGCTCCTTATCTTTGGTTCCTACCCGAGGATCCACATAAAATCTACCCTATTACTATCTGGAATATAAAAAGCCAATGCTGTGGCTAAGACTATAGTGACCTTACGTTTACTATGAGTAAAGAATAATGTATCCAGGGCGTTGGCCACGAAGAATGGTCCACGTAAGACTAGCGTGCTGGACTTACCATTGCAATCTGAAGTTTTAGTTTGGAGAACAAAGGAGGAATGGACTGGCCCTTAAAGAATGAACGGATTCAGGGGCCATGATGTGCTTATTAACTTACCAAATGGAACGAGTTCGTTTCGCTGGGAATTGGTACGAGAATATAGCGTTCAAAGCAAAACACGCCTTAGTCGATGAGGGCTGAGATTTCCATCTGGGTAGATTGTGCGAATGGGGCACCTGGGGTGGTGATAATGACCTCGTGGCGAAGCTTAAGGCTGAGCTCGTGGTTTGCCATTTCCTTCTACGTGATAAAGGAGTCCGTAGAAAAATTCCTGAGGTGGTGATAATGCTCTCGTGGCGAAGTTTAAGGCTGAGCTCGTGGTCTACCATTTCTTTCTACGTGATAAAGAAGTCCGTGGAAAAATTCCTGGGGCGTTTTTTAGTCCTAGAGCCGAGGAGGCATCCTCGACGTCGAGGTTTTGGCGGGTTTGGTATAGATGGGCCGTTTTCGTTCATCGTGGTTGTGTTGGATTCGCGTTTTGGGGGTAAGGCTAAAGCTAAGGTCGGTTTGAATTCGTCATTCTGGCTGATATTATGTGGGCGGTTCTGCTAGTCCTGTGTATTCGTGCCGTCTCTTTCTGCCTCTCTTTTATATTTTCGTACCATTATTTAGTGAAAAAAACTCGTTTCGTTTGGTAAATTAACAAGTAAACTATAGCCCCTAAATCTGTTGATCCTTAAGGGCCAGTTCATCCCTCTATTATTCTCTATACTAAAACTTCAAATTGCAATAATAGGTTTAGCATATTAGTTTGACGTAAACCATTCCACGTCGCTAATGCCATAAACATTTTATTTTTTATTCGTAGTAAACGTAAGGCTGCTATAGCTTTAGCTATAGTATTAGCCCTTATATTATAAATAATAATAGGGTAAAGTTTATATTAATCTTCGGGTAAGCATTAAAGATAAAGAGCGTAGGGATAAGCTTACTTAGATTAAAAGTATTATTAATAACGTTAACCGTTATTTAAAAGATAGATTGTTTAAAAATTAATATCCTTAAGTTTTTTTTTTTGCAATAATATATACGCTTTTTTTTCATAATTTATAATATCGGTTATACTTCCTAATACCCCATAAGGCTTTTATTAGGACTTACTTATACTTATTATTGGTTATCCGAGCTTTTGTACGCTATTCAATAAAATTAAACGCCGTACTAACGTTGTATGTAATCTAGTTTAAAGCCCCGAAATAAAGGTTTAACTAGTAGTTAACTAAAATATCGCAATGATTTAAAGTAAAAAAGCTTCGTATTAATTTAGCTACCTAAAATAATGAAGCCGTATTGACAACGTAAAGGACTGATTAACTGTTTAAGTATATAATATCAATAATTACTTCGTAGTTAAAGTCCACATCGTTTTAAAGGTGGAATTTAAACTGTTATAAGGCCTATATATAAAGTTAACACCTATAATAAAACTTTTTCATAGCTTCGAATACGTTTTTCCCTATATTTATATAACTGGAGACGTAAAGTAAACGTAAAAGGCGGTTAACAACTAGTTATCCAAATCGTCGGTATAAAGCTCGTAATTCTGGAAAAATTGAGTAAACAACCTTAATTATACGTACGTTTGGAAAAAATGAAAAGTGGTTGAACTTAAGTCTAAATGGTACGAATACGCTATTTAAGGCGCGAACGAGTTAATGAGTCATATTTCGAACCTTGATTCCGAACTTATTTATATTAGCTAATAAAGGAAAAAATGACGTTATACAATTTATTACATAAAATTAATCGGTCCGAAACGCGTATTTACAACGACCGTTTTAAACGACGTTGCCTAACCTTCACCAAATAAGATCTTTCGGTATTCTTTTATCCGGTTTAACCTAAAATTCGGAAATTTCGTCGTAAATACGTCGAATTATCGTTTCTTAGCCATTAAAATTTTGGTTACGTTAATATCAAGCATACTGCCCTGAAATCTAGTTTGTATTTATTGAAAAAGGTAAATTACGACGTTATATTAGCGTCAAGTACTTCGTTTACGAAGTTTTAACCTGTAATATATGGAAAAGAGGCATCCTATAAGCCGGAAAAGATACGTTAAACTTTTTTATCGTCGTAAGCTAACAAATAAGCATCGTTTTATTTAAGATTGTCTTTTATAAATGTGTCTTTGTAAGAGTATACGTCGAGTTTATCATTTATACCTCCATAGTCAGCTACGTATACTGTAAAATTAGATTTTATCCGATTCTTAAAATTATATTCGGCTTAAAATTGTTGTTTGATTCGAATTTATTGGTAGGCGGGGTAGTTTGTAAACCAGTAATCGACTTTACTGTATACGATATACCGTTTTTATAAACTTAAAAAGCGTCGTGTTTCTTTCCATAAGTATTATTGTAATTTCGGTACGGTTTTTTTTCCCCGAACAATCGTTATTATATTTTGTTACCAGTGTTTCTTCCTTAGTATCTATACTTTGTGCGTTCGTTTTACCACGGGTAAACTTTAAACCTCTGGTTCAAAACATGGTGAATTATTTTGGAAAGGTTTAATTTAGCAATTTCAGCTTCTCTTTCATTATTATTAGCTGTAAACACTGATTCTAGGCTTGTTTGTCGGCGTATAAAGGTTTTAAGTGATGTTTTAAGGCTTATAAAAAAAGTCTTTTAAGTCTTTTTTCGGTTTAAAAAGTATAAAGTCGAAATCCGAGTTTGTACGGCAAGCTTTTGTTACTATTTAAATAAATAATTTATCGCCTTTATATTCCGGTCGGAAAGTTATTCAACACTTCTAAAACTTCGTTAAAAAGGCGGAAAGGATTCTCTAAGGGTTTTTATCGGCATTCTCCTATTTTTTTTTTCCAAATTCATACGTCGTACTAGTCCAGTCCTTATCATATAACTCGTAATTAATTTCGGTATTAAAGTATAATTCAAAGCGGTTATAACACTCAACGAATATATATACTTATATCAAGTGGTATATATACCACTTTTTAGCTTACCTAAAAAATATACCTGAGAAAATAACGTGAAATTATAATAACTTAATATTTAGTTTTCTACATATATTTGGTATAACACGTATTTTGTTATTTAGTATGTCTTACGACTCGCCGTTGTAATTGTTATCCCTATTCTACAACCTGGAAAATTTGATTCATTTCGTAAAGTCACTTTTACCCATAGGGAAACGATATGGTAAGAGGTCGCTATAGGCGTCGTGGTTAAAAGGCATTGGTCCGTATAGTGCGTATTGGCGTTTTACACTACTTATTATTTCCTGGGTCGGGTCATTTTCTATGTCCCGGTTGATCATCTATCCTTAAAGTGGGTTATTCTCTTAGTTTCAGCCGACTTTACCATAACTGGTCGAGTTGTTTTGTGTATTTAGGCCGACTTCGTTATAGCCGATTTGGTTATTCTTTACGTTTAGAGAGTGCTTTAATATTCGATTTTTCGCTATGGTGTAAGCCGGTATAAGGGTATATTATACTTATGTAATAAAGGAGGATCATGGACGTTCTTTTTTTCCCGTAACTCCCGCTTCTAACTTTGGGTATAAGACCATGTCGTCTCACGCTCAATCCCCCTAGTTCTAATAACAATTTCTTTGGTTCCGTAAGGTAACACTCTTGAACAAAGTCCGTAAAATATAAATCTTTATGTTTTTAATTGAGTATGTCGGTAAGTAATTCCTTTCAAATAAGGCCTTTACAAAGCACCTATTTTTACTTTTTAATATATTAATTCCTTCAATTCGTAATTGGATTCGTAAGGCTTTGGCAATAGTAGGGTTTACCCTTTACCATATTTCCAACGTCCAAACCGAGAAATTATCATGGAATTTATCTAGTAAGTCAAGTCTTTGAATTTATTTTTCCTAGTAACAGTATATAGCGGCTAATATATATGTATTTGCGATATAGGGTTCTAATTCCTTAACTGGTAAATCGATAATATTATCCCATAGGCTTAGGTCAATTTCCTGTATTATTTATTTTCTAATTCCTATATATTTAATTAAAATGTGAAAGGAAATGTTAGATTTCTTTAGTATTATTAAATTTGGGATTATGGTTACGATCATTTTGGAGCGTTTGAAACAATGTGTTAAAGTGTGATAATTTGGTAATATATTTAGGCACGTGTGAAACTTAGGGTAGTTTAGTGAATACAAAGCAAATAAAATAAGTTTAGCGGTCGAAATAGTGTTTATTAGCGTTTATTAGTATAAAGAATTTTTAAATGATACGTAAGTAAGGAGTAATTTCGAATTAGTTTACTGTTTTGAATAAGTTCTATTAGTATTGGTAATACCATATTAGTTAAGTGGTTAGGAAAACTTAAAACGTTATAGGTACTAAATTTAGGAAATATGGGTTGAATTTAGGTAAACTTAAAATAAATAATGCGGATATGGGAAATTGGGTAAGGTAAGTGAAATATCGAATTATTGTATACTTTGGTATGTGGTGGTCCATTTGTATTGTCGTATTGTAATAGAATTTAATAGGGGAAGTTGGTTGGTTACTTGGTATGTAACTGATTTTGGTAAAACGATCGAGTTATTTGTTTATATATAACTAATTGTAGTTTTGCTAAAGCGAGTGGTTCGTAAAAAAAAAATGAAATAGGTTTTAGCGAAGGGTTCATAAACTTGGTAGTTTTAACTTACGTAGTCTAGTATGTGATAAGACGTTTTCCAAAAAGTGTTTAAGTCTATTCAAGCGCAAAATTAGGGTTAATAATAACGTAAAGGAGTTTTTAACAAATAAAGTGTCAAATAAGGGTTAATAATATCGTATTAAAGTTTTTCTTTTTCAAGTTACGTAATCTTTATAGTTTTTATATACATCAGCGTGTAATTCTTGTTAAAATAATGTGTTGAAGTACAAATAGTTGGGACCGCTATAACATCTCGCTATAGGTTTTTAACGTATATTTGTCTCTTTTCCCTAGGCTATTTGTAATAGGCCGAGTGGGTTACTAATTAATGTCGGTAAGGTCTTAAGCCTATAATATTTACGTCAATATAAGGTATTTGAAAAGTAATTAAAATAATTGGTAGTTGTAATATATAGTAAGATAAGATAATTAATAAGAAGTATTTATAGGTATATGCTACAGGTAAGGGCTTATAAGTCCTCCACCAAGAGAGTATTATTTTGGAATACTATTTCTGGACCGATCCGCGCATTGCCGTTAGTCTGAAATCACCATTCTAAACCGACCCATACATGATGAAGTTTGCGTCTTGCAAGAGTGCAGCCTGCAGCGTGACACGTTACCGTGCATTCTGCAATATAGTGCACTACTACTTGGTCTATTGATACTATCTATGAGGGTATATAGTAATATCCACAGATTTGAAACGAACCGACAACATAAACTGGATATTACCCAGACAAAATACGACAATTGAATAATCTATCGAAAATCCTTATTAATAAGCTATAAATATATTTTTTGGTTCAATAACCCCATAAACGTATGTATATACAAGGGCTTGAAATATGACTAATAATATATTTGTTGAGATAGGTTTCAATACTAGATCTATAGCTTATAACAGCTTGGTTACAAACAATTTAACTATAACAATAAAAGTTTCAAGTGAATGATAGATAGAAGATACTCCGTTTAATATATATTGAACTCCGGAAGTCGGATCATTAACCTATCGACGATTTTACTATCATTTGTGAATATCGCGAAAATTACGAAAGGAAACTATGTAACCTGTTAGATGTAAAACTCATAAAGGTTTTTCAAATCTTTCGATGAATAAGATTTAATATTTTTGGTTCCACTCCTTTTCAATATGTATCCTTATTACAAAAATTGTTCATTACTTCATGATATTCTCATCAGAAACTCGAACCTTTGGTGATATATATAACATAAACTAGTAATATTTCAAATATAATGTTCGTTAGACCTAATATTAAATTAATTAGTTTATAACAACATTTACAATAATAATTACTATAAAAAGTCAAAGAAATACTTTTAGAAGTTCTGGATAGAGTGATTGAATATCCGAGATTTTGGTAATAAGTAATATGACCAGTTAATTTTGAAGCGGTCATATTTAGTGAATAATTTTATAGAGACGTTATAGGAATCCGTGACTATAAATACGTACTATAAGTGTTAGATAAGATATATAAAGGGCTTTTTAGTAGATTTAAACCATTACTTTCATTATTTTATTTACCTGGAAACCTTTTAAGTATATACGTATAAGCTGATGAACTTCAAGAAGATTCGGTGTGATATATTGATCGTTGATATAGGAGCTTGAAATATAGTTCATTCAATAAACCAAAATTTAGAATAGGCTCCAAGGCAGGCCGATTGAATGATTGATTTTTACCATGATAATGCTATAAGAAATGTTGTATTTGTGATAAAAATATATATTAGTTTACAAAGCATCTAAGTTACAAACGATCAAAAGTTAAACGCGTGTTTTTAACAAATGATTATAGTATTGAAGAATTAGAATACGGTTTATACGTATTGGATTACGAGAGGTTAAACAATTCCGAAAACGACTTTTAACTTCTGGATATAGAGATTTCCAATGACCTACGTTGATAGAACAGTAGTCAATTGTATTACAAACAAGTCAACTATACTGTCAGTAAATGGATTGTACTGACTTCAAATTTACTGTATTGTTTCTGGTTTGACTGTTTTAACTATAAATCAAGTAAAGTATGTGCCTACTTCAGACTAGAGCACGGTCCAAACAATTGGTCACGCAAATTAGTGTGTAGACCGGTTAGCCGTCTTCCAAACCTAGAACAATACATCCACTACTTGATAACACAATACTACTGTTCCTTCAACTACGATTCAAATCGACAACGTTGTAACATTTAAATACCTATTTATAGATAAATTATATCAATACTATTCAGTAAATATTAGGTTAAGCACAGATTCCCTAAGAAGAAGAAAAAATCTGCTTTATAGTTACGCTTTACGAAATATCAAATTAAAGGAAATATTCTTGCGAAAAGTTTCTACTAACTACGTCAGTACATAACAGCAATAAGTAAAGAAGACTTTTGGATTACGTCTGTCAATAACAATAGGCTAAAGGTGGCGAAAGTATCGCTATCATAAAAAACTCTAAGAGATCTTCATTTAACTTTTTGAGAAAACGTTGAAATTAACCCTTAAAAGTCTTATATCATCAAAATATTGATCATCAAGTTGCTAAGTTGCCTAAAATTAACAAACGGCTAAGTCGCTACTATTATTCCTACAAATTAATAAGTCCAAAACCATTATAACAAACAACCACTTTAATTATAAACAACATAACTTTCAACCTTGCCCTCTGAATGAACTTATTCTCTTTATATTACTCATTTTCTACTTTACATAATGAAATCATCAATAGAATACGTTAAAAAACACGTCAAAATCTTGAATACAAACAAAAACACCAAGAATCGTTAAGTTAAGCGAGATAGTTAAGTTAAGCCAAATGGTCACAATATACCGCTCTCAAATTACTAAGTCCCCACGTTCCCAACTCGACAAATTCTTTCACCTTAACCACCAAGCCAAAATAATACGTAGTTGGAAACTTATAAAGGCAATTAAGGCAGTCGGAACTATCTTTCTCGGGCATTACAATAATGATTTCTGGGTAAATAATATCGATAAAAACTTAACTGAAAAACACTTAACAGAATTTGTTAGATATTATATTTTTGACTAAATTAGAAACAAAAGATTTAACCATAAAGATCACAATTTTCAAAATTTCGAGAATTTTTCAAAACCTAAACAATTGAAATGTAAAAAAATATTGAAAAAGGTATCAAATCCAAGTTTAAAATAAAGATCTATAAACGAAGAATCTATATACTAAACAAGACTTTAATCCTTATGATAAAGATCTTCTTTCAATTAGCCCAGTTTAAGGACGATCTTAAAGATCCTCGACCTCAAAATCCTTCATCTCAAAATACACGAGGAAAAAGAAAATGCACAGATTATCAATGCTTTTACATGCATTCAAAAGAACCAGTTACGTCAAACCTTCAACTTCGCTAACACTAATTATTTACATGTCAACGATAATAAACCTGTTAGATCTTTAACAATACGTTCATAGGAAGCATCCCCAATTGTTAGTTCTGCCACTAGAATCATATAAGATTTCTTAATATGGCCGAAAAAAAAAACCTCCTTAATTTCTAACATCAGAGGAGTCAAATCGACATCGCGTGCCCTTGACGCGCTTACAAAGAACGCCTGAACTTTGTAGAAAGGATGAAGATTATAGCAAAGGAGTTAGGTAGTTGGATCACTCTCAGCGGAAAAAGATGTAATTAAATACTAATCTTAACGTTTTAATGTCGAGACCCATCACGCATCCCATAACGTCAAAATGCATTACTAAAAAGTTCGAAAGTCCGTATACCGGAACTACGAATAAACTATGAACATTTTTGTTATACGTTTTAATGGACCCGATTTTATTCAGCATTCCGTGTTAACGTTACGCATCGCGGTATACGTTACCGATTATTTCGCAAACTAAGGCCTGAGAATATAAAAAAATATACTTAGAGCCGAGTTTACACTTCCTCCTCTCTTTACACAAATCTACTAAACTCGAAAAACCCTTTGAAAAACCTCTCGCACACCTTTCACTACCGCCTTTAACTACTTTACGACATTAATCTTATTGACACCCTCCGATAAATGCTAATATACAAACCTCTACTTTACCGACAAAAAACCTAGATAAGTTGTTATAACAAGCTATAAAAAGACGTCAGTCCTCTTAACATTATAAAAAACTCCTTTACATACGCAGTGATAATAAGGTTTCACCTGCGATTACCCAAAATATTACCTTACACAACGTTTTTTTTTTTTAAAAAAAAACAGTAAAAAAGGCGGATGCACGTCTTTTTATTAGAGGTTTTAAAGGTCTCAAACGCGATATTAAGGGATTTTCTCTCTGTTGATAGGCCATTCACGTTGTGATGTAGTTGATTCGAATCACTATAGTCGAATTAAGTCGAGTATTTCATTGGTCAGGTGGTGGATATATTGTTCTATGTTTGGCAGACCGCTCGCCAGTCTGCACAGCGATTTGTATTGTCAATTGCTTGGCGCGTGCCCTAATGTGAAGTGGGCGCATACTATACTTGACTTGCAGTCAATACAGTAGACCTACAAACAATACATTCAACTTGCAGTCAGTGTTGTCAACTTTACTGTAAGTAAAGTTAACTTACTGCACTGCAATTACTACTATTCCATCATTAGCGGCTTTTTGTTTTGTGCGCGCATACCAGTGTAATCGACCAAACTTTTCCGGTTACCACCGAATTACGGTTTCCTCAACTGGCCAGACCCCTGTCAATTCGAGTTGACTTCCGCACTCAAATTGGCCCCAATTACCTTTCTTTTCCCCGTAACTCTGAGTTTCGACTTTACCAACTCCCGTGCACAAGTCTTTCGCCACAGACTTATGCGCACTGGCTCACTGCTACCACTAGCTGTTTTAACCCATGTGTGTTAAGCTATCTGCCACTTTAGTTAGCCCTCGTGAGTTAACTAGCCCACTACTACTACCACTAATACCACCAGCCATCTTAACAAACGTGGGTTAAGCCATCTGTTAATCTTACTTAATCTATATAAGTTAACTAACCCACTATTAACCCCAATTCAACCATAACATTCAAATAAATCGCCATCACCGGTTTTATTCCCATGGTAGTTTTCTAGTTTACCAGCATAATTCTATTCGTTAGCACGTAACTTGGCCTTGTTAAGTAGCCTGTTAACGTAGCCTTCGATACGCATGGTCAGCCTATTACTATCTACAAATCTTTGAAGGGCTATATTCAGTGACGTGTTTGTTATGAAATTACAGGAATTATCCATACTATTAATCTATCGGAACTCCTTAATCTCACTGCCTTTATGGGCTTCATGCAATACAATTAAATCGATTATTAAGCGTTTTTCGCTAGTAGTTCTTAGTTTTGAGAGGTATTTGAACAAGCTTATTGAATCGATACAAATTATCACCGGAATGAAAGAATTTTCAATTGTTTGATAATGACGTTGCATATTTTTTACAATACTATACCTATATAAAAGCTAGCCATAATATCTTAAACCTCTTAAACTAGTATACGTTGTGTGGCTTTTTAATATTGAACAAAAATTTTATGAATCAAGCCTCCAGTAATACTGAATTTGTTCTCTTACTTGTTTTCATTCACTAAGGTTATAAAAAGGCCGATTTATATAGATAAATTCGTGTTATTTATGGAGAAGTTGTCCGTACAAAATATTCATTTAGCCACCGACAAGTTAAATGTAAGCATATGAATTCCTCGGTTTAGGTTTCGTATATGTTACTCTAATCTTTTATTTCGTTGGTTACAGTCTTTATTCATTGGGTTTCGTATTTGTGCTGTAATCGATAGGTTTTAGAAGGCTTCCGGTTGGCATAAGGTAGCTTTGTAGTCGCTATAAGCGCGTTTTTTTATTTTCTATTAAACCTTAGTTACCTTAGTTTTGTTACTTACAATTAAGTTAATTCCGTAACTTCTTTGAAGAAAACCAAGGCTAGTATCAATATTAAGTATATGAATTAATGATTCGTCAAAGTTGAGTTGATTGATTTTTGTAAGAGTTGCAACTAGCTTATAATTGCAAAACTTGAAGTTTTTAATCGCTTGTTGTTCCGATATTATAAAAATAGCTGTTGGAATAGTAGTAATTGAAGTGCAGTAGGTCAACTTTACTTACAATCAAGTTTACTATAATGACTAAAAGTTGAGTGTATTGTTTGTGGGACTACTATATTAGCTGCAAGTCAAGTACAGTATGTGCTCACTTCACACTAAGGCATGGGCCAAGAAATTGGCAATACGAATTACTGTGCAGACCGGCTAGCAGTCTGCCAAACCTAGAACAATATATCCACCACTTAACTCACGTAATACTACTATTACTTCAACCAATGTAATCGGCAACATTATAACATCTAAAGCTTTACTAATAGTAATTAGTACTTATAAGGTTGAGCACAAATAAGTTAAATGAAATAAAAACATACTTTTCGGTTATACTTTGAAAAACACCAATGTAAAGGAAAGATTTTTACGAAAGGCTTTTACTATTGCGTCGGTTTTCATGGTAGCAAGTAAAAAAGACTTTTGGACAATGTCGGTTTTCATAGAAGCTTAGAGGTAGCGACGAAATCGTTATCAAAAATATAAAGAAATCCTTATTAAATATCATTTGAAAAAACGTTAAATTAACATTTCGAAGTCTTAAACAACAAATTAACTAACGATTAAGTTGATAATATTACGGGTATTATTACTATAAAAATGATTAAGTCTCACAGCTTATAACTTTGAACCTTCGTTCTTTACCCTTAATAAAAAACGAATTTCAAACTTACCCTTTACAGTAAACCTTTGCCCCTACTTAACTGTTTTTTTTTTCCTTACGTTAATTTAATCGTAAAAATTGCTAATTTGAGAAAAAAACATCAAGAATCATCAAGTCGTATCAAAATCGCCACGTAGTGCGATTTAATACCAAGTCGCCAAGTGTTCACACGACTTCACGCTAAGACACCAAGTCCCTACGCCCCAGATCTTCAAATCGTTCGCCCAGAAAATCCTACACAAGCCATAACGTTAAAATAACACCAATTTAAAAAATAAATAAAAATATTTAAAGCTCTCGAAATTATTTTCACCATCTATTAGAATGAATAACTATGGATTATAGATGTTAACGAGATATCGAATAAAACTTATTGAAACAATTACTTTAGTTATTATATTCTCGATGAAAACCTCGGTAACAACAATGATTGTAACACCTGCACTTTTTAAAATTTCTGGAAGTTTTTTAACTACTAAAGTCTTAGTATATAAAAGATAATCTAACGTGCTGTTACAGCTAAGTTCAAAAAAAGAAGTTACTAGCCGAAGTACTTACCTCTTATAAAAAACCCTATTCAAATTATCTGAGACCTTTTTTAAACTAGTTCAACGAAAAAACTTCCTTTAAAATCCTAATCTTTAAAACCCTCGAAGAAAATCAAAGGCGTTAAAATCCTTTAACGCCCTTACACACATTGAAAGGGACCTTCTCTTTACATTTTGTTAATTCAAGCCTTTTTATACGTTAATAATGAAATCTTATTAATTTACTATGAAACCGAATACTTTTACGTAACGCTATGGAATACGTGCTTAGCGGCGGCAAAACGCGTAAAGTAGTAGTTGCTAACGCGGTAATATGTATTAACGTTAACGCTCTAACCGGTTAATTAAGTAAAACCACCAAGCATTTTAAAATATCTCTTACAGCTAAGTCCTTATTGATTTTGAACCTTTTAACCTAAATCAATGAGCCTCTTAAAAACCTTTCGATGGTAGATATACTTATACACGCGAACTCATTACAGGACTTATTTTAAAACTTTTCCCTTTGGGACAGCCAATAAGTAATTACCTTAAATACTGTGACTCAGAGGTTTTAAAGCATAAACTATAAGAAAATACTAATAAAGACTGTGACAATTATCTAGATTTTCCCATAAGACATGTTAAGATAGTTAATATTAATTACAAATTTTCAGGACTTCGTTAAGATTTTGAATAACGTAAATAATATAACAAAAAGATCTACAACCTTTTTGACATGAAAATAATGCCAATTTTAAATATTTGTAAGTGGATGGAGATTTCTCACTTTTAGTTTTCAATTATTATTTTCCGGAATTCATAAAATTTACGCCAAAGACTATTACCCAAGATTTAAAACTCGAGTAAACACTTTTTGCGAGATTTACGATAACATAAAAAGCCACTTCGAATAAGATGTCCACTTAGCGTAATAACATAAGAACTGGGTTATTAAAAGGTGGATCACGATAATAAGGGAGAAAAAAAATAGAAAATGCTAATAGATATATTGAATTGGATGCTTGACAAGTTGATGCTGTGTAAGCAGGAAATGGGGAAAGCCTACGCTGGCGAAGTTACATTTCGTAAGTAGGTACAGTAGCTGTTACAGGTGTTAGGGAATTTGAATACGTTTTACAACGCCCAAATACCAATTGCTAAAGCTTCTATAACCAGTTTCGTTTTCGTTCATAACCGTGATAACGCGTATACTAGACTAGTTTAATATATTCTCTCAAGCTCATAACTTTTACAATGTATATAAAAAATAACATGTGGTAATTAATTCTGTCGACCATAAATACGCTTATAAAAGCTCTTAGTGCTTAATATCCGGTTTATTGGGTTCAGATTAAACACTATAGCTATGCTAACTCTAATGGAAAAGAAACTTAATTGGATATTTCAACCGTAAAAACTATGGTTATAATCATGGTACAAGATATAAAATTTGCAGCGAATTCGGCTATTGGTCAACTCGCTACCCTTTTACCGTGGGGAATAAAAAAAAGGTAATATACTATATCTAATAACTCATATTTTCCGGGAAAAATTACTTGGAACATATTATAAACTTTAAGGGTAAAAAGGCTATTAACGGCGACGACACCTTTAAAAAAATCAAGTAGAATAAAGATACGGTTTTTAATAAGGCTTAACAAATGATCTACTATGCCTTTCTATATCTTTCAAGTGGTAAAAACCCTTACCCTTACTTTAACAAAGCCCATAACCCCATATATACCTTTAACCTTCGCAATTATTACATGGATTATACAATTTAAAGTGTTGAGATAGATATAAAAGTAAGAGGGTATTGAACAGTAGGCTATTCGCAATACATAGAATTATGAAGGGAAAGTAATACGGCTACCAAAATTAATCATTAAAATATTGGCAGAGCCAAAGTTAGCTTCAGCTTTGTTGAGAAAATATTATTATTAGGGATAACGATAATTTAGACTATTATTAAATTAATTATATTCTATATATTCAAGTCACCTACTCCTTTCGTTCTCTATTTAAAGTATATGAAGACTCTTGGCGTTAACGTTAATATGAATATCGATAAACCGGTTAAAAACGGCCAAAGATTTCCTTTTGCCCCTGAGTGAGAGTATTTGTGGTTTTATCTTCAAGGCCCGGAGGTCACGGTATTGAACCTGAAGGAGGTAGAAATACGTTAACTATACCAGCGTTGTAATTACCCAGCTGTTAATAGGATGTATAAAGTCCTGAAGTCTATATAGTATAAAAATGTAAAATACTATACTTTAAAAACTATCGAAAAGCTTTGTTCCCACAGCCAAACGTATACCTAAGCCCCCTCAAGATCTAATTTTATATCAAAAGACGATAAAAATTTCATTACGAGGTTTTTATTAATGTGTTTTATATAAATAACAAGCCTATTTTCCACGTTATTCATTTTGCAACCTTTCTTTACAGAGCTACATTTTTAAAGTTTTCATTTACAAAGAATACATGGAAAACGTGAAGGATGCCGTGGATTGATACGTATTTAGGCCTACCTAACGTCGTTGTTTACGATATTAACCCTAACTGTGCAGCAGCGAATTTTCAGGAAAATACTAAAATAATGAGGATTTATTGTAAATAGGTACCTGTAAAGGCCTATCGGAGTATCGGAAAGTTTCTAAAAGGGTATATATATTACTTCACCGAACGTATAATATCTTCAACTTCTAGATTAAAATATTTACGAATTACGATACACGGTTTACAATAGTGGTAAAGGGTTTAAACGATATTGTGTACCTTAACGACTTGGTGGTAAAATTATTAGTTTTTAGAGATTACCTAGACTAAACGAGTCAATTTCCGCCATTAGAAAAGAACTAAAAATGAGTAATCGCTTCCTATAAGATATTAGAGGAATTACGGTAAGAATCGGCACGGAGTTAAGTTAATGACTCCTTTAGTACTCAGAACAGCCTTACAATAATCGATGTACTTGCTTTGTCGTTGTAAAATGAAATTCTCGTATAATGGGAGCCAGAAAAATAGGAGAGCCTATATAAAATATTAAATATGACTAATTTGATAGTAATCATCAAAACTATTAAAGGCCCTATAAAATATCGTATTACCTAGGTTAAGCATTACATTAGGACGACTAACGATAAAAGCTTTTAAGCTAAGCGACCGAAATAATACAAAAGCCAATAAAACGTCGTCAAAGCGGATGACCCCTGAAAAACAAAAATGTTAAAGAGGAGGGATTTACACCAGGTCGTATTTACAATATTGATTAAGTAAGTGGGAAAAGAAAGGATGACGAAGACTCAGTATGAAAACTTCGGGTGTAAAGCATTATCAAAATGTTCAATAAACCTGTTAAGGAAAGTCATAAGGTTAAAATTAACGGTCTTTTAACTCGAAAAATTATATAATTCGTATTTTAAACCCACTTTAACCCCTAAAAACTGAATTTCATGATTTTTAGGTCGAGGATTATATACGAGGCTAAGGGTAAAACTGTGGGGCAGCCGTACGAAAAATCACGCTTAATTGCTTAAGGATACAGTAATAAAATTAAAGCCTGGATCCTTATACAGTCGTTAATAACTTGAAAGATTAGCTTAATCTTGGTAGTGACCTAGGCATTAAGTTTGCTAACTAAAATTAAAGGTCAGTTTATACTCAAAAGCTTAAATATAACTTAAATATACACAATTTTACTCCGATTTACAGCAGATAACTTTATTAAAATTACCATAAAACCTACTTTTTACCTATCTTTCTAGGACGGTAATACGATATATTAAATCCTCATATGGACTATTCAACATAAGCGTTGATTAGTTTTTAATCCATTAGTCGCACTTCAAGTTGCAATTCAGTACTAAGTTTGTAATATACGACTCGCATCTTTTAGTAACGTAATAGAAAAACTTCAATATAATAGGTATGTAAACTAAAAATACACTTTTCGTTAGAATAATTGGAATTATATTATTAACGTAGTAAACGATTCAAAATTCAAAGTTTTGAAATTATAAACTAGTTATAACGTTAACAGAAGGTAATCAATTTGACTTGAACAGATCGTTAATCTGTATTATTGGTATTAATACTAGACTTAGTTTTTTCTACAAGGGTTAAGACTTTGATTGAATCATAATCAATAAAACTGACGTGTAAAACTTAACGGTATCTAAAATAACTTGCTCGTTACAACTATATTATTATTTTATACCAACCGAAAGCCTTTTACGATTGATATATTACGGCAGAGGTAAAGGATTGAATAAATGAAAACTTAAACCAATTTAATAAAAGGTTTAAATAACAAATTAGGAACTTGAACTAAGGGATTGATATAATTTCAATTAATGTGTCGAGTGATAATTTCATAATCTTCATGGATAGCTCCTTTGTAAATAATACCGAAGTATTTTTACGAATAGGATTCATTAACGATCCTCATTCATAAAGACAAAAGAAAGGACTAGTTTAACATTATCGACAACCTAATCTATTAAACATGTATCGAATACGAAGGATCACACGAAGCGTACTAATATTAAAGGCTTAGGGTATAATAGCTGGCTTTAATGTAGGTATAATACTTTAAGAAACCCTTAACGTTATTATTAGGAAACTAGCGACCTTTTTTTATTCCAGTAGTAATTTATGTTGACTCGAAGAGACAGTTTCAATAACTTTCAAAGCTCGAAACTACGATTCAAAAAATCTTGATAATCGACGTGATGGCACTCCGTGAAGCCTATAAAGGCAGTGAGATTGATGAGTTACGATAAATCAATGAAAAAGATAATCCTGTTAATTCTATAACAAAGGTGTTGCTGAAGAAAGCCTTTAAAATGTTTGTAGATTACAATAGGCTAAATATACGCATTAAAAGATACGTGAATAAGTTATCTGTTAAGGCTTAATTATGGGTTAACAGACAGGGATACGATGGTAAACTGGAAAAATGCTAGGGAATTGACGATAACAACCTCTTCAATTTTCACAGCTAAATTTTAAGTTTGTAAAAGCCTTTGGAGGAAAACCGTTTTATGTAAATGAATAGAGTCTGACCTTAGTGCCATAGAGAAATTAAAGGTTTAAGAGAATTAATTTAAATACAGACGGAGTTGATTTAGTGTAGAAGTCAATTAGAACTAATAAGGGTTAGGCTAGTTAACGAGAACGTGATTTGGAGATTACCGAACCAGATTTGGTAACCATATTGACGTACGCGTCTACAATAAAAAGCCGCCAGTATGGAAATAGTAGTAATTACAGTGTAGTAGGTCAACTTCACTGACAGTCAAGTTGATTATACTAATTGAAAATTAAGTATATTATTTGTTAGGTTACTGTATTGGTTCCACGGCAAGAATAGTATGTACCCACTTTACAATAGGAAATCGGCCAAGCAATTGGCCATAAAAATTACTGTGCAGGGCGGCTAGCAGTCTACAAAACCAAGATAATACATCTACCACTTGACTCATGCAATACTACTGTTACTTCGACCAATCGAATCGACAAAGTTACAACGTTTAAAGCCCTACCAACACTAGTCGTTTTAACGAAAAGGGTATCGTCAATTTATATATATATTAAACCAAAGTATTGTTTTAACATTATCAGTAAATATGGGTCGTATATCAAAAAATTCTTACGTAGTTACAACTAAAAATACGACTCATAGGTTAGGAACAAATAGACTCTTGCTTTAGCTAATCCGTATAATAGCTTAATACATCGTATTGACATTACTGAAGGGTATATACCACGTAGTTTTTGTAATAGGTCCAGTAATACGATCTGTTGTAAATCGGTAGTTAATTACATTTATATATGTGTTATATCGAGGCTATTGAAGGCGAAATTAGTTTCATTTTCTTCCAGTATACTTGCTCTAAAACTAATCATTCAACTTTGACTAATTCTTTCAATTGTGAGTAATTATATAAGTATTTAATCCTTATTTTCATTAACCTATTTTTAAGTGGTTAAACATAATTTCTTCTTTGCCCTTCCCATAGTTTTACATTTAACCTCGTATATGATTTTAGCCATAAAGATAGTGATATTCAGGTGGTGGAGGTTAAAGTCGGAATTTGGTAGGAATTACGCAACTCCTCAAATTAAAGATCAATTAATTTCAACCCTATCGCTTTTGTAAGAGATCTGCCGAAATCTTTAATAATATTTTGTATCCGAAGCTTTACAGCTAAGTTTTAATCGTTATTATCTTCCTATTTACCTTAATAATATTATAAATACGATTTAGTATATATTTTTCGTCCTTTATATTCCTTATCTTTAGTAGTTAATTGTGTCGGTAGAGTTTTATCGATTTATCGATAATATGTGGAGGAGGGTCGTATTGGTTTATTCTCAGATTCAAGTTCTTCAACGCTATTATTAGTCGTTTTGATATAAGGTTTGATTTGGGTAGAACGAAACATTGCGAGGCTGTTAATAGTTGTAATAATTATTCTAAGCTTGGTGATATTGAAAATTATATATGGGTCATCCCATTTACTTAGCTATCTATATATGAGGACTTCATTTAGTAACGGAAAAGCAAGTATATCGATCGTATTAGAGCTGTTTTTGGTCTTAAAGGTATCATTAACTTATCGCCGTACCGATTCATTTTGCAGTTTCATTAATACTTTATCCTAATCTATAAAATTTTTTAGGTACTTGTGAATGGAGGATATTCACTTATTAGGCGTATATATGTTTTAAAGACTCATAGCGTTAATATTGGGCAGTTAGTACCCACAGTATTATTCAAGCCCTTTACAACTATCTCAATACATGTCTCTTGATTTGTAAAACTTCTAGTTTCTAACGTGATGATTTTTATTTTTCACGAAGAAAAAAATATATATTTTAGAAATTCCCAATCCTTCAATCTTTTTTCATAAGTACTTATTAATATTAAATTCTCTTTATCTTAGAGTTCATCTGAAATTCCGCCGCCGTAAAGTTGGTATCAGTATCGTAGACTACGACTTTAAGTGGGCTCAAGTACGTTTTAATGAATGTAATCATTAATGTTTCCTACTTATTTTTTGTCGACAGGGAATTTAGAAATTTGCCTTCGTAAAAGAGGTTTCGGAGTTAATAATATGAAAAATAAGTTTTTTTAATCAAAGTCTTCATTGTGTTTTGGTATCAATTTCAATTTTGTAGGGGTTCAGCTATACATTTGGTAAGGGTGGTAAAACTTTTTAATAGTCTTTAAAGTAAAACATTCTACGTTTTCGTATTTAATGGATTTAAAGATTTTGTATAACTTGTTAACGATTGCGAAATTAAAAAGTTAGTGTAGATAACATATTTCTGACTTTATTAGATTCAATACTGTTACCTTAGGGTTTGTAATATGGAATTATAAATGCGCTTACTTAAAGGCGAAAGGAAACTTTTAACAATTTTCCCCTAAATTATTAATATTAATATTCACGTTGACGACGAGGGTTTTTATATTTTCCGAACAAAGAAGAAAAGGGGTAGGTGATTTTTGAAGGATGAATGTAACAGACTCAATAACAGTTTAAATAACCTTCATTTTAAACAACGATAGTGATTTTCTTAGGCCGAACCCAACTTTGGCTTTACTAATATTTTAAAGATTTATCTCCATAATAGTAATGTTTTCCCTTTATAATATGACATATTGCAAATATCTTCCTGTTAAATACCTTAGTGTCCCTATATATGGAATAATACCTTAAAATAGTTGTTTTGCATAACGATAGCTAAAGTTCAAGATATACAAGAGGTTGGAGTTTTGGTCGGGGTAAATGTAAGGTTTTTAGGTATTTAAATAGTGTAAAAAGGTATGGTTAATTAGTTATTAGGCCGTGTCAAAATTAATATCTTTATATTATATGATTGCTGTCTGGAAATAGTCTTCGTTAATAGTTCTTTTTATCTTTAAAGTCTACGATGTAGTTTAAGTAAGTTGATCCTGAAGTAATAGGTAATTATATATAGTATATTAATTGTTTGTTGTTATAATTAGCTTAAGGGTCATAAATTGACTAATATCTGGTTTTTTCATAAATTCAATACTTCTCGTAACTACTATGCCGATACGTTTTACGGTTTAAAGATATACTTAAGTTTTAATTTCGTTTGCGTTAGTGTGGTTCTAGCGTGTAATCCGAAGATTTTAAACCAAATTTTGAACGTTGGAGTCGACCGAATTTGCGATCGATATAATATCTTAAAAGGCGTTCTTCTTCATTTATATGATGAAAGTTATTCATTTAGGGGTATATACTTCGCGAATTTCGCGTAAGTGTTATTACGGTTGAAAACCAGGGTTTTAACTGGCTAAATAATCACTTATAAGTAGTATCTGGGCTTTATTAAGCTTATTTAAATTTTTTAATATTCGGAATAGCTGTTCATAACAGTTTACGGAATTTTCCATTATTTACGTACGTTTTCTTTATTGTTTGTTGATATAATATTTACTTGAAAAACATGTAATTAAAAACCATTATCAGTCTTTTATCTTTTGTCTTTCTTGTTATTATCGTCGTCCATCCTTTGGTAGTCCAGTCAATGTAATATTGCGCGAAGTGAATATTGTGTTTAAAATCGATTTTTATGTCATCGTAAATATATAGGATAGTTTTTATCTGTCTTAGGAAAGTTATATAATAGTTCTTGACGCATTTTGAAAGAATTACGGGAAATATCAAGTAAAAACTAGATAAAAAGACCTTTATTTATTAAAAAATATTCAGGAAGTGTATTATATTTGTATTAAAAAAGTTGTAAGATTTCGTGTTATACTTTTCTATATTGCTTTAAATCTTAAATAAGTCCCCAATAAGTTTGTAGTTGATGTTAGCTATTTTGATAGGTATTAGGGGGAAGTTACGATCATCTTTATTGTTATTAATAGTGTTTTCTGCCATTAACTAAAGCTTTAGAGCCTTCAATTAGCGATAATAGCGTTAATTACCAATCGTTCGACCTGAAGGGTAAAGTCTTGTAATAGAACTTGTAGTAGGCTCCCATAAATACAATAACTTGCTGTGAGAAGCTTCGCCTTTGAAAAAATTATCGATTTGAAGGGAAAGATTGAAGGGTAAGAGGTATTTGTTCGTAAAAGGGGTTTTAAGGGATTTTGTTGGTAGAGCTTTAGATGTTGTAATGTTGTCGATTCGATTGATCGAAGTAACAGTAATATTGCATGGTCAAGTGGTGGATGTATTGTCTTAGGTTCAGCAGACCGCTAGACGGTCTACACTATAATTTGTATGGCCAATTGTTTTGCCTGTACCCTAGTATGAAGTGAGGCGTACTGTACTCAACTTACACCCAATATAGTAAACTCATGCAAAATAATACACTCAACTTACAGCTTAGTATAATTAACTTTACTTGCAAGTAAAGTTCACCTCCTAGATTACAACGACTATTATTTTAATACCAGTGGCTTTTTAATTTATACGTGTACGCCAGTATGATTGATCATTTCTTTCCGGTGAGCGTTGAACAACGACTTCGTTAACTAGCTATACTCCTGTCAATTTCAATTAACCTTCGCATTGAAATACACCCATTTGTATGAAAATCGACCACAATTACCATCGATTACCCCAGGGCTCTGAGGTCTAACTTCATCAACTCCTATAAAAGGTTCTTTCGCTATAAAATTTTGAAAACCTTTACTTTAGCCGTGCTAATCAAATAAATTAGAATCGTTCATTCTCTAGCAGTTTTCCAATTTTCCAGCACATCTCTAACCGCTTTTTCGTTACCTAGGCCTTTCGAAAGGCCCATCAACGTAGCCCTAGATACATATATTAAGCCTATTACCATCCATAAACCTCTTTTTAGACTTATTCAACGTCGCCTTCTTCATACCATTAAAGTAATTATCTTCACCATTAATCCATCAAAACTCCTTCATTTCCCTCCCTTAGTAGTCTTTACGAAGTGCTATTATATCGATTATTAGGCGTTTTTTGCTAATTATTCCGAGCTAAGAAAGGCATTCGAATAGGCTTTTTGAATCGGTACAAATGACCACTGGAATAGGAGAAATCTTTAATTACTTAGTAATAATGTTAGAGGTTTCCCATAATACTATTCCTACGTTAAAACCTACTATTATATCATAAACCTCCAAAGTCAACACACTTCGTATAATCCTCTTACACTTAAAAAATTCCAGTAAATCAGGTTGCCGATAATATTAAATTAGTGTTACCGCTCATCTTCGTTAACAAGAGTTATTAGAGAGCCAATCTTTAAAAGAAAATTCGTAGTATTTTCAAAAGACACATTCGTAAAAATAGGAAGTTTAGCCCTCGAAAAATCGATTAAAACAATATTAATACCTCGGTCTAAATTTATTGTCAATTACTAAACTCTTCTCTCAAACCGATCAAAATCTTTTCCAATTGGCTTTTATACCTAAGAGGCAATAAAAAGTTTGTAAAAGGCCTCTAGTTAATATACGGTAACAGTATAACTGACATAAGCATGATACTTAAAGTACTGTTAGACCTTAGTCATTTCAGTCTTATCGATTATGGCTAAATCAGTACCCTAACTCTCCTAACTAAATCTGAAGCTAATTTTAAAACTAAGCATATAGATTAAAGATCCGTTAAAGTCAAATTGATTACTCTTCGCCAGAGTCGTTACTGGCTTACAATTTAAAAACTTAAATTCTTCAATTGCTTACTATTTCAATGTCACAAAACCAGCCGTTCCGATGCAAAAGGCATTGTCAATCTATGTACCTATTAAACCTAAGTCCTTTTCTTAAGTCATCAGTAAATACGGGTCATATACTACAGGCTAGTTCCTAGCTAGTATTATCAGAGATACAACTCTGGTAGTTCTATACACTCCTGAAATGCTCTAGAGTAGAGAAGAAGCCGTATAGGGACATGCTTCCACATGTCACGTGAAACGGAGGGAGGGGGGTTGTACTATCTTAGCTCCATAGCCGCTCCTTAGTAGTGACTTCTCTTTCCCTTTTTCATCGAGGTTTATAGATAGAATCTGACTACCTTAAGTGATAGCTCCAGTTTTAGTCCCTTTATATATAAACTTCGATTTCTTTTCGATTGTGTTTTAACTGCTTATTATCGGGTATAGCCTAAGACTATGTTTTTATCCTTCGACCTATCGAATCTGTACCCCTAGATTCTGGAGTAATTCTTCGACGCGCGCGTGAAGGAGCAGCGTTATAGCGCCTTAGCGGCTTAGTATGATTACCTTACGGTTTAAAACGAACGTTTTACCGACGTCCTACATGCGGAACTTATCGAACGGAACTAAGCCATTCGAAAAAACGTTGTGTATTTGAAATAACGAAGCACCAATATACTAAACGTTTTAACGAATATAATTTAACAATTCAAAGTTATCGGTACATTTACATCCTCGGGTTAACTTCACCCTTAAAAGGTTCCCCCTACGTACGTTATAAACAACGTTACTATTATTTCGCTTTTTACCGGGGACCGCGTTAACTTTTTAGACAACGAAAACTTAAACTTTTTTAACCTCGATTACAATACTAGCGCCACTTTCGACGGGCGTTAACGATTTAAATGCAAGCCTTTTTACTAACTGGTTAAGGTAATCGAGTTAAGTTATGATTCTATATATTGGAAACCGCGATAATACGTAAATTACGTCGGACCCGGAAACTCATCAGCATTAAAAAATATTATTTTACATTATCTTTTTTCAGTTCAAGAGCCCCGAATAAACTACTATAAAAATTTATTATACCCGAAGAGGCGACGGTGGTATTAGTAACCTTAACGCTTTTATAACTATATTTCGCGTCTATTATTACAATCTTTACGCCGTTGAAACTACTATTTTTTGTTTTACAAAAATAAAGTAAGGAGCTCGCGAACGATTATACGTTTTCTTTAACGTTTAAAAGGCCTTATTTGTGGAAGTTGGTGGTATAACCAGGGAATCCGCTGTTTACTTTGCAATTTTGAAAGGAACTATTAATAATATAATTACTAACACGCTATTTTCCTTCGATATACCTATGGATGACAATAAATAGGTCTTCCGTATCTAATTTTTTGAAGGATGTCTTTACAATTTCCGTATTCGTTACAGTAGTATTAGTATTGTTATTATTAGGGACGCTTCCCGTAGAGGGAATAACGGCGGCGACACACCCTCTCTGGATAATTAAGGCGATGTTATTATAACTGGAGTAAGCGATTTTCGAGCCGCTTTTAATCGATTCGTGACCTAGGTTAACTACTCGGAAATTTCCCGTCGTAAAAACCTTAGGATATACTTGCGTTATGAGGCGAATGGCTACCGTATCCATATGTGCCCATGGGATCCGGCGTAATACCCGAGTAGCTCCAACGCTAAAGTCGTTATAAAAATCCATTTTACTTCAGCCAAAAATTTCATCGACCTAGAGGAGGAAAAAGCGTAACTTCTATATATAGTCGAGTATAAAAATTAATGAGACTTTAATTGGATTCGGTATCTTCATTCCATCTTTTAAACTGATCCCTATCAATAATAAATTTACTTTCTAATATAAATCAGTTAAATTAAGTTTTAATAATCCTAAGTTGTCAATGTTATAACGTGACGAACAAGTAATTTACCCATCGTTTAAAGTTACCACTCTTTTCAATTTCCTTACTATAACTTAGTGAAGCTACGTTTTACGTACACAGTTTTCCTTTCGGACTTATTTCCTTTATAATATTTTTAAATATGGTCCTTAATAAATACTGTTAACGGATACAAATTTATATCTTCTGTTTTTGAAAATATAAAATCGTTTTGGGCAAACTATAGATAAAGTATTAGCAAATAATTTACGTCGTTTCGAAATATATACTACTTTTAGAATAAACCGGTAATTATCGCGTTTAAAACCTGGGATTCGTAGTGGTAAAAAAACGCCGAAATGGGTCCACACCATTATATTTTACGCTATTTTACGAAAGGCCCGTAAGGACCAAGCCGTTATTACGCAGTTTGCCGCCGTATCCTTCGAAAATATTGATAAGGTATTCGCCTCAAAACCATGCGTTTCTGTTTACGACAAATTCTCCATCGACCTTAAAGAATTCGCCATTTTATTCGATGAAACCCGTAACGATAAATTACCATTTTATCGTACTAAAACGGATTACGAAATTATCCTTCATGCCGATTAATAAATTAACCTTTAAAAGTTCCATAAGGTTTTTTTGTACGGCATACCTCGTAAGGAGTCCTTGTATTATGTAAGATGCTAACAGAGTTACTTAATTTATACTATTTTCGAGCGAGTAGCTTTTTATCGGGTACCCTAATACTTTTTATTAAGAAACCTAGAAAAGAATAACTTTATCATTTCTATTACCACCGGTTTAAAATTATTACGAAAGCGAATCGTTATATGTTCCATTTTTTTAAAGAAAAGTTTACGAATATTTTCCAAGTTGAGTAGTTTATTAAATTAAATATTAAAACTGATTTTTCGAAACTTCGTATTTGGAGGAAAACGAATGGAGAACTATATTTTGTATACGTTTCGGACTTTTCGAATAGCTTATTACTATTTTCGGTTTTTTTCACGCCCCTATTACCTTTTAACGATATATTAATAAATATTTACGCCCTTTCTTCGATGTGTTTTACCTTTTTTTCCTCAACGATATCCTCGTTTGTTTCAATAGTACCTTTAAGGATTATGTAACCAAAGTTAAATAAATTCTTAACGTTTTAAGTATAGTAAAAACTAACTTGAAAATTTCTAAATACGAATTCGATCTTTAAAAAACTATGTACCTATAATTAGTTATCGAATCTGGCGTCAGTATACGTATAAACCTAAAGAAGTTACGCGTTATCCGGGAATAGACGGCTTTTACGTCTTTTTTAAAAGTACGAGGCTTTTTTGAGTTCGCAAATTTTTACCGGAATTTTATTATGGCTAGCGATAGTATTACTAGGGATCCAACCCTGGTAGTTCTATTTGTTCCTACGATTCTATAGAGCAGGGAAGAAGCTGTATGGAAACACGCTTCCCTACGTCACATAAAAGGGGAGGGGTAGTTACACCATCTTAGCTCCATAGTCACTCCCTGGCAGAGACTTCTCTTTCCCTTCTTCATCGAGGTTTATTGACAGAATCTGACCACCTTGAACGACAGCTCCGGTTTTAGTACCTTGACATCATATATTAAAAACTTGAAATCTAACCATAATTTACAATACGACTAATAGGTTAAAAACCAATTAACGTCTACTTTATCTAACCCGCATAATAGCTTAACATATCGTATTACAGTTTTTAAGGGTAGGTGACATGTAGTTTGTATAGCAATTTTAATAGTATAATACCTTGTAAATACGTTGCTAATTACGTATAAGCCTATGTAATATTACGGCTATTAAGCATAAACTTGCCTTTTATCTTTACTAATAAAATTATTACCAATGCAAATATTGAGAGCTAGCTAATCATATAAATCGTTAGCGATTACATAAAGATCCAGTCTTTGATTTTATAGCCGTATCCTTGAATGATGAAACGTAATTTTTTGTACAGCCGCTCCTTGGTCTTACATTTGACCTTGTAAATAATCCTCGACTTAAAAATCCTAATATGTGGGTTGTAAACGTTAAAATTAGCCTTTGGAATAAATTATACGACCATTCGAATTAGTAACTTGTCAATCTCAATCCTATCACTTTCTTTGAAAAGTTTTCCAAAGGTTTTAATAATTCTTTATACTAGGAGCTTTAGTACTAATTCTTTGTTATCCTTTTCTTTCTCACTTACCAAGATAGTATTATAAATATAGACTGGTATATATTAATCCTCCTTAACGTTCCTTTTATTCGGGGGGCGTCCAAACTGAAAGTCTTTCATTTGCTTATCGATAACGGGTAAAGAAGATTCGTGTTAACTCGGTCGCTTTATTTAAGGGTCGTTATTGTTAATAGCCCTACTAAAAGCCTTACTATGGGTGATTCGGCAAAATACAGGGCCGATAGAAATTTTAACAATTACTTTAAAGTTTAATATGCTTATAAATTTATACGGGCCCACACATTTACCCGGTTTCTACTTTACGAAAATTCATTTTATAACAGCAAAAGAAATATGTCGGTCATGATAGGGCCGTTCCTAGTGTTATGGGCATTATTAATCTAGCGGTATTCCGATTTCCTTCGAAATTCCCTTAAAGATTTACTGTTAACCGCAACACGCTTTTAAATATTTACTATTAACAGAGACTTACTCGTCAGACATAAGTACGCTTTAAAGACTAATAGAGTTGGTACTAAGCCATTAAAGCCTAAAATATCGTTCATAACCTTTACAAAACGTGCCTTCAGATTTATAAAGCTTTTAATTTGCAATGTAATAATATTATACACATGGTAAATTAGAGTTTATACCCTTTCAAACTTCTCAATACTTTAGTAAACTTCCAGAAACATCTGTTTACATTTAATACACATTATCGTAACATCCTTCAAAAACTCCACCGCCGCAAAATTAGTACCAATATTGTATACTACGACGTCAGATTGGCCTAGGTACGTGTTAATTCATAATATCCTTAGTATTTCACATATAGCCTTTGCTGAAAGGAATTTTAAAAACTTAACTCCGTAAAAACAAATTATAAAATCAACGATATAAAAAACAAGCCTATCATCCAAGTAAAACATATTAAAAGAAAAACCTCGCAATGAAAGTCCTTGTCGTCTTTCAATATAAACTTAAATATTTGGTCGGCTTAGGCATACGTTTGATAATAGTAACAAAGCTTTTTAATAATCTTTGAGGTAAAGTATTCCTCATCTTCATACCCTACGGATTTTAGGACTTGATATAGCTTATTAACGGCTAAGTAATTAAAGCGCCGATGTAATTAACGTATCTATATCTCCGTCAAGTTTAACTCCACTACTTCAAGCACTTAAAGATAAAACCACAAATACTCACATTTAAAGGCGAGGGGAAAACTTGAACCGTATTTAACCAGCTTTTTTAAGTTGACTTCGACGTTAACGCAGAGGGTTTTTATATCAGCCAAGTAAAAAAAGAAAAGGTTAAGAGATTGAAGAATATAAAACGTAATTGCTTCCACAACAGTAAAAACTACCTTTATCCCTATTAACTATAGTTATTCGCTTAATCCAAAGTCAACTTTAGCTTTACTAATATCGTATCAATTAATATTAATGGCTATAGTACCTTACTCTGCAATACAGCGTATGATATATAGCTTCCTATCAAATACCTTGATACTAATGTATCTGAAATAATACCTTAAAACATATAGTACGTGTAATGATAGTAGAAATTAAAGGTAAATAAGGAGTTAAAAGCCTAGTTAGGGCAAAAGTAAAGGTTTTTCCAACTAAGCGGTATAAAATGGCGTAATCGGCTAGTAACTAGGCCGTTTTAAAAGTAGTATCTTTATACCACTTAATTTACTTAGGGGAATCATCGTTGTTGATTGACTTATTTCCTTTGAAGTCTACGATTGACTTTAAGTAACCATATTTAAAAGTAGTAGGATACTAAATATAATATATTACCTTTCTATCATTTCGCTCGGCGAAAGGTTGCCGAGTTAAAGAATAACCAAATTTATTTCAAATCCAACATCTCTTACCACTATTCTGATGATAATGCTTATGATGAGCGGTTCCATTTAAATCTTAACTCTATTAGCGCCAACATACCTAATAACTTCGGTATATAGTTGATAGGCTAAATCTTCAGCGTTAAGGGCATTTATAACCGTACTTATGGTCAACGTAATTAGCCATCATAAGGTCATTTTTATCCACGTTAGGAAAGTTGCTGGTTTAAGGGTACATATCAAACGAATTTGATATACGTGCTATTCTAGTGGCAAGCAAAAACCTTAAATAACTAAAAAAGCCTTCGTAAGTGGCATTTAGACGTTATAAGGCGTATTTTAACTCTTTAACGCTCGTAACTGCTATCCGTACCTACTAACGAAATATAACTTTGCTAAAGTAGGACTTTTACATTATTTTCTAGTATAATATCAACTTGTTAATCATTTAATTAAGCACATCCATTGGTGTTTTCTCTGATTTCATCTCAACTATTATCGTTGCTTACCTTGTAGTAACCCAACCTATATAGTATTACTTAAAGTAGACGTTGTATTCAAATAGCTCATTATATCATTATAAATTTTTAAAATGAATTACTTGCGTTAGGAAAGTTAGGTAGTAGTCCCTAACATACCATATTATGATTCCAGGGAATAGTAAGTAAAAACATAAAAGGAGAACCTCTATATATTCGCAAATATTTAAACAGGGCATCATTTTTTGTTCGAGGAGGTAATAGAGCTTCCCGTCATATTTCTCTATATCAATCCAAATCTTAAAGAAGTCCGTAACAGGCTTATAATAAATATTAACAATTTTAACAAGTTTTAGGAGTAGGTTGCGATAATTATCCCATTGTTTACTAATATTTCCTAACAATTTAAATTTTAAAGATTTCGAGGTATGGTATTTAGAGTAATTGCCAATCGCCTTACCCGAATGATAAAGTCATATAGTAAAACCTATAATAGCCTCTCGCGTGTAGGTAAACTTGCCGTAGGAAGATTTCTGAAGGGCCTGTTGTTTAAAGTGCTAGTTGGCGATATGTACTTCAAGGTTTTAAGGGATTTGACGATCTTATTTAACTAACTAGTGTAAATTGCCAACGTCAATTCCTTTAGCCGTATAAGCGGCCACTATTTAACGTGTTCTACCACCGCTGGAAGAATACTCTACGTTATCACGTAAAGGTGTTAAACTACCGAAAAAGTTAATAGATTCATTATAATCGGCGTGTAAAAAGGCTCAACTTTACTAAATATAAAGGAAAGATCCTTTAAATCGCGTATAAAGGCATTAAATTTATTTAATACCCTTTCCTTTAGGAAGTGCGTCTTGAGGGTATTCTTTAAGTTAAGTTTAATCTAAAAAAAATCCTTGCTAGCTTGGTAAGGTTTTTTTCTAACACGTAAATCCCTCGTCGCTCAAGTGTTGCCTTTAATTTGGACTTAACCCCGTTTTGAATCCTTTTATACATATTAATAGTCTAGATGTCTAAAAACTTACAATATCTGCGAAAATAACGTTCGATACGATCAAGTTATTCGTCGCAGTCTTATTTAAAAATGAATTAGCCGATAAATTTAACCAGATATCGTTCGGTTAAATTTTCGTCGACATCTTACCCCTAAAATTCTTTATCATACTTCCTTAAGAAGAGGGATTTGAGGGCTTTAATCCCTTTCTAAAATTCTTGAAAGAGTGTTATCTTTGGTTTTAGGCTTTGTTAAGACTGAAACAAAAGCACTGACTTGGAAACATAATCGTTGAGGCGCGTAGGGAAAAAGATATTTTTTTGCCAAGATGTTGAAGTTAATTACGCAAATCTTTTGAAAATACCAAATTTATTGGATTTATAACAAACTACTTTACTGATTGATAGGTTATATTATTGATAAATGCCAATCTCATTAAGTTATATACAATGCTTAATACTTTTTTACATTTGATGATGAATATATTAAATTTGTTATAAATTCTAACAGTATGGTGGTATAGAAAGAGTGGTGGTTGAGGTTATTAGCTGGTATAAAGACATTAGTATGAATTCCAAAGTAACGTGATAACTAGCAGATCACGCCTTCTTATAGAATCTAATAGGTTAAAAACCTTATCACTAATATAAAAAATAAAGGTCTTATCCCTTTATATTGGTTTGTCATTCGAATTATTATGTAAAATACGTTTTATTTTAAGTATTATACGAAACATGGGGGTAATACATGATCGTTATACGTCGTATTATAGATGGATATTAATATTGGTACTAAATTTGACTACAAGTATTCCGGTAAAGCTAAATTTAGCTTTAGTTATGAAAAATAAGTATTTTTGCGATAATTGACGACTGTAATAACAGTCGTTAGACCTATTTCATTGACATTTTGGAATCCGCTTCTCCTTTTCACTTTCACTATTAAAATATAAAAAACCTTGGTATTAACGTCGATATTCAAATTAAGGAATAGGTTAAAGGTAACGGTTGAATATTTCTACTTCATTTAAAAAATAAATACTTGCAATTTCACCTTTAAAGGCCAAATGTAATAGCATTAAACGTGGTGAAGTTGAGATCTTGTTAATTATATTGACAGTTTAGCCACCCTGAAACTAACAGGTTGTATATGATTTTTAAGGAGATTAGTTATAAAAATATAGACATAAAAGTATTGGAAGTAATTATACGGCTAGACTATTACGATTAAACACAATTCCAAACCCTGTCAAAGTTTAATTTTACGCGAAAAAGGTATTAAACATTTAACTTTAATGTTTTATCAATGTATTGAACATGAATAACAAGTTTGTACTTTACAATATTAGTTTTACTATGTTATTTCACGTCGATAGGTTTCTTAATAACATGAAAGTACAAGAAATATAGGACGTATAATATATTTTGAAGATGTATATGTATGTAAATCTTTTCAACCTATTAATTTACGACACTGGTTTTAAATATATTACGATAGAATTTCAAGGTTTTATCCAACAAAAGGGGATTCAATATGAAATATCCTGATAAAAGTTACTATGGTATTGGTAAAGTCGAGAGAACATACTTACTTTTACGAAGGATTTACAAAGACTTTACCTAAAAAATTAATAGTTTTACCAATTTAGAGATGAAACTACCAATAATAGAGATAAGCGTTAACTTTATCTTTAATATCAACGATTTTACAACAGTTTTACTGGTATTTGAAACTTACATATATATTAAAATTCAATTTCCATTATCTTTATATATATCAAAACGAGGTATAGTATATAGTAAAGTCTCAAAAGAATAGAGGAACGAATCAGTACGCCCGAATATCAAAGATACCTTCAATACTCCGAATTAATTATAGATGATAAATGTATTATCGTTTTCTTTGAAAAAAAAAGTTTTAATTTAGAAAAAGATAGTTAAATTTTGAAAACCTTATAAAATATTCAAAATCGCTAATCCAAACGTAATGGATAAAACCGTTAACTGTCTCGTTATCTTCCTTATTACGTAGGTTAAGCCATATAAAAAAATCGTTAAACTTAATAGTAAATTTTGAAACGAAAACTTTCGAATAAACCGAGTTAATTAATACAATATCTCAAACTGATTATTAACAAGCCAATAGAAACATTGCTCGTAAGTTATAAACTCACGGTATTATTAGTACACTAGGTAAAAATTGTAAATAAAGCGATCGAATCCAAATTCATAACCTTCCTATACGAAAAACATCTTTAACTTATGCCGTTAATTTAATTTCAAAGTTGAATCGTTACATTTATTAAATAAAAAATATTACATGAAAATCATATTAGGAATGCGGATAAACTTTACGAAAAGTCGAAGTTCATCATTAAAAATACGGTAATAAAGATAAAAATTAAATTTTATTTAATCGATTATAATTTAGAAGATTATCTGATGTTTCTGTTGGGTAATTCCTGCCAGTTTGATTGCTGACGTATGTTGTGAGTTTACGCTTAACAACTTTGATATTATGTAAAAGTAGAAAAATCTGGGATACAAATTATGAATAAATTGAATTATTGAAATTACGAAAAGAGTTGAATAATAAGTGTTTTAGCAAAATCTTAATATAATACATTAAGCCTCGTTATAAATTGGTTAAGATAGTATTTATTGGTTTTGGACGTACCAAATATACTTTTAGAATAGGTAAGACGTAAAGAAGTAAACTATCAACCCAAGTTTAGTAAGTATATAAAGTAATAACTTCAGTATCGTTGGTATGTAGATTATGTATATGCTTTTCATCAAAACTGTTATATTTTAAGAGGTGAAATAACGTATTACCGAGATTTCGGGTTTTAAACGTATAGATTTATTAAAACGTAAGTTAAGGATATATAACTTAAATTTAACAAATGTTTAATCCGTATTTGTCGTATTAAATATATCAGTAACATATACCTTAATAAATGCTTAAACGACTAATTACGAGGCTAGAAAAAATCAACAAAACCAATGATACAATATAATAACAATAATTAAAGTAAAGGTTCCGAACGGTTAACATTACCATGTTATATCAACCAAATGTATCTTTGTAGATATAGTCTAAATACCTATTTACGTAAAATGGTAAGTAGAAAAGTAATCGTTAAATTGGTATTATAGTAATAAAAGATGATAGTCAAATAGAAAGCATCTAGGGGTTCACGCCAAAGATGAGGGCTTATAAGCCCTCGCCCAGAGTGTACCACTCTGGAATACCACTTCTAAACCGCTCCATACATTGCCGTTCGGTCTGAAATAACCATTCCAAACCGCTTCATACATAATGCACTTTGCGTTTTACAAGAGTGCGGCCTACAGTGTAATATGTTATCGTATACTTTACAGGAGTGCATTCTGCAATACGGTATATTGTCACTAGAACTATGTCTATTTTCTATAAGGGTATATTGTAATATCCACATAGGCAATTTTTTCCTTCCTTCTAATATACCCATAGCCTAGTATCGATTGTGTAATTGTCGAGATTCTGTATATGTAGCCCTGTAATAATAGTGTGGTTATAAAAAGTCCAAATCAGCAGTTTCCGTAGTGATAGTGTTATTATAAAATTAATTGCAAGAAGTTTAAATTAGCAGTTTCTGTAGCGATAATATGATTATAAGGGGTTGTATTAGTAATTTCTGGCCACGGTAGTAATTGTGATTCGGCTGGAATTATTATGATTTGGCCTTGGAAGTGATTATAGTTCGCTCCTAGTTAGTGTAACTAATTAGTGGCGATATAATTAGTAATAACATCTTTTGTAGGTTATGATAAGGGTAATTATGTAGGTGCTGTAGAGGGTAATTACGTAAGCGTAATGAAGTAATTATGATGAGGTAATTACATATTAGGTTAGTATAAAAAGATATATCGTTATCGGTTTAGGTAAATATTCTTTTTCTTATTTTAAAGGCGCGTAGTTTAAACTAATACAAATCTCTATTACAATTTAACTTTTATTCCTTTCAATTAACTCAAGTCGCTTTAATAGGTAGGTCATTTAGCTTACATCCATATACCAACCTATTTTTCGAATGAATTCCGCGTAAAAACAGGATAGCTAAGAGCCGGCTGGCGCGAGAAAGCCGCCACAATCGTTACCACCGCCGCTAACAACCCACTCTTGTCGGGTACAATTTCGTTAATAACGGCCACTCCGCCTGCTGCCGCTACCCCTCCCAGCCCTACCGTTGCCACCTCGTTTCTTTTCGTCGCCGACGCGACCCCTTTAAGCTTTATCGACGCCGCCGTCTCGCCTCTCACCGCCACCGCCGCTACTACCTTCCCTTTTTATTCTTCTCCCTCCCTATTCCCCAGATTTTCAGGGGAGGAGCAAGAGGCTCCTAAGGTTATAAACTCTACCCTTTCCCCACGTGTAAAAACCCCCTTACCCGTAAGGCCCCCCCCAACCCCTCCCCAATACTGTAAACGCAAGTTTAAGAAACTCCTCCACGATTTGAATTAACCAAATACACCCGTATATATACCTTTGATTTTCTATAACAAAAATCAGGAAGCGGATTTATCCCGTCGCCTAAAGCTTCATTCTTTAACGTGTAAAGTGTTAAAGTATCGTACCTTAGTCTGTTATTCCAGGCCGATAATAGATACACCTTACGTATTGTATATCGCGTTTGTAGACGCGGGTAAGTCCGTTAGAGATTGCTATGAAAGTAAGGCTCATTCGGCCCGTTACTACCATTAAAAGCATATTGAAAGTTCGTACGCCTTTATTACGTGTTTGAAGGCTGTAAACCGAAGCTATATTACGCGCCCACCAACTTTATAATAAATTCTAACCTAACTTAAAAAAATTCGTTTAACCAAAATACAATGTTTAAGGCGTTTCAAAAAATAGTCGCGGTTGCAAATAACTAAAACAAATCGATATTAATTAGTAATAAACGCCAACCGGCGATTTAAGGAGTTGTCAGCCGCTGTTACCGCCTGAAAACGGGGCCTGCGTATATATTTCGGAGGCGAGTTCAACGATGTTATCGTACGTCTTCGTAAGGAGGGTAATGCCTCCTTTACGCCTTTGTTTAAGAGTATTTGTCGTAAGGTACAGGGCCATATCTTTATTGGCATTGATAGTGTCGATGGTGGTGATAGCGGTGACGCTATTACAAAAGGGGAGAGTAACAGGGAGGATATTGAGGACGCGACGACGTTACACATTCCCTCTTTTAATAGTGATTAACTACCCTTACATACTCGCCGGCGTGTTCGATTATAATAATACTATTTCTTTACTTAAATAATAGTGGTCAAAATATAATTTAAAATATATAAAATAAAAAAGGTCACATATCAAAAACGGTACGATATTATGAATTAAAAAAAAAGATCGAATAGTACAATACCAAGTAAAGTCGAAATACTTAGAATAAAGTGAGTTAATAAGTTAAAAGCGACGTAAAGTGGTAGAACCAAATAAAGAAAGTAAAAAGTACGATATTTGGCAAGATCGAGGCAAGGTAAAATAAGGGTGATAAAATGTTAGGAGCGGCATGGAATAATAAAACCAAACAAAGGTATAAATCGTAAAGAATCGCGGATAGCAGAGCTTAGACCATTCCACAGTTGGAGAAAGTGGTGTAATAAATTATTAAAGTCGTAAAATCTTTTCGGTAATTAACAAATAACATATTTATCGATATAAGCGTTTTTAATATTCCGTTCGGAGTAGCTTTATTTATTAACTTCATTAGATTTGATTTGCTATAGATTCATCTTATTTCACTTGATTTTACGGTTGTGATGATCACACTAAATACCCGTGAGTAAATAGAAGGTGTCAGAGGGTTTATGTTAGCAGTAAGGTAGCAGAGGTAACAAAGGTGCAATATCAGAAGATGTTTGTTCGTGCTGTAGAATAATCATTAGCCGTTAGGCTATTCAGGTATGTAGACTAAATACTTAGATTGACAACTGAAGAGCTATGAAGGAAATACTATCTTTGTGGTGCTGACCGTGTCCTTATATCCTATGGCCTTCATACCATCTTCAGTACTGAGGCTCACCGGTGCTCACTGAGGTTTAGTGAGTACTTGTGATCTAGATAACCCTAACCTTGGAGGGTTGCCTAGTCTGGTGCTGACAAAGAGATGTTCCTCACCTGATGTGTTGGACTTCAGGCTCTCGGTAGCTCAACTGCATGCTAGCCTGTTTACTGATCCGCCAATGTGCTTGGGTCATAACAATGGTGTTCGTACGATTCGCGTAAAGCTATAATGTTTATTATCAACCGCTTTTTATTCATATTACCTAGATTTACCAAATATTTATAAAACGAAAAATAATGAGTACATATAATAAAATGGATAAGGTGTAAACTAAAGTTAGTAATACTTATCCAGACCATTATCGTTATAATAATACCCAAATCGAAACTTTTACCCATATTATAAAATTTTAAAGTTGAAACGCTTTTTATAACACTTTTACATTTGGTAAAACTCTGAAAAATATTATGTCTTCGAAGCGAAAAACCGTTTCGGGCTAGTGTTTCATTCCCAAGGATTAGGAAGACGCCTATTCATAAATTATAATTATCATTATTAGCGAAAAAGCCGGTAATAAAGATTAATAGTTTTGTAATGCGTAAATTTAACGATAAACATTGTAAACCACGCTTTTAATCATACATTCTTCACAAAGAACGCTTGATAAGCGCCTTGTATATATCGTCCATCGGGGCAGTTGATCCTTACACCGCGACCGAGAGATTAAATACCGCTTTTAGTTATATTATGAAAGTAACTCGAACACTACGTGAATATTAGAATCTGTATTCGTCGGCGCGTTTTAAATTATTCAAAACGACAAGAGAAAAACTTTGTTCAATTACACCTTTTACGTAAAGCCTAAAACGCCTTTTCGAAATATAATAGTAACGTTATAGAAATCGATTATATAGTCTTTCGTCAGATACGTATTAGGTTTCGCTTTTAAGCCGGCCTTTAAGAATTTACTTTTTTTAAACGAAAAGGAACAAGGCGTTACACAACGTTAAAATATCGTCCGTCTACATAACTGTTAGTAACAAGCCCTCTAAACAGGTTATCTATAATAATAGGCACAGATCGAAAGTGGAGTTGGTTAATTCGAGCCGTTCTATATAGTACTTTTAATAGCTGTTATAATAGTAAAAACCGGCTTTAACCAAGTCTCAGAGTGGTTTTATAATACGTAAGATCGTTATAGTTAGGTAGTATTACCTGAAATCTCTTAATATGTCGGCTTAAATTTTGTTATGGTCTGAACTATGATGGTAAGCCAAGTAGGTACCAAATTGGATTTACTTTTAAGGTATGGGGGAAGACTAGAAGAGGCTACTGTGGCCCAATATGCAGGACCTATGGGCAGGACCAGTACCCAGTCCGTTACGTGCTCTTGTATTTACCATATACGGACCGTACCAGGCCTGTACCCAGACCGTGCCCAGTCCGTACCCGAACCGGGCCTAGGCCAGATACTGCCTATCCCGTTACTTATATAGTCACGTAACCTATAAACTTAATAGTTAATAGTTTAATTCTATAACATACCCCATTCCTCCTTGGATACGATAAAGGCTATGACGCCCCGTTGAATGAATACCGAACGCGGGCCGTACCCGCCTAATATACGGGTCGTGCGTAAGCCAATAACACTACGTTTAACATATTATATAACGTTTCGACCGGTTTAACCCCAAGTCTTCAACGCCGTATAAGGCGCCTTTTAGACATATCGCCAGTACCATATAACACGCCTATGGGCTAGGCATATAATATATTTCTTTTACCGCTAACGTTATATATTACACCTGTTGACGCGCCGTATAACATATTCTTTTTGCCGCCGGTGCCGTATGACGCACCCGTTAACGCGCTGTATAATATATTATTTTTAACGATGATATCGTATAACGCACTCCGTATAACACGTAACCCTTGCCGAATCCGGTCCGCCACTTCTTATAAATACGAAAGCCCTCCGTAATCTCCAAAACTTCCTCCTTTTTCCTTTCACACCGCCGCTCTCTTTCTTTAACCAACCTTTTTATAACCTTTCGTCAACTACCCTTTTTATAATTATTTTACCTCCCCCTTATATATCCAAACTAATTTTTCCCGCTAATATATTTTAGTATTTTTCCCTCACTTATTATTTGAACCGATATATATAGAGGGTCTAAATTAAGTTACGTTGATTACTATACCTTGAAACGAGATAAAACATTACCTCGTAAGGTATATTACCCTAATATATACTAATACCTTATCATTAACTGCCTATTATAAACGCTTCGTGTTGTAAAAAATCTCTTTGTCTTCAAAAATAGTAAAGATAAAAATAAGCCTTTTCGTTATAGGCTAAAAACACTTATATGTTATATATTAACAGCATTTTTAATTCGAACTGTTTTCTTTACGTTCGAGTTTATCGGGCGTAAAGGTATCGTATATATCTAAAAGTTCATAATAAGGTAAACTTATAAATAAATCATATGAAAAACCTAACCGTATATTCATTCCTTTTCATAATATATTTAAAAGATAAGTTTATTTACGGCTTTTTTCGATTTATATACCTTTTTACGTTAATCAATTGTCACGACAAAGAATAACGGCTATATTTCATTCTCTACACGTAAACGTTAGGGAAATATCCCGGGTTATCGACCCGTTTTTACCCCCTTATTGTCTAAATTAATTAATTAGTTTACCCGGTTTCGCGGTATCGTTTAGGTATATAAGGTTTTCACTAAACTGTCCTTATACGTCGTTACCCTTTTAGCTATACGTTTACGTCGCCCCCTACTACCAAGTTCGTTTTTCCCTTAAAAGTTTCTATTACCTTTTATTATATCGCTTATTTACAAAAACAAAACGCCTTCAGCCGACCGGGTTTAAACGCGTAACGTTTCAGCCCCGACAGCTTTGAATTACCGTTATATACATTTTCGTAATTCTAACTTATAGGGTTAAAAAAAATAACTATTTAGTTAAATTTTTTATAATTAAAGTAATCTACGGATTACAAAATATACCGAATAACGTTTAGACACGAATTATATAATCTCCGATTTTACTTAGATCATATTTTCTAACCTTAAATAAAGGCGAGTTAATCCGGCCGACCACTAACCGGCATAAGATCGTGCTTGGGCTAACCGCGTTACCCGAGCCCATAATAATATATTATAATTTTTGCTAACACGCTTAGAAGGTTGTTTTTCCCGCCCCGCCCCCCACCCTACTTTTCGTTAACCGTTATCATCGGTCTCCTTTAACGTACGTCCCCCCTAATGCTATCCTTTATTTTTGACCTCCACTAACGTCCGTCGCTCCTCGTATTATCCGCTATCGGCTTCTCTTGACGCCCGCCCTTCCTTGTATTATACGCTATCATCGGCATCGCCTCGTATTGGTTTCTCTTCCTACCAGCCCCCCTCCTCAACGCTTACCAATTTCCACCACGTTTTTTATTGTTCCCCTTACCCGAAATTACCTAATATTCAAAGCTAATTATAATAAGTCCCCTATAGTTAATAACGCTAGTCTTCACTAAACTTTAATGAAAATAAAATTAATCAATAGGTAAATTCTCGCCAAGTCGTAATGAAAATCGCTTTACGATTAAAAACGTATTCGAAAATGTCGGGTAATATTTACCTAACCTTACTTGTTTTATTATAATTTTATGTGATAATCAATTGTCTCTATTATTTGCAAATAAAGTATTATTTCAAAGGTATAAACCAATTACCCTACGTTTGTCGCTTAGTATAAGTTTGACGTCAACGTCGAAATACCGCACTATCGTAAACCCGAATATCTCGCCATCGCGCTTTAAATTTATCGAATATTAAAGTATACTAATAACTTTCCAAAATTTTCCATTTCAATTTATTATATCCCTTTTACTTAATTCAAATATTACGAACCGCGACTTACTCTGTTTTTATCGCGAAGTTTTTTTATACCCTAAATTTATTATATTCACATTTTTTTATATCGTTAATTGCCGAAACTAATTCCAGGCGAGTATCGGATAAAACTCACGAAAAAAGGGGTCCGAAATCCCTCATTTAACCACGTTTATATTAAATACAAAGTATTTACTAAAAATATCCAATACGATATGAAACGGATTCAAAATATCGATTACCCAGTACTAATTGTAAAACTAGTCGAACTTTTTATTCAGATGATTATTTTTAATATTACAAAGGCTTAGTTAAACCTTATCCCCCACTTTACATCGTTCCATCTGAAGTCGCCTGCGATTTATGTCCGTTTCCATTTACTATCAAATATAAGTTATCGTCGCTTAAACTAATTTAGTTTGTGTAATCTAGACCTGTTATATATAGAAAGCAGGCGTTTTATAACCTTGCGAAAATACGCTGGACAATCCTATTTTCATAAGATATCAGGTAAGTCTCGTCACCCTCAAAGTTTTTATCGCCGGATGTATATTCGTCAAGGTAGGATTTATGTTCATTATCCGTACCTTCTTATTCGACTACGTATATTGCAAAGTAAGCTTCTATCTGATCCTCAAATGCATAATCGGCTTAAACCTGTCGTTTTGTTTAAATTTGCTCGTAAATGAGGTGGTAAGTAAATTAACAGCCGATTTTACCGCATACAATACACCGCGTTTACAAACCCGTAGGTCTCCGTACTTCTTTTCGTAAGTATTAATATAGCTGTGGTATAATTCGTCTATTTCCGAACGATCGTTCCTAACCCCTATTACTAGAGTTCTCTCCTTAATATTTATACTTTCGGCGTTCGTTTTTCTTTGGGTATACTTTAAATTTTCGATTTAAAACGTGATAAAGAGTTTAGACGAGGTCTTATTTAATAATCTAGCACTAGCTTTTAGTCTTATTGGCCACAAATGTTAATCAAAGGCTCGCCTATTAGCATATAAAGGTTTTAAGCTATATTTCAAAATTTATACAAAAGGCCTTTAAGTCTTTTTCTAGTTTCAAAAAATCGAAGGTCGAAATACGTGATTCCGCGACATGTTTTTGTTACTACCTGGATAAACAGTTTGTCCCCTTTATATTCCGGTTTCAAGACTACCTGATACTTTCGAAACTTAGCTCATAGGGTGATACGTTTTTCCAATGGGGTTTTATTAGCGTTTTCCTATTAGTTTATTAGGAATTCCCAAATCATATCAGTCCAATCTCTATCATAAATTTCGTAGTTAATTTCTGTATCGAAGTGCGACTTGATACGGTTATAACATTTCACAAATATATTCCCTTATATAAAGGAATACATATACCATTTTACAACTTTCCCAGATAGTATACGAGGCAAAATAACATAAAATAGCCATAGTTTAATTTCAAATCCCCTATATTTATTAAATATTACCTGTATTTCATTTTTATGTACATCCTACAGTTCACCGTTATAGTTCTCTTACATATCCCAAAGCCTAGCAAAGTTTGTAAGCTTTATAGGATCTCTCCTATTAATGGAAAATCGATACGGTAAAAGTTTACGGTAAGGGTTATAATTAACGGGTATTGGTCTATAGAACACGTATTAACGTTTTACGCCGCTCGTTGTTTCCTAACACGGGTTATTCTTTGTATTTCGACCGCTCCCGCTATAGCCTAACCAGTTATCTTAGGTGTTTTAGCTACTTCCGCCATAGCCGAACGAGCTATTTCCGGTATTTGGGAAGTAATTTGATATTAAGTTCTACTTCACAAAGTAAACCAGTTCAAGGATGTATTGTATTCGTATGGTAAATAAGTACTTTAGTCGTTCTTTCTCTTCCTTAAGGCCTCTTTTCCTGACTTAGGGTACAATTATAAGACTAAATCGTCTTACACCTCGCCCTCGCCATTCTACTAACTATCATTTATATTTCGTTAAGTAAAATCCTTGTATCAATTCAGTTTAATATAAATCTTTATCCTCACAGTTTAATAAGTCGATAAATTCCGCTGTTTCGAATAAAGCTTTAATAAGGCGGCTATTCCAACCCCCTAAGGTATTAATATCACTTATTCGTAGTTAAATTGCAAAGGCTTTGGCAATAAAAGGGTTTACTATTTCGCACATACCAAACCTCTAATTTGAAAAACGTTCATGGAAATCATCCAACAAATCACGAATCTAGGCTTTCGCCTCCTAATGGGGAAACATAACGGCCAAAATATATATATTTGTCGTATAAAGATCTAGTTTCTCAGCTGGTACATCGATAGTGTTATCTCAAAGATCAACATCGATTTCGTACATCATAACCTTCCTGTTTCCCATATATTGAGCCAGAACGTCGAAGTAAGCGCTAGTCTCCTTCGGTGTCGTTAGTATTAGGATCATGGCTATAGGTATCTTGGGGCGGTTATTCTTACATGTGCCTGATATGTTAAAGCGGCGTAAATTGGTGGTTTTGCGCAGTAGTTGTATTTTGAAGGACGTTTAGGTTCAAAATTAAGGGTAATTCAAAAAAATACAAAGTAAATAAGGAAATTAAAGCGGTTGGAATAGGGAATACTAACGCTTGACAATACAAATAAATCATAAATAATACGCAAATAAAACGTAACTATGGACTATATAAACGTCTTGAATTAGTTTTGTTTGTTCCTGGTAACGTTACGTTCATTAACGGGTTAAAAAAAATTTAACGTTGCAAAGGCTAAACTTAAAACACGTAAAGCGAGCGTAGGCAAACTTAGAGCATATAGGGCGAACGTGAAAAAGCGAATAAGGCAAAGGAAGTGTAGTTATAGGATAGTATAATCTTTTATAATCCGGTATTTGGTAATCGGTCCGGATTAGCGTATTGTGGCCGCTCTTATTAAAATAAACGGTTTGGTTACTTTATACGTAACTTCTATTACTAAAGCGACTGGCTTGGTTAACGTATTTGTAACTTCTATTAGATTGAACGAATGGTTTAAATGCTTTGTTCGTAACCGCTCCCATATTGCGAGCGATATAGATTGTCGGAGATTAGATGAGTTCCAACAAAGGGTTCCGAAACTTATTGGTTTTGTCTTACGTGAGCTAATAGGTAATAGAACGTTTTCCAAAAAGTGCCTAGGTACATCAAAGCGCCAAACAAGGGTTAATAGTACCTTGATATGGATTTTAATAAATTGAGAGCCGAAAAAGGGTTGATAGGATCGTACTAAAGTTATCCTTTTTAAAGTCATACAATTTTCTTAGTCTTTGTATATGTGGCATATAATTTTTGTAAAACGAAGTGTTAGAGTTCAAACAGTTGGGACCGCTACTATATCCCGCTATAGGTATTTAACTCATGTCTATATCTTCTTTCTTAAGCTATTTGTATTCGACCAAGTAAGCTACTAATCAGTAATGGTAATGTCTAAATACTTATTAACATAAAATAGTAAGTAGAAGAGTAATCGTTAAGTTGGTATTGTAATAATAAAAAATAATAGTCAAAAAGAAAGCATCCAGTGGTATACGTCACAGGTAAGGGCTTAAAAGCGCTCGCCCAGAGCGTACCACTCTTGAATACCTTTTATAAATCGCTGCACACATTGCCGTTCGATCTGAAATAACCATTCCAGACCGCTCCATGCATTATACACTTTACGTCTTGAAAGAGTGCAGCCTGCAGTATGATACGTTATCGTACACTATGTAAGAGTGCACCTTGCAATACAGTGCACTGCCACTAAGCCTATATATATATTTGTATGAGGGTATATTGTAATATCCACAATTTTACTGTTCTTCAATTATGGTACAACTTTCAAATACCTAAAATAAGAATAACAACGGGTGGAATAAACGAATTTGATGAAGAATAGATAGTTCTTATAAGGGAATTGATATTTTATTCGTGAAATTAGCGACAGTGAAATAAATGATTTTCATATATAGTGTGTTTATAAGTAATATTAACCTTATATTACACAACATATTACCTCTAATTTTTGCTGATAAAGATGAATTTAATCGAAAGTTTACGAGTAGCAGTATTTTTATTTACTATATATCTGATAAATATAAACGTAGGATACAAAGCCTATTAATATCAGAATTTTACAGTATAATAATAGATTTTGATGTTTTTGTAATAAAAAACGATATGGTAAGGATTATGGGTAAATAGGTAGAACTACTGTTGATACCTATAGTTGTGTATTGAGACTCCCATAATCTTTGAGAGTACCTATGAAAGGTGGGTAAAATTAATGAAAGTAATTTGATAATAAATGTAATATCTTGAAAAAAGGAATAAAAAGTACAAGAAATCGATAGGTTGAGATATATTAACGATAATAATAACTGTGTAAACGGCATAACTAAATCTACGCCTAATAACACCCTAGGAAAGTTTGTAAATAGCAATAGGTTGATTATATGAATTAAGGGTTGCGTGAATTTCCCGGTACATAAAGTGAAGAAATAGGGATGCTTAGGTGAACTGAAAGACTACCAGGGTAGCGATGGAAGTAATAGGGTGGAAGAAAAGCATGCTCGGACCTACTAGTAAAAGGTACGCGATTAGTAGCATACGAGACTTGTAATACGTATAAGTTCATAACGAGAAACTTGTATACGGGAGTTAATAAAGTAGGTATTCCGGATTGGGAAGTAAAGGGTTGTAATTGAAGTTACTTAGTATGTTGAATATATTGGAACCGATGAAGGTTTAGCATGTAAATCAAAGAGGGATTTCAAATCCTACCACAAATAAGGTATTAACTACACAGACGTATGCGTATAAATCTAAAAACAGTCGATATTAAATAACAATCAACTGTAGTAAATTTAAGTTAACTATAATAACAGTGAATTCATTATATTAACTGTAAGGTAACTAAATAGTTTGTCGCATAAAGGGTATTAACTACATATTAAGTACAATAGGTTCCCACTTTAAACTAGAACAAGGGTCCAACAATTAGCTATAATGATTAGAGTACAGAGTAGATTGCGGTCTGTCAAACTTAAAAGTAACGCATTACAAATTTTAATACAATACACCAGTCACTTCGACCAGGAATTCGAATCAAACATATTCCAAGGATAAAGATCTACTAACAGTATATTTGAAAAAAATAAAAAAAATAAAACCTGGTTATAATATTGAAAACAAATGAAAATATCAAAATGACAGTTTGACACTGTTTGAAAACCAATATAATCAGCAGCTAACCAAGATATGAAATAAAATTGAATAAATTAAAAGACGATATTTTAAAATCCAAATTTAGTAACAGTATTTAAATTAAAATAAAATGACTATCAAAGATTGAAATTAATACATGGAAGCCATGGTAACTGATTTAGAAAAATAACTTTGACGAAGTCTTTTAAGATACAGAAATAAGTTAACAATTTATTTCTTTATTAGTATTTTGGTTATAAACAGATAGAATTTTAATACGTGATACATTATATAACACGAACTTAAATTTGTTCATTATTTATAACTAATGTATTTCTATATCAATCCATAGAGTTACGAAGAAATGATTTACTTAAAATGGTTATATAATGTATTGAACAGTTGATCAGATAAATTCATAATAGTGTTTATTAGTTCATAATGTATTCAACGCATTTTGGAACTTAGCTAATGAATTAACTTTCAAATCGTATATAATGATGAAGGAAATCAGTAGGTATGAAACAATATATATTTCAATTAACAATATAATTTGTATGAAGATTCCCAAGTTCATGGTTAAGCAATCGCTGAATATTGAAACACTATGTTTAAATATTGTATTTATTTGCGGCTTTTATGTAAGGATATAAATTTCATTTTGAATAGTAAAATATCCGTGTAGATATTGAAAATGATTCGTACAATATAATCCTCAGAGTCGTTAAAAAAATTAAGTTTTCACTTTATTCACATTAGGAAATATGTATATAAATATTGCTATTTAAAAACACTTCGAATATATACTTCATAGTTCTGATATTTTTAAAAAAATTCGAATAAATTTAAATGTTATCTTGTATTCTTATTTCGATATAACATCAAATTTATCAAAATATTCATATATTATAGGGACGTAGTAAGTCAAAAATTAGTCATTCGGAAAAATTATGTTTTAAGATATAGGTGGATTTTAAGTTAGTTAAGTTAGTAGATTTATAAACGGTTTTCTTTTACAAATAGTATTTACTGTGTATGTGATTATATATCCCTATTGTTTGTATAAATGTCATGATACAGGGTGCACTTCTGCAGAGTGCACGATAACGTTTCACGTTGCAAAGTGAACTCTTGCAGAGTGTATAATAGTGTGCCATACCCCAGAAGAGATGTTAACAGAGTATACGATATAGTTCCATGCTTTGCCTAAGAGCTTATAAGCTTTCACCTAAGGAATACACTCTCCGGATACCTCTTTTACCTCTGTTTTATTATTATGAATCCGATTCCATCTTTTACTTATTATTAACGTTCGCGTATAAAGCTCATACCTTACCAATACTAACTTAAACTTTTATATTACGATTTATCATAATATTTGTATATAAAGTTAAGTTATAAAGTTGTGAATTTATTATTATTAATACTTCAATATACTAGTTGTTGTTTTGATATATAAATATGTTGATAAACGTACTTATTTTAAATATAAATCATATAATAGTAAGCTTTAATATAAGTAGAGCTATTATTGATACCGCTAATATAATTATCAAATAACTTACATCGCTTTATATTTCGGTTATTATTTGTGTAGATTAGTATATTATATACGATTGTTACATTAAACTTAAAGTATTAAATTCAAATATCATTAACTAACGTTACTACTATTGAAATAGCCTATAGAGTTGAGGAAAATTAAATAATTTCAATATATTATTTGGTTATTAGCATAGCTTTGGACGTTGCAATATTATAGATTTTATGACTAGAAGTAACGGTAATATTACGTAATTAAGTGGTTGATATATTGTGTCAAGTTCGGTAAACTACTAGTCAGTTTACATAGTAATTTGTATGACCAATTGCTTACCACGTGCTTCAATGTAAAGTGGGTATATACTGTAATTAATTTACAGCCAATAAAGTAGGCCGGTTCAAAACAATACACTTAACTTGTAGTTAGTATAGTCAAATTTACTTTAAGTCAAGCTGAACTACTGTATTACAGGTATTATTATTTGAATACTCACGGCTTTTTGGATAATATACGTATGCTAGTATAGTTAACCAATTTTCTCGGTTATTATCTAATTACTTTCTCGTTAATTAGGCAAATTTCTGTTAATTTTAGTTTACCTTCATATTATATTCCACTTATTTAAGTTTGATTTAACCCACATTTAACTGCAATTGTTTGATAGTGGCGAAGTCGAAATTTATCACCTCCCATAAAAACCTCGTTTACTACAAGCCTATGTACGTCTTCATTTTAGCCATACAGCTTAAATAAGTCGTTATCGTTAATCCTCTAACAGTCTTTCATTTCGTTTGTACGTCCCTAATACGTATTGCGTAATTTGGCCTTACTAGGTGGCCTATTAACGTAGCTCTCGATACGTATTGTTATAGAATCAGGCTATTAGGCATTAAGTTTATAGGTTACGTAACTGTATACGTAACGGGATATATAGTAACTGGCCCAGGTCCGATCCAGGCGCGGTTTATATATAGCATGTGTAAGGGTACATAACGAGCTATACACTGACTTTGTCTATAAGCTTTATACGAAAAACCACTATAACCTCTTTCAATTTTCCGCCTATACCTTATCAATAAAGTCCATTTAATACCTGATTTTCTTACTATCGTAAATTAAACTATAACATGCTATTAAGGCTTTTTCTTTTCGAAGGAATATTATTTTACATATAATGAACGGATCAATAACAAATATTGATGATTTTACGCTATACTTCAACGTTATCGGAGAAAATATGTCGTTAACGAATGAATCATCCTCTACTTTTGTAAAACTACTTTTTACTTTATCGTAGCCGACTTAAGCTAATATATTTTGTTTATAAGATAATATAAGTTATATTACGTTTATTTTAAAATACATATGATATTTAAGTTAATGGATTTCCGTTTTCGACTTTGTACCCGACTTCGCATAGGTTGTAACAAAAAGTTAATAATTCGAAACTGACTTAACATAAACATTTACTAGTTATCCAATGTTGGAAAGTAGCTAAAAAAAAATACATAATTAATTGTAATTCGACAGATATTCGTTTACGTAAATAGCAACCCATTAAACAATGAAATTTATGTTAAAGGCAGATAAAATATAAATCGGAAAAGGTCGATATTAATCTTTTTACGTATAATGTTATTATATATTAACGGTGCAATGAGTTATTACAATATATTACATAGTCAGCGGATACGAAAATATATACTATATCCATAATTTTCGTTAACTTCATTAAAGTTTCGTTTAACAACCCTTATAACTTAAATAAAACATAAATTAAGCTAGAAAGATTACTTATAAGCTATAAATACTTATAGTTATCGTTTATTAATAGGTTGAAATATCATTAGCTCAAGTAGGCGTATTGAATAAATATCAGGCCGTAAAGTGTAATTACTTACTTTTTTACGTATCACTACGTATTCGCCACAAATATATTACAGTAAACGTAAGTTGGATTAAATATATTACGGCTCTAATAAAATACCGCGAGTTCGCCGACGAATTAAAGTCCTTAAACTTAAAATAAAGTTTTGGTAGATAATTATCTAGACCTACATAAGTATAAAAGCTGAATAAAAATATATTTATAACGAAGTTTTATACTTTCATGATATGTTCCTTTAAGGGTCCCGGTACTTATGACCAATTATCTTAATAAACCCGTTTAATATACGTTTAGAACCGTAAAAATAGGGCGATGTAAATAAAGGCGAAAAAAACACCGGGTTAACTAAGTTACGGGGCATTCCTTACGTTACGGTTCGACGAACTATTATTAACATAATGACAAACTCCGCCCAACGTTACCTTTAAGGTAAGTAAATACGGTCCAAGTCAAAGAGGTAAGTAAAGGGTTTTTACTAACGGCGACATAAGAAACCTTACTACTCAATACAATCTTAATTAAAAACTATATAACCTTAACAAAGGGATTATGAAATCAAGTAAAAAAAGAATAATTCAATTAAAATACATATCAACGAGAATTTATTTTACAACTCTGTCCTTTTTAATAATACTTCTTTTTTCAATATTCAAATAGATTTTAATTATTATTATTATTATATGATAAACGGAGGTTTAGTATAATGATAAAATATGAAGTCAAGTCGACTATTGAATTTTTGAAATCTTGGTATGATATTAGAGTTACGACGAACTACGCGTATAACCTAAATAGCCAAATTAAGTATGAATATTAATAAATAGTCGAGCTCGATATTAAAATATATTATTACCAAAATTACAAGGGATGTAAATTTGAAGATACCTTTAATATAATATCAATAGATCATATGAAACGTTAATAGCAGTCGTTTGATATTTTCTCATTATGAATAATTAATTATTGATATAATAATAATACACCCTAAATCAGAGGCTATACGAGGCGTTATAAAATTTGTTTTTATTAGTTCAGCATTCCAATTTTAGTGAAGGATATAACTTACAAGAGATTAATCGTAATTAACTTTTAATTTAAGTTTTCTTCAAATAATGCGGATTTTTTCATCGACGATCCCACGTAATGTAAAAGAAACTGAAGATTGGTTACGTTTTTCACCCGAACTGGCAAAGCTTCGTAAGCTATTCTATGAGAAACAGGTAATCATACTATCCTTATATAATAGGAAACTCGATTACTATATTAATATTAAACCGTATAAGGATGAATATTTACCAGAAAAACTATAAAAACCATTATAGTCGATGTAACGAAATCAATTTTTTGAGTTTAAACGTTAAGTTACAAAGGTAATAATTAAGGGTTAAGTTTACACCAGTTTTTTATCGGCTACGACGCTAGTATTACTAATTTTACACCGAAAGGAGGAAGATATAGTTCTATATAAATTACTTGGTATTCAATTGAATTACCAAATAGAATCATTTTTCGTTGCCTTCAATTAAAAAAAAACTTTACATATATTATCGAATTTGATATACCTTTCGAAGTTGGATATTCGAACGGGCTTTTACCGTATCCGAGTTATACTCGAATAAAAGAAGTTTACGGTTTTTTGTATACGTTGAGGATTATTAAGGAAATTTAACACTCCCTTTAGACTAGCGGAAAAGTCCATGACGTTGTAACATATATATTCATTATTTAGTAACGAATATTTGAAATATTTTATTACAATTTACCCAAATAAACATTGATTAGTTTCTTCAGGTAATATATAAAATTATATAACGAAAGTTCGTGTAGTTTCAAAAGATTTTTTACCATATAGGGTTAAAAAAAACTTAAAAAGTGTAATTCCGTATTGAAAAAGGTAAAATAATATGGTTTTAACGTAACAGGTTATATAAGTATTCGGGCCAACCCCGAAAAAGTTCAGATAACACGTGAAAGTGAGTTTTTACATATTATTCGGAAAGTTCGAAGTGTTTTAGGTTTTACCAACTTTTATTAAGACTTTATTAGTATGTTTTCCTATTTAACTGATTATTTCATTAGATTTAAAAATGGGAAATTCGTGAAGCTTAGACAAATCGGAAGAAATATTCATGCCAAACGTCAAGATATACCTGAGTTATTGCCCCGATTTCAATATATTAGGATCCAAATCCGCTAAAAGTGGTAGCAACGAATTACTTGGCATAATATTCAAAACGTATTAATCTTAAAAAGATGAAGATAACAATTTGAAACCCGTAGCTTGTTATTTCAAAAAATTAATTAATGCGAAAAGTCATTACACCATTTAGGATAAAACTCTTTGCGTAATGGAATCCTATTAAGAAGTTTAATTTTCGGAAGTATATAGTATTCGTACCCCGTTTAATATTTTGACGAATTACAAGGGATTAAAGTATTTTTTTCTCTACGTTCAATTTCGAAATGTTAAATTTGATAAATTCCAGGTTTATTTGACTTTTCGATATCACGCACGTTATCGGCCTGCGATTTCAAGCGTTCGTTAAAATAATTTAATCCGTAAGTTATAAAATAAGCCTGAAGTTCAGGAACACTACGCACGAATATTTTCATTCATCCCCATTACCATATAAAATAAAAAACCTTAGACTTATATACTACAAAAACGTATATCAATGGGGAATTCACGAATGAATTTGTTGAAACGAAAGCTTAATTACGAAATTAGGATAATATATACCTTGAGGGAAAGTCAGAGGATTCCGGGGTGTCGGCTTTAATAGAATCGTTACGGACCCGTCCCGCGCCCTCGTTGCCATCTATAATAATATAGGGAGATACCGGGGTATCGGCGGTTATAAAAAAAGCATGGTCCCGTCCCGAGTTAAACCTGTTTACTTTGTTAAAGCTGAACGGTTATCTTATTTTTGAGTTAAATCCTTTCGTAAAGTTATAAAATTAAAAAGTAATAAGCGACTCATTATACGAAGTTCGCCTATTAATGATTACCGAAAACGTTAAGCTTTTTGCGGTTAAAGTGAGATATTTGGTATAAATTCGAGATTATAAGGTCGATCGAACGGATATACTTTATTGCTGTTACCAATTATAATAACTGAATTAAAAATAATTAATGACGAAAATCTCATAGTGAACTCATAACTGGTTAATTATAGTTTATTCGAGTAAAAAACTATTGTTTCGGGACTTTTCACTGGATTACCAATAGAAAGGAAATTTCGTCAATGTTTGACGCCTATATTAAATATATACGTAATATAATGGTACGAAGTCTCGTCGTACTTTACGATAAAGACTTTTTAACCTCTTTATTGGTAGGGCCTTAGATCGTTTCAACGTTATCGATTCAATTGATTAAACTAATAGTAGTATTGTATTAGTTAAGTGGTCGATGTATTTTTTTAGGTTTGGTAGACTGCTAGCCGGTTTTCACAGCAATTTGTATAGTTCATTGATTGCCCTGTACCTTTGTATAAAATGTAGCGTACTGTACTCGACTTCTACCTAAAGAGGTAAATCAATATAAATAATATGTTCAATTTGTATTTTAGTATAGTTAACTTTACTGTAAGTAAAGTTGACCTACTGTATTGTACGTAGTACTATTTCAATACTGCCGGCTTTTTAGTTTGTGCGTGTTCGATAGTGTGGTTAACCAATCTTGTCTAGTCAGCGCTAAATAGCGACCTCGTCAACTTGCCAACCCCCTGTTAATTTTTATTGACTTTCATCCTGAATTGCATTATATTGCACGCAAATTAACCTTATTTGACTTTAATTACTCCGTTGCTCCAAGGTCCAAGTTTATTAGCGCCTATAAAAAGTTTTTCTGCTACAGGCCTCCGTAAACCTTTACTTTCAACCGTGCCAGTTAAACAAGTCGCTATCGCAGCCTTGAACCGTGTCAGTCAAACAGGTCGCTATCGTAGCCTTTACTTCTCTGGTAGTCTTTCTGTTTGCTGGTATAATCTCCGGCACGTGACCTGAACTTGTTAGGCAGCCTATTACTATCTATAAACCTTTCTACTACTGACCTTTCCTATTCAAGAAGAATGGCTTCGTTAATATAGACTCTCCCTATTATTTATTGGCATAATATTAATTTGTTAAACACTTAGTAAAAGTCATTCATTTATATTTCCTTGTCTTTTCTCTTCAATATTATTATAATTTACCGCGTAGTGGTTCAGTCTATATAATATTAGGCGAGTTGGACGTTGCATTTAAAGTAACTTTTTATGTTGTTATAAATCACGCGTAACGTAGTTACTATAGTAATGAAATTTAGGTAATATTCCCTAATGTAACCTATAGGAATTCAAGTAAATAGTAAGTAAAAACTTTAAAAGAAAACCTTTATCCATTTACAGATATTCAAAAGGGTATTGACTTGGTGTCGAAAAGGTTATAAGGCTTTCCATTTTACCTTTTTACGTCGTTCTAAATTGGCAAAATCCGTTAAAAGTTTTTATTTAATATTAACCATTTTAGAAGGTTTTAGAGAAAGGTCTCGATAGTTATCTCAGTCTTAATTGGTATTTCCTGATAGTTTAAGCCTTTACACTTTCGAAGCACGGTATCAAGGGTAGTTCTCATTCGTTTGATCCAAGGGGTAAAATCCTGTTATAGGGCTTATAGTGGGCTTTCGTGTATAGGAAAACCTACGGTGTAAAGTTTTTTAAGGGGATTATCGATTAAATTGCTAGGGGGCGATAGTTATTTCAAGGTTTTGGGAAACGTAACGATCTTTCTTAATTAAATGGTATAGACCGCCGACGTTAATACTTCTAGCTGCGTTGGTAGCCCTTGTTTCATGCGTTCTGCAACTGCTCAAGAAGGACTATACATTATTACGAAGAGGTATTAAACTACCTAATTGGTTAATAGGCTACTTATCGCCAGCGAGTAAAAAGGTTTTACTTAGTTAAGGGTAAATGTGGGTCCTTAGATCGCGTTTAATGCCAGTAAAGTTCCTTATCACTTTTTTATTTAAGGTATAGTTTTTAAAAGCGTTTTTAAAATTAGGCTATATCGAAATACCCTTGTAACTACTTTGTAATTCCATGTAATATTACATGAATCTTTTTCGTTTAAGTTCTGCTTTAATACTTAACTTAACCATTTTTTAAATTGAAATTCTTATATTAATAATCTAGGTATTAAAAAGCTATCGAAGTTGTTAAAAGCGTGGTTAATATCGTTAATATTATTATGTTTAACGATATAGTAATAGACGATGTTAACTAGTTGATTTTTAGTTAAGGTTTTGTTAACGTTTTGTTTCTAGAAGTTATAGTTCAAGTATTTCGTAAAAGAAATTCCGAATGTTCGAATTACTTCTTTTGTTACGGGGTCGGTAATAGCTTTGAAGTTATCGTCAACAGTAAATATTTTAAGGTTTTGGCCTGTATAGAATTTCGTGGGCGCATAAGGCGAGGGACTTAGTGATCTTTAAGCGTAGGGAGTTGGTGTTTTGACGTAAAGTCTCGTGGAAACTTGGTGATTTAGCATGGAGTCACGTAACGAAGCTTCTTCGGCGCGACTGGGCGATTTTTGGTGTTTTCGCTCAGAATGACGATCTTAACGATTAAATTAATGCAGTGGAAGTGTCAAAAATGGAGTAAAGGTAAAGGATTAGTATAAAGGGTAAGGTTGAAGGTTATTAGTTATGGTTATTTGACCGTAAGACTTAGTCGTTTTTATAATAGTAATACCCGTAGTAATACTAACTTAGTCGTTTGCTAACTTGTCGAACTTTAAGACTCTTTACAGTTAATATTACCATCTTTAAAACGATTAATAAAGATTTATTAGTATTTCTAATAATGATACCATCGCTAACTTCCAGATAGCCGTTGTAAGACTGATAAAATCCAAAAATATTCGCTGTTTTCCTATCATTGTGGACTGATGCAGTACTAATAGAGTTTTTTCGAAAGAATATTTCCTCTACCCTAGCCGCCGTTGTAGCTGTAGAGCGTAATTGGAAATTAACTTCTTTTTCTACTGAGCTAATTTGTACTTAACTCAATAAAAATAATCATTATTGGTAGAGTCTTAGATTCTTTAAACGTTGTTGATTTTATTGGTCGAAGTAACAGTAGTATTACATGGTCGCTTGGTGGATATATTATCTTAGGTTTTGCAAACTGCTAGCCGATCGGCACTGTAAATTGAATAGCCAATTGCTTGGCCGGTGCCCTAGTGTGAAGTGTTGCGTACTGTATTCAACTTTCACTCCAAACAGTAAGCCAAAATAAAACAATATACTCAACATGGAATTCAGTATAGTCAACTTTAATTACAAGTAAAGTTGATCTCATTCACTGCAAATACTATTTTTCCAATAGATTTCATGATTTTGTTTAATTAATTGGTGAATAATGCCGATATTAATATTTTGATCGCGTTGCTGGCCATTTGTTCAAGTTTCTTATCTCAACAAAAAACGTATTCTTCGTTGTCATATGAGGGTTTTGGAATGCCAAGTAAATTAATATATTTTTTATGGTCAGCGTATTAAGATGTGTAATTTAAATAGGAGTTAAGAAGATGTTTATTTCAATATATATAAAAGCGTCCATGATTCTCAACGCTTTTACCCTTACCTTAAAGGTTTCAAGGATTAGAATTTTAAATGTGGTCTTTTTAATAAATTAATTCGAATTTTTCTTTCCTAGTATTAATAGGGTTTTTATGAGAAATTTCAATGTAAGGCGGGTAACCTCCTTTTTTGGTGTAACTTTGACGCTTTTTTGGATTATATTTTAAATATTAATTATCTAGTGACTAAAAAGCTTACAAAGGTTTTAAAAACAGTGGACGCCGCGACAAAATCTTTGCAGGTATTGGATTTGAGGATATACTAGCTAATATAATTACTTAGGTTGTTTTTAGAAAAATCAACATCGATATATCCTAAACAAATAGTAGGAGTAAGTAATAACAAGGGATCTGAAGTTTTGAATATATTTTATTCGGTTCTAATGAAAGCTGTTTAGAAATTTAAGCTTCGACGAGGGAATTTAATATCCTGAGGGCGTAGGAACTTGGTGTTTTGATGTAATTTCCCGTAGGAACTTGGCAATTTTGTGTTAAATTGCACGATATGGTTTTTTTAACACGACTTAGTATTTTCGTTTGGTACAGCGGTTTTAACGATTGAAGTAATGTAGGGGAATTAAAAAAAGTAAATCAAAGGTAAAAACTTGATATAAAGGGTAAAAGGTTATTTATAGGGTAAGGTTGAAGGTTATTTGTTATTAGTATAGGTTTAAAGTCAAAGGTTATAAGCTATAAGCCTTAGTTGTTTTTGGAGTTTTAATACCCATAATAGTATTGACTTAGCTGTTTACCAACTTGACAAACTTTTAGACTTCTAACAGTAAATTTCAACGGCTTTCAAAAGAATATAATAAAGATTATCTAATATTTTCAAATAATGATACGGTCTTTACCTTTAGATTATCCTAAAAACCTAATGTAAATTAGAGGGGTTTTCTACTTTTTTCTTTGAAAAACCGAAGCAGAAATAGAAACCCTTCACAAAAATCTTTCCTCCACCTTGGGATTTTACAAGGTGTAATCGGATAGTAGCCTTTTATTCTACTTAGCTTATCTATACTTAATCTAATAAGTATTAATCAATATTGATAGGCTTTTATCGTTGCAACGTATTCAATTTGAATCACTGTGGTCGAAGTAACTGGAGTATTTCATTGGTCAGGTAGTGGATGTATTGTTTTAGGTTTGGATGACCGCTAGCCGGTTTGCAAAGTAATTTGTATGTCCAATTCCTTAGCTCGTGCCCTAGTGTGAAGATGGCTCATACTGTACTTGACTTGCAGGCAATACAGTCGACTCACAAATAATACATTTAACTTGTAGTTAGTTTAGTCAACTTTATTGTAAGAAGAGTTAACTTACTACACTCAAATTGCTACTATTCTAACAACCTACGATATACCTTCGTTAAAAACGGATACCTCAACCCGTTTACAATTAAGTCGGTTAATATAACTTCTATGTAGTTCGTTATATAATATTTCGATATTATAATGAAGAACAAAGATATTTCCGAAATAAAAAACGATATTAACATTACTTCACTTATTCTGAGTGACCCCCTCCATGCTTTATCAGTCCTTATATATCTATGAAGCAATTGAGGTTCCTTACAAAATCCATACGACTTTTAAGAAACCTCATATAACTTTTTAAAAATGTTTAAAAATTACGATTGAAACCAAAGCGGCGTTAATTAACACCTATTTATCTATACATGGATAAAATATTTATATGAATTTAACAACATGAATAGTTTCGCTCCTTGAATCTATTAGGTTTTCCCATAGTTTCTATAATGAATAATATTCAAAAATGACAGATAAACGATATAAACACTAGTTTCTTGATAACGAATACTTATAATGATACATTAAATACGTTACATACGTCTCATCCAGTACCCTAACAATATAATATCGACTGGAAACTATGCTTTAGAGTTGTTTAAGTCAGAAAATCAATGCCTTAATAATTGCAATCCATACCTCTCGACTTATAATGATTGTCCAACAGCTTATAAACAGAAAGGTGGCCAACTCGTTTCTATTTCATGACCTTAGTTATAACGAATTAAAATCTTTAGTAAGATTTGTTACAATATGAGAATTGCTGTAAAAGTCTTGAATCGAAATATTATTACGACTAGGCCTGGCGAATCGAAATTTTATCCAATAAAAAGGGGCTATAAAACTGAATCTTACTACGTTAACATACATTCATATTTTATTACTAAAAACGCGATACAATCTACACTTTCTTCTAGCGTCTCCAAACTTTCTTATTAAGTGGCCCCATGTATTAATTCGCCATTATTATGTAACTCTTCTTTTTAGGATTTTGCTATGTATGTAATGAAAGAAATGGTCACCGTCCAGGAAAAGGCAGGTATACGAAACTTTAACGTTGGAGTCCCCGTTTTTTCCGTTATAAACCCCAACATCCTCAACACATACGAAAAAGCCCCCTTATTACAAAAACCGATACCTATCCGACGGGTAAATTAGTGATTAGGCTTATATGTAACGTGGTAAGACATAGTTTTCCAAAGTAATAAAAACCAGTCTTGAAAATACCAAATCCTTCTTAATTTAGACCCAAATTATTTTGGTTGTTGTAATTGAGGCTTTTTATAATACATTCATTTCGACGTTAAAATCAGTTTCATTTATATTCGAATCTAAGTTCCTTCCTTTTCAATTACCCCTTCCAACTAATAAAGTGGTTGGACCTGAGTGGAGTACCAAACCTCACCCGCCTTCTTTGTTGTCTGTTGTTATACATACATACCTGCTACGAAGTCTGAAGCAGTCCCTAAACTTAGCATATTCATCTTTCAATACACTGCAAATCGCACCACCAGCAGCTAGATCCAATAAATGGTAGCTGTAAACACAACTGATTAAGTTCAACCAAGCTTAATTTCCACCAAGCTTTAATTTCCGCTAGACTTTGTTACCGGTATAGTTTGCAGAACTCAAAACTACAAAAAACAATACTAATCACTTGATTTATCGGATTTTATGCCCTTTTCTTTTCGGACTATATTTTCCAGTTAAGCTATTCTTTCTTTCGTCGGTTTGCCTGTTTTTCCATTAGTTTTTATAATGGGAATATAGCTACAAGCATTTTTAACGAACCTGTTATTTCTTTATCAGCCGTTACAACAAACTCGAGGCTAGTAAACTTTACTTGCATGTTTAACCTTTACTAAAACGTTAAAATTATTGCGGATTTTAATTTTCTTTTTCTCAATATCCTAAATCCGTTTGTATTCCTGAGAACACACGATGTTTAGAAACGTTACCTTTTAAGCTAGTGGCATCAACAGTAGTATCGAACCAATTGTAACTTACTTTCTCGAAGCTATTAATCGGCAAATTATCCAGGATTTTACGGACGTAAAAAAGCGCATCGATAATTTAGATAACAATATTTGTGAAGTCAAGAACCGAGTGAAACATTATATAAAGGCAAAAGTAGTTATAGGAATGGAAATTGCCCTGGTTTTTATACAGTAAAATTCCCCTCAATTTCTTCGTCCAATGTTTTAATATCTATGTCGTAAGAATAACCATCATCTTCATAATGATAATAATCATTCTCGTAAGTAGTAAGCTGCCGACCACCGCGAGTTCAAACACTGTTATCCCAATTTTCATAAGCCAGAATCTCGAATGCCCGAGTTTAAACCTCCTAGAAATCGCGACCGCCCCCAAGAATCCTATTACGAGTTACGAGAACGCGAAGAAGCCAACAGACGCGAGGCTTTACAGCCTTTCTTAATACTTGACAGGAGGAAGACGCTTAAAGAGAGAAGAGGTAGAGGTTTTTGACCCAAAATATCCCGATCCTCTGGATTTCGACATTGTGATAGTGATTAAGGATGTCGTCTTTACGGACGTCTAGTTTTTTTTAGTAATGGCTAGATTTATTTGCTAGTGTTAACTTTAATACCGAAAGCTAATTAGCTAAGATGTTTTTAACCTTACTTCAGGGATCGGCTATGTACTGGTAAAGTTTAAAACTAATTCTATTGAACCGTCGTAAATTGTGCTTTCGCAGCCTCGCGAAGATTATGGATACTTTTATGGTAAGATTCGTCATAGACGTTATCTAAGCTATTACGAAAAATGAGAAATATACATTTCGCTTCCGTAACTTGTTGAACGAAGTGTATAGGCTAAAAACATATTTACATGTAAATACAATACGCTAAAGGTATTAATACCTTATATAGGTATAATGAAAATGAGAGGGAAGTTATTGTTAACATTTGTTTTTTATTAAATATAAACATTTCGTAATATTTTACACCTTTTCGTTAAGGATAACAAATACGTAAGGATATAGATTATATTAAGGAAAATGAAACTACGTGATTTACGGTAGCGGAACGTAAATAGCCCTGTACTTGGCTTGCTTTAAAGTGCTATACAAAAGAACTTTACTACTTTCGCGATGACCGCAAGTGTACTTACAAAAGGTACGAGAAAATATGTTATTTCAAGGACCGATACGAAGCTTAACGTCGAGGATACGGTCGTTTATATAATTATTACCAAAATCATAATTAAGATTATTAACGCCGTGAATATCGTTTTCGTTAGCGTTCTCGTTAACTAAAACGAGATAAATCGTTACTAGACAAAAATCCTTAACGTTCAAGTAATTATGAACGTCGAGGTAGTCGTAAACGCCGTCTGAGCAGTCGTAAACGACGCCGTAATCGCGACCGACGCGTTTATAATATCTATTGAGATACTTTTAATAACTAGACCTCATAGCTTTTAGAAGAATCCTTACTCATTTTCTTTACGTACTCGGAAAAGACTATTGCAGATAATATAATTAACTTACTCCGGTTAAGTGAGAGAACTTAAAGATATTATTATAAAGTTTTTCGATTCCCTTAATTAGCTGTTTACCTATTTAAAAAGCTTTTTAGTTTTCAACACTGTTAGTACTCGTATCTTACGAATACATTTGCGCTAAATCGATAGACTTACTCTCAACGAAGTTATTAATAATCTTAAAGAGATGGAAGTTATGATAGCTCGTGATATTAATAAGAAGGATTTTTTGGCAATGGGTAAATATAAATGCTTGTATATTTCTGTACTTGGCGGCGAGTATATTACGGATAAGAGTGAGAATATTACCATATGCCTCAACATAGGTTCAGGTAAGAATCTCGTGGAATTGCGCTTCCTTGTGAATCACTTCTTAGACTTTGTCAAGCTTGAGGTACCAGTACAAGAACACGAGCCGATTATTGTAAGAAACACTGTGAAGCCTCGTATCTGTTGGTTTTTTAGCGCACTCGCAGCTCGTGATGGGGTTTTCGGAGGCGGTCGTGATCTAGAAAAGGTTTAGGCTCTGATATTCGAAATTCAAGCTCGTGAAGATCGGGTTAACGGCGTTCGAACTCACAGCGGTCGGTAGCTTACTATTTACAAAGACAATCATTATCCTTACCAGGATAACGGTTATCTTTATGATGTAGAGATTAAGGTGTTAGGTAAAGAGATTAAGGGGAATCTTACTGTATAATAACCAGGGATATTACTACTCCTTCAATTACTCCTATCTTTAAATAATTTTTCACTTGGTTTTTCAATTCGCCAATATTATTATTGGGATTATCAAAGCGTTTATTTACGGTCGTAACGCGCTAGTCAATTTACCGATTAATAGTTTCACGAAGGTAAGTTGCGATTGGTTTACCGTTACCGTTACTATTGCCGTTGTTATCGCTATCTATTGAGGTAACATTTCTAGAAATGGTGTGTATTAGCCTGTAAAGGCGAATTAAAGCTGGTGAAAAAAAGGGAAATGAAATTTGAGATAACTGTTACGATTTGGTAAATGATGGACTTATAAGTAAGGTTTATTAGCCTTAAGTTTATCGTAACAGCGTAAAAAAAAGTAACTGGTTCGTTAATTACATTAACAACTGTTTACCCATTATGAAAGCCAACTAAAATACAGTAAAACCGACGAAAATAAGAAAAGGTTAATTGGGAAATATAGAATCAAAAGAAAAAGTCGTAAAGCCAGATAGCTTAGGAGATCAATGATGTTTTTTTTTTTTTTTTTTTTTTTTTTTTTTTTTTTTTTTTTTTTTTTTTTTTTNTTTTTTTTTTTTTTTTTTTTTTTTTTTTTTTTTTTTTTTTTTTTTTTTTTTTTTTTGTAATTTTACGTTTTGAAAACTATGACGGCAATAAAGCCTGGTAGCAATCAAGCCTGATTTAACTTAATCAGTTGTGTTTACAGCTACCATTTGTTGGATATTGCTGGTGGTGGTATAGTTTGCAGTTTATTGAAAAATAAAGAAGAAAACATACGCGAGGCTTCATAGCCTTTCTCAAAATACTCGGCGGGAGGAAGGAGTTAAAAGGGAGAAGTGATAGGGGTCCTTGACCCATAATATCCCGATTCTTTTTGTTTAAGCATCGTGACAGTAGGTAAAGACGTTATCTTTACGGACGTCTGGTCTTTTTAATAATAGCTTAATTTATTTACTAATACTAACTCTGGCGCTGATAGCTAATTAATTAAAATATTCCCCCCACGTATTTCAAGGATAATCCATTTACTCGTGAAATTTGGAGATAATTATATTTAATCGTCGTAAACTGTACTCCCGCGGCCTTACCGAGAGTATTGATACCCTCGTTACAAGATTCGCTATAAACTTTAAGCGAGTTACTACTAAGTATCAAAAATAGACTTTTAGCTTTCGTAAGCTGTTAAAAAACGAATAAGGGTTGAAAAAACACATTTAAATAAATATACGATACGCAAAAGTCAGTAGTACCTTAAATGAGTATAATAGAAATTAACGAGGATTTATAGTTGATATTGAATCTTTATTAAATATAAATACCTAATAATATTAATTGCCTCTTCATCGAAGTCAGAAAATTTGTAAGTACATAACCAATATTAAAGAAAACAAAATTAAGTTACTTACGATAATGGAAGGGAAGTTTCCTTATTATTAGCTGGTTTCAAGAGCTAATATAGAAAGAAACGTTACGAATTTTGCGGTAACCACGAAAGTATTTACAAAAGATAAGAAAAACACGTTATTTATAAGACCGATACGAATATTGAAGTCGAGGATACGGTCGTTTATATAATCATTATCAAAATCTTAAGAATAATTATTAACGTTGTAAGAATAGTTTTCGTTAGCATTCCCGTTAACAAAAACGAAATAAACGGCTACGAAATAAAAAGCCTAAACATCGAGGTAGCCATAAACGCCGTCGAAGAAGTTGTAAACGCCGCCGAGGTATTTGTAAGCACCGCTGTAATCGCGACCGTCGCGTTTACAATATCCATTTTAATACCAAGGATAACTAGACCTTGCCGTCTTTAAAAGTCTCCTTACGATCTTCCTCCATGTACTCGGAAAAGGGTATCGTAGGCAACGTAATGAATAAACCCCGGCGAAGTAAAAGAACTTGAGTCTATTGTTACAAGTCTTTCAACTTATGTAATTAGCTGTTTTCTTACCGAAAATTTATTCAGCTTGAGATACTATTAGCATTCGTACCATACGTAGGCATTTCAGCTAAGAAAATAAAACAACCCTAAACGAAGTTATTAATAATCGTAAAAAGCTAAAAGTTATTGTAAATATTAATGTTAATAACGAGACTATTTTAACAATAGGTGGATACAAATACTTGAACATTTTCTTATATAGCCGCGAATACATTATGGACAAAAACGAGAATATTAACATGTACGTCGACAAAGATATAGGAAAAAATCTCGTGAAATTTCTCTTTTTTAAAAAAAAAACGTCTCAAACTTCATTAAGTTTAAGGTGTTAGTACTAGAACGCGATATAATTGCAAAAGTTATGGTTCCTAAAATTCAGCTGAAAATGAAAGCCAGATAACCCTTTTAAATTCTTAGCTACAAGATTAATAGCTCGTTAGAACTGTTATGTAAGACGGTAAAAGCCTGGGTTAGAGGAAAACTCGATATTAGCACTCTATTTACCAACAGTTGGCTATAACCTCGCATGGTTAATATTCTCATGTCGCAAAATGCAATCTTATTCCGCGACAGCAAATCCGATATCCCATTTATTTTTATTGACTCAAGCCATTGGCCATTGTGTCTATAGGTTACGTGACTATATACGTAGCAGGATATATAGTACCCGGCTTGGGCCCGGTCTGGGTACGGACTAGGTGCAGTCTGTGTACAGCACGTGTGAGGGCACGTAACTTATTGGGCACTGGTTATTCCTATAAGTCCTATACAATAGTCTATGGTAGCATTTTTTAGTCTTTTGCTATACCTTAATGGTAAGTCCTTTTTAGCACTTACTCGGTTTATTATTATATATTCGACTATAACATATTATTAAAGTCTTTTTATATCTTTCTTTGAGACTATTACTTATAATGAACCAATCCATAGAAAATATTAATGATTTTAAGCTATATTTAAACGTTATTATAGGGGATACACTGTCGGTGAATTGCCAGGACTCGCTTTCATAAATATACCTCCTATCTTTTTAGAGGCAATTTAGGCCTATATTTCTCGTTTATAGGATATTGAAGGCTATATCGCGAATATTATAGAATCATTGTAATAACCTGGTTAATAGGCTTTCGTTAGAGACTTCATTTTCGGCTTTATTTAGGTTGTATATAAGATTTGATAATTTAAATCCTACTTAACAGGAATTTGTATTAGCTTTTTATTACTTTAAGGTATGTGAAAACGCTATAATCAATCTTAATTCCACGGATATGTTTTACCTAATCGGAGACGCAATAATTGATCGAATTTATATTAAAAAAAATGTAAATTATGAAAGGTCGATATACGTCCCTTTATAGAGACGGTTATTGTACAAGAGCAGTAAAGTAAGATATGACGACATATTACGAAGCCAGCTAAGATATGATTATATATAATATAGGAAAGCTTTTAGATTATATTAAGGTTATTTTAAATAAACCTTATCACGAGGATTAAGCTTTAATCCAATTAAATGAATTGCTTATGAATGAATTGAGCCTATAGTGACCATTTACTATTAGGCTCAAAATATTAATAACTCAAACTTACAGATGGAATTAGAATTTCGCCGTAATGTTTAATGACTTACGCTTTTACGTATTCCAACGTATTTATGACAAATTTGTTATGATAGGCGTAAGCTGAGTAAATTATTTCGTAACCCTAACGAAGTATCGTTAACTTGCCAACGAATTAAAGTTTTTAAACCAAAAGCAACGTTTTGGTACTTAATTAACTTGACTCTTATAAAAATAACGACCGGAAAAAATATATAGTTATAACAGGAATTTATACCATATAAAAATCCTGGTGAAAAGGTTATGGTAATCGCAGTTAATTATTTTCATAAACCTGTTTAATACCTCTTTATAACTAAAGACGTAGGGCGACGTAGAGAACGGTGAAGGAACACTTAATTAGGCTAGTTATAGGGAGTTACCTACGTTTTCGTTCGACGGACTACTACTAATATAATTGCGAATTTATCCCGGCATTACCTTAAACATAAATAAAAACGGTTTATGTCGAAAATAAATAAACGAAAATCCTATATTGACGGCGAAGAGGAAAGCCTAACTCTTAAATATAATTTGATTTAGTGGTTATATAACCTTGTCGGCGTAATTACAAAATGTAGCTTTTTTTTTTTTAGCTCGATTGAAATACTTATAAGCGAAGATTGCTTTATTGTCTTTTTTTTATAATACGTACTTTTAAGATATTCAAGTTCATTTTAACTGTAAATATTATAATACTATAAGTAAGGTTTTGGTATAATACTTGGCGATAAAATGGATTTGAATACTATACTCGAGAAATTTATGTTTATTTTTAGGATCACAGCAAAATAAACGTATTACTCAATTAGCCAAGTTTTGTAAAAATTTGAATAAATGCTTGATCCCGATAATAATGTATATTATTTCCGGAATTCCACGGGATAAAATTCATAAAATACCTCAAATTCAATACTAATAGGTAATTCTAAATGTTATGAAGAAGCGTTTAATAATTTATTATGAGGGATGATTAGTTATCGATACAGTATTAATACGCTTTAAATTCAGGTATATACGTGGCGTTATAAGATCAGTTTTTATCGATTGAGCAAAACTTTTGTAAAGAATAATATAATGTATGGGTTATCAAGCATAATAAGCTTTTGTTATAAGTCTATACAAAATAACGCGAATTTAATAAACGATGGTATCGATTACCGTTAAGGAAAAAGAGAATTAGTTACTTATGCTACCAATATTAATGAAATTTCGTAACCTATTCGACAAGGATAAAGTTATAACTTTACCCTAATATAAGGGAAAATCGATTACTATATTTATATTAAAAAAAACGAAAATGAAGTTTCAGTAAAACAACCTAGAAGATTATTATACTTAATATTACAAAATTAACTTCTCGAAGTCACACGTTACATTACGAAATTAATAAATAAAGATTAGATTCGGATAAGGTTTTTATCAGTTGTAGTATAGGTACTACTATTTATTGAACCGGGTGGTAAAAAACGTTTTTTTTATCGATTACTGGAGTACTAAATAAAATTACAGAGTAAGATATTTTTCCTTTACCTTTCATTAAGAAAACCCTACGCGTGTTATCAAAGTCGATATGGTTTACGAAGTTCAATATTCTAACGACTTTTTACCGTATTCGGGTTATGCCCGAATAAAAAAATTCAACGGATTTTCGTATACGTCTCGGATTATTTAAGCAGCTAGTTACCCTTTTCGGGTAGGCGATAGTATCAGCGACGTTTCAATGATGTATTAATTATGTAATAACAAATATTTTGGATGATTTTGTTACAATTTACATAAACGATCTTTCCATCATTTCCTCCAGTATTAAGTTAAATCATTCATCGAAATTTCGAGTGGTTTTAAAACGCCTTTATAATATTGGGTTGAACTTCAACTCGAAAAATTATGACTTTGTGGTTAAAGAGGTAAAATACCTATGTTTTATTATAACGGTTAGTATAGGTATTCGGGTCAATCACGAAAAAGTTCAGATAGTATGCGAATAAGAATCTTTACGTACTATTCTAGAGGTCTAAGATCCTTTGGTTTCCCAATTTTTATCGGGACTTTATTAGTAATTTCATAGAATTAGCTAATTATTTCATTAGATTAACAAAATGAGGAATTCATTATGTTTGAATAAAACAGAGCAATAGGTATTTTGAAACTTAAATAATGCCTTTATTTCAGCTCCTATTTTGGTATATTAAGACTGAGATCGGTTACCGATGATAAAAATCGATCATTCGGAAACGGCGTTATCAGGGTATTTAACGTAATAGGATGAAGATAATATCTTAAAACTAATAAATTTCTATTTTTTTCAGAATAACGAACGCTAAAAGCAACTATACTATTTACAATGAGATGCTTTTCGGGGTAGTATCCTATTTAAAAGTGTGGTTTTTAGAATTGAATAGTGTCCGTATTCCGTTTACGATTTTAACAGATTATAAAGGATAGGAATATTTTTCCTTGCGACGCTTAATTTCCAAATAATCAGTTAAATGTATCTTAGTCCTTTTATTTTTTCCCCCATACTATTGACGATACCAGCCCGCAATTTAGGGCAACTGTTCGGATGTATTGACCTGTAGGTTATAATATAAGTTTGAAGTTAAGGAGAGCCGCGCGGGTTTTTTTCCGCCAATTTTTATTACTACGTTAAACATGGTAATAATAAACTTAAACATTATAAAAACATATATAATAATGGGTTGTATAAATTAATTGGTTAGAACGGATGCTTGGCTATTAGATCGCGATAATATAAAGCCGAAGTGAAAATAGAAAGATTTCAAAGGACCAACGTTAGCGGAATCGCTTCGGGCCTGGTCTACGCTCAGGTTGCCAGCCGGAATAATGTTAAAGGATTTCAAAACGCCGGTATTAATGGCATCGCCATGGACTCGGCCGTATTGAACCCGTTAATTTCGTTCATACCAAGTAATAGCCTTATTTTCGGGCCGGATACCCATTCGGAATTATAGGATTAAGAAGTAGTAAACTACTCGTTACACAAGGTTCGCTTATTGGCGGTTTCCGAGGGGTCTAGTGGTTTTCCAGCCATGATAAAATAATTGTTATGAATTGCGAAATGTAAAATTAATTCGCGTGGTACGTTATATTAATATAACTGACTATAATTTTCGAATTGAAAACCATTATCGATAAAAATATTAGAATAGATTTAAGATGTGCCATTTACAATTTATCTGGTTCAAAAGATTCCATTTGAATTCTTTTATTAAGATTACTATTAGGAAGGGATAATCCTAAATATTGAACGATTTTATCGAATATATTAGTAATATAATAATACGAAACCTCATTGTACCTTACGATTAAGCCATCTTTAACCCCTTCCTATTTCAAATTAGTATTAGGTTTATATTTTTGTTGACTTTTGAGTCGACCTATTAGTTATCAATAACAGCTTTTAATATTTATTTTCTCTTACCAACTCCCTCATTAAGTTTATCCAACCCGAAAATATATATTTCATAACTGCAGATACCTATACAGAGCACTTTCAGGATATATAGTAATGATTACAAAAATGTCCGGCTTGTATTATTAATAATCGAGGTTTGGATTAAGTAGGTGTATTTTAAATAAACCAATATTTTTTAATAAAAGTTAAATAACTTTATTTACGTTGTACAATTTATGAATGAATCACGATATAGAATGTGTTCATTAGGAAATTCAAAAATACATACGAATTATTGTTTTTTTTTTTGTAATATAATAGAAAATTATATTAACCCGTTCATTAATTTAAATTAAATATCGGAAAGGCGAGGATTTCCAGGTTCAACGTAAACCGTTTTATAAATGGGTACGAAATATCCCTTATTTCAAAGGTAAATAAAGTCGCGAAGTCGTCGACTGGTCCGACAGAGCGAGTCGTTACGTTTTTAATATATTTTCGCAAAGGTACGAGGCTAATATTAATTGGGACAATATATGTTTAATAACAGATAAAAATAGCGATAAATCTACGACAACATTCAGTGTAACGGTATAAGGTAAGTGACTAAATTTAGTTTGACTTTCGTAATATTACAACTACACTTCCGAGTAAAAAAATTCAATCATTTTATAATTAGTACTGGATCATCGATATTTCGAATTCGTTAAATGTTGTTTTGAATGTTTTTGGTAAATATCTTATATTTCATGTTGATTTGGTTGCATAGGCGGTTACTTACTACTTTTCTTCATAAATTTCATCTGATAATCTCATAAAAATCATTTTTGTTGTTCACGACGTAAAAAAAGGGTATATACGAAGAATTTAAAGTTTAAGATTTTTTTGCAACGAAAACCGAGCTGGATTTTATTCGCTTTATATTAGCTAAATGAAAATTTTATAAGCAACCGAAATTGAAATTGTTGGAAAATCAACAGGATATAATAATATAAGAAAATTAGAAGAGAAATAAAGGGAAGTCCGGGTATATAATAGCCTAGTGTTTTGATATTGACGTCGAGTATATACAAAGTAACTCAATCAGAATAAACCGCCTTTACTTCGGAAATGGTACAATACTTGTAACAAACGAGAAAACTTTATTTTCAATATAATATAATACTATAAATTGGGCTGGGTATATATTACCCGACTTTTTAGAAGTAATATCCGACTGCGAGACGGCTTTTATTACGACCTATTAAAATTTTACCTTTTGGTTATTTTTATTTTCACTTAGATTTAGAGACTAATAGCGTTATTAACGTTCATTACCCTATTACTATTGGTCTCGAATACTATAAAAGGCCTGTAAAGACGGACGGCGCGGGGTAGGGCGGGTACCAATATGCGTTAACGAATGGGGTTAACGAACGACGAAATGGATGCAGGGCAACGTCGAAAAAAGCGGGTAACGTTAGTCGGGACGAGCATTTGAGGAGGTAAACGATAACGGTTAGCGAAAGGCGGGTCGAGGAAAGCGACTCTTTATACAGATTATTAAGGATTATAACAAATTGATTTATACCCAAGCGATGCGGTTGGCCTGTGTATAATTTTTCGCATGTTTTCGGTCAGTCCAATTAGGTTACTATTGGTTATGGTTAATATATAAAATACGGGCAATCACAGGGCTCGTATAATTAGGCCTTTAATATCTTTCGTTACGTTTTATAAGCTGTAATCTATATTAGTTATAAAATATATAGATTATATAATATATGATTTTAACCACTTAGGTCAAACTTACAAAATAGTATACAGCAAATATTAAAAAAAGTCTAGGTAAAAACATTATGCGGTAATTTACGGTTGGTCGAGAAAGTTTTATTATAATAAATAAGTAAAACTATAAAAAGTAACAGAGAAGTTTCAAGGGAAGGAGGACTCAGGTAAAGGGGGAGATGGGATTGTATAACAAAAGGGGTAAAAGCTTATATTACTGAGACAGTGGATATTCCTTTCGTTTGGGTTATATTTTGAGGTTGAATGAATTGTTTAACACATTCAGAAAATAAGGAAATTGAAATGAGCCGGTAGTTCGAAATATCATTCTACCGTTTATAAACGGAGTATTAAGTATAACTTGCATTTTATTTAGTTATAATTCACTACTTTAATAGGGCGCCTAAAGCCAACGAATCCCTGAATAAAATTATTTTCTAACTACACTACGAAAAGGAGTTAATTGTGATTGGGTTTCCTATGAAGTTAATTTATCAAGCTAACCTTATTATTAATATTCTGGTATATAAAATAACCTTACATACGATAAAATCTGATATAAATAAAAGAAACGCCGGACTTCAAAAGCTGATTGATATACGATATAAACGTGTTTTTCGTTTAGAAATAGAGACTTCGCTTTTATCCTCGTTATCGCTAAAAATAAGTTGGTCGTGTATAATGCAAAAATGTTATTAAATAAAATTAACGACAATGTATTAATATATCATGGGGTAATATACTTTACGAAACGGTTAATTGTTTTTACTGGGAGTTTGTACAACGATATAATATAAACAACGTTTATGTTTAATATTAGTTATAAAAACAAAACCATGGTTCAAAGATTGAGAAATATGTATTAAGAGTTAAATGCTTAAATATAAAGGGTAGTAATAAAATTATATAAAAGTACTTTGAGGTAAAAAATATCGAAGGAAGGTTAACAAGGTAAAAAGAAAAGAAGAGAAGAGTAGTTTTAAGGGTTCTATAAGAATTCGTATTTATACATATTAACGGAACGAATTCGGCAGGAGTTACGTGTAATACGGTAAGGTAAAGGGGCGCAATATACGGTACCGGCGGTAAAAGCAATATATTATACGATATGTTTGAGGGCACGTTATACGGCGTCGGCGATAAAAATGATACTTTATACGGTACTTTAACGGGAGCGATATACGGCGTCGACGTCTTAAGATAAAATCTACTGATACATTATACGATATGTTAAAGGAGCGCGTTATACGATATCGGAGATCTGGAATTAAATCGGCCGATACATTATATGACGTATTGAAAATTACGTTACTGGCCCGCATCCTACGTTTCATTAGCAAGATATCGCGGCTCTTATGGCGTTAGGGGAAAAGGGGGGTATATTATAAACTTAGGCCATAGGTTATTGAATCTACCGAGTAAGTAACTATATACGTAATGGGATATATAATACCCAGTACGGGCACGGTCCGAGCACGGAACGGACGCGGTCTATGTACGGCTCGTATATGGGCACGTGATGGGCTAAGCACTAGCCATACCCATAGTCCTACACGATAAACCATGGTAACCTCTTCTTGTCTTCCGCTATACATCAATATTAAACTCCATTTGACACCTACTTGGCTTACCATTGTAATTAAGACCATAAAATTTACAGTATACAAGACAGCTGCCAAGCCTATGGTTCGCAAAATGAAAAAATCGTTTTCTTGTAACGGTACAACCTACAAAAAACATACAGGTAACAGTCGAATATATCAGTCTACACAAAAGTCGATCGTATATATTTACTTCTCACCATCGAATCCCTTTAAATGCAATTATTAACGTCATCACGCCGCATTTTATGCAGTTGAATAATCCGACGAAATAAGCGGAGAAAATTTTCAAAAAAGCCAGGTTAGTCACCATAACTAAATGTAAAGACTAAGCTTATTTTTAAGCCAATTAAACAGCATATTACAGGCTTTAACTCAAGCTAATAACGCTATTCCCATCTCTTCATTAATAACGTAACCTATAGAGTCAACCTTACAAGGTTATTTGGTAAACTTTACATCATCAGACGTTCAATAAGTCAATTTGCCAATATCAGCATTAGAAGCCAAGTTCGAGCTGGATTCTTCTAACATATAAATATTAACCTTTTCACTTAGCCTTTTAAAACGAAGCCAAATACCCATTAACTAGAAAATTAAAACTCCTTTAATAGATGCTATAGTTTACCTAATTAAGGAGTTTTCTTATAAAACTTGAAAGACTACTCGTATAGAGCTCGAATTGAAAAACTAATAACTACGGGTAATACCTAATTTATTTGGCATTAAGATACCAAAATATATACTAATAGTTTGAACGCAATAACACGCCTATATTAGTGCAACTGACAGAATGTAAGTATTCAAACTTCAGAAAATTTACGTATAATAACCTTATATATGAGAGGATACCAGTCTACTAAAAGTTTAGAGGGAATAAATAATAAATGTACTATTGGTTAAGACTTGGTAATATACTAAATTTAACTTTTATCTTTATCATATCTCGAAGCGGTATAAATAACCGTTAATATAATGGTTTCACAATCTTTACGATTAAGACCGCATGGAATACTCCGACGAAAACTTACCATTCGCCTTATTAGTCTTCTGTAATGATCACACTTCATACCCGTGAGTATATAGAAGGTTTCAGAGGGTTTATGTTATCAAGATGGTAGCAGAAGTGCTGAGCGAACAATATCGCAACCGTTCAAGTAATGATCAAAAGCCGTGAGGCTATTGGGAATATACTGAGACTGAATACTTAGATTGACAACTGAAGAGCTATGAAGGAAATACTATCTATGTGGTGCTGACCGTGTCCTTATATCCTTAATCTTTCATACGCCTTCAGTGCTGGATCATGTTGGATCGAAACATGATCTCAATGATTCTTGGTGCGTAACCCTAACACTAAGGTTGCTGACATAAGAGATATCCCCACCTGATGTCTTGGACATCAGGTTCTTAGTGGCTTAGCCATATACTGGCCTGTTTTTAGACCATCCGATATTCTTGGATTATAATATCTTCATAATTTGGCGTATAATTTATAACATTTAGAAAGAACGCGTTGTAATTGATATCAAACCTTTCAACAATTATAGTCCACCCAATAATTACAATTTGCTGTTGTGAAGCTATATTATAGGTATGTCACGTAAAAAGAGTTGGATTATAGTAATCAATATCACTAAGTTCTCCTGTTAATTTCTTATTGATATTCTATTATAAAATGATTTACGGGAATTTACTACCGTAAACTAAAACGCATGAAAAATCCTATTGGAGGATTTCGAAATTAGCGTCTTTACGCTCAAAAATATATAAATCGCACGCTACAGCTATTCCACAATTTTTACGAAGCTTTTATCAACGATATGATTTTTTAAAAAAAAATATTATAGGAGTAACTTACTTATTTGAAGTCAATATTCGTTTCATTTTCATGAAATGGATTATTACTCTCATTAGAAAAGTCATATATTGGCTTCCAATCAGTTGAAATTTTCGGATTCGGTGTTAATGCCCTCGGCATGTCATTAGCCGAAAAAATGCACGTAAGGCTTTGGTAAATTATCGTTCCTGCGGATTGAAAGGCTTTAGAAACGTATTCAAGCGCAGCTGGATTTTTATGATTCATAATTCCATTTTTACTTAATTTTCGAATACATTGCAAAACCTTGAAGTAGATCTACTTTCGTAAAGTCGAAAAAAATGTAAATTTAACACCAATATCAAAGGAAAACGTCAATATTACACGTAAACTACGAAAATCAAACCTATGAAAGAATTATAAGGTTTATTTAACGAGCTTGAAAAATAATTATACGCGAAATTAAGCTTTTACTATACTCTGATTACGAAAGCCTTTGTTTTCGTAAGTTAATGGCAGTTTAAACCATCAATTTACCGTTATGATTTTTTAATTAAAAGAAAGTCATAGCTTAATTCCCCACCAATATATTCAAATCACAGTAATCAAATCAATCATATTCCTTAATTGATAGTTTACTGAAGTGAAACTTTATTATGAACCTTTTAAACACAAAGTTACTTACTTTATGTAAGTTTTAAAGAGTCTACGTACTCCAGTCGTAAACAACTCTCATTTATTTATCGTTTTTACAAACTATAAATTGATCAACGGCATATTAAATTGAACTTTACTCAACTCTACATCTATCGATCGCGCTAACAAAAGATGAATTAATAAATTTATTTATTTGAATACATACAACTTAGATGTCGTTTTTCTTCCAAGTCGTACAAATATTAATTCAGATTCTTTGTCGAGACTTCTCACTTCAAACGAAAAATGAATACAGAAAAAATGAACAACCAATTCTCCACTAAATCTTTGATAATTTCCTAGATTTTACGGATTATACAAATATTGCTATACGTATAGCAAAAGCTCAAATGCCAGACGAATGAGATCTTTACCTTTAGACTGACTAACAAGCAAATGTAATGTGGGAATTAATAATGAATAAATTAAAAAAAGACAACGGCGAAAACTTCGTTTTTATTCTAAAACCCGGATACCCTTTCCGTCTTATCGACTGTCTTTCATATAATTGAAACGAATTTATCCGTAAGCGTTTGGTATTACCAAATACCATGATATAGTGATTTCTTACCAATGTTTACGATAAACGAAATTACCTTTACCCCAAACGCATAATGGATACTTTAAATAGACTTTATTTTCAGTTGAAATTAAATTGAATAAAACATACTTTAAAGATTGCCTACGATATAGGCAAATTCAAAATGATCACAAAGATCCCGTGAAAAAGTAATAACCAATCAAAATACCATAAAAGCCGATATAAACCGTTTATATAAATTTCATCGTTGCTTTGCCACTAATCTGTTCTTCATACACACTGTGATAACTACCAGCCAAATATAAATTTACCCTCATTTTACCGGTAATTTGTAAAACACCCAAGAAAACGCTTCTTCTTGCGGAAAATACAACATATACTGCTGACGAATAGGCTACTATGTTGTCAAGGCATTTACTACTTCTAAATTAGCCTCATCCCAAATAAATAATCTCGAACCGAAATTCTAAATTTATGTCTACATTTTGGCAATTACTATGGAAGGATTTCGAAATGAAATTTATAATAATAACAGCCTATTATCCTCAAACTAATGGTAAACCTACAAGGAAAAATCAATTGATGGAATTGGAATTACGTTACCATATAGCTAAATACCCAAAATAGCCATAGATTAAGTATATTAAAACACCATAATACAATCTCCATAACGCCTGTTTTCTAACAATGAACGCCAATCCTAACAAGTTTCTTTTCGGCTTTGAATTAAACTTACTAGTAGATTGTCTTATTCCGTTAATACCTCGTTAACAAGTTAATATACGTTTTATGTGGAAACATTTAAAACGAAATACTTAATGAACTTTAGATATTATGGCACTAAAAGAAAAAAAAACGAAACGATTGAAAATCATAAATAATATAAATTTGATGTTGGTAACCAAATTTAGCTTAAATTTGACCGGATATACAAGCCTTTGCATCGCCAAGGAAAACTCGCTCCTCCTCTTTTAGAACCATTTACTATTGTAAATAAATTAGAAAACTCGATTTAATTTTTAATTTCCTTTCTAATTTAAGGATTTATCCTATTATTAGCATTCTTTACCCATCACCTACCCAAAATAACAACACCTTTAAACGAGTATCTCCGCCTATAACACCTATTAAATGGGAAGTAAATAAGAATAAATAAGAAGATGAAAAATACTAAACAAGAAATTAAATCGCCGCTGCCGAACGGGTGAAAAAGTTTAATAGCTCGTGCGATAAAATGAATTTATAGAAAAAGAATACCAATAGGTAAAGCTCAAGGGTTTAGAATATTTTAGGAAACTAATGAATAAGTCTGAAGAGAATTTGGGACAATCTCCATCACTATTGGAAACCTTCCCACGAAAACTGCTTCTCGCTAAGACAACTTTTCGTACAAAGCTATTTTCATAAGACATAATGAAATTATCACGCTTGCTCATAATAAGGACATCATGATTTCTTTGTCCCCCGGCATTTTGTGGACCTAGATGGGGTATCAAACCTCACCTACCTTCCTTTTTGTCGGTTATTGTACATATATACCTGCTGCAAAGTCTGTAGCAGTACCTAAACTTAGCTTATTCATCTTTCAATACACTGAAAATCACACCACCACCAGCTAGATCCTACATAAACCTAACAAACCCCGGGAATTAAAACAACCTAAAAAACTGAAACTCTACTATTGATTCTGGCTTAACTAATATTAACATTTTAAAATGCTAAGTATGCCAACGTTGACTGTACATAAGGTGACTAGACATTATCAAGCGCCGATAAGAAATATGAAGCTTATAATTACCTAGAAAAATGTAAGTTAAATGATTACCGTATAATAAGCTCTTATTCAAAGTTATGTAAATAGGCATGAATATCATTAACGTATAAAAACCGTACTACCAAAGAAAAAATAACGGTTATGGTTCGATATAACATTTAATTTACGAATTGTTTTCACTCGTTCGAAATTAAAGGAGATCTATTCCTATGTAGAAGGGTTGGCGCGAGCTGCGTTTGAAAATTAAACTCCGGGTCTTTTCCTACGTTAGAAAAGGGGACTTCTTTACCGTTAAAAATTTCTACCGACTAGTAAAAGGGATTTTTCAAATTAAGTATTGACGAAATAGATATTACAAATATGAATCATAATTAGTTTACTAACGACGTATAAACTAAAATATTAAATTTACTACCCGGATTTCAGAGTATTATCGGTAAAGACTTTAACCTCGTATATAGTCAGGAGAAACCAATTTTATATAATATGCTTAAGGGACCAATTTTGGATAGTTGAGCCTTTATAATAGGTATATACTTTAATGGCGAAGTCAAAGTTCCTTTACATAGCCTAAAACAAATCCTCGACTTTATCTTTATTTATATTACTAGTGTCGATCAGCTTTTCCTGATAGGCGTTAAGACCTTGCAAAGTCGTTGATCCAAATCGGTCGAAGTAACAGTAGTATTGCGTGGTCAAGTGGTGGATGTATTGTTTTAGTTTTGGCAGACCACTAGCCGGTTTGAATACTATTTATTCATGTCCAATCGTGTGGTTTGTGCCCTAATCTGAAGTTAGCATATACTATACTTGATTTTACAGTAAACCCACAAAAAATACATTTAACTTATAGTTAGTATAGTCAACTTACATTGACTTATGAAGTTTCAGTTTTCTTTAACATTGGAAGCATTTTATTTTGTCCGTATATGTTAGTATGGTCTACAGCTTATGGAACTCTACGTTATCCACTCAATCAAGACCTTAGGGTACTCTACAATTCCAAGACCCGTAGGTGTGTAAACTACAACCTTAGTTTGATAACGTGACGTTACCCTTTTAGTATTCGCCCGGTGTCCAATTGAGCCAAGGATATAATTAAGTGGAACTTTAAAAGAGTCTCTGTAAAGTTGTAGTAGTAAAAAGAAAAGTCGGTGTAATAAGGTATTAATATTATTAAAATGTGTAGATATGCGTTAGGGCCCATACATATATATATAGGTAGATATAAGTATATGTGAGTAGCGGTTCATTATCGTAGCAAAGCGGAATTTAGTCTTAATAAAAAAGGGGTCCCTTTATTTAACCCGCCCCTAAACCAATTTGTTTTATAATAATAAATCGCCTATATCCTAGTAAATATATATTTACCTTACATCTAATACCTTGGAACCCTGTAACGAATCTTCCTAAGACTTAAAACACTATATTAACGTAAATAATAACCTCTTTACACGAAAATTGTTCCCTACGCACCGCGCATCGCTGAAAGCGCCTATAAGCACTATTGGGGTGGATTGTAATACCTTCCCGGGCTTTGTATACCCGCCTTTAAACCTTTTCTTACCCCTTTTCCTCCCCTTGCCCCCGCTTCTCCCGTCACTTTCACCTGCCTCCTATAACCACACAGAGTACAACCTTATACAGGTTGTATTAATTTTTTTAAAATGGTGGTTCTAGATGCTATTTATATTAGTAATTAAGTGTCGAGCGTTTGATATATCCGTTACGTTTGTGAAAGTTCCAACGTTGTGTCAAAACGTGTGATAATGTAATTAAGGACCGGAATCTGATTAATAATAGTAATTAAGCGTGAAAGCGGGTATATTCCTGTCGATATCGGCCTTACGAGGATTTTGGCTGTTCAACGTGCCGTCGTCGCCATAAAAGCCCCCTCCGGACGCCTAACCGCCTTATGGCGATCTTTTCGCACCTCCATTAAGGCGGCCAAAATAGGCGCGACGTAGGTAGCGGCCGGTATATTAATGAGTTGGCGAGGCTCTACTATCGCCAAGGGAGAGGTTAAAAACGGAAACGAAGACGATGGCCCTAATAGCGACGTTAAAACGAGTTTTATCATTAATAAACCTATTACCATCATTCCCATTCCAGACCTCACATTTTCCTTTACTTCCGAGTTTATCCCTGCCTTCGGTTCGTAACCAAGTTTTGCCTTTTTTTGAGGATAAGGATATGGATAGAGAATAATAGTTGTAAAGGCTTTGATAATGGCGGTAGTAATATTATTAAATATATAGGATTAGCGGCCGGATAGTGTAAGGATTGAAATCGGTGGGATTGAAACGTAAATATTTTCGGTGGATGTAAACCGAATTTATTGTTGGCGGGCGGAAAACGAGGTTTAACTAAACGAAAATTTTGAAATTCTTTTTAATTTCGAGAAATAGTCCGTAACATGTTCAAATTCCCGGAAATTCTAATTTTTCGTAAGGATCTTGTATATATAGGCCCTACAAGTTTATCTATTTGGTGGTTTTCTGGGATATCGAGGTTAAAGTTTACGGATTTTTAAAGAGACAGAATAGTAAATTAGATGGGTAACGCCTCGTTTTCCATCGTATTGAGGGAAGAATATGTTAACCTTTTGAAGTCGAAAGCGCTGGTAGTAAGATACGAAATCCCGTATCCATACCTTATAGTTAAAAAACGATATAATCAGGGTCGTAAAAGTGGTGGTGAAGGCGAGAAAAGACCTATATGCCTGAGTTTATAATACTTTAATTTCGGTCTAATCATGTACATAAGGCCTTATTTTTTATATTGAGGGTAAAGATTGACCTTATTTCAATTGTGTTACTTTTACTTTACCATTTTCAAATGAACCCTAAGGTAACAATTAACCTGGATAACGAAAATTCGGTGATTATTTTTAGAATAAGTCAAAGACCTAACGTTAATACTCTCCAGCTTATCTGCAGCTTTGTCTTCATCCATATATATATATCCTAGGTACCATATTACTTTACAGCAGTCTAAATGTGATTCAACTATTATGTGAAATTCCTTGAAAGCTTATTAAAATAAGGTAACCGGGACCTTTTTCAGACACTATATTATAAAGGTATTGTTAATATACACCGTAATTTTACTTATCGTGATATGAGCGGTTATGTTGAGTCTGCGGAGCACGCCGATGACCTCTGCATCAAAAAATCAATAATAGAATAAGTTTTGTTAAAACCCTCTATTATTACGTGGTCGTTACAGTAAACCATATATTCGTATATAACGTATCTTCACTTATTGAATGATCATTTTAAATTATTGATAAATACCATAATATCATTTCTATTTAGGTTTAAATATTTTATTCTAAATGTTGCGATAATGATTTCTTTGTAATCTCGTTTGTAAGGGAGTCTGTGAAAGAAATTATATTCCATGGGGCTCATAAATCTCATTTTAAAGATCTGGCAAATTTCTTATTAGTAACGAATAGCTGGGGTTGGTGCTTATTTGTTTGGTAGCATCGACGTAAATGAGCAAGTTTTCTGAAATTAGTTGCAATGTTATAGTTTGCTAGCACAAGCCAAAGCTATTTAATGTACTGGGAGCCCTTCGATGAATAAAAGGCCTCCTATCTGTTACCTCGTATAGCGGTAAGGGTTTAAGATGAGGTCGTAAATTGTAAGCCGGTGTTCACTTTCGCAATTCGTAAGCTAAGGGGTGTTAAATGTTCAATTTTTTTTAACGATAATTGAAGTGAAGACGTTGTTACTTAAGGGTTATTTTGTTAAAGGGAAACCTAAAGGGTATATTGGCGACGATATTGGGCAGGATTTTGTATATAACAGAAATACTATTGGTGTTACGAAGATTAACAGAACTGTAATTTAGTTTTCGCAGCTTTTTTGTCTTTGATCGTAATACTAATTCTCGGTATAATATCTAAGAAAATATCTGATCTTCATATCGGCAGCGGTTGGTAAAAGATATAACAAAATCTTGTATTTAGTATGTAAAAGTTTTCTATAATATAAAATAACTTTTGGCGTCCTTGTTATGCGTTTACCCACGTCAATACTTCCTAATACGACTCTACAAAATTAAAACGTGAGTTAGTTTATGTTAGGAAACCAGGTATTCAGGAACGGGTTTATTACCGGGTAGATGGCACCGAATCAGCGTTAATATGTTGATTAATCCGTCTCGTGATGTTGAAAGGCCTTCGGTATCCAGTAATATGTAATAATTTTGACTTTTTTTCTACGAATACTAGTATTATTTAAATCGCTTACTAATCCGCCTCCTTTAAATTAACCTTGAATTCTTTAATATTTTGCTTGAAGGAGTTGAAAATATTGAATAAAAGACGTCGTTAGTATATATAAAATTATAGCCTAAATCAATCTTGGAAAGATTTGATATATAGATTACATAGACGACTAAAGAAAGATAAGAGTCTTATAAGGTTTCGTAATTAAGATTTGAAAATCTTATCATTATTATCGAATATTGGATCCTTACCACCCAATTGATTAAAAAGCTTTTGATGAGGGTAAACAAACTTGAATAAAAACTTAAACGCCTGGTTTTTTGAATTAAACGGTTATGGAATACGGCGTCGAAAACGATTTGTACGTTATATGATAAGATCGACGTTACCTTATCACTAGTAAAAAAGGATTTAATATCGTATGTAAGGGACGTAATCAAGTCGGAGGCAAATCGTTTTGGAGTTTCTTACCAATGTAAATGGACAATAATGCTTAGGGTGATGAGCGATCAAGATATCCCCTAGGTTTTAATACGTTTTAACTTTTTGAAGTAAACCGGTATTAATATAGATTTAATAAATTCCGATTGTCAGTTTCAATATTATAAATACCTTCAATTGTCGTTAGACTTAAAGAAAGATACCTAAACTCAGTTGTTTATAATAAAAATGGCGAAAGAACCCTGTTATTAAACTTTAACACGTTTTAAGAAAGCGTACAGTAATATTATTATTTCTAACTAAGGTTTTACAAATACTAATTGTTTTACGGTGGACCGTTTTATCCGAAATCTCAAACCCTTAGGGGATAATATAATCGGTTTTATTTCAGGTATTTCAAGAGTCGTATGAACATTTATTATTAAACGAAATCTGATCGGGGATATCGTCCCGTGAAACCTGAGTTTATTGAAGGGTGTCGAAGATAAATTAACCGGTTATTTTAAGTAAAGAGGTTCAGAATGGTAATGGAGACTTATATCAATTCATCATTTCGTATACGTTTGCCAAGTCCATAAGATCATCAAGTTGAATTTTTTAAAAACCCATTCGTACCCATTATATGTCGGCGAGAAAGATGCGGTGTTCGATAAATCTCGTGTCGTGCGACCGTATCATATCCGACTTTTTTATACAAAGGCAAAACCAATTCAATTTGGTGTTCCGCTATTTCGCAGCTTTTATTTATATTATAACGGGTTTTCCAATCAAGTATAATAAATACTCGTATAATTTAGCAAATGCACATACCTATTTATATATAGTTTCTTCGTTTTCGATATCTTTAACATATGTCAGAGACGTTGTAACAATAAAGATTGAGTTTTTGAACTTCCAAAGACTCATTTTCAGTACCATAATACTATAGATAAATAATATATAGGATTTGCGTGCCGAAAGAGTCAAAAAAAAAATCATATAATCTGAAGCGCTGTTAAGGTTAAGTCTGATTACCGTTGTGTACCCGGAAATATTAAGAAAAGTAAAATTGAAGATTTAAAAAACCAGTGTATAAAAACGTTTAACTTACCGTGGCTTGGTTTCATATCAGGTTAAAATTTGCGTAAACTATACTTTGAAACCAGGGTAAAGAAATGTGAATTTTGGTTAATATATCGTTAACAAATCATTTTCGATATATATCAATTATATCGATAACGTTCAATCTAAGTTAAAAAGAATCTCTTCCGCAATTCAGGTATATTTAGAAGATGGTAAGGGAAACTACTTTTCGAACATAGGAAATGACCCGAAGCCGTATTATTAAAAACCATTCGCGTTATTCTTTTTACGTAAAGGCGAATCCGCCTTAATTGCGGACTAGTGAAAAGAAATGGTATACCGGGTGATGTTACGTGGATCTTTGGCCGACATCCATTGTACCATACCAAGGTTTTTAAATATTAATAATATTACCGCCTTCGTCTGCATAACCTATAAAAAAAGCCTAGTAAACAACTGCTATTTTACTCAAGTTTACCTTTATAATCGTAAACCTAGTATTTATTTTCAATGTTTAGTAGCGACTAGACGCCTTATAAGTGATCGGTAAAATCGTATTTAATAATCCTTAACGGTAACTTAAGTTAAGTCTGAAAGGATAGTAGAGTCTCTATTTGCTTTGTTGTTCCAATTCGTAAAACCAGTTGTATCTTATGAATTGTAAGCGGTGTTAAAGAAAGTGGGAAATTCGGACTCATATATAAAAATAACCGAGTTTATTATCGGGAAGGCTTTATAATAGGGGTTTTTCTTTACGGTTACCAACATAATTTGAGATTCGATTACTGAAGACTTTTAAAACCTAAAGCTGGTTTTCGTAACCTTAGAAAATTTCAACTCTATTGAACTGAATTTAGCCTTAACAACTAGCTCACCAACCGGAAAAAGACCCGATTTACTTAAAGTAGTAAAATGCGGACGTATTTTAAAGAGCCTATCCTTTATAACAAAAGAAGTGGTCAACTTCTTTTAGCCGATAATAATCCCATTTATCTTGTACGAAACAGGGTTTAAAAAAAGAAATTGACATAACGAGTCTCAATCAACCTACGAATTCAAGTAATATTTAAATCCAGCCGCGCCTATAAGAAATACGGAAATGAGCGTAAAATTTTCGATAAAATATTGTCGGATAATAGTATAAAAAGGTTTCGACTTTGGGGGTTTTTTTTTTGCTGGGTAAATATTCGTTTCTCTGAACCTAGTAATTACTCATTTTTAACTATTATATTCGTAACTACTTTCGTTTTATAACAAATGTCACCGCAAAGTCTATTCATTCAACCGTTACTTCGAATCGCGAATGTATTTCCTACCCTTTCATTTAGTAATTACCGCGCAATCCCCTTAAACTGAAGGAAAGAATTTACAACGATTTTAATACAAGTGAAAGACTATATACTATCAGAGAGCGTGGTTTTTAGCGGGGACCGTATAGTTAGAGCAACGTGATCAACGGACGTAACATATATTAATATAACATTATGGACACCCTCTTTTGCAGAATTATAACCGGGAACATTTATCTTTCACTCATACCAGCTTATCAATACCGAATAGCAGGAAAAACACAACGGCTTATAAAAATAAAAAGATACAGGTTACGAAGCCCGTACTATCGTACATGCGGTATACCTATTAATAAAGGTTAATTACCGTAGTTCTGAAATAAAATGTAATTTACGTTTTATAAGCTTCGAAACCTCGAATGAAGACTTTGAAAAATAGGAAAAATTAACGCGGAACCCCTCCTTTAATACATACATATATTAAAACTTGTAAAATGTGAGGAAAATCCTTTCAATAGATAAAGTAAACCCGGTATTTTCTCCTCTCAAAATATTATATTTCCAATTTTAATATGGATATCTCTAACAACGTACCCTGTGGGAATTTTGTATACCGATTTCATATTAACCAATTCCAATAACACCCGCTTGAAAATATATATCAGAAGGAAACTCCTTTAATGCTATGCTTTAAAACCTTGGGAAATTTAACAAAAGTCTGTAGGTATTCCTACTCTACCCCTCTTTGTAATATAATACGTTATGTAGGTTGATATCTCTAAAGGTGGCGTGTAAAATCCTACCAGCCTTTAAAACACGTCGAGGTCCTTTATAACATTAGGAAAACCGGCGTCCTATCGCAGCCTTTGAATGTAACCTATGTAGGAGGTATAAAGGGCTTTATATATATTTTTACCAGAACGACCAGACATATTGAAGACATTGTGTTAGCGACAGGAGAAGGTGTACAAAAGTCTTTTTGGGGGCATCTTCATCTTTATTTTCTTTACGTAAAAGGGGAAGAGGAAGGCAAGGGCTTAAATACTAGCGCCGGCCCTTTTATTCACGTCTCCTAATCCTCGTTCGTAAAGTAATTGGTAACATACATTTTTATATGCAAAAATAATATACGGTATTCCGTAAAGCTTGGTCCATTAAAACGTGTAATAATGGAATTAATAGTCTGTTCGTAAGCTTTATATTCGGACTTGCGAACTCTGAGGTTACGTTCTTACGCGCCAAAGACCTTATATAGATACTTGACGTTAAAACGTTAGGTTTGGTACGTAACAGCGTTTTCCTCCCCTGGTGGAGGTTCAATTATCTGGCGCTTTTGCTGAGGCCCTTAAATACTTTGCAAAGGTCGGGCGGCTTTTATTGACGCGTCAAGGGCGCGCGTAGTCGGTCTGGCCCCTCTGTCGTTGTCTATAGAGTGGACCAATAAGAGATTTCGTTGGAAATATTAAGGTATCGTATATATATCTGGTGGCAGCACTAATAATTGTGTGGGCTTCCCATGAATGAGTTGAAAAATAAACCGGTATAGGATTTGACCTTGTTAGGTGGCTTTCTAACGTAGTTTTCTATGCTTATATTTAATTGATTGCTATTAAAACACTTTTCTAATGCCTTTTTTTGGCGTCGATTTAGTTATTCCATTAGCCAGTTGGTTTTAACCGTTCATATACCCGAATTCCTCAATTAACCTGGCTTCGTAGGCGTTATAGAATGCTATCACATCGACTATTAGGCGTTTTTCATTGGTTGTTACGAGTTTCGAAAGATATTTGAATAATTTTTTCGAGTCGGTATAGATTATCACCGACACAAATGAAATCTTCAGCTGTTTGGTGACGATATTGAGTGTTTTTGACCTTGTTATACCTATTTCAAAGGCGGTTACTATGTTGTGGAACTTTAAAATTAGCACGTTTCAGGTAATTCTTTTATAATTAACGGAGGTCCAGTCAATTGGGTTTCAGGCAATTCCGGATTGGTTCTTTTGTGGCTTTTCTTATAAAAATTAATTATAAGAAATCCGATATGTAACCCAAGGTTTACGTTATTCGTAAAAAAAAACCGTTCATAAAGACTATTAATCCAGAATTCTAAGGGGTAATTGAAATTATATTAATTGCCGGGTAATAGTTTCTTATTTGTTAATTCAACTTTTCATTTAATTTACTATAATCTTCATTTGTTAGATTTTATATTCATATTATAGTAAACCGATTATTAAAGGTTTTTAGTTAGTATAAAGTGTTAATGAAGCTCTTACGAGCGCGGTGTTCCGTATACTTTTGAGTTTTGGCTACGTTAATCTTATTAATTATGGACAAGTCAATATTTTTAGCCTTTTCACGAAAGTTGAAGTAGATATTAGTATTATTAAAACTATATTTGCCGATTCAAGATTTGTTGAATTCTAATGGTTTTCTTTTCATTGGAATTATGACCTATTCGGAGTGTTAAAACTTTAAATACCTAATTGCATATTGTTTCGATATTATCAAATCATTAACTTTGACGAAAATGGTATCATTAATTTATGTATTATTCAGCCGCAATTTTCATTTTATGAGATTGGAAAATGCGGGTCATAAGTTCAACATTTAATCCCTAGCCTCGATTTAAAATGTGATTGATACGTTAGGAACCATTAGGCGTTTGATTTAGCTAATCCTTATAATAGCTTGATATATCGCTTCTTGTTACGGAGGCTTTGTAGTAATTCCAATAATACGATCCTTTGTAGATTAATTATTAGTTACATATTCATTAAGGTTCAATTACGTCTGTTAAGGGACAATTTACTATTAGTTTTAGCTAGTAAACTTATTGTCAATACAATTACCAAGCGTTGGTTTCCTTTGTAAATCGTTGGCGATTAAGTGAAGATTTATTCTTTACCTTAATTACCGTATCTTTAAGAGATTAGGGGTAACTTTTCGTATAATCTTCCCTTAATCTTGCCTTTGACCTCATATAAAACCCTTGACCAAAAGATCGTGATATTTGGGTTTCAAAGGTAAAAGTCTCGTTTGGGTATAAATTGTACAATTTTATGAATAAAGAATCCAACAATATTAACTCTATCGTTTTGATGAAATCTTTGACTAAGGTCTTGATATTTTCTGTATTAGGAGCTTGATAATTAAGTTTCAATTATCCTTTTTTTCCCCGCTAATCTTAGTAGTATTGTAGATCCGGTCTGGTATATATTTGTTGTATTTAATGTCTTTTTTTTTGTTGATCGGTCACATCGTCAAAGTTCTATCGGTTTATTGATTACAGGAGAAGGAAGATTGTGTTGGTTGATTCGCTTAAGTTGATGATTTTTATTATTATTGTTATAGTTACCGTTAGTTGCCTTGATGTAGGGTTTGACCTGAGTTGTGCAAAACCTTTTAGGATTGCTAGCAGTTTTAACAATTACTTTAGAGGAAGCGATATTTAAGATTTAAAATGTGTTATTTTATTTGCCTGACTTTCGTTATACGAGGACTTTACTTTGTATTTGTAAAGACAGAAAATTGATTGTTGGGGTTGTTTTTGGAGTTGAGGGCATTATTGAATTAATGGCATACCTATTTCTTTCGCAATTCTTTTAAAATTTTACCGTACATTATGTTCTTTTTTGGGTATTTGTTTAATACAGAGATTTACTTGTTAAACCAGGATATTTCTTGAAGAATCATAATGTTAACACTAAGACTTCAGGACTTATAGTATAGTTTAGGCCCTTCATTGTCATTTGATGACGTGCCTACTGGTCCGTAAAACTTGTAATCTCTAACATGAGGATATCGAACGATTTACAATGTAGTGTGTATTATTTCAACCTTCCCAATACTTCAGTAGACCTTAATAGCTACTTTTTTATATTGGATTCTTATCATTTTGGCATTTTCTTAAAACTCTGTCGCTGTCAAGTTGGTACCAGTATTGTTGACAACAACATTCGGTGAGCCCAAATGCGTATTAATTTTCAGTATTCTCAACGTTTTTCACGGTGGACAGGCACCTGAGGAATTTGGTCATATGTTAAGATTATTTATAGTTCAAGACGTAGAGAATAGACATGTTATTCAAGTTTTAATATTATTAGATATCATTATAGTTACCAAGCGTAGGGGACTACGTTTGCAAAGTACATTAAAACGAGTCACGCTGCAGGAAACACTCTTTCGGAGTGCATGACAGTGTTTCACACCCAAGGATTGACGTTGGAAAAATGTTTAGTAGAATACCACGCTTCAGGATCAAATTTATAAACTCTTATTTACGAAATATACTCTCAGGGTGCCTGTTCATCCTCTTTTGAATTATCATCAAGATTATCAATCTTACTATTCTCAATACTATATTTTTCATACGTTAACTTATAAACTTAACCGATAATAATCAGTAGCCAACTCGGTCGACTACAAGTAGCTTATAAAAAGACGAACCTTGGTTTAATACCTGTAACGAATTATTATAAAGATCTCAACTATTTTGTGTTTTAACATTACGATTTACAAAAAAACATGAGAAAGCGTAAAAAGAATTTGAAAACTAGAGTAATTATAAAAATGATAACTGTTATAGTATATTAATCAATTGGTTAATACTCTTCAACTACTAATAACCCCTTTATACCACTATTGATTTTATAAACATTTTAAATGTAGTTAGGTACTTTTTGAAAATCATCCTATTACGTATCAACTACGTAAACCATCAAGTTTCTGGCCCTTTTATTAGGACCCATCTGGATAAAACTCAGCATCTGCATCGCTTACGAACACTTCGAAAACGATTAAGACAAGTTGGAAATGCTTATACCATCACTTGAAACACATAAAACAACTTCTGAAAAGCTTACCCAATACACTCCAAACACACAAAAAGAAACATTTAAAACGATATAGAACATTCCTAAAGCGTTAAAAACAGTTTTTAAAACGTTTACAAAAACACTAAAAGCGACCAAAACAATATCCGGTGCTCCCACAGTGTTTCGACTTAACCTTTAGACTCAACTTCCCACTTCAAATCCGAATACTCTTTTTTTCTAGACCCACCCTATTTGCCTTACCAAACGCCGCGTATCAAAATCATTATTTTCAAAGTTTAATTTCAATAATTACTTACCAAATGTAAAGATTACAAATGTTAAATAACTTATTTAAAACGCTTAATTTATTTATATCCACGATCTTTAAACACCTTATTGATCTTTGTGAACTCTCAACGACTTATTCACAACGGTTTATCATAGTTTATTAGAATTTCATCTATATATTATATGGTTCCATTTACTATTTTATTTCGAAAATCTTAAAATATACCATTTCTAATGTACAATACACCTTATCACTACACTATATTTAGAATAGCCTCTTACATAAGACGACCTTACTCTTATAATACTACTAACAACAAGCCCCAATTACACCAACAAGGAAATAGATATTTTATTTAAATATATAATTTTTCGGAAATAGTGTTTAATTTTTTTTTCCATTATAAAATAATATTACCGAAAAGTCAAACAGTTATCCATCCTTGTTCGGTAAATATACAAATCACAAATGTAAATTTTGAATATTGAAAGCAAAATATTTTAAGACTCGTTATATTTGATAATTTCCGGAAAGTATTTTTGAATTTGATATTAGAAATATGGCGTACGGTACTGAACTTAACATTGAAGGTGCTACGAACAAAATTACGTAGTCAAAACATTAATACTTTAGGTGGCAAAAACGACCGTATTGTAAAATTATTAGTTAACCTGGCCTAACGTAAAGAAACACCAGGTTGAGAAACAAAAAACACATTGGGAATAGAATTTATGAAGGGATATTGTCTGGATTAGCATAAAGTACAGCTTATTAAATACATACGAAATAAATTACAACGCGGGAGCACCCTACGTACGTAAACGTAAAACTTTCGGCGAAGTTATCCGCACCCTGCGAAGGGCAAACAAAGCTCTAGAAAGGATTTACGGAGGAGAAAGAAAAACCGTAAAGGTTATCTTCCACTTGAGTTTATCATATACTCACTTAAAAAAAACTCCTGAAAAAAGGAACATAAACTAGGCCACTATTAAATCGGAAGAAACACTACTTCCGGCCGCGAATAAAATGCCACAAACTAAAACAAAAACGCTTCCAAGTTAAATATAAGAAACAATAAAAATCAATACAAACCTTACAAACTAATACCAATGAGCTACGACCTATATTGTAACATATACCTTGCCGGTTTCTTACTAATAAAAGACACACGACATAACTTAAAGACTTTGTTAAATTATGAAATAAAAACGAGAATACAACAAAATTTATGACCTACTTAACAACAAAATCCATATAATACTAAATACTTATAAGAAAGTAAATATTTGACCTTTTTAATTCCATAGAATATTACCCGATATACTAATTATATAAACTAAAACAATAGCACATATACCATCTAACGAAAATAAATATATTTAAAAAATGTCACACTCACCTGAAATACTTTTTGAGACGAAGATTAACTATAAATTATACGATATGAATATATAAATACGATTGTAATAGTAGTAATTAAAGTGAAATAGGTCAATTTTACTTACATTCAAGTTGACTTTACTAACTGCAAATTGAGTGTATTGTTTTGTGTGGGCCTACTGTATTGGCTATAAGTCTAGTACAGTATGCGACTACTTCACACTCGGGTACGTGCCAAACTATTGGCCATATAAATTACTGCGTAGAACGGCCAGCGGTCTGCCAAACCTAAAACAATACATCTACCACTTGACCATGCAATACTACTGTGACTTAGACCAATCGAATCGACAACGTTGAAATGTCTAAAGCTGTACTAATACTGATTAGTGATCATTAGGTTGATCACAAATAAGCTAAGTATAAGAAGAAGCTACTTTCTGGTTACACTATCCATCAAACGAAGGCTAGGGTAAAGACAAGATTTTTGAAAAGAGCTCTTACTACTACGTTGGTTTTCATGGAAGTAAGTAGAAAAGACTTCTGAGTTGCGTCGGTTTTCACAGAAGCTTAAAGGTAGCGAGGGTATCGCTATCGAAAATACTAACAAATCTTAACGAATCTTTTTGAAAGATATTGAGATTAACTGTCAGAAGTTTTAAAGTTAGGTAAGATAGCAAACGGCTAAGTAAATACCAATACGGGTATTACTACTGCTCCAACGAATAAGTCATACGGCTTACAAGTTTCAACCTTGAACCTTTACTAACAAAAACAAACAACTTTCTACCTTAATCTTTATACAAAACCTTTGCTTAAGCATGAGGGTTTTCCCTTTACTTTACTCTTTTTACTTCCTCAACAATAATTGAATCGTTAAAATCGCTGCTTTAAGCGAAACCACCCCAAACACTAAGTTACGCGATCCAACGCCAAGTTTTCGAATTCCTACGTGACTTTACGCTAAAATACTAAGTCCCTACCACTAAGATCACCAAGTTCCTTACCCAACACGTCCAACACAAGCGGAAACACCAATATAATACCCAGTTAAAAATACATAAAGGTAGTCGAAGCATTCGAAACTGTTCTTACTAACTACTACGACGAATAACTCTAAATCACAGATGTTAATAGAACCTCGACGAAGGCTTATCTAACCAACTATATGAGCTAGTACATCCTCGACGCTAATCTCAGTAACAACTAAAACTGTATCGCCCACCCCTTTTCAAATTTTCGTAAGTTTTTTAACCATTAGATTCTTAAGACGTAAAATAAAATCCAACGTACGATTAAGACTAAGCTAGAAAAAAAAGTCACCTTTCGTAACATTTACTTCACAGAAAGAACCCTACTAGAGTAAGCCGAAACCTTCTTTAAACTGGGTGATCAAAATGACCCCCCCTAAAATAATAATCCTTAAAATTCTAAAGGAAAAGGGAAGAGAGTTAAAAGCTCTTAACATCCATATACACATTTTAGGGGACCTCCTATTTACCTCTAATTAAATTTAGCTTCTTTACGAGTTCACTATAAAGAACGTGTTAACTTGTTCGACAGCCAAACACCTCTACAAAACAGCGCGGAATATAAACTTAACGTTAGTATAGAATGTAAAGCAGCGGTTACTAACGCAATAAGAGAATTTAACGTTAAAGCCATTTACCAATCAATTAAAAGAGATTATGAACTCCCATAAAACCCTTAAGTTCTTATTGGGCCTCATTTCTTGAATCAGAATAGCTAAGCCCCTTAAAAGCCTTTCCACATCTGATTTGACTATATGCGCGAGCCTGTTTCAAGTCCTAACACATAACTTTACCCCTTAAGCCGGGTTATTAGCAATTACCCTTAACACTGCGTTTTCAATACTCTAAGGCGTATACTGCTGAGAAAATACAAATGAAAACTGGAATAAATATCAAGTTTTCCCCTAAAACCCGTTATGATAATTAATATTAATAAAAATATTTTTTATAACTTCTCCAAAACTTTTAACGATAGAAAAACGTATATTACGAAGCCTTTCAACCTCTTAAACATGAATATAATACCCTTTTTAAATATTTATAAATCAATAGAGGTTCCTCTTTTTAGTTTTCATTCATTATTTTCTGGAATGTTAATAAAGCACGCTAGGGACTACTACTTAACTTTCATAACTCGAACAACCACTTTTCGCGTGATTTACGATGGTATGAAAAGCCACTTCGAATATATCGTCTACATTACCCAATACAATACTGACTAGACCACAACGAAGTTGACCACGATAATAGCAAAAGAGAAAAAAGAGAAAACGTTAATAGATATACTAAGTTAGATACTTAACAAGTTGATGTTATATTAGCAGATAATAGGGAAAGCGCATTCTCGCGAAGCCAAACTTCGCTACCAGGTACGAGCAGTTGTTACGGGCGTTAACGAATTTCAATACGCAAATACTACCTGCGAAATCTTTTTAGCCAGTTACGCTCCTCGTTAGTAATTGTAATAACGATTATACTAAAATCGCTTGGTATGTATCTTTAAGCCGGCAACTGCCCTAATATAAATGAAAAAGGCCTTAGAATAGTTAATTACGTCGACCATAGGTACGGTTACTGGCGCTTTTAACGCTTAAGGCCTCGACCTACGGTTCTATACTAAAGGTAATATCCAGGTTATCTCTAATAAGATTAATATTTAAGCAGACTTGTTAACCATAAAAACTATCGTCGTAACATTAGCAAAAGACAATGAATTTATGATAATTTTAGTTTAATCATCACACTAAATACCTGTGAGTATATAGAAGGTATCAGAGGGTTTATATTATTAAGAAGGTAGCAGAGGTGCTGAGTGAACAATATCGCAACCGTTCAAGTAATTATCAAAAGCTGTGAGGCTATTCAGATGTGTAGACTAAATACTTAGATTAACAACTGAAGAGATATCAAGGAAATACTATCTATATGGTGATGACCGTGTCTTTATATATCTGTGCCTTCATGCCGTCTTCAGTACTAGATCCCTTGGATCAGTGCTGAGTCCGCTGATCCTGGATCACTTGGATCAGTACTAATACCACTGATCCTAATCACGTGATTTTCTTAGTCGTTTCCCTGCTGACAAAAGAAGGGTGTTCCCCGCCTAATGTATTGAACTTCAGGCTCTAAGTGGCTCAGCTGCACACTGGCTTGCTTCCTGACTCGCCATCATACTTGGATCGTAACATTTAGCTATTAGTTGATTTGCTACCCTCCCGCCAAGCGTAGTAATAGAAAGGTTATATACTATATTCAGTACCCTATTAACTTTAAATAGAACTATTTGAATTAAATTACAAACCTCAAAGGAAATAAGCCAATTAATGGCGACGATACCCCCAAATAATTTAAGTTGTATAAAAATACAGCCTCTAATACGGCCTAGTAACTAGCCGACCACGCCTTTTTGTACTGTTTGAGAGGTAAAGACCCTTACCTTTACCCAGACCTAGCTCGTGACCCTTTATATATATTTCACCTTTGCGATCATTATGCGGACCACACTTTTCAAGGTATTACGTCAGATAGAGAGGCAGAAGGTACCTAACAGGAGGCTATTCACAAGATGTGACATTACGAAGGAAAGGAATTACAGCCACTAATATTAATCTTTACGATAATAATAAGATTAAAGTTGGCTTTATAATAGGCGAACAATTATTAATACTGAAGATATTGATAGTTTGATCTATTATAAAAGTAATTATATTCTTCATCCTCAAATCCTCTAACATTTTCTTTTTTTACTTAGAAAATATAAAAATACTTGCCTTCATCGTTAACGTTAACGCCAACAAACTGGTTAAAAACGGTTAATGGTTTCCACTCGCCTTCAAATAGGGGTATTTATAGTTTTATCTTAAAAGCCTAAAGGTAGTGATATTAAATTCAACGAAGTTATAAATACGCCAACTATACCGGCATATCGGCCTTAACTTTCGTTAAAAGGACTAAGATGCTTATTTCACCACAATAAACGAAACTAACACAACTAAAACTTTACGGTACCTAGAACAAAGTGCATGTGGTAACTATATTGCTACATTATATCGACTCAATGCTTTGGACGACCTATTTATTACGATATTAGTACAAGATTTGAAAGATAACGACTGTAACCGGCTAAATAAAAGACTTAAGCAATAGATGCGAACCTTGGACCTCGGGATTGATATAGTATCGATTGACGTGTCGAAGGCCAAATTGATAATATTTACAGACGGTTCATTTACATATAACACCGACTTATTTTTATAGATCGGCTTCCTAATAATCCTCGTGAATAAGATAATCGAGAGGAGAAGTTTAACATTATTGGTAACTCAATCCATTAGACCTTTATGAAATGTAAGACAATTACATGAAGAGTGCTGGCTTTAGAGGTTTACCGTATAATGATAGGGTTTAATATGGAAATTTTAATGTTAGAAACCCTTAACGTTATTACCAGACAATTAAAGATTTATTCTATGCCATCGGTAATTTGTAACGACTCAAGAATCCTATTCGAATACCTTTCGAAGCTCGGAAACACCGGCGAAAAACGTCTCATAATTAATGTAATAGCACTACACGATGCCTACGAATGCAGGGAAATTAAGAAATTCTGGTTGATTAAGGAGAAAGATAATCCCACTCACGCTATAACGAATGTATCTTCGAATTAGGCCCTTAAGAGGCTGGTAGGTAACAATAGACTAACTATTAGTATTGAGGGTTACTTTAAAAGGTTGCCTGGCAAAGCCTAATCGTGTAACTGTGATTAGAGATATATTAGAAAACTGGCAAACTGTTCAAGAACTGACGGTTTCGACTTTATCATTTCATACGGTTAACATAAAGGTTTGCATTAACATATAAAATGAAAACATTTTGTAGGAGTTATTAAAATCAAACCTCGGAGACGTGGGGTAATTAAAAACAATTAGGGTCAATTGAAGTACAAATAGGGGCAATGTGATGTGAAAGTTAATTGAAGTCGACAAAGGTCTAGCCAGTCAACGAGGTCATAGTTTAACGCTTACAGGAAAATATTGGACAACCACACTGGCTTACACGCATAAACTAAAAAGCCGCTAGTATTAGAATAGTATGAATTGCAATACAGTACGTCAACTTTAGTTAAAGTAAAATAAACTATACTTAGTAAAATTTGAGTGTATTGTTTTGCGTGGGCCTACTTCATTAGCTGCAAGTCAAGTACAGTATGCGCCTACATCACACTAAGACACGAGCCAAACAATTTACTATACAAATTACTGTGCAGACCGGTTAGCGGTCCGCAAAACCTAGAACAATACATCCACCATTTGATTATAAAATACTACTGTTACTTCGAGCAATCGAATCGACAACGTTGCAATGTCTAAAGCCCTACCAACAAATACTATATGGAAATCTGTCAGAAACCACCATAACAATATAGATAAATCTTCATAAAAATACTAATTATCCTGATAACAAAGTTTCAAAAGTGCCTAGCTACATTTGAACCGGAGTCTAATGACAAGAAATTGTTTATTAAAGTAGTTATAAAAGTATACCATGAAAATCTGAACCAAAGCCTTACGTTATTTCAACTTAAAAAAAACTGGATTATTCTTATATAAAGCTTAAAAAATTACATCAAACCTCGATACGCTGATAAAAAAAACCTTGAATTAAAGTTCAAATCGGGAGATACTAAAGACGAAAAGCCGTAAATCATAAAAGGGGACCTTACTGAAATAATTTACGACGTTTTGTATCAACCATTGCCAATGTATCGAAAAAAAGAAAAAAAACACTACACAAATATAAAATATCATTATAAAAACGAGAAACAATAAAGAAGAGACTCCGGAAACCTTAAAGAAAGCAAATACCAACATCAACGTTTTCAAAACTAAAAACAGAGCCTACCACGTGGATCAAGTCTATTATAACCACGAAAAAACATATGAAATCTTATAAAACCCCAAAAACGGTATCTATTCTATGAAAAAATAAGATACTAGTGAACCAATCATCTAGTACACGAGTAAATTCACGTCAAACGGTAATTTGAGGCTAATTACCCGCCTAAACACTAAGTAAAAACCAATTTCACAACGTACACAGCCGATTACAAAAACGGTAAAAATGATTTCAACATTTACCCATATTCATATAACTCATAAACTATAATTCGGAGGAATATAAGACTTAAATAACAACTTAAGATAAGAAAACGTACACACAGTTATTTATAAGTTTATTAAATACTTTATTTTTACGTAAATCAAGTTGACTTAGTAATAACGACTTGTTAAACGTCCATATAACATTAAAATCAACTTTATTAAAACGATATAATTACTGTTTCCAAAGCATTATATCAAATGCCGATGCGAACGAAATCTTAACCGTTGTAAAACAGAAATTAAACGCTTTTGTTACAGATTTTCCCAAGTTCCAACCCGAGAAAATTAGGAAATACTTCAGAATTTTATTCTATAAAGGTATAAAATCGTTACTCGATACAATAATAGTGAACAACCGTTTCGAACCACGCAAATTCTATGTAATAAATTTTAAAATATCATTTCTACTTTTCCTAAAGAATTTAAATAAACAGGATTCCGGGGTACAAAGTGTAATGAATTAACTCGTTCACGGTATAAAAAACTTATCTTTACAGATTTGACTAAAATTTAAACGTTTTTGATTTTTCGCTAAAATAAAGAAAATGAAAACCGCTTACTCAGTATAACTAAAATTATGTATACTATACCGACAGTTCGATCACCCGGATACAAAACGACTTTTTCGACTTCTTCTTGTAATAAACTATACCAATGTAAATTAAGAAGATTTAGAAATTATGGATATGTTTTACCACGAATAATAAATACATTCAAAAACCACGCAACATTCAAATTCCGTAACAAAATAATATTAACTTTAATTATAAGGTTATTATTGATATCACGTACTTGAACGAATGACTGATCTATTAAATAATTGAGTCTAAAAATATTCCATGCCGTGAAGTTTATACAAAGCGCTTCTGTAACAAACTGCTAAAGTATTTTAATAAAATACTAAATTATTGTTTAGGTTCAACATCTAAAGTCAATCAACTACAATATAGATACGAATTTTCATTTAGATAAGTAGCGGACCAAAAATAAAATAACTAAAAACAAATACAGAAATGTTTTGGTAGAGTAGCTTTAGGGTATCGGTAAATATAAAAAATACCACAAGTATTTCAAAAATATATAGGAGATATTATAGAAGAAAAAGAGGGAATGAACGAAAATAAAGGGATCCTAAAAATAATCGTAAACGCGGTAAATAACATTTTCAATTTGAATAAACTAATTCCCACACTCCTTATATTCGATACTTACCTCAAAGTTCACACGAATTCGATATCGTAACAATCTAGGATTCGAAAAACAAACGATAAAACAAACTCTATAACAGCTTCACTTTCTTTCAAAGCCAAGAATGATATCTCAAAAGCCCTGTCAAAATCAAACGGTCCACAGGATACAAACATTTTAAACTAATCATTACCATCTGAGGTCCCGATTTTTTTACTTTTTTAAAACAACACTTAGAATATTAACGTTATTGAAGAACGCGATATACTTAAAAACTCACTCAATAATGCAAGTTAATTTCGTGGAATGATAATACGAAAATATAACAAGGAAAAAAGTAAACGAATTACCCCTTGAAACATAACCCACCAAATTGCAAAAACCTTATCAATTCTACGATAATTTAAACAAACGTTTTTGAATATATACCCGATTTCCAAAAAAAACCTTTATTTCCTCCGCTATCTTACTTAAGTAAATATCTCGGATTAAAAAAGTTGAAACGACGCCGACGAAGGCATCTACTTAGTTCGAAAATGAAAAGGCACCCCAAAACATTTATATCAGACTCTTTTGTTACCTAGGAAAACACGGTGAACCTCAGGTTCAATATAAAACTATTTCGTGAAGGTATTATTATAATCCTGGGAAACTCATTTAAAAAGTTCATCAAAAAGGAATCCCCAAATTCGTAAAAAAAAACGTCTTTTATTTGCAAAAACTTAATCTAACAATATACTACGATTACGAAATCTCTATCGCCTGATTAATTGATAGGTTAAGAAAAGAAATTGAGAGACCCTTCAAAAAATTCGCCTCATAATTGATAGGTACGATAACGCTAAGAAGCAAAATATCAAAACTTAATCACCTATTTTTCAAAAAATGAATCATTATTAAATTTTACCGCTGATTACCTCCCTATACACTTCACATAACCTTGTTCCTAAACTAAGGGTTATTACACTAGTATATAAAAAATGATAAATACGCCTAGAATGATATATTGACGCCTACCTTCCTATAAAGCTCCGGAAACACCATTCAGTTAAAATCATTCTATTCATCATTAAACCATTTTGAACCACGTTAAATGTACTATATACTAATTTATTAATTACCAAAAGTATTTTTAAAAGCGCTTCAGCATAACCAGTGTTTCCTTTAACCCTTGTTTACGGGTTTCGAACCCGCATTTAAACAACTTTACGTGTACAGAATGCCAATAAATAACACACTTATTTTATTTAATACGCTATGATTCAGTTCAGAAAAAAAAGAAAATTTAAAAAAGATAATTTAGAAAAGAAACCGATAATATACCCATAGGGCAACCACCCAATTTACTTCAAGTATACGAAAATAACGCTCCAGGATAATATTTTAAAACTTGCACAAAAATGGAAATTCAACAAAGTAACCTTCATTAAATCAACCAGTACGAAACGTGCTAAGAAATACAAATGTTAATAAGCATGTGTATTCTGAAGTACATTAATCGTATATCTGAATACAGAGTTTAATCTTTCTATCGCCACATAATGATATAAAAACCCATCAGAAAATGAATACAAGGAGTAAAAAATGTTTTGAAAATGAATCAAAAAGCTGAAACATGATTTACATTTCATAACTCTCGCTATATAAAAATTAATGTATTTAAATTAACTAATAAGTAATTTAAACATAAGACCAGTTGTAACTAATAAATAGAATTTATAATTATTATAGGTAATAAAAAATAAAACCGAAACGGGTTTACATTACGTAATAACATAATTTATTAAAATTTAACGAAGTACCAAAAAGTCACTTGAAACGTTTTCGATTCCGAAATTTATAATACAGTTAGAGGCTTTGATTCTGGCATAAATATACTGATAACGGTTCGTATAATCATTGAGAACCGTAAACTTAAACCGATCGTTTTAATAATTTATACTAACTTCTTTTTCCTTTACTAATACCTTATTAAACGTAGCACTATTTACGGAAAACGCTTCATAATCTATATTATAGTTTGACGTAAATTTTACAAGCGCTACTAAATTGAAAAGACGAGATAGATCAACCGAAAATGAAACAATAAATAAAATAATTAAGTATGCTACAAATACTATATTAATAATACTCAAATTTACAAATACCTTTTTAGTGAGCATCATTATCCAAGTTTCATTACCTAACCCCCCTAAAAACATATTCCCTTATATATTTCCATTAATTATGGTATTTTATTTCCTATACTTTTCATTTACCCCTTTGAAAAAGATTTTTTATAGTTTCAACACATATTATCATTTTTAACATTTATCGTTTATCAATTGTATTACGATTTCATTTATAAATAATTTTTTATTTAGAAATCTATATATAGGCTTCTTTTACAATCAATAACAATAAAAAAAAGGGAGTTGGTCACCGTTAAGAAAAGGAGCGGAGAAGGCAATATAATACTTATCGTTATCATCGCCCTTATCGTTATTGTTATCATCATCATCAATGACATCGCTATCATAAACACCGCTATCGGCGTTGTTACACCGAAGAGGGCTAAGCTCCCCCTACACATTATGTTACATACCTTTAGGTAAAGGGCAATCAACAAAGTCGTTCTTTTGATGATAACGTGCGAAAACCTTGTTGAACTTTCTTATACAATACATGCGTAAACCCAACAGTTGAGCGGTAATGGAAAACTCCATTCCCGCCGGCCACCAGTGAATAACTAACGAAAAATTAGCTATAAATTTATCTTACCTTTTTTAAAAAAAAACTAAATAACGTGTTAAAAAGTAAATGTTAAGTAAGTAAATCATAAAAAATATTTTGAAACGCATATAATGAACGATTGAACTCTATATTACACGTGAAGGAAATAAATAAACAACTGTGGGGAGTGTGAATGCGCAATAAAACCTTAGCGAAAAACCTTAATACTGCGAGTATAAAGTGACACACGTTGCCACTCCACTTGTAACGATAGCAACGTGACAAAACGACCTGACTTGAACGATATTTTCCAAAAAACTTACCCGAAACGATAAGCGCAACGTATAGCACGCAGGAAATATCCATTCACAAGCTAGAAACACGTACCATAATACGCCGCTTCAACTCTTTACTCGTAAAGAATGGCTTAACGATACACCTTAACAAGCCCCACCCTTAAACGGCGGGCCTGCTCCGTCATATTCGCCTCCCCTACACCAAATTAATACATTACAATTCAAAAAAGTATATATTACATACCGCGCTTTAAAACTGCGATAACATATTGACGGCGACAGGATAACGCCACAGGTTAAAACGGGACTCTCGCTCATAACGAATGGGAAAGGTCTGTAACCTCAGAAAAACCAAGCTTCTACCCCTAATGCGTGGGGTAGTAAAAGGAGGAGAAGGGAGGAGTAAAACAAAGATGTGTGGCGGCGGCGGCAGGCGAAGGGAAGCGAGAAAAAAAAAGGCAAAAATAAGCGACAGGCTGCTGATTCTAGCGGAGCAACGAGCGATGGTTGCGGCGACTTCGACACGGCGTTGCTAATACGTAAAAAGACGTCTCTCAAATCGGGTTTATGGGGTATATTATTTGAAAAAAATTGAAACATGATATCAATCAAATGATCAATCCATAACAAAATGATGTATACCTAATTAGGAACTTGTTGGTCAAACGAGTAAACGCTGTATGATTAATTATTATCTTACTTTATGAATGGTAATATGTCGTTTAAAAGAAAAGGAAAATTAGGTTTGACCTGAATAGACAACGATATATTATTCTAAATCTACTTCACAATACGTAATATCCAAAATCACACCTTTACAACTACAAGATTACCTGGATCATACACCATTCAAAATTATCTTTCAAAATACATATATATCACCCTTATTTTCAAATAACCGATTATATTTTAAAATAAATTACAACATTCACCACAGTAACTATTAAATAAATAATTGTAGAATTAAATGAATTATACCATTATTTTGAGGTAGAAATACGCACCTTATTGAAAGATAATAAACGATACACTATTATTACTAGAGTTCGGATACAAAATTCTGAATTGAAAAAATAAATTACCAATGTGAATATCATTATATATTATTATAATTAGTAAATATAGGAAACCACGGTTGCAGAGTATATAATAACATGTCACGTTACAGGAAACGCATTTGAAAAGTGTATGATAACGTATTAAGCCCCATGAGGGACGTTGGCAGAGTGCATAGTAGATTTCCATACCTCGAATGAGGGCTTTTAAGTTCCCACTTGAGGCGTACAATCTTTGGATACGTTTTCTCTCTTTATGGATCATCATCAATATTATCAATCTTACTATGCTGAATACAGTTTTCTTCATACGTTGACGTAGAGACCTAACTGACATGTGTATATTATTAGATATCACTATTGTTACCAAGCGTAGGGGACCATATTTGCGGAGTGCATGATAGAATATCACGCTGCAGGAACCACTTTGGCAGAGTTTATAATAATGTTTCACGCTCCAGGAGGAACGTTGGCAGAGTATATGGTAGAGTGCCACGCTCCGGGTAAGAGCTTAAGAGCTCTTACATGAGGCATATACTCTGCGGATGTTTCTTTTTCCACTCTTAGATCTTCATCAATATTATTAATCTTACTCTTATGAATAGTGTTTCCTTCATATTTTGAAGTATATATCGAACTTAAACCATGTGAAATACGTTGATGAAAATTTTCTAATTGAAAATATTATTGATTTTTAGTTTAAATTTGAATTTTCAGAGAGGTTGAATATGAGTTTAGCATTAATGGTACAGCTTTTGAATACATTTTTGAGCATAGTTTTCAATAACTCTTTTTATTGCCGATTTGCAGAGTTCGTATAGTCGGTTAACAGTTGGTTATTTGAAACGTTGGTAGAATTAATGTATCTTGGATCCCGTCAGGTTTGATACCGTTGCTTCTAGGTTTTAAGAATGAAATTAAAGGTACCCTTACTTGGTGGAGAGAGGAAAATTCCGGCCGTTTATCACTAGTTAGTTAGCATTGACGTCGACGTTGACGTTGAGGATATTCATGTCCTTCAAGTAAAGGAGGAACAGAGTGGGGGATCTCAAGATATGGAACGTATTCGGCTTAATAATAGTTTAAAAGTGTTAGAGGCTAGTGCCTGGCTAGTATTACCAGGGATTCAACCCTGGTCGTTCTACACGCTCCTGCGATACTTTACAGCAGGGTTGAAGCCGCTTAAAGACACGCTACCACACGTTACATGACTGTGAAAAGGGTTGCACCATTTTAGCTCTATAGCTTCTCCCTAGTAGAGACCTTTCTTCTTCTTCTTTTTTATTGAGGTTTTTAAATAGAATTCGACTACCTTATGCGACAGCTTAGGCCTTAGTTCTCTTTATATATAAACCTCGATTCTTTTCCTAACGGTGTCCTAACTGTTCCTTAGCGGTTATAGTTTAGGGCTATATATTTATCCTCCAATCCACTTAATGGGAAGCCTGAGGCCCTGGAGTAATTCTTTGACGCGTGCGTTAGGGGGTAGCTTTAAAGCGCCTCATCAGCTTAGTACGATTACTTTACGACTTAATACGAACGCTTTATCGACGCTTTATATGTAAAACTTATTAAACAGGATGAAGCCGTTCGGGAATACTTTTTATATTTGAAATAACGGAATATTGACGCGTCAACCGTTTTGACGAATATAATTCGATAACTTCAAGTTATCGGTACGTTTACGTTTTAGGTTAACTTTCTCTTTAAAATGATTTTTGTATACATGTTACGAACGACATCGTTGTTATACCACTCCTTATTAAAAACCGCGTTAACTACATAAATAACGACGACTCGTTTAATTTCGACTACGATGTTAGCACCCCTTTCAATAGACGTTAACGACTGAAACGTAAACCTTTTAATTAGCCGGTTAAGTTTTCCGGTATCAAATTACAATTTCCGGTATAAAAGACTACGATAATACGTAAATTACATCGAAACCAGAAATTTATCGGTATAAAAAAAGATTACTTTTACGTTATTTTTTGATCACCTAAAATCCCCACGAAAACCGTTATCAAAAGTTACTATGTTTACGAAAGCGACGGCGGTATTAGAGATCCCGACACCTTTATAGCTATGCTTCGCGTTTACTACTACGACTTTAACGAGGTTAAAGTAGTTATTATTCTGTTTACGAGTATAGAAAAGGAAAGTTCGTAAACTATTTTGCGTTTTTTTTAACATTGAGGAAGCCTTATTTACGGAAATTAGCGGTATAGCTTAGAAATTCGCCGCTGAAATCATTATTTCAAAAGGAATTATTAAAAATATACTTGCTAATACTTTACTTCCTTTTAATATATCGGCGGATTATAATGCATGAGTTACCTGTTTTTAACTTATAGATGGGAGCTTTTACAATCTCCGTATTCGTTACGGCTGTACTAGTACTATTGCTGTCGAGAACGCCTTCATGGTAGAAATAACAGCGGTAACGCGTCCGTTCGATATAATTAGGGCGATATTATTATAACTGGTGTAAACGCCTTTCGAGTCGCTTCTAAGCGGAACGCTGCCTGTATTAACCTCGAGAAACTCTTCCGCCGTAAAAAATTCGAGCTGTGTTTACATTGGATGAAAACGGCCATAGGATCCCTATATACCTATGGAACCCAGTATAACTCCCGAGAGACTTTAACATTAAAGCCGTTATAAAAAATATTTTATTCGTTTTATATATGTTTTGATAAATTTAAGCTATGAATATTACAGCTTTACGAAAAAATAACTTATTAATTACTTAAAGTTACCGCGTTTTCCTATTCCCTTACAAAAATTCTGCGAAATTACGTTTGATAAGCCCGGTTTTCTTTTACGACTTATTGCCTTTATAACCATTTTAAACGTTAACCTTGATTAATATCGTTACAAAATATAAACTTATATAGTTAAGTTTTTATAATACGATGTTATCTTACGTAAAACTTGAATGAAATATTAACAAATGACTTATAACTTTGCGAAATATATGTTACTTTCCAGGCGAGTCGGTAATAACCGCGGCTAAAAGCGAGGGTTTACGCCTCTGTATTCCACGTCATTTTACGATAAGTTCGTAAAAACCGAACCGTTACTTCGTAACTCGTAGCCGTTTCCTTTACAAGTATTAATAAAGTATTCGCCTCGAAATTACTCACCTCCGTTTACGATAAACTTTCCGCTAATGTTAGGGAATTCGATCCTTTATTCGACAAAGCCCTCAACTAAAAACTATCCCCTTATCTCGTTAAAAAGGATTATCAAATCTTTTTAATACCGAGAACTAGGGATAATTTTTAAAAGTACTTTAGGGCCTTTTATATGGTATATCGAGTAGAAAGCGCTTTGTATTACGTAAACATTAACCGAATTATTTAATCAAGGTTATATTTAGGTTAATAACTTTTCAACGGACACCTTGATACTTTTCGTTAAGAAATTGTTAAAAGGGTTATGATTTTATATCGATTATCTCAGGCTAAATATTATTATAAAAGCAAATTGTTATCCTCTCCTTTTTGTAAAAGAAACGTTCGTTAATATTTTGTAAGTTAAGTGGTTCAATAAATTCAATTTTCAAGTTGCTTTTTATAAACTTCGAATTTAAAAAGGGACATAAATAAAGAAAATTCGTATGCGTTTTGAATTTTTTTAAGTGGTTCGTTCTTTATCTCGACTTTTTTAACGTCTTTGTTATCTTTTAACGGTATATTGATCATTCGTTACGCCTTTCTTTTTCTATTTCATCCTGTTTATCTCAACGATATATTCATTTACTTTAACGGTATTTTTACAACTAAATAACTAAAGTTAAGCAAATCCTTAACGTTTTAAATGCTGCGAGAATTAACCTGAATATTTTTAAGTTAGAGTTCGGCATTTAAAAGACTATTTCCCCAATATTCTTCATTAAAGCTGTTTTTAATATCCGTATGAACCTAAAGAATTTACGCGTTATCCGAAAATAAGCGGTTTTGACGACGTGTTTGGAAGTACAGGTTTTCCTTGAGTTTGTAAATTTTTATCGTTATTTCATTCGCGAATACCAGACGATTATGGGACTATTACTTCGGCTAACCCGTAAGTGTACTTCATTTCGTTAGGTGCTTAAAGGGAAGGTTTTTTTCGAACGGTTCAAATTTAGCTTTTCTTTTAACCCGTATTCGCTTAATAGGATCCTAACCGCGATACTTTTTTCGAAGCCGACTATTTTGGCTGGGCCTTAGGAGGTTGCTTTTTTTAACTCGACAACCACGGTAACGTACGCCTAATGGCGTATTAATCCCGTCCCCTATCTCCCGCCGAATATAACTACGAAATCCGCGATTAAAAGCTGCCTGGAATAATAAATTATTTGAAAATATGAAACGTAAAGCTTTTAGACACGGCACGTTCGTTTACCATTTTAATTGACCACACAAACTTGGAATACTTTATAACAATATACAGGATTTTTAAACAACAAGTTCGTTAGTTTTGACGCTTTTGGTAATTTCCCTTTCGATTCGTATATAATACAGTAAAATAATTACGTATAACCCGATATATTATTACAACGAAATTATGATTATTTTCAAGGCCTTTTGGACCCACATTTCCTAAGACGAAAGCTTTAGTTATTACGCACGGAATAGTTTGTTTCTGAGTTGCTTCCGCATACATACGTTTCTTGGTTAACTGTCACCAGCGAATTAATTCCAAAAATACGTAAACTTCTTACCAACATCGACCTTTCAAGTTATTAGTATATCGTTATTATACGCGATATCACTTACCCTCGCCTGGTATGTACGATACGTAGAGGCGACCAATATTTTCCAACGAATATCCGTTTGAGCGAAGACGTAAGTAAAAGGTTTTAATTTCGGAATATTTAAAAAATAACGATGAAGTCTCAAATTTTCGCGATCGTATTTTGGAATTTATTTACAAGTCGTTTATTACAACGTTAATTTAAACTATTTAAGAATCTCTATTTACCAAACACCCAAGCCGCGACGTTACTATCGCAAACTATACGGGAGTGGCGGAAATAAAACCCCCCTCGCCTCGGGTGTCAACCTGACGTTACGTAATGCGACGGACTTTTATAACATTCTTAGTAGAGATTGCCAAAGTTTATACGCTTCTTAACAGCTTGTTAACACCTAAGAAACGGCTTATATAATGTGGACTTACCTCGGTTCTAAAAGTTAAACATTTGACACGTTTTTGATAACTCCTTAATAACCTCGTTAGTAATAGGGTTTAAATCCAGCAGCGTATACGTATAACTAAAATTACAACCTGTGGCCGTAATGGAATAAAGTCGGTACCGGACTTCAATATCTAACCACTCGTTAGCAACTCCCTCGTAACTATTAAGACAACTTACCCTTGGTCTTTTAACAAAATTCTAAAAGATTATACGCCATTTTATAAAAGTATTCAAAATATGTCTATTCGTAAGTTCCGTTGGGATACATATTGATAGCCCTTAGCGTAGGGAATTTTATATTCTTTTACAAAGACCAAGCAACTTGAAAGTATATAACCCACATCTCTAATAACTTGATATACCTCAGTGGTGAATCAGGGATTTATTGTATCGTTTTGAGGGGAGTTATAAGAAGTACTAAAATTATACAACAAATAATTGTTTTACTAGTGGTTATAGGTACTAACTTTACACGAAAAGTTTAAAGGTTAAATAAAGAAAAAAAATTATATTTTGGAATTGGGACTCTAGGGACTCTTTATATAGAGGGAGGGGGAAAGATAAAGCACTTAAACACATTTCACGTAATGTTAGCCTAGTGCATTCCACACAGAACCATGATATTCTAAAATGCGCGCGTACCTTCCTTATATTTACGACGTCTTACAAAACAACAAAATACACAAAAAAAAAAAAAAAAAGGCGAAGGAAAAAACGATAAGATTGTCTTTGGGGGTGGTATTACAAGCTAGTGATTGGCTAATGTTACTATGAATCTACCACTGGTAGTTCTACATTCTCATATGATGCTCTAAAGCTGGGAGGAAGCCGCTTAAAAACACGCCACGAAACCTCACATGACTGGGGAGAGGGTTGCACCATCCCAGATCTATATCCGCTCCCTAGCAGGAAACTTTCTTCTTCTTTTTCTTCTTTGAGTTTTATAAAAAAGATCATACCACCTTGAGCGACATCTCTAGCCTTAGTCCCCTTTACAAAAGATTATGGTTTCAAGTAATAAGAGTTATTTATTGGTGCCGAAATTAACAATGGTTTTTTTGGTATTTTGTCGATTGATTCTTGTAACAGTTGTGTTTCATCTCCATAATGTTAGCTATTATGAATAGCCTCTTGTTGCGTAACTTACTGCTCGTATTTTTGGTATAATACTTTGAAACGTATGGTCCACGTAACGATCGCGAATATTAAAGGTGTGTGAGGGGTTAGATATCTATTATGTAGGGTAAATGTAGGGGTTGTTGTTATTTCAGCGGTATAGGAGGGTATAGTCGGCTAGTTATTGTATCGTTTTGAAGCAGTATTTTTTTTTGTTTCGTGATTTGTTTTAGCAAGTCCTTATAGTCAATAGACTTTTCATTTTCGTAGTTTCCGAAGTGGTTCAAGTGGCTTGTCACGGAAGTAATAGATAATTGGGTGAGATATATTATTCGTTATTTTTGGCATTTACATAGAGGATAGAAAATTGATTCATTACCCGACTCTCTATAAATTTAATACTTTTCATCATTATTAAGATGATAGTTTTTGCGTCTATTATATTTGTTATAGTTTTTTGTTCATTTCTATCGTTAGAATGATTTAAGGTTTTAATTCGAAAACTTTGGACCAGATTTTGAACGCTAAAGACGTTTATATTTGCGATTAATATATTGTATTATCGTATGGTTTTTATTATTTTCGAAGAAAAAGTTTTTAGTTTCAAGATATATATCAACCTAGTTAGTGGTTGAGAGTTTAATCATCATTATTAAGGATTGAAATTAGTTAAAAAAGTCTTTATAGGTTATATTCCAGCGTTATGAGCCGCATTTAAATTAATCTATATCCGAGATAGTTATCCGTACCTGTTTACGAAATACAGCTTCGTCAACGTAGGCTTTTCCTTTTTTTTATTAGAATAATATCAGTTTGTTAAGCTTTTAATTAACAATAGTGATTAGTATTTTTTTGCAATTATAGTGTTTTTTTCTTTTGCTATAGACTTAGATCCTTTGATATTGAGCTGATAGGTTTCGTGACAGGGAACGTAACGGGATATGCAGTACCGATTCCGGGCGCAGTTTCGGTGCAGTCTATAGGCATTACGTGCGAGGGCATGTGACGGGCTGTGTACGGACCGTACATATAAGTCCTGCGCGAAGGACCTTTATAGCCTTCTCTAGTATTCCTTATTACCTCAATTTTTAACTCCATTTGGAATATACTTGATTTACCTTCATAGGTTAGACTATAAGAACCTGATAGTATCCTAATTTGTATTGTGTTTTGTAAAGTGGACGTTTTATGGTAAGTAACTTTTTATATTATTGTAGATTTCCCGGAAAGTTGAAATTTTCGTTAGGAAATCTAGGCCGTAGCTTGTGATGGAATTCGTGAGTATTTTTCGATATAATGAATAAAGATTGAAGAAGGGAACTTTAATTTATTTGGAAATGGTTAAGAATAGTATTATCGTTACATGAAGTATATTGTAACGCTTTTTGTCATAATTCTCCAAGTTTTTCTAGATCTTCGCGAAGTTTGTAATTAATATTGATTATTTTGACTGGTTCAAGCAAAAGATTACGATAATAGTTCTAATCGTCGATGGTGATTTTTGGTATTTTAAAATCGCGATCGTAGGAATAGTTGCTCGTCGTTTGGTGTAAGGTGTAAAGTTTTATGGTAAGAACTATGATGTATTTGTATATGTAAGCTTACTTGTTGTAAAAAACTTCATTTTGAGAAACTCGTTGATTTTGAGGAAACCCTGTACGATTTTAAGGGAATCTCTGAAGGGTAAGGGGGATTCGACGATTATAAAGAAAATTTTACGTTATTTTTTGATTTCTTTTTATTATCCGATGGATGAAGTCAATGTTCATTCTTTTTTATCGCGTTTGCGAATATGATTACACGAGTTTTTCCTCTGAAAAATGCGTATTTTATGTTATGACGAGGAGAAATTAAGTCAATGAGTATTTTAAAAGGTTTTTCATAGTCAGCGTATAAAAAATTGGTGTTAGCAGAGAGGTTGAAGGTTTTTTTAAACTGGAGACTAAGAAGTATTTCTTTAGAACTTGTATTGGAATTTTAAAGATTATCAATGTTTTTGTTTTTTCTTCGTGATTTTTGAGGATTATAATCTTGATAGAGGTGTTTCCGTTGAGCTAATTCGAAAAAGGTTTTTGCTAGCCATAATCGAGTTTTTTCTGGGATGTAGATGCCACGTCGATGGATCTTTTCTTTAAACTAAATTTGATACCCTTTTGAAGTATATTTTCTATATTTATCTTTTAATGTTTGAAGAATTTACGCAAGTTTTTAAAGGCCTTAGGATTTCCATTTAATATTTTGTTAAACATTGATATGAGGATGTACTAACCGGCGTAATTGGTGAAATGTTTTTAGTAGAAGTTTCGTCGGTAACTTTCCCCTGTAGTTTCTGGTTAAAGGTGGCGAAGAACAAGTATTCCAAGTTTTTGAATTTCTTTATTCCTTTTTGATCAAATGTTATCTTTCTTTGATGTTTTAAGTATTTGAATATGGCGATTTGCGTGTAGGCATGTGACAATTTAGGGATTTAGGCATTCGGTATTTTGGGTAAAGGATTTGGCGATTTGGTATGGTGCCGCGCGACGTGGCTTTTTAGGTTCGACTTGACGATTTTTAACGTTTTTGTTTAGCGTAGCGATTTTGACGATTGAAGATTTTTCGTTGTAGGAGAGGGAAGAAAATGGTGAAGGAGGTCAGGTTCGATGTTGGAAGTAGGGTTAAAGGTTGTTTGTATAGACGGAGTACCCGTAGTAGCAGTATTTTTAGTAGTATTAAGTTTGTTGTTTGCAAATATAACAATTTTTGATACCTTTGACGGTTATTTTGAACGGGGTTAAAAAGGATTTTTGAAGATGTTTTGCTGTTTTCAATGGCGATCCTTTTGTTACTTTTCAATTACCGTTTATAATCGAAGAAATCTAGATGTTTACTTTATTATCGCCGTGAAAACCTAACCTAGTAGTAAAAAAATTTCGTAAGAATGTTTCTTTGACTTTGTTTTTTTCATAATGCATAATAAGAAAGTAGCCTTGTGTTACTTAGCTAAATTTTGATTGAATTAACAAACACTGATTAGTATTGATAGGTTTTTCTTGATAAGCTTTCAGGTATTGCAAAGTTTTCTATTTGAATGGGTCGAAGTAATAGTAGTATTGTGTGGTTAAGTAGTAGATATATTGTTTTAGGTCTGGTAGACTGCTAGCCGGTCTATACACTATTTTGTATTGTCACTTGTTTGGCTTGTACTCGAGTTGAAAGTTGGCACATACTGTACTTTATTTAACAGTAAATTAAAGAAACAATACACTTAACTTGTAGTCAGTACAGTCAACTTACTTTGAGTGGCGGCAATGCAGTTACTACTGTTATAACAACTATGACTATTGTAATAATCCGATCTAATCTCGATAAAAGCTCTAAATATGAAATATTGTTAACGACCCTTTCGGGAAGCAAATTCCATACAATACCAATTACGTATATTAAAATACTGAAACCGATTTACCGACATTTTCCAACCTCATCATTATTCAAATAATTTTTTTCCCGCTCCCCTCTCATAAAGTTAATAAGGCTGTAATACTCGCGTGGGACGAGTACTTCAGCGCCTGATATACTGACGCCCTATCCACGTTCGACAAACTCGTTAAAATATATGTCAAGATCGCGGATTTATGTACTTTAAAATTCGATTGGCGTCGCTATTGTATATGGAAAACAGCTTCGATTTGGCCACGTAGCGCCGGGTTTATGAATCGTCAAAACTTCCATATTCAAATTAAATAAGTCAGTGTTAATTCATAAAGAACACAATTAAACTAGGCTGCTGATTTCACAAAGGTTATAAAATCATTAGCTGGGATAAATCTCCTTTTTCGCTTCGAACCCCGTTACTATAAATAGACGTATATTTCGTTTTCAACCCACGGTAGTCAACTCAAATATTTCCAAAGATACTTTGAATACATTTTCATCCGAATAAGAAATCATGAAAAACTTATGAAACGATGGAGATAGGTTCAAATATATCTTTGCTGAAGGATCCAATCTTTTTAAACACAAAGTCCGCCGCGAAACCATCGAAGTCCGAAGTCCATCAGTTAAAACTAATGATTTAATTATTCGTCTACTTAAAACGTATTGGAAGTTTGTAACTGTTCTCTTTTATACATTTTATAACAAGTGTTTATAATTATGGATTTACCTACAGGTAAAACTGTAATTAAAAGTTTTTATAATACCGAAACTAGACGACCGAAACTTTTTGTTACTACGTTCGTAAAAGCTTATTGTTTTTTCCTGATATATTCCAAAACGCTAAAAGGTATTATAATTCGAAACATATTCTGATCTTCTTTCATTTAGAGGCTAATTAATGTTCAATATAACGATGGAATACTGAAGATATTCGTTTCGAACCTTGTTACATTTTTTTCCAACATCATCAAGTCCACCCCAATAGATAAAAAAGTTGTTTTGATCCTTTTCCACGACGTATAAATCGCTTTTAATGACCTTTTTAATAATCAACTCATATAAACATACGGCTTTTAGGATCTCATCACAGCTTATTTATCTTAATCAAAGTTTTTTTTTAATATTTAGAGTAATGATAGTTCGATATTAAATGGCAATCATCAGGTTTATGGATATTAGTAACATTACCTCTTAAGGATTCACCTTCACTTCGGTCTTCTATATAATCTATATGTCGGACCTCATAAGGCTTGACTTTAGTGGTATCTTTATCTACATCGATGATATCTTATTTTTCGTGGTTTCTAATTTTTTGAAAGCTAATGTCGCAGGATTCATATTTTTTTATGAGAGGTCCATAAATAGGCGGCTAATAACAAACTTGTTTTCGCCCCTGAAAAATTTGAACTTTTACATATTACCAGGAGTTACAATCCTACTTATTTTACAAAACATGGTATTTTTTTCGTCTTTACCGCCGAAAGGCCGGTTCATCTGGTTGTTGACCCTGTTTAAAATAATGAATCTCTTCATATATGATAAGTAAGGCATTTCTTCAGCTAAGTCTTGTTAGAGCGGGTATACGTTGGCGAACACATTACTAGAACTTTGAATACTACGCGACATTATAAAGGACTTTCCCACATAAGGTAAGAACCCCCTCCGTACTTTTTACGTATAGCTATTTCCGCCGCGATTCTACCCATACTTGAATATCACGCCGAAAGTTGGTATATCGGATGAAGGTTAAAAAGTTTCGAAAATAAGGTTACAACTTCATTGGTTAAATCGGTAAATATGGTCGCTCCATTTTATTCAACTTCAACTTACTTTGTCTTCCTTAGGGATACCGGTTTAACTTCCAGCATAATAACTTTATAATAATAATTTTACGATTTGCTTACTGTTTAAAGATCTCTAAGGTTAGATATCCTTGTATCCGACGTATTACGGCGATGTTTATCATAATGTTGCCGGAGATTACGCATTAGAACTCTATGCCTTTTGACATTGGCGAACGGAAGTCATATTATCTAGTATAGGTATTTAAACGATCCTTATAGCTTTATACGACATTATCGATACCTTTACATGTCTCCGATAGTCTCGATAAAATACCTCAACCATATCAACGGATTTGTAAACTAACTCAATCCTAATTACGTTTATTAAAATTTAACAGGGAATTTGCGTTATTTTCTCCATTTAAACTATTACTATTACGGTATTTTCAAAGTTTTCTCAAATTCTTTACAGAAGGATAAATTGAAGATATTACCAGTTTGGTGTTGATGGATCAATACGTTAACTTCGAGGTCGACTGTAATACGGTTTTTACTGCTAGTTTTAAATTACATTTCAATAGGTAAAGATACATCGAATACAGTTACATATTCTTTCGCAACGATAGTGTTATCGTAAAAGGCTCCGGCGTATTTTACCCCATTACCCACGTTTTCTATAAAATGGTAATATGTATGTTTCGAGATCTAGAAATGATTATCTGTATTAATTTAAGTCAAATTATGGTATATATCGATAGCACCTTGATGATTAAGAACTAAAATGCGACACCGTTACCTAGTTATAATATGATTTTAATAGTTCTTACGCCGTTATCGAAACCTTCCCTGGCTTCATTACGATAAAATGGAACCCCGAGTATATAAATATCGATTGAATCAAGGTCGCAAATAAGTTCGCGAATATTAATGCCAAGTTCTACCTAGCCTTAACAAGAACGATCACTCGTTTATCAATGGAGTTAAATCCATTTTCCGTTTATGATTAAAGGCAATCGAGGTGGACTGGTATGTTCAAATACAGGTTAAATCGTCTCTTAACTACAAAATCAGGAGACTTACGTGTTCTATTCAATTCGAACACATTTTTTTGGAAAATTTTGGAGTATACGCCCTTTTTTCACCTTATACTTTGTTATCTCGACCCCAATTGTATTTGGTTTAAGCGATTATATACGGTTATAGATACTTTATATTATATTATTGACGTTTTAAGTCTTTTAAACTAGACGTATGTTGCAATCAGTGCGTTGATGAGTAAGTCGGTATTTATTTGGTATGGTACCCGAACCTTTAAAAGGTTTAGAAACATTGATTACTACCACCTCAAAATCTTTTCAATAGATAGGTACACGAAACGTATATACAAATGGTCCTTTCGAACCTAGGAATTTCTGGGTTTTTACCGGTATTACGAATTATTTTTCTAAAGAAAGTAGAAAATGAATTATGATTAAAAGAGCCCACGTTTTATTCCCGCCGATGATAATTAAGATTCAAACCTGCTGTAACTCGAGTTTCATGCTCGAAGGCTTTAACAACTACATTTATAACAATAATAACGAAAATAAAACTGAGAGATTGCCTTTTTCATTAATTTCACTACTTCCGTCACTAGTACCTTTATAATCGTTCCATAGTGGGCTCGATTCTATAGACGAGAGTTGATTGGACCTAGGGAGGAATTAGTAGTAGCGGCGGATCCAACGGTAAAGGTAATAGTAGGGGTGGCATTAGGTGGGAGGGAGGGTATAAATGGGCTAATTAGGGATAGAGCCCCTATTCTTACCGTTATTATCGCTGTAGTTGCCGCTTTTAACGTTAGTCCCGGTTTTGATAGTAGTGGAGCCCCGCCGCGCTAATAATACCGCGGCTGTGGTTTAGGCTGCGTTACTCTTCACCGTTTTAATAACGGCAAAAAGGGGTCGTTGTAAGGTGGTTAAACGCTCAAAAGGTGTTTTTTCCGCGACAGAGACGCAATAGGCGGCTAACAGCCCGGCGGGGATAATATCTACTGGGATATACCAGCCTTTTCACTTAATTACCACTACTTATTAACATTATATCTCTTGAAGTAAAGTTGACGATTTTATTACGGCCCTTATAAGTGTGACAGGCGTATTTAATAAACGGTTTTACCTTACTAACACAAACTCTATAATTAACACCTATAAAAAAGAACTGTATATATCCCGTATAAAGCTATACTCTATTGGTTAAAATTGGGTAATCGGGGGTTGCGTGGGTTGAGAAGGGGCAAGAGAAATAGTAGGAAGTATTAAGGGGGTCGTTCAAGGCGAGTGAACCATTTTCGGGATTAGGGGCTCTTTTATATGAGCTGGCGCATAATGGTTTTTTAAATGTAAAGCCTATATTTTACGTAATAACGCCATAACTATCATTCATATAGAGACCTGAATCAGCTAATGAAACATATAAAAGTACGTAAGGATACATAAATGTTGTTTATTGGTTTTGTTATTGGTTTATTATTATACAGAGAAGGTTTAAGGTTTGGTATCCAATTCATTGGTACCCCCTAAGCTTATTTTAGGAGACTCAATATATTGGTTACCTCATGAATACAAAGATCCCTTAATAACAATAATTACATTATACTCCATGTTATACACGCACCATTTTTTCACGTTTCAATTACGCTTTTCGCACTAGCTAATTGTCTCAATGTATATTTTACGAGGCTTTTCTTTCAAAAACTCGTAAAATCATATCTTCAGCACAACTAGACACCAAGCAGGTACTAAAAAGGCCTCTCTTCACGGCTCAACCAACGCTATAATTTACACCCCTCCGATTTTCTAATTTGTGGGGCACTTTAAAGTCATGATTGAAGGAATAAGATGTGACCTATGGGCTTTTATAGGTATACAAAGGACACGTGTTTAGATACCTCCCGCTATTGTTTACAGGATCATTTCGTAACAGCTAGTGTAATGTAATACGAATGGCACTTCCAGTTAATAAAAATAAGGAAAGAAAGAAACCTGTTAATCTATAAGGCAATTTAATACCCACTCGAGATACCGCAAAGTACGTGCTCAGAAGAGGCAAAACACATGAAGAAACGGTTACAAACATGGCAAAATGAATTAAATTCAACATTATTCAGTGGTTATTGGAACGAAATCGACAAATATATCAAGTTTTCCCGCAAAATCGCCAAATCCCTAAAAGTTTTCATTAAAATCCCTAAATTCCTCAAAGCTTTTATCAAAATCGTAAATTCTCTTTAAGCGAAACTTTTAATGACAGATACACCTATATATGTAAGCATACTACAGGTCATACTACAGGATTTTACCACTCGAGCTAAGCGATTGGCAATACCCACATTATCGTAAATTTAAATATTTCAGGCTTAAGTTGATAAAAAACACTATTAACGACTCTAATAAATATAGTAACCTTGCCTCTAAACCATTCAAAATATTTAACGTTAACTACAAACTCATTATAGACGCCTTCGAGATCCGGAATGATATTAAAATGTATTAGAAAACTGTAAAATCTATTTAACATGAAGAAAATACTATCCTTCCATATTTGTGAATTAATAGAGACTCAATATTTCAATTTGCAGTTACAATTCCCAGAAATCCTTATGGGTCACGCTAGAGACTACTACCTAACCTTAATAACAAAAGGCGTGCAGCTTTCGTAAAATTTATCACTAAATAGAAGGTTATTTCTCATACAATATCCACATTGAGCAATACTATACGAATTATGCTAAGACCAAGTAAATAACGATAATAGCAAAAAAAAAAAAAACACATCAATATATATTCTCAACGAAAAGTTAAATTTTTTTTGTTATGTCAATAAGTAATATAAAAAGAATAAGCTAAATAGCTGCAATTCACGAACAGGTACAAACAACTGTTACGGACGTCAACAAGTTTAAATACACTATACAACGCCTAAATACCACCTACGAAGGCTTTTTTAACTAGTTACGATCCCTACTTATGATTGTAATAATACGTACGTCAAACTTAAGGAGTGTGTACACCTACAATAACAACTTTCGCGACTGGGAAAACAAAAACCTTGCAATTATAAGCTATATCTACGGTACATACTAAAATGATCTACATTCAAAATCTAATCCAAACCCCTGGACTAGAAGCTATACTAATGACAGTATAGTAGTAAGGACTCAAATATACCTAATAACTGTAAGAACAATCATTATCATAGTGTCAAAAGATGTTAGATCTATAACACATCCAGTTTCTAGTCAAATTTCTACCAAGCCATTAAGCGATATAAATAGTAGGTAATGTATTACACTTAGTATCCTATTACATTTTAAGAAAGACTATTTAGATGTCGTCACTAACTTTGAGGGTAATGATACTTTCAACAATTAAAAAACAACCTGTCGAAACTAGTTAGATGGTATAAAGATACTATTTTTATACCATCATAGTAAATAACTAACCACGCTTTTTATACCACTTAATTAGTGAAGAATCTTACCATTACTATGAAGACCAGGAATCAAGACCCTCACCCATTTTCAATTTCTGCGATCGTTACGCGGATTATACGTTTTAGGATACCAAGCCAGATACTAGGGCAATACGGTACTTAATACGAGGTTATAAACAAAATATCGTACTACGATAGAAAAGTATAACCGCTATAGAAATTAATCGTTAGAATAATGTCAAAGCCAAAGTAGATTTCGGTTTAAAAGAAGAACTATCGTTACTATGATCGACGACTGCATAAACAATAGTTGGGCCTATTACGTTTCACATCTTCAAATCTTTTACACCATTCTTTTTTTTCTTAGAAAAATATAAGGATTCTCGGAGTTAAAGTTGATGTCAATGTTGATAAGCTGGTTGAAAACGGCCAAAGGTTCCTTTTCGCCTTTAAATAGGAACATATGTGGTTTCATTTTGAAGGGCTAAAAGTAATTATATTAAATATGACAAACTCAAAGGTACGTTAATTCTACTACCGCTTCAATCATCTAACTATCAATAAGCTATACGAAGTTTTCCAGTTCGAAAATAACGAAAACGTGGAGTACTTTGCCCTCGAAGCTATTAAAAAGCTTTGTCACCATTGAAAAAAACATATTTAAACACAAAAAAGGTTAAAATTTACTTTTGAAAACGATAAGGACTTTAATTGTAAGATCCTGGCTCACGTATTCTACTTGGATTATAAACCTATATAATATATCGTAGACATGACAACATCTCTTAATAACGTACAATATTTTGAGTCTTTATTGTCTAAAAATACTTTTGAAACGTTCAAGATACTATGGATTAACACATATTTGAAATTATTAAGCATTATGGTCTACAATACCGATATCAATTTTACTATAGCAAAACTATAAGTTAATACCCAAATGATATATATTTAACATAAATAAGTTGCCTTCTGAGTCATATAAAAGTATGAATAAGGTGAAGAAGGCATAAGTATTATTTAGAAAGGCTTAAAATATGATAACGTAAAAAATGAAAAACTTCACGAACTAGGAGGCAAGTTTTTAAATAGCGGTTTATGGACCGAATGAAAATGTAGACCCTAACAGCATGATGCCGAGGCTACAGGTCTTTAGAGAATATACTACTCTAATGGATAAATCTACACCATTATCAAATACTCTAAAGAGAGTTGTGGAATACAAAAAAGCTTTAAAGAAATTACAGTGGAAATCTACTAGACACCAAGTCAATAATTCCTTGAACACTAAAAGAGATTCCTCGACGATTAATATATTGACTACTTATAATTAGTTCATTGTACACCATAAAGAAACGACGCTTTAGTTTGGTGTAAACCAGTTGAATGTGATAGTATATTTAAGATTTTGAATATTGACAACTATGAAGTAGTTGTTCATACTACTGATAGTTTTAATATGTTTCTCACAATTTAAAATAAAAAATATATTAGAGCGATGAACGATGACAATGATGACAGAGATTCTGATAATAAAAGCGTCAAATAACATAAAATTACACTTATCTTGATTGAAAATTTAATAAAATGACAGAGGCGTAACCAACCACCAAAAAGGAGGAAATCTACGAGTGGGGATAAGAAATACATATCGAGGTGAACCTAGAATATGGCTTAGGTTAACAGGAAACAGAAAGATGATTAAAATTTGACCGTTAAGCTCCGAGTAGTAAGAATCATCAAGATGTTAGGAAAAATCTATAAAAAAGCGATAGGGATAAGATTAATAAACTTCTTACTTGAGACATCGTTCAAGTTGTATAGAAACGCGACTTCAACCTCTACAATCCTAACATTATGATTTCTAAGAAAAATATTATTTACGAGGTTAAGAGCAAAACTACGGGTAAACTGTGAGAGAAGTCATGGCTAATGATATAAGAATATAATAATGAAGTCAAAACCTATATCCTTGCGCAATCGTGAACAATGTACAAATAGACCCGCGCTGAATAGTCGTATTAAGAGCAAGTTCACTACTGATTACTAATAGAAAATTAACACTAAATAATGGTAACATTACTCAAATATATATGGAATCAAACAATAAACCTACGAAAGATTGGTTTACCAAAACTAACTCAAAAACTTCGTAATAAATACAAACTGAAATCGATTATACGACAATTTAAACCACTATACTAACTAGCTAAAGTAAGTGTCCCTTATATTCTAACCTATCAATGGTACTTCAAGTCAGAATAAACTATAAGATACTTAACCTAAGTTCCTTATTTGATAATCACGTAAAATCAAAATTTCGATATAATAGATATAAAAACTAGCTATAATATTTTATTTGGAATTTCTGGCCTTGTAACATCGAAATAATGGACGATTGAGTAATGAAAGTTAATGAATTAAAAGCTGGTGGCAATTTAAACTAAGTGTGAACACTAACACTTGAATAAATCGTTAATAAACAAATATAAATTAACTATGTTAATATCTACCTCAGTTTCCGCTCTATGGGTAAATGCGTTAGCCTAGCCAAAATTGACAAAGATGAAGTAGCCAAGACTTAAAAGTATTTTTAAATAACACGTATGTGGCAGCTACATCATAACTTTGTACCAGTTGAAGCTGTCGTATAATCTTTAAATTACGGTATAAAAACAAGGCTCAACTAATGAGAATTGAAATAGGATAAATAAAAAGATTCATTAACAAGTAAAAAACTTGGATCGAATGATCAATATGGTCCTGATTGACTTATTGAGAACTAAGTTGATAATCTTGACGAACAGCTCCTTCACTAACAAGGCTAACATATAGTTATTAATAGGACTCTTAATAACTATTGTCAATAAATATAGATCACAGGAAGACCATATCGTAATCGAAAAGAACTTAAATCATGAAATCTCTATTAAGTGTAAAAAGGTTACGAGAAACGAGCTGGCTTCGAAGTTCACGATTAAATGGCTAAATTTGATATGATGATAACTACATAGAAAACATTTCATATCGTTATCAAGTAGCTAATTATTTCATCTGTTCCGGCTATTATTTATATCGATTCGAAAATCATGGTTAAATACCTTTTGAAACTAGGAACAATTAAGGAAAAACACATAATAGTCAATGTAATAACTCTTTTTAAAGCTTAAGAGAGCAGGGAATTCAAAAAGTTGGGATATATTAACATTAAAGCTAACCTTTTAATATTGCAACAAAATCAAGACCAAACATAACCTTGGAAAATTCTATGGATGATAATGAGCTAACCATATGTATCGAAAACTTCCTTAAAAGCTCACTTGAAAAGATTGAACAATATAACTGTAAACAGAGAATGAAGTATAGGTATGATGACAAATTGAAAAACTGTTAAGGAGTTAAAAACATGGAATTGATTAATGAGCAGGGCTAAATTTAAAATGTACATAATTCTATAAAAAAAAACGTGTTTATGGGAGTTGATAAAGTCGTTACTCGGAACTGTGGGGTATTTAAACCGATTTAGATGCGAGATATAATGGTATTGATAATGTATCAAGCCGACTAAAAAAATAGACTTTAGAGACTAGAACAAATAAGTGGTTAGCTATACTAACGTATACGTATAAAACAAAAATCCGCCAGTGTTGGAACAGTAGTCAATTGCAGTACAAAAAAGTTAACTGTACTATTAGTAAGTTAATTTTACCAATTGCAAGTCAACCATATTATTCATGAGTCAAATGAATTAACTATACGTCAATTACAGTATTTGACTACTTTAGACTAGGGCACGATCCAATAACATGGCCATACAAATTTAGGTGTAGACTAGCTAGTGATATACCAACCTTAAAACAATGTATCAATGTCCTAACCACGTAATACTACTATTACTTCGACCAAATTTTGAACCAGCAACGTTGCAACATCTATAAGCCTATCAATAGGCATATCCTATCAACATACATGATAATAAACTACGTAATAACGTTAAAATACATAATTAGATATCTAATATTGAGTTTAACAACAATTTTATAATAATTTCCAATTGGTTAAGAGATAACGCTTTTATAGATAAATTGAGAAAGCTTCATCCTCGAACTTACATCAACTTTCTTGGAATTTGTGCACGGAGCACCTTGTTTAAGAAGGTAGGAGCCTACACTCATAACTCAAATAGTACCTACTTGCAAGAAATAAAATTCAAGTTGAGTCGTTCTCAACACCATTGCTTTACTTGCACCCTATTCCAGTACAACCTCACTAATCGGATTTACCACCACTTTAATTCCTTCTGGCGAACCCTTTTTAGCTATAAAAATCGTCTTTGGCCCGGCGCACCACTCGCGCAGCGGTGCATCCAAAGAACAGCCCTCACAACTAATGATTCAATTTCTCATTAGTTGTCTTAATATGGCCATTTACACTTGCACTACGATGCAATCAAAGTATCATTTCTTTTGCGTTTGAAGGTCTAAAAGGCCTTCAATATAAACTCTTATACTTGACGGTTCTATTTATTTATTTAGTTATCCATTTTTTAGCCGTTTCCACTTACCGATGCATCGGCAGGTTAGCGTGGTTTTCGCCTTCGACTATATTTTTGATACTTGACTCTCCACACAATAAATCCCCGCCACACTACCCGTCTTGTTGTGTACCTTAGTTCACGTTTTTTTCACTTTTTTTAGGTTTGTAGACTGTGGTAAAAAGGTGACTCGCCGAACGAGTTGTGTAATATCTCTCTCTTATCTTTACGGGTTTTCGACTAAGATGTATGTGTTTTATAACCACATTAATATTTTAGTATTGTCAGATCTTTGATGTGAGTAGGCGTTGAACGGGTACTACAATGACTGTATAGCATTTCCCAGTTACAGTTACAATTTTCACACCCTTATTTCGGGTTTTTAAACTATAGGGTACCTGAAGGTTTTTATTAGAAGGTTGGTTAGAATTCCCGTTATACGTTAAGGGTTTTACTTGATATTGTATTTTATGGATAAAGTTAATATTTTATGTTATTATAGGTATCATCGGTTATAGACTGATATTAGATACTCCTAGTAGTTGGTCCGATTTTTTGTATAACTATATATATAAAACCTCTACGAATTCGATTCATATTTGGTGTGAGTGAAGGTTTATCTATGAGGTAGGGACGAATATGGTTGATATAAGGCTCCTTCGATCGACATTCAATTTTTTAATATAGCGTAGAGTTTGGAAATCGGCAACATTTGGGGAATATACGTTTTTTTAATTTATATACTTGTATTACATTTAATATGGTGGTTTGTTCAACAGGTTAAAGGGTCTAACCTAAAATAGGGCAATTGAATAGAGTTGTAGTTGTGTATGGTAAGGATACTCAAGTTGCTAGCTTTTATGCTGGAATATACACATTAACATTAGCGAGAGTCATACTATTCTGGCTATATAGTAGGCACTACGTGATAGTATTCGAAAAAACTTTAAAAAAAACTGTAAAATCTTTTTAGTATAATGAAAAGTATAAACCCGTTTAGATATTTGTTATTAAGGATAGTTATGATAACAATACCTTTTAAGTAACTATACTGAAAATTAGAGTTAGAAAAAGACCTAACTGGAGGCTATTATTGATAATATTTTTCACGATAAAGAATAGTTAACGGGTCCAAAGACTGAAAAGAAAGGTATAATTAAAGTTTTTTTTTCGATTGGTGAAGGAAACTTGGTGGATTAGAACTACAATTTTCATTCTTAGTTTCGGACTAATTATCTGTTATGTCCTGAATACATTCAATTAGTTTTGTCTTCATTGAGAGAATATAACATGGTGAATCATTATTGTTGACGTTTTTACTAACCAAATAATTTAAGATAAACAACTTTTTAATTGTTTTGAAAATGAAAATACCTATAGCTTCATAGATAAATTATAGAAATCACTATTGAATATTTAATTGAAGTGTAGATACAATGAATGCATGAGATATTTACCTACTTAAATTTAACAAAACTGTAAAATTATATTCGAGGTATTGAATGTATATTTGTGAAGCGTTTAATTTCCAGCGATATAAACATATTTTGTTTCTATTGCCAAACTAATTCGTTAGAATTGTAATAGTTAAAATTAAAGTTCAAAAACAATATCGATTTTAACTTCGAAATTTTTGTTCATGTATTTTTCTTAGATAAACTGTTAGTACTTTATGATGTTCATTTATCAATATATTTCTTTGGGACAATACTTTGAAAGATGATGTTAGCTTAAAATATAACGATAATTTTTCGGATGTTATGGATTGATGTATATATTGAGTTATTACATAAAATCGTTTGCTACGCTGCGACAAACTTTGTAACTACAGAATTATAAAAATATGTTAATATTATGGAAACCGAATTCTATGAAATACTCTTTAAGGTTTACTGGAGTATTGGAAATATGGAATGGTCTATGGGCATATTTTTTCAAATATATTTGTTCATTAAAGCATGTATTGGTAAACTTATTAAATAACGATAGTATTTAACTTATAGCTGTAGAAGGAATCAGCCATATGGTTAGACTTTATAAATTTTGTTTATCTTTATTTAATCTTGGAGTATATTCACGTTTAAAAACGAATCTGTGCTAACAGTATTAATGCTGAAGAAATAGAAGGCTTATACTCAATTTTTAAGAGAGTTGATGCAATTGTGAGTATAATAACTAGTTACGCAAATAATTTACACCATAAATAGATTTATTCTAATTGACTCATTCTTCATCTTATTTCAAGGAAAGGATTTTTTCTGTGGGAAAATTTTAAATAATTTGTATGTAACTTTTAAACTCATTCGTATGATAGATTAAGATTTTGTTGTAGGTATTATCAAGGTACCACGAAAATGTCTCATTATATAAGTCAAATATTATTGTAGGAAAGAGAAATATAAACAATTGAGGTGAATCCTTATCAACACAAGATTAACCAAGTTACTGCATCGTATTTACATTTGAAATCAATATACTCATGAAAGAAAGATGTGCCGAAAAATTACGAAAACAAAACATATTTGAAGATGATAAATATTAACCTGAAACTATTCAATTTGATTATGAGACTATGGAAAATGATAATGAGAAGCTTTTAGAAGCCTAGTGTACGATTTGGGGTATATAAAAACAACAGGATGACGAAGCTTTAAGAATAAAATTTAGAGTCGAAGAATTTGTTAAAAGGTATTGATAATCATGCGAGGAATTCGATTGGAATTGAATCGACTTTTGTTTCAAAGAAAGAGTTTTATGAATGATTTATTAAGTTACATTAGAAGGAAAACATTATGTAGACTCGTGTGATTCTGGAATAATTTATTAAATCAAAGGCTTTACGTCTGTTAATCCTTTTAAAAAATCAGGATTTGTTACCTAAGCCTACGATGACGGAAAAAAAAGAATCTTTGCATGATTATAAATCATTGAGAAAATAAGTCAACTATTAGTCATTTTTTTTACCGTTAATTAGATAAAACGAAGAAAAACCCTGAATGAATGCGATATAAATGATGTCTATACACAATGTAATATAAACCTCCAATGTATTATACTACTGGAGCTTTTTAAACGACTTCAAAATAAGTACATAGTAGAAATAATAATGAAATTTGTAAATTTATTACATGATATTGCCGAAGTCGGTGTTTATTTATTTGTAACATATTAAACTCTCTTTAGTACGTGACTTGATATCTTACCTTAAGTTTTCACTTATACATTTTGGGTAAAAATCATGTATATTTTGGTATCTTTAGCATTGAAACTAATTGTTGGAATCGCAATCAATTGTAGTACAGTCAACTCAACTATAGGTAGAGTTATTTCATTATATTAACTGAAAATTGATTGTAGTTTGAGATTTGACTTCATTGACTGAAACTTAATTGCAGTATGTTCTCACTTCAATTAAAATCACAGCCCAAAGTAGTTGGCCATACAAATTAGCGTGAAATCCGGCTACTGGTCTGCTAAACATAAAAGTAACACATTACCACTTCCAATGCAGCACCAGTTACTTGGAATACAGACATTCGAATCGACTTCGTTGCAACGATAAAGTCCTATCAACACTAATCAGTGTGTATTTGGTTAAGCAAAAATAATCTAGGTAGAAAAAGAAGGTACTTTCCGGTTTCGCTTTATAAATGCATAAGTTAGAGGGAAGATTCTTGCTAAGGGAAACTTTCTGTTGCGTTTGCTGTTTACAGGTAATTTAAAAGTGGCGACCGTATCGCTTTTACTATAATTACCATTCAATACTTAGTGGAATGGTTTCAAAGCAAAAAAAGCGTTAAAATTGACGGCCTTAAAGTCGCAAATGTAAACAAGTTGTAAAGTTTGAAAACAGCTAAGTTAATACTATTACTCCTACTTTTACTATTAGTTTAAAATCGAAAAACTGACGAAATTAACTCCATTTAATTATAAACACTAATTTTACCGGAAAATGATATCTCAACTACTTTTTTATTATAACAATTTATCCTCATACTACTCTAATCGTTTACTTTACAATTCAATAGTTAAAGTAGCTACTGAAAACAACAAATTTAACATAGTGAAATGTTTCTTTAGCTAAAAGAAATTAGAAGCTTCGTGTCTAACTTTTTCGAGCACTTAAACAACAATATTTGGTTCGCGAACGCCGATGAAAACTTTATTCCCGAGTACTTAACCAATTACATTAGTTACTTTCTCATTGACGTTAACCACAACAATCAGGACTCTGGGATGAAGGTTTTGTATAATTATGTCGAGTTTTTTATGGAATAGAGTATTAATTTGGGGGGGAAATAGTTAAATTCATCAAGCTTTACTTGAAATACGTATAACTTAACGAAAAATCGCATTACAGTTAAAAATTAATAAGGAAAGCGATAACGTCATCGAAATACTTTACGAATACATCCCTGATAAGGAACCTCAAAAGCTACCAAAGAACTAGATCAAAGGTATTATTAGCAACAGCATCCATTAATAATCTTATACACGTTTTCAAAATCACGCCTAAATCCAGAAGAATTTCTTAGACATTTTTGCTATGAATCTTCAACTAACTAGCACTCTCAGTCGTTAAAAACTAGATTAACTTACTCATGGTAAATCCTAAGGTTCACTAGTTAATTAAGTAGAAATTTCAATGAACCCCTTAATATTCAGTAGAATATTACTAAGTCCCCTACGAAAATCCTTAAGTTTCTGTACTTCAAGCCCCTTAATACGTCCAGTTTAACTAGGAAAATCAAGGCGGAAACGGCTTTACGCGCGCGCTCATTATAGGTATTACAACTGGCCTTTTCTTTTTAAACCCTATTAAAGGTAACTATCGTGCCTATTAACACCAGCACCTTTTTTTAACACCGGTCAAGGGATCTTAAGGGTCCCTACAACCAATACATTACTTCACCACCACTAAATATCTACATAATAAGTACGGATTACGCGACATTCATTATATTTATCAAGATCTGTGAACAAAATGAAAAATGAAACTATGAGCCATATAACCTTCTCGATGTTCAATTACGCCCGTTTTTTAAATATTTTCCGCCAGAAAAGCATTCAACTGTCAAGCTTTTACTTATTATTTCCTAACATCTTTCAAGGATACAGCGAGAACTATTACCTCCGGTATTTAACGAATTACTTCTTTTCCTGGGAGGCTTACAACGGTTTTAAAAGTTACTTCGAATACGGTATGAAACTTGCATAGTATTATATAAATTAGAATATTATTAAATAGGTCTTCATGCCATATTATAAAACAAAGTCGGAAAATAAGTTGGATCTTTTGAATTAAATACTTGATGGACAAATGCATTGCTATTAAAGAATAGGGAATATAGGAGCTGGCGAAAATAATGTATGTTAACATATCAGTTAAGTCATTAAAGGTTATAAAGAGTTCAAATACGATTTACAGTGCCTTAACACTATTTTGAAAGGTTTTTTTTAACCAGTTATGGTCTTTGCTAGCTACTATGATAGCATGAGCCTCGAATTTAACAAATATTTAACTTCAAGCCTTAGAGTTTATCGACGTCGATAAGAACGTCTTTTATACTTATTATATCGACCGTAGTGATGGTAGGTTTAGCTAATACGGATAATAAAAGACCCAGACCCAAAAAAGTGGTTTTTAAGTTACGTGTGGAAAAAGATACTGTTTTTGGTTAAATTCTCTAAGTCAGCTACGCATATTTTTTTGAACACTAAAATATATTGGATTTATAGTGAATAACTCTTCTAATCAACGATTCATTCTACTGTCGAATGTAAATTGATGTGGGTGACGTATTATATATAAACCTATTATATATCAGACAAGAAATAAGTTTACGCTTTGAAAACATTGAAAACAAAAATGTTCAATATGAAGAAAATAATCCTGAAATTATCGGTCGGTATAAAAATACTGAAACCAGCTTAGAAATAAAGTAATGACCTGTCAACTACGACTTCTAATACCTCCTAACTGGTAAAAACCCTTATTTCCGTTGTAGTGACAAAAGCTCTGACCCTATGAATTAATTTACTACACGCGATCGTTACGCGGAGAAACATTTCAAAATATTATACTAAACACTAGCACAGTACGGTATTTAAAAGAATGCTATTCGTAATACGTTGCGTTGCGAAGAGATACTAATATTTCTATGGACCTTGACTATATGAATGCAGGAAAGGTTAATATTGGCTTTAATTTTGAAAATGAACATTTTTACTTGGATCGAATATTATTATTACCTTTATTCACCTTATAGTGTTTTACATCTTAAAATAATATACCTATTTTCTCATTTGATATAAAAAAGAATAGAAACCTCGCCGTTATCTTGAACGTTTGAATTAATAAACTGGTTAACGTTAAGGGCTGTCAACGTTCCTATTTAATTTAATAAAGTGGTACCTTTGGATTTTTCTTTGAAGTTTCAAGGTAGTTGTGTTTAACTTAATGGACTTAAAACTTCGCTTTTAGATCGTCAGATTGATTACCTGGCGACTAACATATTTTGTAGTAATATTTAAGTCGATTGATTACGAAAATATACACGTACTAGTATAAGACATAATTCAACTGCTCTGCTGTTATTATTATATACATTCACAAGACTCGCTAGGGTTGAGGTTCATGTTAAAGGAAAATCAAGATTTTAACTTTGAAATTTTTGTAGATAAGTTTTATCCTAATAGAAAGTTAATATTTCAAATTATCAATTTCGCCACGGCTTTTCATAATATTATGTTCCTTATAACCATCATAAGGTCATAAATGTGGAAGATATTGAATACTTTGTAGATTAACATATATCAGAGACCTCTGAATGTACTTGTTTACAATACTGGTAGCAAGTTTACCGTAATTTAATTTTAAGTTTATGTTAAATCAATGGGAATTCAATGTAAATAGGTTTCCGTTAAGGGTTATTTCGGAATGGATAAGTTTCAAAAGACGGATGTTCTCTTACGAAAAGCCTACGATATCCTTTTCCTAGATATGAGAAGTTTTATAGATTAATCGTCACAGCTTAAAATGGATGTGAAAGGGTTTAAAAAAGTCATTAACCCTACTGAATTTGTGTTACCTTTACTGGTATTTGGAGTATACTCATGTATAACGACTGAATCGATTTTATTGACAAATATATGGAAGCATATTAAGGTATATAACAAAACCTGCAAGAAAATAAGGATGGAATCGAAGCGCCGTAATATTAATGATATCCTTAATACCAGGAACGGATTATCGAAAGAAGACAGATGATTTTTGCGTTTTGAAAGTAAAGTTTCTATATGGATAGAACTAGGTTGATAGAATAAACATTATTAAATATTAAATATCGCTAATGTCAATGTGGTAATAAAAATGGCCAACGGCTTGGTAAATTATCAATTTTTATACGTTAAGCCGCATAGAAAAACCCTTCAATTTGATAAAGATTCCTACGTCGAAGACCCTCGATCCAAACGGATTAGCTAATATAATTCTCCGGAGACAATTGTTAATAAATCGATGGAATGTTTACGGTGTGAAAAACTACTAAAAAGAAAGATACACACTAATAAAGTGGATAATAACGAGGACTATATGCCTGGAAGGTTATCCATAACGGCGTGTTGATTTTATAAATAAAAGTTCAAGTTTCAATTGACCTTTTAGTAAAGTATCAAAAGAATTGATAACATATTGTGTAAACTTTGTAAGAAAAGAGACCCAATAGAAGTCGACTATTCTCTTATAAGAGGAGTTATATAATTCTACCACGGACGTAATTTGAAGGTTAAAAAGTTACAATTTTCAAATGGAAGTTGATCCACAAGGTGAAAGGCAAAACTACGGACCGGCTGTACGAAAAGTTACGGCTCATCGTTTACAGATATGGTGATATAGGTAAAAACTCAATCCTTACTTAATCGCCTACAATCTATAAACTCAGCCAGCGATTAATCGTCGCCATTTCTGTTAATTTGACTGCTGGTATAGTCGGTAAGTTCATATTTAGTAACCGTGATATAATGTAAACGTATATAAAATTTACCACTAATATTTAGCAGATTATATTGTTGGAAACGCCGATAGAGTTAAGTGATAAATTTACGGCCGATATTTTAATACATTGTATTGGATCTTTGTATTGATTATCCGAAGCATGTGTTTAATCGTTCGTCACATAATGAACGCACTTTAAAATAAGCAAGGTACAAAAACCTTATCGTTTTAACCGTATTTGCTAATAACGTAAAAAGAAGGACTTAAGTATGGTAGGTACATAAACTAACGATACTATTTTCATCAGAAACAATAGATTTGAAGCGGCTGAATAACTTGCCCTCGAGAAGTTAGGCCTCTAAAAGGGTGAGTTGATTAAAACTCTAGCTAAGAACATATAACTTGAATTTAATGGATCTTAAATTCGAGTTTATATTATGAAAGCGGGTAAATATATACGTGGTAAATATATCAACCTACGCATAAAAGAGAAAGTCCCGAGTGTATCAACAATAAATAAAATCGATAAAGAAAAATTACGACGATATTGAAAGCAAAAGGCTCATATGATCTATATAGTCACGCTATGTCAACCAAAGGTATCGTACGACCTATATATTACAGTATAAACAAAGAATATCCTGGATGAGAACTTTAACAAGTTAAATAAAAGGATTGAATGGAAAATAGTCAATTCAAATAAAGGCATTAATATAATTCCGGTGAATTCAACGACAGCTAAATTAAAAGTTTTACGGACGACTTCTTCAAGAATGTTATTATCCTTATATAGAAAATCTAGTACCTAATAATACTCGTTAACGAGGCAAAGCGTTATAAGTAGTTTATATTTACCGGTAACCTCGTATATTGGATATCTATTAAGTTTAAACATGTAATACGAAGTGTATTAGCTTTAGAGATCTATGGTATAATAGCGGGCTTCAACATCGGTAGAATAACTAACAATATATTAAGAATTATTACCAAAAATCAAATGATTACCTCTGATAGCTATGGTTGTATGTATAGACCCTTGGAGCCTTTACGAGTACCTATTAAATCTAGACACGACTAATAACAACCGTATAATAATAGAAATAATACCTCTAAAAGAGGCATACAAAACCCGGGAAATCGAGACGTTCAGGTAGATTAACGTTAAAGAAAATTCCACTAACGCCATAAAAAAAACCACGCCTAATAACGCACTTAAAAGGTTTATGAACAGTAATAAGTTAATCTTAAGAATCGAGGGCTACGTAAACCGCCCATTACATGAAGTTAAGGAACAGAGATACCTTACAAAACTCGAAAACTACTAAGGTAGCAGTGGAAGTAGGTGGAACTACTGGCAGAAGGTTCGCAATTGGTGAAATAGGTAATATGTAGAAGTCTATGGCGAAAAACCTATACATATGAGTCAAGGATTGAAAGGTGTGGAGGTATAGGCCAAAGGGCTGTATTTAATATCAGTTTCAGTTCAATTTGACTGGAATTGACAGGAGTCTAGCTTTTGAATCAAGGATTAATTTCAGGAGTTGCCACTAATTAGTGGATGGAAACGCTGGATTATAGATACAAAACAAAAAAAACCGCCAGAGTTGGAATAGCAGTCAATTATAGCACAGTTAAATCAACTATACTTATAGTTAATTAATTGTGTTTACCGAAAATTGACTGTAGTTTGGGGATTTTGATTGCATTGAATGCAAGTTAATTGCAGCAAGTGCACAATTTAATATGGGGCACGAGCCAAAGCAGTTGGCTATACAAATTAATATGCAGATCGGCTAGCAGTCTGCTAAACTTAGAAGTAACCCATCACCACTTGCAATGCAGCACCAGTTACCCCGATCATAAATATTCGAATCGACTAAAATGAAACGATAAAGACTTATTATCACTGATGATAGTTTTTTAGGAATATGGATATTATTCAACAAAAAATAAAAATAAATGAAAGTATGATGAATGTAGAACATTAAATCCATCATAACGTTAGACACTCATAATCCAATAGAGTTTAATAACTTGATGATTATTTTGTCTAATAATAACAAAAACGAAAACCCGTACGTTACATTTTAACAAGAAAGATAAAAAGGTAACTTGGCTATTTTTGATACAGAAGACATGAATACCGAAAAAAATACAGAAATACGTTAAGTTACATGTGGGTAGTATTTATGTTGCAAATATGGGATAACCAAACACCTCGTATGATTTTAATATTGAAACTGAAATATAAAACCCATTAGATCACGATACCAACAAACTTGTTAAACATTTGGAATAGAAAATGAATGATATGAATAAAATTTAAACATAATTTAAATAAAACTATGAACAGCTAAACTAATTATTATGACGAATTTTTTGATATAAATAAAACTGATCTTAATTTACGCATCTAATTCGTAATAATAATTATTGTCAACGAAATGGCAGCTCATGAATAAATATAATTCACTATTACTATAAATATTTTATAGTAGTTATGTACTAAATGCGAAAGAGTGATATTTATAGTTTTTGATTTGGAGATTTACGATCTAACATGAAGTTTCGAAACTGGTAGCGACCATGGATATCATTATCGTAATTACTAAATAACTCGGACGATCACTTCTTTCCTTTATAATTTTTGCAAACTTTGAACGTTGGTTGGATTAAATTTGTGATATCAGTATAAAAAACAAAGAACAATTAATAATTCATTGAATGACTTGAAGGGAATTATAAGAAATCGGGGAAATTAAGAGTTCTAGTAAATTGATAGTGAAAATAATAATACTGATATAATCATAAAAAGAAATCTCAACAAGGCCTTAGAAAAGTTGATTAGCATAAATTCGTTGATTATTCATATCATGTGATACATTAACAGATTGATCATCCTTTCCAAAACATTAATGGGCAACCGCCATGTTTGTTAGTGTTTTAACCAGACACACATACAATACTTTATCATTCGTATACAAAAAATATATTCAATGGCTCACTTCATGACTAACGACAGAAGAGGCAAGCCGACCACGCACGCGCTTAACGCGCTTGAAAAAGCATCCAGACCTTTGTAAAATACTTAAGTTACTAAACATAAACGCCAGGTATTTGGACTACCTTCAGCGGAGAAAGACGTTGTTACGCACTACACCTAAAATTTTAATGCCGAATCCTTTTACAGGGTATTAGAAACGTAAAATCGTGATTTAGAAGTTCGAGAGTCCGTTTATAGGGTTGAAGAACAAGTCATTGACGCCTTAATCATATAGTTTAATAGTTTTGGCTTTACTAGATACCAGATGTTGATACCATATATCGCAGCGCATATTACCGACCACCTCGTTAACAAGGGTTTAGGAATATGAACAGGAGGATATATAGGTTTATTTACGAATAGTCTTACGTCTCCCTTATTTAACTCTTTTACCCAAATTGATCAGACGTAAAAACCCCCTCTAAAAACATGACATAAGCTATGACCCGCTACTTATATAACGGTTCTAACTTTACCTACGGTTATAGCGAACAAAAACTCTAAGTATTTTACTTTTACTATACAGAACCTGATTATTTCATAGGTTACAATAACAAGCCACAAGAAAACACCGTTATTTTTAACTTTACAAAGGACTCTTACGTTGACGAATGGTTGTTAGGTCTCTATTAACAACCACCCGAAAAATTATCTTATATAACGTGTTACAATTGAAAAGGTATCGCAGAAGGAGGACTTATTGGCTTTTATCAAGGTTCCCGTTAATTTAAAAGAAGATATTGAAAGGTTTTCCCTTCGTTAAGATTTTATTAAACGAGTATAATTAAAGTCGTTCACCAATACATCGGTAAATAAAAATATTACGTGGTTTACCATAAGTTACACTAATAAAAGGGTTAAAAGTAAGTTTCTTTCAAGATAAATAATATCGATTTTACTATGTATTTGAAAGGCTTTGTTATATTTGACCAAACTTAATCTATATACGTATTTAAGAGAATACATTGTGTTATTCACACCTCCTTTTAGAAAAAAACAATGGAAGTTCTGAAAATAATTAAGAAAGATTATTACTTGAGTAATAACCGCGCTAATTAAGGTCCACCCATTAATGAACAGGTGGAACGTTTGTATGGGTTCAATAACATGGATTTCTTTTTAAAAAACTTATAAAATCTTTCTATCTTCATGATATCAGCGAAAACCCTCGAGCTTTAAATAAGTGATATCAGCTCCAGTATTAAGATAACGAACACTTCAAATAGTATATAAATACTCGTTATATTCGCTTAATTCGCTACTTTAATTATTTGGTTTCAGTACTAGACTACGCCATTAAAATATGTATAATGTCTCTTTAGTATTACAATGATTACGGGTCTTTTCCCTTTGCGTACGACGATTACCCGGAAGATTTTAAGTGAAAGGGCGGAAAATATATTTGCGTATCCAAATAATGGTTAGAAAATAGTCAACTTTTTGTTACAACGCGGTATAATATTAAAATAATAACCAAAACCATGGTAAACGACGCCGGTTCCGATTTTAGGTATACGGAAAGAAACTTTCGCCCTATTTAAATGGATAAGGAGTCGGAGCTATTTAATATTAGAATACAATAATATTTTTCTGATAAAAACGTAACGAAGCTCACATTCCTTATGTATTCCACCAGAATGAGGGATTACGTAGCCTTGTATATTACCGTAATTTTTGTATGTACTTACCTCTTTTATACCCCTTTACGTAGGTGGTGGCCGGAATTGTCGCCGTCTTCAAAAGTGACGTTGCACGGAACTCTACAGGTAAAAGCCCCGTACCCTTTTTTATGAAGATTCCGGTTTCTAAAGCATACGAAAAATCCTCCACATTAGGTAATCCGGGCCTACAAGTCCTAAATTAAACTCGTTTGAGCATCATTACTCCAAGGTTGTAAAAATTCGCTCAAAAGCTTCCAAACCCATGGCGATTAAGGCCTGATCTATTTTTGCGACCATAATTACAACCCCATATAATAAGGCCCCTCCGAAATTATATTTGCCTATTTTTATATTTAAGTTCTTATTCCAGCCACTCTCTAATACCCAGTTTATATAAAATATTCGATGGGATTTACCAATTAGATAAACGTATTGGATAAGGGTCCTACTACTTATTGATTTCATTGACTTCAAGGTTTCATGATATTAAGTACGTTTACCGCTAATTCAAATAAGGCGACCAGGTGTTACCGAACGCCGCAAATGAAAACGAAACTTACGATGACTTAGGTAAATGGAAGTAAAACTACCACCGTACAAAATCTTAACTTAAAATATATAAAGATGAATACGTTGATATTATTAAAATGGAAGAAACGTGATACAATGAAAAAGCCAACGGTTAGGGGTTAATATAAAGTTACCTGGCCTAGAATGTTTTTTTATTAATTTTAAATTGGGGGGGTTCAGTCTCCACTCAAAAGGGACGACGTAAATTACTTTTCGAAACCTGCCATACATTTATCACGTATATTAGGAAATCGGGATGCTTTATCTTTATATTTTCGAGGCCTAGATACGGAAAAGACTTTTTATAGAAAAGGAGTAACGGAATCTATATTGACAATATATATAAGGATTAGTTTATGAACGAAATTTTATCGGGAGTATGTAACTAGTTACTTGGATTTCAAAGCATTGTAAATGGAGACTTCAACCTCTTATATAGCCGGTTGAATTTTTTTGGATTAATATTCGTAAAATGCCTACCCTTGACACCTAAGCTTTTGCAACTAATATATTATTTAACGGAGAGGTAAAAGGTTTTACGTATAGCTTCAAATACGTCCTCGATTTTACCTTTACTAATATCGCTGGAGCTACTACAGTAATCCGACTTAGTTTTACTAGCGATCATTATTATAAGGTTTTACTCACTTTTTCTAATAAGCCGGTCTTATTTCCTTACAATTCCCTGAATTAATGTACCTAAAACCAGTTTACCTAAGTTTGAGAACTTAATCAATGTAAAAATATCTTTTTTATTATGTAGCTCCGACGTCGAAAACGAAATTTTGGTATACGAATAGGTGGAGGCTTTCGCAGGGTTATATGTTTACGCTTCATTCGCGGTCGGAAAACTTGTTCAAATGCGCGTTAAGGCTACGAAGTAGTAAACCCACAAGTTAGATCGGCTTTATTATTATATAAGGAAAACGAATCAGTCTAAATTAAGTAAGATAGGATTTATGAAACTTAGATTTCTTTAGCCTAAGCGTAATTGGTATGTACCGAATTATAAAAGATTAAGCCTAACCAAGACGCCGACTTCCACAAAATATATAATATTATTAACCAATATAAATTTCCGTTATTTCTACGGGCCATAATTTTCGAAGTAAGGGTTTTCTTTCGGTTTTGACGTCGGTTAATAGACTCCAATCCATCGAAACAATATCTTTAATAGGTTCTTAGCTGTAGATGATATTCACGACGACCCTTTAAAAAAGTTGTACAGCTCCGAGGATACTATTTGTAGGGGTCATATATTCTTAATAAGAAAGTAAAACTTAATATTATCAGCGTTTATAATACGTTCTACAGGTTGAAGATCATGATAATATACTTATTTAAAGCCTATAGAGATTATATTGCAGAGCCCTTTTACATATTTTATTATATGCACCCTGGTTTAGGTCTTTCCTGTAGGTATAACGATAGTTAGAGATGTTCATAATATCCTAGTTGGACGATCGGAACCTATTACAATTATGTTTATAAAAACTAATGGCCTTAAAACCAATATACCTCAAAGGGTTAAGACGTATAGTAATCCGGCGAATCTTTGAATCCCTTATTAGTAAAGTCTTGATGAACGTCCAATACAAAAAGGGGGTATCTAAACAATCTTTAGAAACCTGGTTACTTCTTTAACCTACTATATTAAAACCGCTTCTACCGATGGAAAAATCTTATTAATGTTACTTCAAAGCGTTTAAGGGGTATTCGATACTTTCATTTATAATCGCTTGATTTTAAAAAATGTTTAAGCTTAGACCGTTATATTTCATTTTTGTTAAGAGAATTTTAATTGATTAGTTAGTAAATATTGAATAGTAAACGGAGATAATAGGGTCTTTCGACTGTAATGATAGTTCCTTACAAAGCCTTTCTCTTGTCCAAAATTTTTTTATAATCTATATGTTGAATTTAGTTAAATACTATTTTTACAGCGTTCTTATCAATATCGATAATGCCCTTGTTTCACGTACCTCTAATTTATCAAAATTAAACGTTATAAATTTCGAAGTCGATTCAATGTAGGCGAATATATAAACAATTAATAATCGACTAGTTTTAGGCTGAGAAAAGTTTAAGTTTTTACATATTATTAAACGTCAAAGTCTAATCGACCTTACGAGACCAGAAAACTCTGTTTTTTTTACTGTTATAAGACCCTTTCATCCGATTACAAACCTTTTTACAATTATTCAATTTTCCGGTATACGGTAGCTAACGCTCTGGTTAGACCTTTTTTAATTAGAGCGGATATACGTTGGAATAGGGGTGGCAAGGACGATAAAATTCGTTCGAAACTATAAGAGACTTTCACGTACAAAGTATGGGTTTCTATTGCATCTTTTACGTACAATTGTTGCCATTGTGGTTGTTTTTATACTTACCTATCATGCCGAATGTTAATATTTCAGCTACGGATAAAAGAGATTTAAAAAACAGGTTACGGTTCCGTTTGTCGTTAACATAGAAGCGGTCGCCCCATTATACAGGATTTCGCCTAGCTTCGTTACCCTTAGAGACTCCAACTTACCCTTTAGTAGAGTTGCCCTTAAATATAAACAGCTCGGTTCACTCTTTTGTCTGAAAACCATCGATATTGGGCACCCCATTATACAACTTATCAAAGCAGCGGATATTACAACGTTAATCAAAATCGATTCGTAAATTCCTAGGGGTATATTAAGCGGTATACAAATGGCCTTCCGTGTCATTATAACGCTTCGATATTTTCTACGACTTTATATACGCGTAATACAAAACTCTTTGATCTACCTCGAAAACTTTTCTTTATTACATTGTCAGATAAAGCTGATCAGGGTTCGTCTGCGTCTATTCGAAGACAACGATTAATTTCCCAGTTTTCCTCAGCCTTTTTTAATTATCCCTTGGTTTCTCTCCGGATCGTATAACCCCCTTATATACGGGAAAACCAAAGAAAATGTTACCTTTATCTTTTAAACCTGGTGTTTAAACCTCAATTAATATTAAACCATAATTTTTACTAATGAATTTGAATAACCATTCGACGGACGGTTTATGTTGAGTATTAGTACTTAGTTTACCGTAATGGACGAGTGATGATAAAGGGTTTCAAAAGCATACACTATACATCGCACGTTTTCGATAGAATGATTATCGATGTATTTTAAGGCCTCAAAAAGGTAAAATGTATTATATTACAAAAGTAACGGCATAAGTTAAAAATACCTTTCTTATTGGTAGGCCTTAAACGTTACAACGTTGTTGATTCGATTGGTCTTCGAAGTAACAGTAGTATTGCATTAATTAGGTGGTGGATGTATTGTTCTAGGTTTGGAAGACTATTAACCGGTCTTCACTGTAATTTTTATGGCCAATTGCTTGGCCCGTGCCCTAGAGTGAAGTGCAGCGTATTGTACTCGACTTACACTCAATGTTGTAAGTCCGTACAGAGCAATACACCTGTGGTAAGGTTAACTTTAATATTAGTAAAGTTAACCTACTGCATTGCATGTAATATTATTCCAATACTGGCGGCTTTTTAGTTTGTACGTGTATGCTAGTATGGTTGACCAATCTTTTCTAGTTATTATTAAATAGCTGCCCCGTACCCCCTGTCAATTCCAATTGACTTCCATATTGCGTTGCATATAATTGCATATAAATTGACCATATTTCATCTTTTTTTTCTGCCGTTCCGAGATCCGGGTCTATTTACTTCTATATAAAGTTCTTTGGCCATAGCGCTTCGCAAGCCTCCACTTTTACTATGCCACTTAAACAGATTACCATTATTAATACCCTGGCAGTCTTTTAGTTTACTAGTTTATAACTATCCGCCATTATATGATTTGAGCTTTCCGGGCGGCTTTTTCACGTTACCTTCAATACTTATAGTTAGCATATTACTGTTTACAAACCCTTTAAAGTCTTTATTTAGTGTTGCCTTCGTTATGACATTTGCGGAGTTGTTTCTACTTTCGATTTATTGGAATTCCTTGATCTCCTTTCCTTTGTAGGCTTTCTGGAGTGGTATTATGTCGATTATTAAGCGTTTTTTGCCGGTGGTTTCGAGTTTTGAAAGGTATTCGAAAAGGCTTTTTAAGTTGGTACAAATTTATAGAGTAATAGGAGGAATTCTAAGCTGCCTAGTAATAAGGTTAAGGGTATTTTACAATGCTATACCTATTTTAATGCCCACCATTATACTATAAACTTTCGATGCCAACACGCTTCGTATAATATTTTTACATTTAACGGTGGACCATTGGATTGAATTGCCGATAATACTAAATTGATTTTTTCGCCTATATCATGATCCAGACAGCGTTTGGGTCAGGAAATGGGCCAGTATGCAACTGCGCCACTGAGAAGCCTGAAGTCCCACACATCAGGCGGGGAACTTCTGTTATGTCAGCAACCCCGGATAGGGAAGGACCGATGGGACCGATAGTGACTCCAGCAGTCCAGTACTAAAGACGGTATGAAGGCACGGATATATAAGAACACGGTCATCACCACACAGATAGTATTTCCTTCATAGCTCTTCAGTTGTTAATCTAAGTATTCAGTCTCCACACCTGGATAGCCTAACAGCTAGTGATCATTCTACAGCACGAACAAACATCTTCTGATATTGCACCTTTGTTACCTCTGCTACCTTACTGCTAACATAAACCCCCTGACATCTTCTATTTACTCACGGGTATTTAGTGTGATCGTTACAGCCTGCTTTAATTGACAAGAGTTATTAAAAAGACTATTCATAAAGATAAGTCGGTATTATTTATAAAAGATCTATCCATGAATATTATTCATTTGACCGTTACGAGGTTAATTAACTCTATATTAATCTCGCGTTCCAAATTTCGAATTTGTTACTTAAGCCTTTTGTTTTACCTGTTAATGTTTTTATCCGTTAGTGTTCATGCTGATGTCGTAATGGATAGATCGTATGAAGCTTTCGGTTGGTATAAGATAGTAATATAGCTACCTAAAATACGGTATTCTAAGTACCATTAAGCCCTAGTCTTCTTAGTTTGTCAGTTGCGGCTAGAAAAGCTCTTTGGTTCTTTTGCCGAAAGCTAAAGCCGGTATTAACACCAAATATATAAATTAACGATTTATTAAAGTCTAATTAAGTGTTTTCCGTTAAAGTTGTCACCGACTTGTAATTCCAGAACTTAGAGTACTTAATCGCTTATTATTCTAATGTTATAAAGCTAGACGTTCCGATGAAAAGGGTATCGTTAATTTGTATACCTATTATGTCATAGTTCCTTTCTTATATTATTAATAAGTACGGATCGTATATTAAAGACTTTATCATTAGTTGAAATTTGAGGTAAGATGGGTAGGTAAGGAATTAGTGGACGCCTGCTCTACCTAGCCTATATAATAGCTTAATATATTGTATTACCGTATCCAAAGGGTAGATGGCACGAAGTTCTTGTAGCAGTTTTAGTAGTATAATTCGGCATATATCCGTTGCTAATTACATATATATTTACGTTATATTACGACTATGAAGCGTAAATTTGCCCTTAGTTTTAGTTAGCAAATTTATTATTAAAGTAACCACTAAGTGTTGGCTAATTTTTCAAATCGTTGAGAATTACGTAAGGATTTAGTCTTTGCCATTATCGCCGTATCCTTAAACAATTAATCGTAAATTTTTGTACGGTCGCCCCGTGGTGTAAACTTTAACTTTGTAAATGATTCTCGACTTAAAGATTGTGAAGTTTGGGTTTCGAAGGTTGAAGTCGGTTTTCGGTACGAAGTGTACCACTTTTCGGATTAGTAAGCCGTTAATCTCGACCTTATTATTTTCCTCGAGAGGCTTGCCTATATTTTTGATAATTCTTTATATTCAGAGCTTTAATACTAGGCTTTCTTTATCCTTTTTCTTTTCCTGCTTACCTAAGTAGGATTATAGATTCAGCCCGGTATATATTCCTCCTCTTCAACGTTTTTTTTTTCCAGAGGTGGTCCATATCAGCGGCATTTAATTGGCTTGTCGATAACGGATTGATGAGGTTTGTATTGTTATGTGAGTATGGCTTAAGATGCTGAAGGGTCTTCATTTTCAGTAGCCTCAATATTAGGCTTAACTTGAGTTATTCGAAAAGGTATAGCACCCTTAGCAATTTTAATAATTACTTTTGAGTTTGAGATACTTAATATTTTATATCGGCCCTCCTATTTACCAGGTTTCTGATATACGAGGACTTTACTTTGCAACGGCAAAGTAAACACATCGATTATTAAAGTGCCGAAATTTTTCGTAGTATCTTTAAAGTTTTCTTATAAGCCGCAGTATGTTCCTGAGTATTTACTGAAGGTGGAAAATTTTTCGTTAGGCTTGGGTACGCTCCAAAAACTAGAAACGTTAACACTAAGCGGTTAGGGTTTCTAATATCATTTAAATCCTTTACTACCATTTTTAAGCGTGTTTTTGGATTCGTAAAACTTTTAATTTTTAACGTTAGAATATCGTACGTTCCCCACAGTAGTGAGTATGCCTTTTTAACCTTTTCAATGTTTTAATAGGTTTTTATTGGTACCAATTTATATTAGATACCTATTATTTTAGTATATTTTTAAAATTTCACAGTAGTAAAACTCTTACTAATATTGTGGACGACAACGTTAGGTGGACCTAAGATCGTGTTAATTTACAATATCCCTCAAGTTTTTTTTGTATGTTTTACCGAATGAGATATTAAAAACTTAGCCATATAAAAAGAGGTTGCGGAATGAACGACGTAAAATATAGGTTTATTATCCAAGTAAAACATATTCACGCGAATTCCGAAGTTAAAAACATTATCGTCTTTTAGTGTAAACTTAAATATTCGGGGGGTTAAGGCATATGTTTAACAGTGGTGGCAAAGCATTTCAATAGCTTTTAAGGCAAAGTATTCTAATTCGTTATACCTTACGAAATTTAAGACTTTATATAGCCTGTTAATGACTGTTTAGTTAAAGCGCTGGTATAGTTAACGTATTTTCGGCTTCTTTAAGTTTAATACAACTACTTCTAGATCATAAAGATGAAATCATTGATGCCCTCACTTAAAGGCGAATAGAAACCTTTAGCTATTTTTAACTAGTTTGTTTTTGTTGACATCGACGTTAACATTGAGGGTCTCTATATTCTTTAAACAAAAAAAAAAAAAAAACAAACAAAAAAAAGGGGTTGAGGATTTGAGCATGTGGAAAGTGATTGCGTTTATAATAGTTTAGAATATCGTTGTCTTTAGTAACATTAGTTGTTCGCCTGGTTTCAAGTAAACTTCGGCTTTGCTAGCATTATGGAAATTAATCTTAGTAACTATAGTGTTTTTCCTCTGTAATGCCATATATTACCATTAGCCTTTTTTAGAGTACTTCTTTGCCCATGTGTCTGGTATAATACCTTAAAACGTATGGTCCGCATAACGATCGCGAAGGATAAAGGTATGTGAAGGTTTAAAGGCTTGGTTAAAGTAAAGGTAGGGGTTTTTATTACCTAAACTGTAGATGAAGATGTAGTCGGCTAGTTATTACACTGTATCGGGAGTAGTTTCTTTGTATTACCTAATCTTTTTGGGTGCGTTGGTGGCGTTAATTGGCTTGTCATCCTTAAAGTTTGCAATTTTTTTTAAGTAGTTCTTTTTAAAAGTAGTAGGGTATTAGGTGTGGTATATTGACTTTTTGTTATTACGTTCGGCAATGGGGTTCCGAGTTGCCCAGCAGCCAGACTTGTTAAAAATCTATTATTTTTGTCACTATTACGACGATAGTATTGGCTGTGAATAGGTCCGTGTAAAGTTTAGCTTTATGGGTGTTAACGTGGTTTTTGTTTCTAGTTTAAGACCGGTAGGCTAGACCTAAGGCGTTGTGAGCGCCTGTACTTACGGTTGACGTAATTGACTACCGTAAGGTCTTTTTATTCATGTTATGGAAGTTGCCGGTTTGTTAGTATATACTAAGCGAATTTGGTGTACGTGTTATTACGGTAGTAAGCGAGGAACTTAACTGGTTAAAAAAGCCTTCGTAGGTGGTATTTGTGAGTTTTAAGGCGTATTAAACCTCGTTAACACCCGTAATTACTGCCAGTACCTGTTTACGAAGTGTGGCTTCACTAGCGTAGGATTTCCCTATTACTTTTTGGCATAATATTATCTTGTTAATTATTTAAGTAAACATATTTATTAGTGTTTCCTCTTTTTTTCCCCCTTAGTTATTATCCTTACCTGCCTTGTAGTAGCCTAGTTTGTATAATATTACGTAATGCGGACGTGATATTCGACGTGGCTTTTTATGTTATTGTAAACTTCGCGAAACGTAGTAATTTAGGTTAGAAAAGTCAAGTAATAGTTTTTGGTGTACCTTGTGAGGATCCCGGGAAATAGTGAGTGAGAACCAGAAAAAATGACTTTTATTTATTTATGGATATTAAAGAAAGGAATTATCTTGGTGTCGAATAGGTTGTGAGGCCTTTCGTCGTACTTTTTTATATTATTTCCGATTTTAGCGAAGTTTATAAGGAGTCCATAATTAATGTTGATTATCTTACTAGGTTTCGGAGAAAGATCGCGATAATCGTCCCAGCCATAAGTAGTGTTTTCTTTCGCGGTTTAAGCCTTAGAGATTCTGTGGTACGGTATTAAGGGTAATTGCTAGTTGTTTGACCGAAAAGGTAAAGTCCTGTGGTAAGACCTTTGGTAGGTTTCCGTACATAGACGAACGTAAACAGGAAAGGGTTTTAGGGGGCTTCGCGATTAAATTGCTAAGAGGGGATAGGTATTTGAAGGTTTTGTAATGACTGGATATTTTACTTAATTGACTGGTATGGAGCGCTAACTTCAATACCTTTGGCCGCGTTAGAGGCCTTTGTTTTACGCGTTTTTCTATCGCTTAAGGCGTACTCAACATTATCATGTAGTGGTAATGGGTTACTGGGTAGGTTAATATGCTTATCTCCCGCGCGTGAAGAGGCTTAACTTAGATAAGGGTGGAGGGAAGGTTTTTTAGATCGCGTGTAATAGCGTTAAGGTTTTTCAACGCGTTTTATTTTAGGATGTAGGTCTTAAAATATATTTTAAGCTGGGTTAGGTTAAATAAGGTTTTGGAAAATTTAGTTAAACTTTTCTCTGGTACCTCAATCCCTTGGTGTTTAAACTTTTCTTTTAGCTTAGATTTAATAGCTTTTTAGATCCTCTTTTACATATTAATAATCCAGTCGTCGAAAAACTTTCGATACTTGCGAAAGCCACGACTGCTGTAGCTACATTTTTCGCCACCGTTTTAGTTAATGATATAATGGCCGATGAAGTTGGTAAGGTGTCCTTCGGTTATGTTTTTGTTAATATCTTCCCCTTCGAGTTTACTATTATAGTGCTTCGCTAAGATAAGTCCTAGTGCTTTAAATGTTTTTTTCTTTTTGGGGTAAGTGATAGCTTTAAATTAGACGCTGGCGGTAGACATTTTGAGGTTTTGGGTTGTATAAGACGTGTAGGGCGTATAGGGCGAGGGACTTGGTAATATTTGACGTAAGAACTTGATATTTTAGCGTGAAGTTGCGTGGGAATTTGGCGACTTAATGACTTGACATAAGGTCACGCGACGTGGCTTTCTTGGCGCGACTTGGTATTTTCTCCTAAAGCAGCGAACTTGACGATTAAGGTGATGTAAGGAGTGAAAGGAGTAAATTAGGGCAAAAGTTTGATATAATAAGTGAGGTCGGAGGTCGTTTGTTATTGGTGGAGAGCGAAGGTTGAAAGTTATCAGCCGTGGGACTTAGTCGTTTTTGTAGTAGTAATACCTGCAGTAGTATTAACTTAGTAGTTTACCAACTTGCCGAATTAAGACTTTTACCGGTTAATTTTCACGATTTTTAAAAAGGATTAATGAAGATTTTATGTTGTTTTTAAGTAGTAATACCGTCTCTTACTTTCAGATTGCCGTTAGGGATTGATGCAATCAAAAATCTTTTTAGTTTTCATGCCGTTGGTGACTGGCGCAGTACTAATAGAGGCCTTTCGCAAGAATTTTTCGTTTACCTTAGCCTCCGTTGTTAACGTAAAGCGTAACCAGAAATTATCTTTTTTTTTTTAACTTAGCTCCTTTGTACTTAACCTCATAATCACTAATAAGTATTGGTAGGCCTTAAATGTTTCAACGTTATCGATTTGAGTAGTCTTCGAAGTAACAGTAGTATTACATCGATCAAGTGGTGGATATATTGTTCTAGGTTTGGCAGACCGCTAACCGGTCTGCACTGTAATTTGAATAGCCAATTGCTTGGGCGTGCCCTAGAGTGAAGTGCAGTATACTGTTCTCAACTTACATCCAAAGCGGTAAATACGAACAAAGAAATACACTTGCAGAACGGTTAACTTTACTGTTAGTAAAGTTGACCTACTGCACTACACATAATACTATTCCAACATTTATAATATAAAGTATAATTAAAGATTCTGTCACTTTTTTTCCAATGGGGTTTTTGGGGTTTCCACGTCGTAAATGCATCTTGTTTGGACTTTATTGCGGTTAGAAAAAACCCCAGGTATATAAGTATCAATGGGAACGAAACCGCGAATCAACTCGCAAATTTTAACGGCAAATACTCGACCAACCTCTATAAAAACGACTAACCCTTTTCCAATAACGTAAAATAATCATTCCTATTTTAACTTAAGTTGATTAAAAAGAAGCAGTATATTTCAAAGAAGATTAAGTTATCTTTATGATATAAACTCTAAGATTTTGTATACATAATTCAACATGTATTCGAATTCGGTAAGATTCGTAGGTCCAGTATTTTTAAACCATTAATTCCGTTGTCCCGACCCTTTCTATATTCGATTTTTACAATGAAACAAGCGTACGGGGATTTCGCTTTGTATTTTGAAAGATTTGAATTTCTTGTATAGACGGTAATTCCTTTCGATACAATAATAAACGCATTGTTACATATTAAATTTATTACCCGATTTTGGTAAAAGTTTGGAAGCTTTAGTTTCGGCCCCTTAAAAAAACCGTTAACGGATGGATACGCGGCATTTATATGAAAAGGTTTCTTTCGAACACTGTATTTTTCTTGGTTTTTGTCCGCATTACGAAAAGTTTTTCAAAAGATAAATGAAGTTGAATTATTGCTTTATAAGTCCGCGTTTTCTGCTCCTCGACAACAAATACGTTTTACGTTCGCCGGAGATTATGTATAATACCAGTCGGTCCTTAAATACATACCGATTATAACCATTACTATTACTATCAATAAGTTAAAAGACATAACACTTTATCAATTTTATAATAATCGTTATCAAAGCCTTTATAGCCACCGCAGAATGGGTCCGTTCTTTTCGAAAAGCGGTTATTAGTCCCGGTGATGGATTCGGCGTAATGGTAGAGGCGGAGATGCGGGAGGCGGTAGAGGTGGCATCGTGGAAGGTAGTAACGAGTTAGTCAAAAATAAAACCCGTTTCCCCTCTATTACTAGTTCAGTCGCCGCCGCCGCCTACGTTTATTCCGGCCCCCTTAATTACAGGACCCTATCAAGTTAATATGGAAGTTATAACGACCCGTGAAGCGCCGCTCTTCACCACCTTTACGGCTATATAAAGGGGTTGTTGTAAGGCGATTAAACGTCCGTAAAGCGTTATCGCTGCTATGGCGGCACGGTAAGCTGTAAACAGCTTATCGACTTTAATAGCAACGGAAATACACCCGCCTTTACGTTTAATTACTGATAATTATCATTAGGACCAATCTTTTATGTTTCGGGTTTTTAGGGTTTATATGCGCGTAACGGATTTATTTTACGCCTTTTTCTTTATCAATACAAGTCCCGTTTTTTGCCTCTGCTAATAAGAACCATATGTAACCCGTATAAAGCTATTTCTCATTATTATCGGCGGGACGAGGATTGTTCATATAAGTTAAGAGGGTTGGGAGGGGGGGGGGGGGGGGGGGGGGGGGGGGTGAAAGGTTTACGCCTGGAGCGCGTTTGGAGCGGTTGAAAACTAATATTTCCAACGTCTGAACACTTAGGGCCTGCGCACGTATAATACGTCATTTTCGTGATAGTATCACTATTATAAGTCAATATGTATACCCTAACCAAAAGGTGAAAGTGCATTAAGCTATATAATAATGCTTACTTTTTTAGGTTACGTTTTTTTTTTTTTTAATGGAAAGTTTGAATTTTAGGAACTTATTCATAAAGAGCCCCTTTTTTAATAGGATTGCGATATAAAAACCACCGCGCGTATATATGGGGCCTCCTATTACTATTTTATAACCTATAACGCCCATGTATAACCATATATACATTACATTTTTTCCCTTTATAAGGCCTGATATCTCGCTTTTTTATCTTCACGAGGCCCTCCTCTTCCAAAATGCATAAACGGTCGTATCTCTAACTATATTAAACGCTGGGCAGGGACTGTAACAACCGTATATCACGGCCCGACCAATTTTACAGTTTATACGCCTACGGGTCTCTAAACTGCGGGGCATCCTAAAGTCTTCATTGTGAAGATAATAGGGGGGTGGGGCAGCCCATACAGGCTCTAAGGCTCCGCGTTACAATCCTTCCCGCCGGTATCTACAGTTATATTCAGTAGTAGTTAGTATAATGCCTTGTAGCATGCGCTGCTTAGTTATTGTACAATGAAAAAAATTAACAGACTGGTGGACGTATATGAAGCTGATAAATAATACATAAAAGTGGAAAAACCAAGTAAAACAATATTGTAATTTGACGATAATAACCAATTTACGAATTTTATTAGTTAAAAAGAGTTGGGATACTATTTTACTATATATGGAGTAAATTACTCATTTTATAAACTATTTTCATCTTCATTATTCGAAATGTTTGTATTATTAGAAATACACGTTAATGATATAGAAAATTGCCTTTTCTCCATCATAAACATATTTTATAGCTCGAACAACAATGCGATGACTTTGAATAAAACTTCGAACATTTAATGAATAAATACAATATAATAGAGGATAAATTCAGAAGATTTGGACAGATATTAAAAATCGAACAACTATTAAGGAACAAAATGAAACAACCAATATATAAATAAAGAACAAAATGTTTTAGGTGATGAATATGATATCAATTACTAACATTCGTTTTCCATATAATACATCTTACGTGTTAACGACTTTTCTCCAATTAAGGGTCACTAGTTAAACGTCGCAGAAGTTATAACAATGAATAATGTAAATGTATTGGTAACAACTTCAAATTGAAGGATGATATTTATAAATATAATTAATACATTTGCAGTGTATTGTTAAATTCGAATTGACTGCTTCCAAACGGCATAATATTGCTTATTAAGTTTCGTTTATAGTGTTTCGGTAAACCCATTTAATTAAACGTTTAACTCGTTTTATCACGAAGCTAAAACACTTTACTGGAAATCTTAAACGCGTACGATGAAAACCGTCTTAAAAGTATGAAGGTTTAGATCCAGGTTGTCTAATAAAATTATTTTAAGCTGTAACTACTTGAAAACAGAAAAATCACCATCGGATAAAGAAAGATCACGGATTATATATAAAGGAACTAGGAAAAAGTTATTGTTAAAAGTATTCTAATACTGTTTATAATCCTCGATAAAATGGGAGGAAAGACACCTTCTACGGAGTTTCTATAGAGCTAGTATAATATGGTATAGCCTATTCATTTGATTGGTTACAAGACGTACGTATTTTGTAGGGTAGCGTAAGAACATCGTAAAAGCGTGGTAATTACCATTGCTAGATCCCTATAAACTATTCAGGAAGGCAAAAGCCTGTAATACAAGTCAACTATACTAACTGTAGGTCTTTTGTACCAATTTCAAATTAACTTTATTTGTTGTCACAGTAGTAATTGCAGTGCAGTCGGTTAAATTTGCTGTCAAGTTGACTGTACGGACTGCAAGTTGAGATTATTAGTTTGTGAGTCTATTTTGAAGGTAAATACAGTATGCACAAACTTCACACCGAGGTATGAGCCGAGGAATTAGCCATACGAATGAGTGTGTAGATAGGCGAGTAGTCTACCAAACCTAGAACAATAAATCCACCACTTGACCACGAAATTATACTGTTACTTCGACCACAATTCGAACCTACAACGCTGTAACGTCTAAGAGCATATCAGACAAGACCTATCAACAGTATTAACTACAAGTTAATTATAGTGAAGTTCCTAATTTAATGCGAAGAATATGGTAAGCAGTTAGACATACTAATTAGTATGCAAACCTGCAAGCAGTCGTCCAAATTGAAAAGTCACATATTAGTAATGCCAAGACAATAAACCAGGTACTTCGACTACAATTACAATCGTGTACATTAAACCAATAGAAGCCTCCCAACAATTAAATTTCAACTGACGAAAAATTTATAAATATGCTTCAATTATAGAATAAATAAATAAAACAATTGTTTCAAAGAATTGAACTAAATATAAGAGCAAAATAAAAAGCTATTTTCAGTAAATTACATTATAAAAAGCGGGGGATACGTATACAACGGTCAATTGTTAGGATTTTGATAAAGTTGATAATGTTCCAAAGTTAGTAGAACAGGTTTTTCTTTGTAGTATTATTATTGGTTTTATTATTGTAAGATTCATTGTTTTTTTTTTTTTTACATTATTACACCTCTTTTTTAATTGAAAATTTTAAGGTTTTAACCATTAAGTTTGGCATGCATATAGATAATTGTTTCAAAAGAGGTACAAAATACTTGTGTGTCCAGAAATAACTAAATTTGTTGTCCTATTTTCAAAATTCAAATAGAATAAAGACTTACCTATTAAGAGTTAACTTATGATAGTTACACCAAGTATTGGACGACGAAGTCCTGAAAAATTATTTAAAATTTCAAGATTTTGAACTATGAAGACGTGAACCGATTTTTTTTAGGGTTTTTGATTTTTTTTTCTTTCCTTTTTAAACGTATAGTTAAGTTTCACAAAATAATTTTTATGAGAAAGTAGCGAGTTCAACATGATCATTTAAGTAAATGTTCCTTCTATTGAGCGAGCTAGTTTTAATTCTATATTCTAGATTTCGTCACCTTATCGTTTTATGACATTTTTTTTTTAAAATTTTAAAACTCGGTTGATATGTGAGGCTTTAGATAATTTTGAAATCAATTATTATTTGAAATAGGTTAACAAAATATTTAAAAAAAATGATACTAATGCTGAAATACTAAAGCTTCAAAGCAATGTTAATATTAGAAGCATTAGAGATAAACAAGTGGTAATTGAAGTACATAATTATATAAGCAAGATTAAAAAGCTAGGTTGTATCTTCGAGTGTATAATATTCTTATTTTGAAGATCGGGAATGATAAAAGTAAAGTAAAAGTTTGTTAATGAAAGTAAAAAATTTAAACAATATTATTTTACCGGACAAATTAGTTTTAACATTTTGATTATTTTGGGTATATTCTTGGCTAACAAGTATATATTCATTTTCTATATAGACTACAATGAGAGTCATAACGTGTATTTAAAAACAGCGGAGGTGCAGTAAGAACAGGACAAAATTATAGTTATAAACTTGTTTCATACTAGAAACTACCTATCAACAATAAAATTGTTATTTTTACGCTTATAGAGCGATTACTTCATATATAAAAAACCGGTTTATGACGAAACTTCCTTCAAATTTGACATATTACGAACACTATCACAATAGTTAACATATCAAATCATTGTGTAAACTATCGTATGATACAGATTGAATTGTATTCAAGAGAAGCTAATAACGTCCATATAGATATTTCCGAAGTAAAGGATGTCGAAGGAAGTACATATACCAAAATCGATGATTCTCATTGAAACTAGTTTAAAGTCGGAATAATCATATGAATCAATTAATATAATTTACCTGAGTGAATTATCAACAAAAAAATGAAGCGACATTCGTTCAAACAACTAGTTGGAGAAAAACAACGGTCGAGAAAAAAATAGGTTTAAACCTTGATATACGATAGATATAATTATTGAAAAACGATGAAAGATTGAACATTAAGTTACACCGAATCGATATTATTAAAATAACGCTTAATATTTTAAGAAAAACAATGAATTTCAGATCGATGAATTCATTACTATATGATGCATCTAATTTGACTTTTCCTTTGATTATAATCGAAATAATTAAATGATTATTCATTACGGATAATGTATGTGATTTAGCTTTTGAGGAAGGATAGGTCTTATGAGAACGTTTGACTTATTATCAATGATTATAGTGATAATGGGTAGGATTAATTTTTAGATAGTTTCCGATGATTTAAAAAATCAGTCAACTAACAATCGTTGTTATTATTCTAAATCTTGTGATAAACAGAAAGTATTTTATAGTTCTGACATAATGAATTCGTACACCAAATTGTTCACAAACCCGTAAAAAACTATTATTTTGTAATTATTTTAAGAATTGTCTAATCGTTACTTACTTCACATAGTTATAGAATGTGTTAAACCGTTATATGAAGTTACCAACGCAGTTGTTTATGGGATTTGATATATTAGATATACTTCAAGACAAGGTTCAGAATCATAACTTCAAGATTCAATCCATATTTATTCAATTACAGTGAACTATGAATAATTTAATATGAGTAGTATGCACATAACTGTTTTATTGGTTAATGATGATCATGATTTTTGAGTTAATATACGCAAGTGACATAAAGAGGGTTGTTTCAAAATATAGATTTGTTAAAATATTTTATATTAATCTATCATTATATCGTAATCGTTTTATAATCCTTATGAAAGATAAAGAAGGTCTAAATAGCACGTGTTTTAGGTTATATGAGAAATGATAATGTTCAAACTTGGCAATATTTTGAATGAAGTTCCTGTGGAGCCTTCATTGTCGGGCGGTGGTAAGTCAATATAATATAAAATATATTTATAGCTGTCCAAAACGAAACAAAAGTTGATCCAAATACAGAAAGTTTAATGAACGTTTTTGCTACAAAATAAACAACATCAATATATGTTTGAATATAGTATTAGTATATTTGAGGATGATAGAACTAATAATTTTCAAGGATGACTCATTCGAAAATAACTTTGATTCAAGTTTACTAACAGGTTTTCTGATTATGTTCATGAATTATAATATATTACTCAGTATCAAGTTCAATATTACTTATAATTTTATTCTTGAACGATTGTTAAATTTAATCGTGTTATAAGAAGAATGACAACATTCAATATCTATACTATAACAATTCATGTTATGATTAGGATAGCTGCTCAAAAAAACTTTCATATAATCGTCAGGAAATAATAGTTATTGTTTGTATTATCTAATATATATAACAATTTCTACAACCTTAATAAGTACCCTTTTAAACTCGGAATAATAAATAAACAAAGTCTGATGATAAATACAAAACAAATATGACTCGTATAGCATGAAAAAAATCAGAAAGAGTGGGTAGATTAATATTTGGAATAATACGGTCGATAATATCACGAAAACAATAATGAATAAAATACCTAAGTAACTTCAAAAGACTAAAACGTTAGACATATAATTAAAATGATACGTTCATAAGTTAACCGGTAGTTTAAAAGGTATGAAATATGTGTATTAGGTAAAATATAGATAATCCATAAAATAATATGTTAGGAATATTGATAGGTCAAATAGATAAGAAATCGAAGTAAAATAATATAAAAATCAACAACAACCTCGTACGAATATGACTTAGGAAGGCTATATAGACTTCGATATATTATTCCAGATGTTGAATGAATTTTATATGTCGAACCATAGTGTTTAAGTATCATAATATCAAGGGTACGTAATATATATAACAATTTACCACTAATCATTTCAAATATCCTATTTTCCATATAAAGTGGTACAACTGATATTTTGCTAATAAATAATAAGGACCGAGTATAAAATACTTAAAATATAAATTGGTTACGAATTAAAATTTGATATTAATCTCACTAGTATGTATATTGATGTTAGACTTTTGTATTTTTTTCGTTTCTAACACTACCCCTGATACCTTTTTTTAGCGCCTTAGTAAGTGGTGGATCAAGGTTTTCAATGTTAAATGTGACGATAAATGAATATGTATTCAACCCCTCTGCTGGTTTTTAACATTATTTTTATATTTGGATACCATATACAACTCTCATGTTTTACGTGTATACGTTAACACATAACAAAGAATACTTTATTGTTACAAGTTTAAATACCTGTTCATGTTGAAAATAAGAAGAATTTAATATGGTAAAGGTTTAAAAACAGAACTTGTATTGTTGTTACCGCTTTAAATAAAAGCCATGTCAAATTTATTACAAAAAAAGACGAACATATTACTGTGTAAAACATAGTAAATTTGGCAAGAAAAAAGAAATTTTAATAGGTATTCCTTGACTATAAACTGTCAGATTTGACATAAAGTATGGAAATTAAGTATAGAAACCTTTTCAATGATTCATAATAACGTTTTTCAATATTCCTAGTACTTTATAAGCATTTTTATTTGATCTAATAAGTTATAATATTATATATCTTTAGTATAATATATAAAGGTTCATATAATAGACATTTGTCATGGAATAAAACCGCTCCTAACTAGCTGTATAAGATTATAGAGTAAACGAGGCAGTACCATTTCGTAATGGAAGAAAATTTCAATTTATTTGTTAATTTAACTTCAGTATATCCGAGTTTTCTTATTTGAAGGAATAAGTTTACTACTGATATTTAATTTCAATGTTACTGTAAAATAGAATTTTTATCAGTCACATACATAGCTAAGGTTGATTATAGATATAAAAGAGTTGATGTTTTAAGAATTACGTTATTTTGGTTGAGGTTTGATTAAATTTTGAGATATACGAAGGTTAATAGTTTAACAAGTTTCTCAGTATCTTCTTTTTGTCCCTTTTAAACAATAAAATATGTAATGTTATGTATACAAAAATGGAATGAAGCCAATGTCAGTATTTTTAAAGCAGATAATATTATACAAATTGTTAAGTATTTTGTATTTGTAACGATAAAAATGTGTATTTATTGAATTTATAAAGATTATCGTTGTCAATTAATAAATTCAGTAGAAACCTAATAACAGTTTTCTCAATCAGAAACAGATTATCTACTTCATTAATATTAAATTACAATAGCTTCGATAATAACGATTCTAAACAACAATGTAATTGTACAAAGACTTATCTGCAACCGTCTTATTAAACATTTTAAAAACTTTATATGAAATGATACATTTGTGTTCACTTTGTTTATATTTCGGATTTTAATCCAAGTTTTCAATTAAGTTCTTTTAAAAAAATACCGAATACGTTTTATTTATCAAACACTTTCAATTCTTATGTTTTTAAGTTCTGAAGGAAATGTTGAAATAGTATTCAACTATAGTATGCTGAGGTTAACAATACTAACAGTAAGTTAAATATATTGAATTCAAGTTGACTATAGTATGTGTGATTAACTTTATTGCCTTTAAGCGTAGTTCAGTAAGTTCCCACTTCAATTGAGAGCATAGGCTAAGAAATTGGTCATACAACTTAGTATGAAGACCAGCCAGCGGGCTTACAAACTTACAAGTAACACATCATTACTTTTTACACAATATATCAGTTACTTCGACTAGAGATTCGAATAGACTACATTGTAACAATGAAGTCCTACCAATACTGATCAATACTTATTAGGTTAAGCATCGATAATCTAGGTAGAAGAAGAAGTAACATTCCGGTTTTTAAGTTTTGATTAGGCAAGGTAGAAAAAATATTCCCGCAAAGTACCCTTATAATCTATACAGTTGTTCGCGGTAGCAATTAGAGAGAGTTTGTATATTTTGTTGCTGTTGGCGGCGGTCTATAAGTGACGAAGGTATCGTCATCATTGAAAAAACCAAGGAATTTCTATTAAACTTGTCTTGAAATAAAAGTGTTTAAATTAACGGCTTGAAAGTCTCCAGACCATCAAGTTACCAAAGTTGGTAAATAGCTAAGTAAAAAATACTGCGGGTACTACTACTGTAAACTTCAAATCGTAAAAATGATCAAGTACTACGATCTTGAACTACAAACAACAACTTTGTGATGATAAACAACTTACTACTTACGACCTACCTTTTTACACCAATATTAATTTCCTTCCAAATTGCTTCGGTCTTCGTCAAGTTAGCTACCGTAAACGCCAAAATTGACATAGTGACTAACCTCGCTAGAAAATAAGAAATTAAAACCCTTGGAATTATATTTGTCAAACTCTTTAACAACTACCTCTGTCAAACAGAAGTCAACGAAAACTCTACCTTCGATAACTTAATCAACTATATTGGCCACTTCATATTATATTAAGACCCCACCAGATTTCATCAAGGAGTTAATTCATTTAAAACGCTTTTTACGAGTGGTCGAGCGAATGGACATTTTATATATGGAAAGWGGTAGAGAGGCAAGTTAATTTCAAGTTAAAGGTGGAAATACATAAAGGATGGGTCAATATTTTAACTAAAAAAGGAAAGGAAATTAATTTAGCAAGCGTACTATACTAATATGCAACTAACAAGGACCCTCAATGTGTATATAAGGGAAAATACAAAGATATCGCTAATAATAACATCCCTTAACTCCTTTACATAAGTTCGTTAAACCCTATTCAAATACAGAAAAATTCCAGATACTCTTTGACTTAAGAACCTTAATACTTTAACTATTGTAATAGTAGTATGGTAGTACACTCAAGTCAACTATACTATCACTAAGTTGATTATACTAACTGTAAGTTGATAGTATTGTTTGTGACTTGATTGTCAGTTAAGTATAGTATTTTCTCACTTCAGACTAAGTAACAGGCCAAGCAATTGGCCATAAAAGTTAGTGTGCAAACCAGCTAGCAGCTTGCTAAGTCTGAAACAATACATACACTATTTGACCACGAAATACTACTGCTATTTCGACCGATTCGAATCGACAACGTTGCAACGTTTAAATTCCTATCAAGAAAGGCAAAGCCTATTAATACCAAATTAACGGGAGAATATAAGGAATTAATTAACCCAGACATAACAAGTTCTCAAGCTTTCGACACCTATTAGATCAATTAGTTAATTGATTAAAAAGTAGGTTAAAAGTTGTTGTAACTCTAATGAAATTATTAAAAAATTTACTATAATATTTAAGTTTCTTAAGATTATCTTGAAATATTGTAATAAGTTTAGCTTTATAAAATCTCATAAAAAAGTAGTTCTACACATAGGACTATCGTAGGTACAATTATTGTTTTGTTTTCATTGAACGTTCTTTAAAGTAACTTTTTTACCCACTATACTATCATGAATCATAGTATTACTAATAGAGATATTAAAAGGGCTTTTGAAACTAATACATCACTATTTCCTTTCGAAATATTCCAATAGTAAATATGGGTCACGCGACAATTCTAATTTTTGGTTAAAATTTCGAGAAGAAATGAAAAAGTATAACGGGCAGCTATATAAACATCTCTACGTTAAGTTACAATAGTTCTTGAATATTTACCGTCATATAAGGATTAATATTCCAAGTTTCTACTCGCTTTCTCTTGGTATTTTCATCTGTTCAATCGAAAATTATTACCTTCGGTATTTATCAATTTATTCGTTGTTTCAGGAGATTTATAATGATTTTAAGGGTCATTTTAAGTACGATATTAATCATAAGCAATATTTCATCGATTCAAATATCATGAAAAACTGATAAGAATTAAAATACAATAAATTGATGGAAAGTAAGATCGATAATTTGAACAAATGTTAGGTAGGGTAATATTTAGCTAATAAAATATAAGGAATGTGGGATTTTACGAATGTATACTACACTAGTAACTACGAAAAACCTTTACGTGTTAAACATTTTGAATACGATTTATTATGTTTTAATATTATTTGTAAGATTTTATGATTAATTGCATATTTTTTATAATAGTAATATTACGGGTACCGACTTCGATTAGTATGTATTTACAAGCTTAAAACTTTAGCGACAATGATAGAGAACTTATCTATAGCTACTACATCGACTGTAAGTATAGTCGGCCCAAATAATACTATTAATAGAAGTTCATAAACTGAAAGGCTGATTGCTAACGTATGTAAAAAGAAGAATACTTCCTTTTTTCATATTTTCAAGTTAATTCTACAAATTTCCCGAAAACACTAAAAACTACTCGATTTATAGTAAATAGAATTATTGGTTAATACGCCACATTTCTGCCGAACACGAATCGAAGCAGATAATATAATTCATTTATTACCCATTTGTATTGGATTGGGGATACATTGAGCGGATTATATACATTGAAGGTACAGAGTAATAAAATGAGAAAAATTTTAAAGCTATCGGTTGACATAATGATATTGGCTTTAAAATAACATAATAACAGGATGTCCACGCCATTTTTATATTGCTTGACAGGTGAAGAACCTTATAGCTATATTAAAAATGAAAATCCTAGCCTTATAAACCTGTTTATAATTCACGATCGTTACGCGAAGTAAGTTATTAAGGTATTATTCCAAATATAGTAGCTATATAGTATTTAATAGCCGGTTATTTTTGGTGGTTGTATTATGAAATGATATTCATATTGCTACGGAACTTGATTATACGGATGCGGATGAAACTAGAGTTTTATTGGTTCTTGAAAATATCTTCATTTAAATCGAAGATTATAATAATCGTTGTTTAGCCAATCATATTTTCAATTTTCAATTGAATTAATTCCTTGCTTCTTTACTTTAAAAATATGAATAACTTGAGAGTCAATATCGACATCGTAATTACTGAATCATATAAAATCAACGATAAAAAATTTCTAACCAATTTGAAATGAGGATATATTTGGTTTTCCATTTAAGAGTCAAGAATAATGATGTTAAACTTGAAGGAGTTAGAACTTCGTTAATTACATTGATGGTTTAACTATCTAGCCATTAATAAACCCTATAAAATACTTAAAACAGCTAATCATAAAGATGTAGATTTGTTAGCGTTAGAGGTAATTGAATAACCTTATCATTACTGCTAAATGCACTCGTAAACTCCCTTTAGGTTCAAGTTTACGTTGAAAGAGGATTAAAATTTTGAATTTGATTTTTTTATCAACATGTTCAACTTGAATAATTAGCACATATTTTATGTTGTAGACTTCGCAACGACGTTTTATAGTGTTGAGATTTTTAACATTATTACAGCGGAGAAAATATTAGAAGCATCGCGTACTTTGTAGATTGATACGTACTGATGATCTTCCTATGTATCAGTTTAAAATGTTGGTATTAACTTGGTTAGGATTGAGTTTTAAACTAATATCAAATCGATGGGAAGTTAATATAAATAAGTCTTTGTTAAGGTTTATGAAGGTATTGGTGAAGTTGAAAGAGTATAAATACCTTAACGAATAGCTTACGATATCGTTACCTTAGAAACTAACAGTTTTAAAAGTTTTAAAATACCATTAAAGATAGTAGTAAAATGTTTCTACAGTATTATTAGTGTTAACGGTTTTGTATTCACTTTGATTATATTTAGGGTATATCTACATATAACGATTGAATAGTTACCATAGTTTAATATTTAGAAGAAGATTGTATTATATAATAAATTCTTGAAGAAACTAAGGAAGTAATCGTCACGTTGCCAGATTAAAAATTCTTCAAACACCAAAAACAGACCATCGATGAAAAATATACTATTTTTTCCTCTTGAAAGTAAGCACCTACGTGAAGATATCTAAGTAGATGAGATAAACTATATGAGATACTAAGTATCAATAATCTAGACGTAATGATTGAAACCACTATTAATTTCGTTTTTTTGTATCACGCACATTAAATCGTACAAAAACTTTTAAAATCAGATAATTTTTTAAATCTATAATCTTTGAGTCGAGCGACTTAGTTAATGCAAAATTTTCGAGCCGATGGGTAATCAGCCTATAAAATATCGAAGGCGCGGAAAACTAGTTAAAAGAAAGATATATATTCAAGGAGTGAACAGTAACGAAGATTATCAGCCCAAAACGTATAAACAATAACGTGGGTATTTTAGAAGGAAATTCTTAAGAAGATCTAGCTCTTGAGTTGCAAAATGAATGCATTTTTAATATAGTAGGAATTTTTTTTTTTTAAAAAAAAACCTAGTTGAGATATGTAGTCTTTCAATAATAAGGATTATTTGAGTTATACTGTTAACGTAATTTAAAAAGCAAGACATCATCAATCTTGAATCAATAATAGTCTGCGAAGTTAAAGATGAAATTACAAACTAGTCGTATAAAAAGTCATCATTTATCAACCAAAAATATGGTAATAAAACAAAAAAAAAAATTCCTTATTGAATTCCGTATAATTTAAAAAATCAACTAGTATTTTATTTTTGTAATTTTTTTCATTGAACTAATATTCTAAACAATAAGTTTACTTTTGAATGCCGTGATGTTACGAAAACATATATAGAATCAACCACCAATTTTCCACATATTATTTTAATGAAATTACCAAAGGAAAAGAATGATATATTTTCCTTGTGAACTATTATTTAATGCCATAGATGTATTAAACAAATGAAATGGAATAGATATTTACTATTCTTAAATGTAACAAACGCATTTAAAAAAATCATTAAGATGATAACGTTTCATCTGTATTTATCAATTATACAAGATGAAAACTTTATATCATTAGTATGTAAATTATCCAAACTTTTTTATTCGGAAATATTGGGTTTGTAACTATGAAACAGCTTATTATATCAAAATTCGGCCGTTTTAAATATAAATTGATTAAGAAGTTAGTAAGAGGCATAAAACTTAATTTCAACAAATCGTGAATTCGTATCAGAACATTTATGATACCCATCATATGTATTTTAATTTAGGTTACAAAGAAAAGTTATGAACTGGACCAAAATTCAAAAAAACTAATAAGGTAAAACTATAACGATACATAGAGTAAATGGTTTAAACAGCCTACATTGTCATATTATAACAACCGGAGGTATTTAACGATTTGTCGATTGTAATATAAGTTTAAAATTAATAGGATCAAGATTTTAATAAGTTCAACAATCGTATTTCGTATTCAATAGATAATTAGGATGAAATTATGAATATAGTGTTAATAAATTTAACAACGGCAAACTTCATACCTGTTACGAACGTTTTTCATTTTACGAATAATACTAACCTTACATCGTAAATCAGATTTTTCATTATATTTGTTATCGAAGGTAAGTCTCAAGTATAGTTTACGATTACAAGTAGCTTTGTTCATTAGACATTATTTAAATACAAACGTATAATACGAAACGTATTGACATTAAAAGTTTATAATATAATCAAAGGCTTTAACATTAGTATCATAATTAACGGTACATTTACAATTATTATTAAACAGCTAGGATTGCCATCGATACCTATGGTAATATATATTTATTCCCGGAACCTTTACGAATTCCGTTTTTAACTCGACATATCTTGAAAAAAAACGTCAGATAATAAACGTAATGATTTTGAGGAAGGTCTACAAAACCTGGAAAATTAATAACTTCAGGTAAATCAACGGCAAAGACAACCCCGCTAACGCCATAATTAAAGCTGCGCCTAATGGCGCCCTGGGAAGGTTTGTGGACAGTAATATGTTGACCATACGGATCGAGGGCTATGTGAACCACCCAGCTCGTAACGTGGAGGAACAGGGAAGCCCTGGCACACTGGAAGACTGCCGAGGTAGCGGTGGCAGTAGCAACGTGCAAGAAAAGTATGCTCAAACTGACTGGCAAAAGGTATGTAATTGGTAGCGTACATAATACACGTAAGTCTGTGGTAAAAAACTTGTATACGGGAGTTGAGGAAGTCAGGACTCGGGATTGTGGGGTAAAAGGTTGTAGCTGGAGTTAATTCGGGTGTAAAACCGATCCGAATTAACAGGGATTTGGCCTATGGAATGAGGAGGAATTTCAGGGATTGCCACCAATAAGTGGTTGGCTACAGTGGCGCGCGCAGGTACAAAAAAACAAAAAGTCGCCAGTGTTGGAACAGCAGTCGATTGCAGTACAGTCAAGTCAACTATACTGACTGCAAGTTGACTGTAGTTTGTAGGATTGACTGTATTGACTGTATGTCAAGTGCAGTAGGTGCCCACTTCAGGTTAGGGCATGGGCCAAGCAATTAGCCATACAAATTAGTGTGCAGACCAGCTAGCGGTCTGCTAAACTTAGAACTATCACATCACCACTTTCAATGTAATACACCAGTTACTTCGACTAGAGATTCGGATCGACTACGTTGCAACAATAAAAGCCTTCCAACAAGTAAACTATTTAACAAAGCGGCGATTAAGTTTTTGTTAATGTAATAGCATTACATTTATGAACTTATTTTCATTCTTTCCTTTGATCAATATATCGAAAACCCGAAATATTTTAGTAAATACAAAAAAAAAAAAAAAAAAAAAAAAAAAAAAAAAAAAAAAAAAAAACTCGTATAGTCGTGTGGTATTTTAATAATACATTCAGTTATTTTCGTATTAACATAAAAATAACATATATGATTAATTTTATTTATAAGAACAGGGTTAAATAAAACTTTTGATTTATTGTAATTCTTTTTACATATTGTTTTAATATGTGAAACACGTGATCATTTGTGGGTTTTGCTTTGCAGTAATGATAAATTGAAAAATAAGCAAGATAAATGTAAATTTACCAAAAAAATTATGTATAATCGAATTATAACATAATGTGAAGAGCGAAAAATTGAAGTTTAATTTATCGAAAAATATGTATATGTAAAGAGTTTTTCCTTATATAGATCGTATAATTATTTAGAACTCAAAGTTTATTTTGAACACAAAAAACATATATATTAACTGAATTGTGCAGCCACCAAACGGTCATTACTAAAAGTACTTTCATTATGGAAATATGCGGATGAAAGATTGCTTTAATTTAATCCCGTAATCTAATTCCCGCTATATGTTTAAGTGTGTTGTGACTACGGTACAGCTATAGAGTTTTGGTACAAAAAGTGTTCCGCGGGTAGGGGTGTTCCGTATGGAATAGGGTGAAAGGCCATCTACGTGAACTTTACCAATACCTGTTCGATATCCAGTCAGAAGCCGAGCTCCCTCGACACGCCGCTGAGCTCTCGCCTTCTTCTAGTTCCATGCGCCTGTCAGGAAGCCTCCGTCCGTTTCTCGTTGCGGACCACGGCACCATGGATCGTCGGCGTATGCCTTCCCAAGTACGTTCACTCACTGCCCACGCCTCCCAGGCTTTTCACGATTCAAGTCCCTGCCTGCCGAGATCAGAGATGAGATCTGGGAAGTAGCCATTCTCAGACGGGTTTATCTCGGTGTCGACTCAGGCAAACGCTTGTTGTCCACCCTAGCCATCAACTTTGTGTGTCCGGGAATCACGCGCTGTTGCCCTCAAGCACGGGCAGCACTGCGTTGTCTATGAGCAGGTATGGGCTTCCGGAATTTGCGTGCTAAGACATGGTTGTGCTAACATTGGGAAATACTGGTCAAGCATTGCTGCTGACGATGGTGCATATTCTGTGTCTTGCAACAGAAAATTTGCAGCGCATTTGGGCCATTCTCATGTCGGAAGCGCAGCATGGCCGTTACAAGATGGCGCTGGTATCACTCTTCACATCCGCATACCGTCCATATTCATTCAACAAGGTTGCGAAGAACTTGCTGGACTCTGGAGGCTGCCCCGAGCAGAAGTATGAGTGGGTACGCGACGCGCCGTAAGTCTATCGCCCTCACTCGTCCCATTCCTCTACCGTTCTTCGACATCACCGCCAAACATGAATGAAGAGTAAACCCAACAGCATTCTGCAACAATTCCAGTCGGCAAATAGATCACGACATTGTTGAAACCAAAAGAAGACTGCTTCCAAACAGACATTTGTACTGCGAGCTAGAGGAAATCACTATATGCAGTGTATGCCGCTGGTTCTTGGCCGACATCTCGTACGAGCCCGGCCCGTCAAAGCCGACTTTGTTGTCCGCCGCCCAAGACAACCGCCCTTGAGACATATACCCTGCCGAGCAGCTGCACTTGCATTGCCATGCTGTCATGCAGTGGCAGTGGCAGTACGGACATCTTGCCGGGACATCTTGCCGGGTCTACGTAGACGGAGTAGACTCCGCTGAATAGACTTTGACAGCTTCCATATGGCAACTATATCAAAACAAGGAAAGGTGGGGCGCACTACCAAGAGCTGGGATCCAGTGGACTCCAAGTTCATTATTGCGCCTCCACACACCGAAGCAGCCGTTGCCACGGAAAAGATTGATTGAAAACATCAAGCACGGCTGGTAGGACCGTAGGAGGGAGGACCCACGACCACGACTGTCCGTGCTTATATGTCTATAATCTACGCACCACAGACCGCCCCTTCTCAGCCTATGTCCTCTGGTTCAGTCAGCATGCCGCCATGTATCCAGGCCCGTCGAACTTTGGCCGGCCAACCGACAGTACTTACCTTCCCGAGACCTGGGTAAGTACCAAGCACCAAGCACCAAGCGCTTCGGCTCCAAGCTCCCTCACAATAGATCTGTCTCACGGACACAAGGTGACAAGTCAACCACATGCCAGAGTTTGTTCACTGCTGGGTTCATCGTGATAGCCCTCCGGTATGCTGTGCGTTTGCGAACGGTAGGTCTGCGCGGCTTTGATGGCGACGATTGCTGTATGCTTGTTGTGAGTCGTTTGGCAGATGGGCAATAGGTGCCGCACCACGAGACAAGCTCCCTCCTTCTAATTGCATTTCAGACACTGGCCTTGTGGATCTTCGATGCCGTTGCCATTCAGATCACGTACTACGTAGGTTGCTCTCCACTGCCTGCACATTCGTACTTCCGAATCTGTCTTGAAGGAGGTTCACACGTCCAAGCAGGGCCCTGGAGACGAGCGATCTGGATACAGGACACCACAAGAGCATCTGCAACTCCATGATCCATCACTTCCGAATTTCGCGTCCAGTGTCCACTAACATTGGGATTGCTGGAGACTGGCAGCAACGTTGATGTGACTCCTGATGCCTTACCTGCGCTCTACGATACAGACATCGCCATACTGATGTATGGGTCCAAGTGGGAATATGCTTCCTTCTACACCTATTCGGCCCTCATCTGTGCGTATATGGTACTCGCTTCTACAGTACTGCACTCCATCCTCCACGAGCCTCCATTCTTTTCATCCACGCGCCCGACCACTGACCGTCCTCCATCCGTATAGGGACCTTGAAAATATCCGTCCTCTTCTTCTACCGGCGGCTCAAGGCCGACGAATGGCGCCAGACCTGGCTGACCGTCAACCGTCTCTTCCTCATCAATGGGTTTGCCTACCTCTTGCTGTGCATAACTGCCATCTTCTCGTGCTGGCCGTGAGTCCCTCTCCTGCCTCGCCCGTCCGGTAGTGTCCGTCCACCTACCGCTCCAACTAAGGCCAGACCTGTCTCCAGCTTTCACCTCAACTGGGCCGTCCACCCGCTCCCTCCGTTACGCTGTACCTTCCGCCCCCAGAACTTCTGGGCCCTCGTTGTCCTCAACGTCTTCACCGACCTCGCCATCCTCTCTGTGCCGGGCCCCATCGTGTGGCGCATCCGCGTCTCCTGCATGCGCCGCCTCGGCGTGGCCTTGCTCCTCTGCTCAGCAAGTCCCGGCCCTTCCCCCCAACATCCCCTCTCTCAACCTCCTCCGCGAGCGTTCTCCCCACCCAGCCCAAACCTCCCCTCCTAACCGTTCGCAACCCCCCAAAACCGCAGGGCCTGTTCCTGATCTCGACCGCCATCATCCGCGCCGCCTTCACCATCTCCGGCGCCCCGTCCGTCATCACTATCAACCGCTGGGGCGTGCGCGAGGTCGCCGTCGGGCTGCTGGCCGTCAACGCGCCCGTCCTGGCGCCCATGTT